>WNGS01009202.1:16301052-16331472 GCA_020271785.1 Procambarus virginalis
TGGAATGTGATGTATTGTTCGAGAGGCCGCCGGGTGCGGGCTTATTGTTCCACAGTACTAGGGAACTCACATATTGAAGGATAATTTATAATCTTAAATTATATTAGATATGGCTGGATGCTTTTTAATATATATAATATATATATCTACGTTTCCTTGTTTCTTTAAAATAGTGAGTTATTTTTTTCATTGATTAATCGCTATCGCATTAATGTCTTCCTCCTCAGCATCAAACCTGTTAAGGAAATTCTACCTGACAACTGTGTGAATTGACAGGATACAGGACCCCCTTACACGGCAATACGACACAAATGGGGTACCATGGCAGACCCAGCACTCAGACCAGCCATGCCGAAAGCAAGAAACAATCCAGTTGGGACAGCCCCATTGTAGACAAAGAAGCCACAGCTTTGCTGAAGGCAGCAACAACCCCCAGTGATCGTGCACGCCTCACAGCTGTGGCAGGCTCCCCATGCAGGGGACTTCCTTTTGGCAGTCCCTATGTCTGCGACAGGCACACGTCTTGATCCGCAGGAGCTCCGTATTGCAGTCACTCTCCGTCTTGCTGCCCCTATCCACACTGTTCATAGGTGTATTTGCGGCGAGGCAGATGCTGACGAATATGGATTGCATGGCCTGCACTGTGGAAAATCTGGTGGTTGGCACTCTAGACATGACGAAGTCAATGACATCATTAAGAGAAGCCTTGCCCTGCTCAGTGTCCAGCGGAGAGAGAGCCCCGCAATCTATTGAACCGTGACTCTGTTAGCTTTGTCAGCCGACCAGACGGAATCACACTGCGTCCTTGGAAGGGTGGCAGACAGTTGGCGTGGGACTGTACTTGCGTATCCACCCTGGCAGCCACATACATCAACCTCTCTGCCGGCACAGCAGGAGCCGCGGCGACACGCAGAGAAAGATACAAGTCAACCAAGTACAGGCAATTAGATCATCGGTACAACTTCGCTCCAATAGGATCGGAGACCTAGACCCCTCAGACGCATTCATAAATTTTTACATGCTGTTCATTCACAACTGGAGTTTTCTTAAATATTAATTAATATTATAATATTTAGCATATTGTTCATATATAGGCCTAGGTTAGGTTAGGTTAGGTTAGGTTAGGTTAGGTTAGGTTAGGTTAGGTGTTTAGGTTCTGTTGGCGATTTTTTGTATTTGTAGTACCCGCTAAACCCCCTGTTTATGATTGAAAAACAGTTTACACACGACTCACAACTGATTTCGTTCGAACACTTCCGGAACAAGTGCTTCACTAACGAATTTTGTTCGAACCACAACGCTGCAACTGCTTGACCCACGTACTGCAAATACAAAAAATCGCCAACAGAACCTAATCTATGCCTATATATGAACAATATGCTAATATATTATAATTTAATTTATATTTAAGAAAATCTCCATTTTGAATGAGCAGCATGTAAAAAATTATGAATGCGTGTGAGGGGTCGACCGCTGGATATAATGGACTTGAGTCGAGGACGGGTTGTTAATACATAGGATGTTAAAATTGATTAATGCGTCTTTGGAGGACAGCCGCTGCTTTAACGAGTCTGGCCTAGGGACGGGTCCAGATCTAGTCGAAACGGATTAGAAATCAGAACAGCGAAATAGCTTCAAGTTAAATGGTGGCCCATTTCTTCACAGTGATGCCTAATAGCAGAGGTTGCAACTTGCCTAAGTACGGTAAGAGACACCCATATGTTCACAAGTACGGTGTTTATAGTTTCGTGAGGTATTGCCTACGTACCGAACATTACATTTCGAACATTTAAAAAGATAAACAACGCCAGAGTTAAGGTTAAAGGGTAATGGGAAAACAGGAGTTGCGTGGTGACCACTGGCCAGGTCGGACGCTCCTGAGGTCTCTCCGCTCCTGGCTAGTGTTTACGTTGGGTGAATGCTTGTTTGTCCTGCTGGAGGTGGTTTGCCACTGACAGGGTGACGTTTGCTTAGCCATGGGAACGTCTCGCCCTTCAATGAAGAGGACGTTGTCGGCTGGTCTGGCATTTACGGTGCCGGTGGACCATCCGTTGGTTGGTGTCGCCCTGGTGGACGTGCTGCATGTGCAGCTGTCGGACCTGGTGGGCATCCAGCTGCTTCAGGGCCACCGTGCTGTGGTCAAGTTCCGCCTCCAGGCTGCCTTTCAGGCGTTTCTCGAGCGGTGTGAGGGGCGTGTTTACCCTCTCCCTGATACTGCTGGCTCCGTTAAGGTGGTGAATCTCAGTGTTACCTTGACGTCTGTGACGGTGCATGGTGCCCCCTTCGAATTTCAGGACGACTTTTTAACCTCCTGTTTTGAACGATTTGGGACAGTGTTAAGTATTCGTTGGAACAAGGTCCTTGCCAGGTACTGTGCTGGTATGCTTGACGGCTCCCGCACCCTGACGATGTCGCTGAAGTATAGTGTACCGTCGTCGATGCCCGTGTTGGGTTACACGCTCCGCTGCCTGTGCAGGGGTCAACCGCGCACCTGTTATCGGTGTGGTCGCGAGGGTCATCTGGCTGCAGCGTGCGACGTGGGAGCGACTGGTAGGGTGCATGTTTTTCGCGCGGAGGATTTTCCGCCCCTGTTGCGTTCGGACGGTTCTGAGGCGCTTGATTGCCTGTCTGCTGCTCCGCCTGTTGAGGCTAGTTCTACGGCCTGTGCGACACGTCTGGTACCTGCTGTGGCCCCTGGGGTTGTTGAGCCGGTGTGTGTGTCTGTGTGTCGGGTCGTCGCTTGCGCTGCGTGTAGTGCGGGATGTCCCGGTGGAGGTTCATGTCCCGCTCCCGCCTGTGGATGTGGTACCGGCTCCCGGGGAAGCGGGTTCTGCTGTTTTGGAGGGGGTGCTTCGGCAGGGAGAGGTGCCTGCCGTGTCTGTGTGTGTTGACGACTGTAGTTCTGCTACTTCCATCCCTTGCAGAAGCGTGCGCGTCGGTGTTCTGAGGCTGTTTCCCTGGATGATGTGGACAGTGTGGGTGATGTGGCCTGTGTGGACTCTTCCGACGGTGCGGGTGTGGCCTGTGTGGACTCTTCCACGGTGCGGGTGTGGCCTGTTTGGACTCTTCCGACGGTGCGGGTGTGGCCTGTGGGATGTGAAGATGGGGGTGTGTCTGCGGCGGGGCCTGCTGGGCGTGGTGTGGTGCGGCCTCCTCGAAGCGTCGCGGCGGGCTCGGAGTGTGTCTCCCCTTCGTGGTGTGCCTTGGGAGTTGGCGGGGGAGTATGGTGCTCTGGCGCCCCCAGCCGTGGATGATGGTACTGTGCGGGGCTCCGACGTTGCTACCTGTGCCCCCCCCCCCCCTCCTGCGTCTCCTGCTGTTGGATCTCCGCAGTGGAGGGTTGTCCCTGATGATCGGGACCTCGTCGTGGTGTTGCGGAAAGATGTGCGCCAAGGGCCTCGGGTCCTGTGCCCAATGGTGGGGTCGATGCCGCGCCTGCATTCCCTGCGGTTCCCCCCTCCTTCATTGCCGCGGTGCTGGGGGAAGCCTAGTCCCGACTGCTGGGTGTCGTGCCCTGTGAGGGTCCGGTGTTTGGGCCCTTATCGGGATGCCCGGGTGCTTCAGACCCGTGTGCTCGTCCACTGTCTGGGTGTCGCGGGTGAAGGAGATTGTGTATAGGGTGCCGGATAATGTCTCAGCCGAAGGCACCGCCTGTGGCCGGAGTCTATTCTAGATTAGATGAAGACCGGTGAGAGCTACGCTCCTGGTATTCATTCTGTATTTGGAATCAATTTGGTCGATTCCTGTTTTATTTGTAAGATGTAATCATATTACCTCTTTTTTTTTCTATTTTCTAGCTTTGGCATACTTATGCCTCTAGCCTCTCCTCGCAGCTCTTTGTTTTTCAGTTCCCGAAGCCATTTTGAAGATGTCTTTGTACCTTTTCCAATTTACTGATGTGCTTCTTGAGATATGGTCACTATACAACTTCTGCATATTCAGTTTTGGTTTCACAAGAGTCATGAACAGTTTTCTTTAATATTTCACAATCCATGTAGTTAAAAGCGTGTGTGTGTGTGTTTGTATTGATGTGTGTGTATTCATCTAGTTGTGCTTGCGGGGGTTGAGCTCTGCTCTTTTGGTCCGCCTCTCAACTGTCAATCAACTGTTAAACTACTAATTATTTTTTTCACACACATACACACCTAGGAAACAGCCCGAAACAGCTGTCTAACTCCCAGGTACCTATTTACTGCTAGGTAACGGGAGCATCAGGATGAAAGAAACTCTGTCCCATTGTTCCTCGCCGGCGCCGGGAATCGAACCCGGGCCACAGGATTACGAGTCCCGCGTGCAGTCCACTCAGCTACCAGTGCCCCTGGTAGGGGGAGTGTGTGTGCGCGCGCTCACCTATTTGTACTGGCATATTTATACTTGCAAGATCGAGCTCTAGCTCTTGGATCCCGCTTTTCTAGCCGTTGATTGTCTAATGCAATGACTCAAACAATGTTCCGTTGTTTACGTTGAGCTACACGGCACAAAAGTTGCAAGTAGCCCGGGCTACAGTATAGTGAGCCCGTAGTGGACTTTACTCCTGGCCTATTTCTCTATCACACCCGCTTTTAAAGTTATGAATGGAGTTAGCCTCTACAATCTGTTCCTTTAGGTCATGCCATTTACTTGCGCTAAAAGAAAATGTTCAACATTATGACACATCTGAGTGTCGAGCATCCATCTGTGCCCCCCCCCTTGTTCTATTGATATTCATGATAAACATTTCATCTGTTTTTCCACCTTGTCAATCCCTCCAAGTACTTTATACGACTGTATCATGGCCCTCCCCCCCCCCTCTCTCCCTCCTTTCTAACGTCGTCAGGTTTAGTTCCTTCAGTCTGTCTTTTTACCTCATCCCTCGCAGCTCTAGGACGAGTCTCCTTTGCAAACTTCTGCACCTTTTCGAACTTCCGTATGCGTTTTTTGAGATAGGGGGTCCATGTTGTGTGTAATTACCTAAGTGTAGTTACAGGATGAGAGCTACGCTCGTGGTGTCCCGTCTTCCCAGCACTTTTTGTCATATAACGCTTGAAACTACTGATGTCTTGGCCTCCACCACCTTCTCCCTTAACTTGTTCCAACCGTCTACCACTCTGTTTGCGAAAGTGAATTTTCTTATATTCTTCGGCATCTGTGTTAGCTAGTTTAACTCTATGACCTCTTGTTCTTAAAGTTCCAGGTCTCAGAAATCTTCCCTATCGATTTTATCAATTCCTGTTACTATTTTGTATGTAGTGATCATATCACCTCTTTTTCTTCTGTCTTCTAGTTTTGGCTATTTAATGCTCTACCCTCTCCTCATAGCTCTTGCCCTTCAGTTCTGGGAGCCACTTAGTTAGCATGTCTTTGAAACCTTTCCAGTTTGTTGATGTGCTTCTTAAGCTATGGGCACCACACAACCGCTGCATATTCTAGCTTTGGCCTAACAAAAGTCGTAAACAATTTCTTAGTATATCGCCATCCATGTATTTGAAAGCAATTCTGAAGTTAGAAAGCGTGGCATAGGCTCCTCGCACAATATTCTTTATGTGGTCCTCAGGTGATAGTTTTCTATCTAGAACCACCCCTAGTTCTCTTTCTTTATCAGAATTCTTTAAAGATTTCTCACATAATATATAGTGTGTGTGTGTACTCACCTAATTGTACTCACCTAATTGTGCTTGCGGGGGTTGAGCTTTGGCTCTTTGGTCCCGCCTCTCAACTGTCAATCAACTGGTGTACAGTTCCTGAGCCTACTGAGCTCTATCATATCTACATTTGAAACTGTGTATGGAGTCAGCCTCCACCACATCACTGCCTAGTGCATTCCATTTACTAACTACTCTGACACTGAAAAAGTTCTTTCTAATGTCTCTGTGGCTCATTTGGGTACTCCAGCTTCCACCTGTGTCCCCTTGTTCGCGCCCCTCCAGTGTTGAATAGTTCATCCTTGTTTATCCGGTCAATTCCCCTGAGGATTTTGTAGGTTGTGATCATGTCCCCCCTTACTCTTCTGTCTTTCCAGTGTCGTAAGTTGCATTTCCCGCAGCCTTTCCTCATAACTCATGCCTCTTAGTTCTGGGACTAGTCTAGTAGCATACCTTTGGACTTTTTCCAGCTTCGTCTTGTGCTTGACAAGGTACGGGCTCCATGCTGGGGCCGCGTACTCCAGGATTGGTCTTACATATGTGGTGTACAAGATTCTGAATGATTCCTTACACAGGTTCCTGAACGCCGTTCTGATGTTAGCCAGCCTCGCATATGCCGTAGACGTTATTCTCTTTATGTGGGCTTCAGGAGACAGGTTTGGTGTGATATCAACTCCTAGATCTTTCTCTCTGTCNCACCCACCCTTATACTGTATAAATAACACCACACCCCACCTTATATAAATAATACCACACCCCACCCTTATACTGTATAAATAACACCACACCCCACCCTTATACTGTATAAATAATACCACACCCCACCCTTATACTGTATAAATAACACCACACCCCACCCTTATATAAATAATACCACACCCCACCCTCCTCCCTCACTGTCTTCCATATGCCAACAAGAGTCCTCAATAAAGGTAAGATATACTTGTACATACTGTAGTACAAAATATTAGTTGTAGTATGTATAAAGAGTAATTTTAAGTTAATATTTTTGGGAGGTGTGGAATGGATTAATTCAGTTTACATTATTTCTTATGGGAAATTTGTTTGTTTTCGAACTGTCTCTGGGAACGGATTAAATTTTAAAATAGAGATACAGCACCACTGTATCTTGCTTTTCTGCAATGTAGAAAATTACCATACTGTAAAAAAGGGCTTTAAGGCCATCATTTTTCTCTACTTCTTTACAGCTTACCTGGAAATGGCGCATCTTTCCTAGCAAGGCCTCGGGAACAGTACTGTAGTTGCCCTTGCGAGCAGGCTGGTCCTTGGGGAAGACAGTGCCATGGGTGTAGATGATTCCTGGGCCCTCAGCTGCCGCCCTAAAATTCTGAGCGAAGAAGGAACACACATATTAAAAGGCTATATATCTCTCAAGATCTCTCCAATACCTTTTAACTGTAACACAAACATTTCACATTCGGCATTCAGTCACACATTTACCATTTAAAATAGTCAAGATAGACAATTCTGAATTACTGCATTTTTTCTACTTTGGACTTCTATAAACCAACCCCCTCCTGCCTTCTGGTCAAATACAAGGCTTAACATTTTAGTGTTCTTTTCTTTCCCAATACTGCACGTCTTTTTGAGTATAGTTTAACATGATTTGTAAACTTTCATAATGTATACAGTACAGGTATATACAAAATAAGTTAAAAAGTATCGTGACGATGTTTCAGTCCATCCTGGACCATAATTAAGTCGTGAAAAAAGTATCAATGTATTATTTTAAGTACTAAGGCTAATCATTTCAAAATATTTGGTCATTACATGAGCAAAAATTAATCTCTCAAGTACACATGAAAACAAATATGTTTCCCAAGGTACGGTCCTGTGGCAGTTCCCATGGACTAGGCTACGTACAGTCAAATCTACCCATAGTAGGAAAGCAACATGCAAAGGATCTGGAAATACTGTTTGATGACCCAACATATAGGGAGCATAATCAAACAAATATAGTGTCAGCTATAAAAATTATAGGATGGATTATGAGACAATTCAAATCCAGGGATCCCACCACAATTCTTATACTATTCAAATCACTTGTGCTGTCCTGCCTTTGGTACTGTTCAATACTCACTTCCCCCCCTTCAGAGCAGGAGAGATTGTTGAAACAGAGGGAATACAGAGAACACACACATGATAAAGCACCTAAATTATTGGGACCATCTCTAAGCTCTCAAAATGTACTCCCTGGAAAGGAGACGAGAGAGGTATCATAATATATATACTGTACAATGAAAATACTGGAAGGCGAAGTCTCAAATTTGCACAGTAAAATAACAACATACAGGAGCAAACGATGACAGGAAATGCAGAACAGAGCCAGTGAAAAGTAGAAGTACCATAGGCACAATCAGAGAACACTGTATGAACATTAGAGGAGGTCTATGGTTGTTCAATATCCTCCCAGAAAGTATAAGAAATATTGCTGAAACAAAAGTGGAAGTCTTCAAGAAAAAGCTGGACAGTTTTCTGTAAGTAGTATTGGACCTACCAGCCTGTAGTGGATATATAGGCCTACAAGCCACTCCAAGCAACAGCCTATTGGACTTTACTCACCAAGCCTGGGCCCATGTTGGGCTTGGGGAGTAAAAGAACTTCCAGAACCCTCTCCAGGTAAGATCCTTGTAAAATCAACATAGTATGCACATGTAGTAGGATCGGGAAGGCAGACAAGTGGGGAGGGGTGGGGGGACCTAGAAAGCATGATGTGGAACCAGGGCTCTTTGGCCATAGGGAGGCAAGTAGCACCTTGCAGACCACAAAGCTCTCCAGCTGCCAAACGATATACCACAGCATATGGACTCTTTAAAAAGTGTGAGCTGCCTGTTGGCTTACACCATAAACAACAAAGCCACATTCTCTCATGAAATGAGCTCAGTACAGCACCTACCCAACCCAACTCACTCTCTCTGGCTGTATCCCTCTCCCAAAAAAGATTATAGGTTTCATAGAGCACATACAGTGTAATGGCTGAAAAAAATGAAATTTTAAAGAGTAGAACACCTGGCAGATACTGGGGAGAAAGAAAGCCACCTCTTGAAACCAAGTGTGCACACAAGAGGGCCCTAATGAGGAAGTCAAGGTTCACCTGTACTAACCATACTGGATCAGTCCATAGCCACCTGAATCCAAAGCCACCTAAAGCCTTTAAGAAATATGTATATAAAGAATAAAAAAAATTCTTACTATTATGTTGGTGCTGAATGCAGAATATGAACAATAATTTTACTTAGAAATAGGCTCATTCAAAATATTGGTGGATTGTTGATGAATCCAAATGAAGTTGACAAGGCACTCATTGTCAATTGTCTTTGGCATCACATCCCCTTTTGAACTGGTTTTATTATAAAATTTGCTTTTTTTCCCCCCCGAGTAGAAAAGGGGAAAGGTCGGTGTTCAATCCCCGACCGTCCAAGTGGTTGGACACCATTCCTTCCCCCCGTCTCATCCTAAATCCTTATTCTGATCCCTTCCAAGTGCTATATAGTCGTCATGGTTTGGTGCTTTCCCAACAATTCCCTTCCCTTCCCCGAGTAGGAACCACAACATATCCCCCATTGAAAAGCAGAGGTGCAATACATATACCGAGATACAATTCTAACAGCATTAAGGGCCCAAGACTTTGCAACACACTCCCAATACACACAAAAGGCATAATTAGCCAACCTCTCACAGTATTCAAGAGAGAACTTTATAAACATCTCCAAAGGATACCTGATCAACTGGGCTGTCAATCATACACCAGGCTGCCAGCAGCTGCATCCTACAACCTGGTTGGCCAGACCTTTACCAGGAGGCCTGGTCAGAGACTGGGCTGTGTGGACATTGATTTCTGGAACCAATAACAGGAAGGCAGGTATTTCTTCTTTATTCACATATCTCTAAAAGGCTTTGAGGGCTATGAGTAATTCTACAGACCCTATGGTAAACTAATACCCAAGATCAAAAGGAAACCGACATGTAACTATAAACCTCATGAATATTTAAGTTATACAGTGTATAGATATCATTTAAAAATGGTGTAAATTTCTTGTCCACTTAAGACTTTACTCACCATGTTTGGGTTAGAATCCACTCGGTAAAAACATCTAAACTATTGGGACCGACTAAAGAGCCTAAATCTGTATTCCCTTGAGCGCAGGCGGGAGAGATACATAATAATTTACACGTGGAAAATATTAGAGGGGCTGGTCCCAAACCTGCACACAGAAATAACATCACATGAGACCAGAAGACATGGCAGGATGTGCAGAATACCCCCGTTGAAAAGCAGAGGTGCAACTGGTACTCTGAGAGAGAACTCTATCAACATCAGAGGCCCGAGACTGTTCAACACGCTTCCACTACACATAAGGGACATAACTGGCAAACCCCTCACAGTGTTCAAGAGAGAACTGGATAAGCACCTCCAAAGGATACCTGATCAACCAGGCTGTGACTCATACGTCAGGCTGCGAGCAGCCGCGTCCAACAGCCTGGTTGATCAGTCCAGCAACCAGGAGGCCTGGTCGATGACCGGGCCGCGGGGACGATAAGCCCCGGAAGCACCTCAAGGTATCAAGGTAAGGTAAGGTAACCACACCTCACCTATAAATGTCGTGTACATAATTTATAACAATTTTCTTAATGGAATGACAATGCAGTATTTTATATCTCACCACTTTTTTTTATTAAAATGCACACAATCAATATCACCATTAAAGGCTCATCTCAGCACAAAATTGAAGGTTATCCTATAGCAATACTCAATAAATTTGTACTGTATTTACTGAATAAAGAGCATAATACATTGTGACATAACATGGTTCATAAGTGTATTTAGAATTTGTAGTCTTTAAAAAGCCCCCCTTAATCATGCTCAACAATTGTGTTATCCCTAATGAAAACCACCTATGTTACAGTGCATAGCAAGAAGAAGGATATTTAATTAACATGGAGATAGAAACACAGCAGTAAGTCTAGTAAACATGAGATATCTGACTGACAAGCCAAGGTAGTTATCACTCCAGCTTCATAACAACTGCTCGATTTATTATATTTCTATACAGTAGATGTATTACAACAATCCCTAGACACCAGAGATCACCTGACTAATACACATAGCTGATTATTAATTAGGTCATGTATTATATGTTATTACACATGTAGTGTATATAGTCAAGACTTACAGAGGGAATCTTGAGGGCGGGCGTGGGCGTGAGACGGCCGGTGGCAGCGTTCCTCTGGTAGAACATGATTAAGCAGCCACACACTGTTCTTCACGTGTAGTGTGATATCTCTTCCCGTGTAGTGTAACCTCTCTTGATATGTAGTGTGATCTCTTTTTTTTTTAATATATGTGTAAACCTCTCTTTACGTGCAGTATGTGATTACTTGTTGACCTCTGGCCGTTCTCCTGCGCCTCTGTTGTGGTCGATCAGCTGGTCTCTCACGGCTCACTTGCCGGAGGTTCTTTCTTCTGTTAAATATATAACAAAAATTTAATCTAGAAATAATACTTGAATATTTAATCATGACTTTATATCTTGATATGTATAATAAAAAAGTATAATGGATATACACTTTACTACAAAAGTCTGAAAAGAAAGGATCCAATTACTTCTTAAAAATGTAGTTTTATGTCAAAAAAAATATTAACGATAACTGAATACTTATTTAATTGGGGCACACATGATTCCTCGCCTTTCCTCGTTCTCGGAAACACAGTTCATATTTCCAACTGTTCAGTAATGTATTTGTAAATAACAATATGCAATGTCTGTCTCCTCCACCCCCATCCCCCCCTAACCCACAATTCCCCCTCTCCTGCCCCCACTCTTCCTCCATCATCCTTACCCCTTTCCCACTCCTTCCCCCATTCCCCATTTCCTGCCCCTCCCCCTCTCCCTTCCTCTACCCTCTCCTATTTTCTCCCCCCCCCCTCCCCTATCTGCCATCCCTCCCCACTCTTCCCTCTTTTCCTTCTCTCTCTCATTCACCTTTTCCCAGTTTGGCCTCCAAACTCGAACAGACATTTACATTTAATACTTAATTCACTTTCACTTTCAAGTGAAGAAATCTAAGGACTCAGACTGCCACCTTTTACAAACTTTGTGGGGTGGGACCCCCTCCCACCCCACAAAAGTTTGTAAAACGTAAAAAGTGGGGGGGTTACTACTCGGCCTTACTTCCTCTTTATAGAACAGACCCCGACAGCTTATGTCCGGCCCGTACCCCAGACTATCATCCCTGCAAAGTTGCGTAAGGCTAGCCCGATGTATCTGGCCTTCAATCCTAGGCAAACAAACATATATTCTTCTCTTTCTTATAGATATACAGTACTGTAAATTGCAATTTTCTTTACTTAAGGAAAACAAACATAAAAATTTGACAAAACCTGACTAAACCAAACCTAATCTATCCCAACCTATCCCAACCTAACCTAACCTAACCTAACTGAGTCAGTAATTCATGTTCCTAACATAATATATTGTTATTTATATTGAAGCCTTACAAAGAGATCTACATGAACTCCACAAATGGCCAGAAGACTGACAAATGCCTTTTAATATTGACAACTGCAAGACCTTGCATGTAGGGCATAACAACCCACGCCACAACTACCAAATTAATAACATTACAGCAGATTGCCGAAGAACAGGACCTTGGAGTCACAATCACTGAAAGTTGCACAACAGGTCGGAGCAGCAGCCAAAAAAGCAAACCAAACCCTTGGAATGATCAAGCGTACCTTTGACTTTAATTCAAAGAAGGTAGTGGTTCAATTGTATAAACCTCTGGTACCATTTGGATTACTGAAGTCCACGGGCCAGATTCACGAAAGCACTTACGCAAGCACTTACGAACGTGTACATCTTTTCTCAATCTTTGGCGGCTTTGTTTCATATTATTCAACAGTTAATGAGCTCCGAAGCACCAGGAGGCTGTTTATAATAATAACAACAGTTGAATGGGAAGTTTTCATGCTCGTAAACTGTTTTATAAATGTAACCAAAGCCGTCAAAGATTGAGGAAAGATGTATACGTTCGTAAGTACTTGCGTAACTGCTTCGTGAATCTGGCCCCACACCTTCAGAAGGACGTAGCTGCTCTGGAGAAAGTGCAACATCGGGCAACAAAAAATAATTCCAGAGCTAAGTCAACTCGCAAATCAGGATCGGCTGAGGGTCACGGGGCTAAACAACACTGCAAATCAGGCATGACAGGGCGGATCTCATTGAAACTTTTATAATACTAAACAATTTGGAGAATGTTGATCCGGACAATTTCGTCAAAAGGTCAGATGTAATACAAACAAGGAGCAACGGTTTCCAGCCCAACAAACCACAGTGTAGGACTGATAACAGGAGATGGTTTTTCACCCACAGGGGTTATAAACCCATGAAACCGCCTACCCGACGAAGCCGGAAATGCCAAAACTCTGTTAAATTCTAAAGTCCAATTAGAAAAGGTCATCAAGGCAAATAGGGGGACCTTCGACAAGCCACCGGCTTCCTGTCCTCGTCGGACCATTAGTGTTAGTGGCCCTCAGGAAAATTCAGGTAAACAAGATTGCACGAATTTGAAAAGAATTATTTTAATTACCAAAAATAGCTCTACCTGTTAAGCAAACCTGGTCTTGCTTACTAAGCCAAGTAGGGTGGTTCTGTGTACATAGTTCTTATATTAGTCGTAATTAACAAGATTAGTTGTTACTTTCACTCCCATATCAAGGGAACGATCTGTGTAAGATGTACTGTATGTCTTTCTGGTACCCACTCCTTCTCCCCTCACTCTCTCCCCTCTCCCTCACCCTCTCCCTCACCCTCTCCCTCACCCTCTCCCTCACCCTCTCCCTCACCCTCTCCCTCACCCTCTCTCTCACCCTCTCTCTCACCCTCTCCCTCTTCCGCTACTTCTACCCCTCAAACCTCTTTCGCTCCCTCCCTCCCTCTTTTCATCTTCCCTCTCCCTCACCCTCCACTTTTCCCATTTGCCCTCCCTCCTCTCTTTGTATACTTCCGACCCTCCCTCTGATTTATCCCCCATCTCTTCTCTCATTTTCTTTAGACCCCCTTCACCTTTTTCTCCCGCTTTCCTCTCATCTCTAACCTCCTTCTTCTCCTCTCTCTCTCTCTCTCTCTCTTTCTCCCCTTCCCACTGCATTCCGTTCTAACCCCTTCTCTTTCTCTCCCTCAACCTTTCTTTCTCCACCCCCATCCCCATTCTTCTCCCCCTCCCCCTCTCTTTCGCTCCCCCTCCCCCATTCTTCTTCGCCCTCCCCCCTCTCTTTCGCCCCCCTCCCCCATTCTTCTTCGCCCTCCCCCCTCTCTTTCGCTCCCCCTTCCCCCCATTCTTCTTCGCCCTCCCCCTCTCTTTCGCTCCCCCTCCCCCCATTCTTCTTCGCCCTCCCACCTCTCTTTCGCTCCCCCTCCCCCCATTCTTCTTCGCCCTCCCCCCCCTCTCTTTTGCTCCCCCTCCCCCATTCTTCTTCGCCCTCCCCCTCTCTTTTGCTCCCCCTCCCCCCATTCTTCTTCGCCCTCCCCCCTCTCTTTCGCTCCCCCTCGCCCACCAGTTTCCACCTTACCACAGCAACGTGGACGAGAAAGCACTCTCACCCATGGAGAAATGTGATCTCGGAGCAACACAAAGCAATATTACTAGTCATTCCGCCGATGGAATACATAAAGACTCTCAACCATGAAGGTATAGAGTGTACAGAGCATTATATAGAGCTCCGGTGTTCACTTATGGTCGGTTATGGCCATCTTGCCCTCGATTGCTTTTAATCCGGTGCATTACAGTTCAAATCACTACGGGCTCACCATAGCCCGTGCTACTTGGAACTTTTTGTTCCAGGTAGCGAATCTCTAACAACAACAACAACAACAACAGTTCAAATCAGCTTCATTTGGTTCAGGAATCGTAAGCAGAGATGCAGTTCAGCTCCAACAGGACAATGTTTAGTTTAGGTTAGGTTAAGTTAGGTTAGGTTAGCTTGTTAGGTTTGATCAGATAAAACAGTGCTTTTTTTTACAGGGGGAATATATTGTCTTTCAACTAAGAGCATATGACATTCCTAAGTTACTTTTGCTCTATTTATTGGCTCACGTTTAGCTATTTTTTTGTCTTGCCTAATGCGCAGATTATGTTGTAAACTTCAAAGTAAAATCCGAGCACAGGTCATAGGATTTTAGACGAACAAATCCAACGAAATTCGGTTTTGAGAAGACCCCGAGGCCCAGCAATAGTTGTGATGATCACGTGTAGTAAAGAATGTGTATTGAAGATTGTATATATATATATATATATATATATATATATATATATATATATATATATATATATATATATATATATATATATAATATATATATATATATATATATATATATATATATATTAAAGATAATGAAGATTATGAGTAGTAAAAATCTTTTTTTTTTAGCAAGAGTCTCACTATACATTATACACGCTTGAGTAAGGCTTAATTGTGTGTGGAGAGAATCGTTTGCAGTAAAGTTCGTGAAAAGTGAGGAAAGTGTGTTGTGAAGATCTCTCTCTCTCTCTCTCTCTCTCTCTCTGTTACTGTTAACATTATTAATGTTAATAAAATTATTATAATTATTAAAATGATTATTAATGATGATAATAATTAGCCCTTATTAGACGCTAGGGCAAAGGATGTACGTATATACTGTACATATATATATTTATATATTGACAAAAGTTACACCAGGCTTTACCTCTGACATTCATCGTTCTATTCCATCACAGGAGAGAAAAAGGGGAATATGGGAGGAGGGGAGACAAAAAAGGGGAGAGGGAGAGGGTCCGAGAAGAAGGGGAGAGGGTGAGGGAAGAGGAAAGTGAATTGGGGAAGAGGGNAAATGCGACCACAATTTCTGTCCTGTCCGGGATTTACAATAATTCTTACCTGATCCGAGTCCTAGAATCTTAATCTAACAATAGGACACAGATGTGTATAGAAACATGTTTAGCACCGATTACTACTACTGTACAGTACTGTACATCTAAATTAAATCTCAAACAATGGTTTCTAATCAAACTGTCTGAAACATGGAGGCTGTAAGGCTTATCAAGTTCTCCCTAACTAATGACTGACCATTATCTAGGATACAGCCCACAACAGCAGCCTAACTCCTTGCAACCTATTTCACTCTGCTAGGTGAACAGCGATATCAGATGTAAGGAAATGTTTCCAAGTGTCCTGCCCTACCCAGGAAATAAACCCTTATCAGTTGGTTGAGTCAACTGCGTGCAAACCACTGCACTACAAGATGTGTAATCTAATTTATGAACTTGCCTTGAAAATTGTGTTAAGAGTGAGAGCTAGTGTTCACACTGTTCCATTTACTATTGCCACTCCCCCCATTTTCCTGTCTCCTCCTTAGTCTATGAACAAATTTCATATATTAGCTAATTTGAGACAACTCATTTAAAAACTAATAAATATCTAGCAAATTTACTAAGTCAACTATTATATACTTATATAGATTTATTTCTTATTAAGCTACCCAACTCAAAAAAAGAAGTTGTAGTTTATTTGGGTCAAAACTCCAGAAAGATGTATAGCACCTGATAGATGTTCTGATTTAGTGATATGCATTTTCACTAGCAATGCAGTACAGTATTATGAAGAGTGATTAGTATAGCATTTATAACAAACTGATGAATTTAAGAGAAACCTCCCAAAATTATTTAATTTTTATTTATATTAATAACGTGAATCATCACATATATATACACTGATTTAACATGTTTTCACAATTATTTCTTATGAATGGCAATATTATGTATTGACAATATAAATTAGTTACAATATACTGTATACTGTACTGTACATCAGTTCACAATTGGGGTTTCATTTCCAAATACAATATGTATATGCATCAAGTAAAAAAAAAAAAACAATGACTTCATAGGTTTGCTTATTATGTGCGCATTACAAGACTAACTTTTCCTATGTTTACAAAAAATTTTCTTTATCTCAATTCTTCTTTGGGAAGGCCATGCTATAGAAAAATTGGAAGCAGCCAGCAAGTCCAGCAGCACACAGCACTAGAGTTGATCCAAATAAAACCTTGTCTATTGGCCCACCTTTCAGATGAACAGGAATGTTGTTATGTTGCTGCCAAGGAGAAAACAAATTATATTAGAATATATGATATAATTGTCTGTATATTATATACTGCACAGTACAGTATGTACACATGCACACACGCACGCACAAAAGGCACACTACAAAATGGCTTCTGGAACTGAAAACAGAGATATGAAGAGAGGCTAAAGGCATTCAATATGCCAAAGATAGAAGAAAAAGAGGCAATATGATCATCACTTACAAATTAATAACAGGATTCGACCAAATTGACAAAGAGGAATTCCTGAAACAAGCAACTTTAAGAACAGGACGACACAGATTCAAGCTAAGGAAACAAAGGAGCCAAAAAAATATTATAACGGTTTCTCTTGCATACAGAGTGAAAGACAGTTGGAACAAGTGAAAAAGTGGTGAAGGCCAAAACCATCGGTAGTTTTAACACTTTGCCTGGCCTGGCGGGCCACCCGCAGCGCACTGCATGGTAGGCCGGGCATTGCCCGTGAGAACACAACCCAATGTTAAACTTTCACTCACAATGTTTATACTTTCCAATACTAATAAGCAAGTATTAATTGTTGGCGGTGTTAAAAGTCATATCCCGAACTACTGTACGAGTATTGTTTTAATGACTGCACAAACGTCATTACGACACCAAAGTGTTAAGAGTGTTATATGACAGAGTACTGGGTAGACATGACAGCACGAGTGTAGCTCTCATCCTGTAACCACACTTAGGTATTTACACTAGAAAGGGTACTTGGTAGTGCCTGGGTCTGTGTCTTCATTTCCCCCTCCACCATCCCCCATTATGAGTAGCCTAGTCAAAAGTTATAACTTAAGACTAGTCAATGTTAATTTAAAATTGCCTGCGTAACTTGCAAGTGGGATTTTGAATAAGTTGAGATGTTCCTAATACACACAGAAATCACAATAGCATGATATATCAAATGATAATCCACATTGCCCTTGTAGATGTGTTCCTAATATCATATGCTGTATACAAACTACGTACAGTATCTTGAGTATGCAAAAGGAAAGTTGAGTAAATACTGATAGCAACACACATGGCTTGGCTAGTCAGGCTAGGATGTATTTATGATATCGATATAATGTTTATTCAGGTAAAAGTACATACCTGTACATTCAAAATGAGTTGGATTTGAATGTTGTATCCAGAATGTTGGATTTCTAGATAGAGCTAGTACTACATACTATACCTAAAGCCACTAATATGCAGTGTTTTTTAGGCATTTATGGTTTAGGTTAATTACATTAAGGGGGCATGAATTGTTCTTCTTATTTGAATATTGCACATCATACTGAATGATTAATATGAAAAACTGTAGACCAACAAATGTTTGTACATCACATATTGTGTAAATTTAGAAAACAAGTTTGTATTGTAATCTACAATGTTGACTGACTGATATGATATATATATATATATATTATATATATATATATATATATATATATATATATATACAGTATATATATATATATTATATATATATATTATATATATATATATATATATATATATATATTATATATATATATATATATATATATATATATATATATATAATATATATATATATATATATAATATATATCCATCCCTCCTGTACAGTATATCTCTCTCTCCCCTATACAGTATATCTCTCCCCTCCTGTACAGTATATCTCTCTCCCCTCCTGTACAGTATATCTCTCCCCCCTCCTGTACAGTATATCTCTCCACTCTCCTGTACAGTATATCTCCCCCCCCTCATGTACAGTATATCTTTCTCCCTTCCTGTACAGTATATCTCTCCCCCCTCCTGTACAGTATATCTCTCCCCCCTCCTGTACAGTATATCTCTCCCCCTCCTGTACAGTATATCTCTCCACCCTCCTGTACAGTATATCTCTCCACCCTCCTGTACAGTATATCTCTCCACCCTCCTGTACAGTATATCTCTCCCCCCTCCTGTACAGTATATCTCTCCCCCCTCTGTACAGTATATCTCTTCCCCCTGTATAGTATATATTCTCCCCCCCCCCCTGTACAGTATATATTTCTCCCCCCTCCTGTACAGTATATATATCTTCCCCCCTGTACAGTATATGTCTCTTCCCCCCTTCCTGTACAGTATGTATCTCTCCCCCCCCTGTACAGTATATATGTCTCCCCCTCCTATACAGTGTATATTTCTCCCCCCCCCCCTGTACAGTATGTATCTCTCTCCCCCCTCCTATACAGTGTATATCTCTCCCCCCCTGTACAGTATCTCTCTTCCCCCCCCCTTGTACAGTATCTCTCTCTCCCCCCCCCCATCCTTATACTATACAAAGTACTGTATAGATATCTCTCCCCCTTCACTTGATTTTATTATTTAAAATTAATTGTATCACTCAAAATATCACTTGGAACATCATAGACATTACTTACTCCAACATAAGACATTACGACTTACCGATAATGAAACCGCAACTGTCTTGACCATCACTGTCCTACCTGCTAACATTTGGTCTCCCCTACATTGTCCTCCCTACACGTCATTATTATGGATTATCTTACTTAATCTCCTTCCGTCCTTTCTCTCGACGTGAACAAACCATTGGAGTGTCCCCTCCGTCACTATCAGCCTCACCCCTTTCAACCCCACACCTAATCTCATCATCCCTCACTCCACCTGTCCTCTGCCCTTCAATCAAAGTCCATTTCTACAGCTTACACTTCTCTGCTTGAATTTCCCACTCCTGTATCACTCCTAGACATAACAGTAGGACACCTCACTTTTCTTCACAGCTTGGCACACCTTGGACCTACTACTATGCATTTCAATACCAATTTACAGGGCCCTGCATTACTGCATTCTATTCATTCTCCTGTACTCATCAATAATAATTTTAAACACAGATCTTTATCCTTTATGACATTGTCATAACTTTCCACCAGAGGTATTGATGGTAAGTGTCTTACTAAGAATTACAAATATTAACTATGTAATACAAGATGTGGTTTGACAAAATATGCAGTAAGTACAGAAGCAACATTTGGTTAGTGTCCCTAACCAGGATAAAACCACACTGTAGTTTTGAGTACAAATGTATGGTGCAGGTCACACCATAGGAAGCTAACACACAAATGCTGTACTTCAATACCGAATGGATTATTCATCCATTCTACATCATCGCGGGTCTACATGGGTCTACATCATCGTCTGACAACTGAGGGCTTCAGGTTCATTTCCCATTGTTGAACAAAACAGTGAAGGTAAGGAAAGTGGTTGGCCTAGGGCAGGGGTGGGGAACCAATGGTACGCACAATGAAAGTATATCACGTAACTATTTTGTTGTTATGCATACATACTGGTTGCCTAAACAAAGTTCCTTAAGAATGTTTTTAAGCCCTTTTTCTCCATTGGCACTCAGCATTTTAGAACCTCTTTTTCAGTGCCAATTTAGAAGCTAGGAAGACAGGACACCACGAGTGTAGCTCTCAGCCCGTAACTATCTTGATGTTATCTTGAGATAATTTCAGGGCTTAATGTCCCTGCAGCCCAGTCCTTAACCAAGCCTCTTTTGTTAACACCCCCAGGAAGCAACCCGTGGCAGCTGTCTAACTCCCAGGTGCCTATTTACTGCTAGGCAACAGGGGTATAAGGGTAAAAGAAAATGCCCATTTGTTTCTGCCTTCACCGGGGATCGAACCCGGAACCACAGGACTATGAATCCGAAGCGCTGTCCACCCAGCTGTCAGGCCCCTTAAACTACACTTAGGTAATTACACACAAACACCTAACTTTGCAAATATTGCATATGGAAAAAAAAGTCAACAAAAATGGTAGCAGAAAAGACCCTCTAAATTAGAGAACCATATCATTAACCAGCATGATAATCAATACACTAAAAAAAATAGTCAAAACCAAATGGACAGAATATCTGGAGAGAAATTATATAACAGACAGACAGTATGGTTTTCAAACGGAAAGATCCTGTGTAACGAATCTTAGTTTTTATGATAGAACTACCGAGACTACAAGAAAGAGATGGTTGGGTTGACTGCATTTATCTGAACCTAAAAAACTCTTTCAACAGTCAACCACAAGACATTGTTTTGGAAAATGCTGGAGGGAGAAGGGGCGGGAACTATCAGAGGAAAGCACCAAACCATTACAACTATATAGCACTTGGAAGGGACGATTGGGGTGACAGGGAGACTACCGACATGGATGAAAAATATTCTGCCAGAAAAATGAGGATGGTAATCAGAAGCATTGTATCCAAATGGAGGAGTGTTACTAGCAGAGTACCACTGGGTTCAGTTCTTGCACCAGTAATGTTCATCGTCTACATAAACGATCTACTAGAAGGAATACAGAATTATATAAACATGTTTCCTGATAAGTTACTAGGGAAGATAAGGGACTTGGAAGATTGTCATTCATTTCAAAATGGTGTATACAAAATCAGTGATTGGAGTACCATGTGGCAAATAGAATTCAATGTGAATAAATGCTATGTTATGGAATGTGGAATAGGCAAAAATAGGCTCCCTACAACCTACAAATTATGAGCAAAGGTATTAAAGACCTCTAAACAAAGAAATAGGTCTAGGGGTGGTCTTGAACAGTAGCTTGTCACCAGAGAATCACATAAGGGACATTGTGCAAGGAGCATATGCTATGCTTTCTAACTTTAGACTTGCTTTTAAATACATGAACAGTGAAATATTAAAGAAACTGTTCTCAGCTTTTATGACACAAAAATTTGAATATACAGCAGTTGTATGGTGCCCAATATCTCAAGACACATCAATAAACTGGAAAAGGTGCAAAAGCATGGTACAAAATGGCTTTCAGAACTGAAAAGCATAATTTATGAAGGCTAAAGATGTTCAATCAAATTGACAAAAGGAATTCTTGAAACCAGTAACCTCAAGAACAAGAGGTCATAGATTCAAGCTAAGGAAACAAAGGTCCCAAAATATATTAGAAAGTTTTCTTATACAAACAAAGTTGTAGACGGTTGGAAACTAGTTAAGTGAGAAGGTCATGGATGCCAAAACTGTCTGTAGTTTCAAACCATCATATGACAATGTAACAGTGTAAGTGTATTTCATTGTTCATGTGTGTAGTTGTGACTGTTCATGCGTGTGCGTGCGTTTGTATGTGTTTAGACAGTGTGAGGTGCAGAGCGAGTTGTGTCGCCTGGCTCAGGAGTACTCAACGAGATCCTTGTACTGGCTTGCCATCAGAGGTGAGAGTACGCCCTGACAGGGTGGGCGTGGCATGAGGAGTCAGTCAGAACTAGCCCAACAGAGAGCGCACATACCAGCCAGTTCCTCCCCCACAGTCAACACCCCTGGTGGGGGCCAGTTTCTCCCCCATAGTTGACACCCCCTGGTGGGGGCCAGTCATCTCCCTGTGGATGAAGATTTCCACCTAGATTGTGAGGTAAGAGTCAGCAATGCATTGTCTTATAGTGCATTCGAAGTGTTTTGGTAAAGTGCTTTGTTAAAATTTACATTAATGAGTTTGTTAATCTCGTTTATTGATGTCCCATGACTAGAATATTAAGTTATATTAGAAGAAAAAGAGGTGGCATGATCCCCACTTACAAAATACTAACAGGAATCGACCAAATGACAAAGAGGAATTCGTAAAACCAGCAACATCACGAACAAGAGGATACAGATTCAAGCTAAGGAAACAAAGATGCCGGAAAAATATTTGAAAGTTTTCTTTTGCAAACAGAGTGGTAGACGGTTGGAACAAGCTAAGTGAGAAGGTGGTGGAGGCCAAACCCGTCAGTAGTTTCAAAGTGTTATACGACAAAGAGTACTGGGAAGACAGGACACCACTATCATAGCTCTCATCCTGTAACTACACTTAGGTAATTACATAAACCTAACAAGCTTCTTTTTCCAGACATGGGTGTATCAATGCAAAAAAAAATATATATAAAAAATTATATGGGTCAGATTCTTCAGTACAATTTGTAAAGACTTGTGCAAAATAGCTTTTATCTTAACATGAAACAGGCTGAGACACACATACCAGGGTACTGTATTGAAGTACAGTATGAATCAAC
This sequence comes from Procambarus virginalis, assembly GCA_020271785.1. Taxonomy (NCBI): domain Eukaryota; kingdom Metazoa; phylum Arthropoda; class Malacostraca; order Decapoda; family Cambaridae; genus Procambarus; species Procambarus virginalis. The sequence continues at coordinate 16,323,885 of WNGS01009202.1, forward strand.
CTTAATCAACAACAGTAATAAAACAGGTTAAAAGAGCCATGTCACAATGTAACCTGAATGTACAGTATTTATAATTCAATACTGTACCAACACTGTATAAGCAAGGAAGTGTGTGTGTACAATTGTTAACTCCTCGAATAACAACACATTTTGATTTTTACGCCTTGTGTACTTCAACGTGATCTTGGGTTTTTGACAAATATCCTACATGGGTATTCAAGCTTAACTGTTTCAATGTTTCACTGCTCCTCCCATGTTCTCTCACCATTTCTCCCCCTCCATTTTCTAATCCTTACCATCAAAACTAAAATGTCAACAGAATTCTTTTAATGAACTTCAAACAGTATGTGTGAATGACATGATGAATGGACATGTTATATTTTATGACTACCTCCCCACCCCATGAGAACTATGTAATGATTATGTAAATCAATGATTTGAGCTTTTATTTTACTATACAGTATTGCTGCGAGGTCTGTGTCCGCCTCCGGGGAGAAAGCTTTTATGGCTATTGTTTTATATCATACACTTATATTTTATAAACATACATGCCTTGAAAAAAGCTGACTCTCAGGTTTTGTGGTCCTCTCATTTTTTTATTACCCAGTTACCAAAAAGTTATTCCTTTTGAACATCTTGATAGTACTGTACCTAGACCAAGTTCTTATAGACAATATACAGTAGATTGTGGAAGAATAGGTGTGCCACAGTCTCCCAAAAATTTTCTATCTTTAATTTAGTAATCCTGTTTCCTTTACATATTTAAATTCAAGTTACTTAGTTCATTTGTAAATGGCCTTGATAAGCAATATGTTAGTTCATTATATTTAATAATGTCATCAGTATTTGTATATTTCAGTTGTTGACACTGCCAAACAAAACTGCTTTGTATAATGTACAATGTTGGGAGGTTTGGGAACTGCTTTACACTTGAATTGGGAATGCCAACTTATTAGTGCTGGCAATCCAGCACTGTTTAAAGTACTATGGCAATGAACTGTTTTTCGGGGTTTTCTGCTCTAGTATAGGCATCCTGAATATCTAGCTTTTAAATATTCTGTGGAATAAACATTGCTATATAATTTTCAAGGCTTGGTGCATTTTTATAATTACTTGAAATGCACATTCTGTGTTTCAACCTATCTTCACCAAATGCATCTAAATTTATTGGCAAGCTTAAAAAAAAAATGGTACAATGAAAAATGTAGCCACCATAAATAATCCTTGATTTTTTGGCTGAACTTGACCAAAGGGCATCTGAATTGGGTACAGAGGTTTCCATAAGGTCAAATACGTAACTTATTTTCCTGAGGAAGGACAGCATCAACCCAGAAGAAAATGGTAGAGCAAATTAAAGAGAACTTAAAGAAAAAATAAATCATTCTCTATATCTTTCAACACCACGACACTCCAACAAAACATCTACAGAAGTACCCCACTTGCTTCACGTGAGTTAGTGTCGAGCACTCTCTGTGATTTGTCATCTTGATTTTGCTGTATCGTCAAGTATACACATTAGTCTCAACCAAACTACTTGATAAAATTTTCTGTCATGCAATCATTGACTTTTGCAATTTCACTCTTTCTATGACATATTCATTTCATACTGTACCTTCCTAATTCCAGAAATCCATGCAATTATCCATTTATATGGCAGTGTATCTTTTTCATGCCACCTCAGCATCTGACACACACATACATAAAGGTAGCATTTACCATCATTGACACTCACAATTATGAGCAAATGTTTGTCCATCAAAGACCCCTACCTTCCCCTTTTTCCCCCCCCACCCCACTTCCCCCCCCCCCCTCTACCCCCTTCTCCCACTTTTTCTTTTCTTCCCTACCTTCCCTTCCTCCCCCTTTTCCCCCCCCCCCGTATTTTCCCCCCCCCCCCCCCTACCCCCCCCCTTTTTCCCCACCTTTATCCACGCGACAGCATCAATCACCAGACCCTTTCCCCCCCCCAATCACTGGATTTCCATTTCCTCTTTTTCGCCCACCGAAAATTTACTGCGTCCTCCCCTCAGAACGAAACCATTCCTTCAGTACCTCAAGACGCAAAACTTAAAGAAAATAATAATCTAGTCTGTCCTATACTCAATCCCGTTCTTATCACCCCACCGCCACCCCCCTACACACCCCAAAACATTGACAACTTAAAGTATTTCCCACCCGTTCACCGACTGAGTTCTTTTTAGTGTTAGAGCAACCACTCATTGTTACTCTTGTATCTTGATTTTTGCTACCTGCTGCTCCCCTCGCCCTCAATAGAACATTGTAGTTCAACACCTTAAACTACTTGATAAATTTTTGTTATGCAATAACATTGACTTTTGCCAAATTGCACCCTTGTTTCTTCCCTCCACCTCGACATTTACTTCCTTTTTTATCGTTCATTACCTTGCCTCACATCTCTGCCTAATTCCAGAAAATCCTGATGCATTCACCCTCCCCCTATTCCATATTATTTTTTGGCAGTTGATATCTTTTTTTCCCTTGTTCCCACACTGCACACCCACAGCATCCCCCTACCACACACTCTACATGTAAAAGGGAAGCATTACGTTCATTCATTCATATCGTTTCTAGCAACTTTATTTTTTCTTACTTTGCTGTTCCTGGCCTAAAGGTTTTATTGTGCCCAACTTTTTTACATAACTTACTTGATTCATCCCCCTGTTTGTTTTTTACATGTCTAAATTTCGGACACTTATATTCTCACTAATTAAAAATTGGTAATCCATTAATCTCCCATGCCCACACATTTGCGCCTCTTTCTTTATAATCTCCGTGCACATTTCTGCACCGCGAACGGTAAAACAGACAAGGTATTTATTACCTGCACCCTTTTGCCCTCCCTTCTCCCTCCCCCCTTGATATTTCCACCACATATACGCAAGCCATCTCCCCACATTCCAGGTAAATCAACCCCCCAGCTTACCATACACCTTTCTCCAGTTTCCGTGGTTTTTTTGTGCAAGTAAAAACAATTTGTACGACCCTTTCAGACAACGGCCCCCCCAATTTGGGCTAGCTTCCCCCCCCTTTTTTTCCTTACTAGTCTCTAGTCATGTTCCGTTGCTCCCCTTCCCCCATCTCTCGCTGCGTCGTTAACCCTGTGTTGATCCATATCACTCATTTACACCGGAAAGAACCAACATTGTCTCTTTCCCACACGCCGTGCCATGATCGTCGATACAATTCACCCCCTTGGTCCATCTTATGCCACCACATTTAATTTGTACTCCAGTTTTATGCACTCACTATTTTAATTAACCCACCTACTGCTGTAGGCCCCTTCCCCCCCTCCCTCCTCTTTTCCCCCCCCATTAACAATTTACCCCGCCTCTAGCCCCACTATAACTGGTTTGTCCAAAATAGTTTTATATAATAAATTTATTCTATGAACTAATCAAGCAAAATATTCCCCAACAGTTTACTTTCACTCTGAACTTCTTTCAGTTACCTCACAACTTCACTTTCTAACAGTTCCCAGTGCCGTATCTTTTGAAAAAAAGGAATTCAGTAGTTCCCTTAGCTTGACTAACCACAAATTAATCGCTACATAATATTCGGTATAAAGGATACGTTTTTCGAGCTTGCTACCCCATGGCATTAATTACTCCAACTACTTAAATTGTGCATACCTCTTTTCACATTTTTAAGCTCTTCTTTGTGCATAGAGTTATGGGGTTTATCTTTTTTCCCCCTGACCCCCTTTCCCGGTGGCAACCGCCCCGGGCCCCCCACCAGATATGCTTCCCCCCGTAAAAAGCCCCCCATAGGCCCCCTTGTTTGATTACCCCCCCCAGCCGAGTTTATTGAAGCTGTTGCGGACACCTCCCTATCTTTCTCATCCCCCTTCAGTCCCACCCTATTACCCCAATGACACCCTCCGATGGCTCTCCTCCCTCTCCCAACTTCCCTCCACACCCCATGGGCGCATAAGGTTCAAAATAATTTTGGCCAAAAACTCCTGCCCTTTCCTGTTACATCATTGTATCAGTAATCTTTGTGCACCGGAATCTTGCTTCCTCGCAATGCACGAGAGGGTTACTTTACCAAGCTCTTCCCATATTTACAGCCCCCTAGATATAATGATACGCCGGCGACAAACAATATTCATTCTGCCCACCGCGTACACTATTGAGCGCCGTAGCACCAACTACAAGCCATCCCTATTGGGAGACCACCAGTTTTCATTATTCATCCCTCTACGCTTATCCTCCCACCCTGCCTTCTTTTGCTTTCCCGCTCAGTCCTGCTCCCACATAGTCCCCCGATCACCTGGCCCCCTCGCCACTAAGCCTTAACCCTAACTATTCCCAACATCACGAGGAGCAGTGGGATAAAAGAGATATGATGCCCAGAGAGTTCGGCGGCGATAAACGTTCAAAATCTATATCTACAGTCCAACACCAATCCTGTCATCACAGCGTTGCAAAGGCACCAGGCACCAAGCGACCCCCCCTTACTCCCCGGCGTTGCTATTTGCACTCGACCCAGTGTTTCTTAATTGCAATTTACACCAAGTGACATATTGGCTACTTTATTTTTGTTTGTCTCTTGCATTGGTGACGTCTTCCCCCTATTTCCCCAAACTTTAACCCACCCGCTCGTCAATTACCTCACACCCACGGCCTAAGTCTAACGTTCCCCACTAACCAGTTTTTCCCCATCCCAGGCGCACTACCCAACGAGCTTTCTCTTCAAACCTTCCCATATTGTGTTTTCTCATCCAACACCCTTGTTCTTTATCAGAATCTGTTCTTTTAGCCTCACTAAATTGCTACTTTCATGTTTTTACTCTTTTGAAAACATCCACTATTTGTATCAACAGTTCACCCCATGCCCTACCCTTATTTTTCATCCCCTATTTATCCCATATTTCTAATATATATTAGTCCATTGATTTTATACCTCACCCCCCGACTTATCCCCCCATATTCGCATTTAATTGCCCTGCCCGCCAATACCAAGCGAGATCACCCGCCCCTCTCCCCACACCCATGTCTCTCACCCTACACAATGCATGTACTATATATTATCATTCAAATCTCCCATCCGGAATTACGTAAATCCCCCCTCACCCTCCCCCCACACCCACACACTAGTCCAAATCCATGATAAAATGGCAAAAGTCAAATAAATTTTTTACATGCTCACTTCTATACTTCCCCCTGAAACCGGGCGGTTTGGCCCCCCAAATCCATGACCTTCTTGTTTTATTACCCCACCTTTGGATTTGGGATTTGTATTCCCCTCCTATGGTTATTTCCCCTCCCGTCTACACACTTCGCCTTACGCCATTCATGATCTTATCACAATAACTACAACACATTTGAGCTTGTCCTCCCCTCTACCACCTCCATGTACCCCCATACTGTTTAAAGTTCTGACCCTTCCCCTCTTTGTATTATTAATTACCCCACTATCAAAAAAAATTCCATGAATATCCTTAAAAAAATGCCAAGTTTGTCAATTTTTCTTCCTCCTTCCACACCACCAACTTTATACATTCCCCTCACACGACAAGTGATTATGATCTGTAACTCCCCCCCAAGCAATCTCAACTCCTCAATTGCACGATTTATACATACCATTCACATGCCGCACAAACCTTAGACAATTCACCCCCCCAAGACTTGGACCATTCTATCACATATCCACAAGGGTGATTTCATCTCTAAAAGAACTCGCAGCCCTACTTTCAGTAACACTATAGAAGACAGTCCCAGACCAGGTTCAAACTGACACCACCTCTAATGACTTGTCTTTTCCTTTTCTTTTTGTTTTCAACAAAAATTTTGTTACCCCTCCCTTTACAAAGTTTTAAGCTATAAATACTGCATTTTTCTCAAGAACCACCACTGCCCCCGAGGACGTCTAGGAGGATTGTTGACACTGGTGTTCCCCCCAGCCAACAAAGAAACCAACCGTATATCATTATTGGCAATCTAACCCATCGCACTGAATCTTTCTCTGTGGCCTATGAAGCACACAACAATTTGTTAACCCCACAACTAAGGTTTCTTCAACTGTTTTTTTGGCCAACATTTTCCTTCATCCCCCTTCTCTTCCCCCCGGCTACCTAACCCCACCCTCTCATTATCACAACTCTTATAATTTTCCCTATATTTTGATTCCCATTTAATTTTCTGAACCCACCTTGTCATTTTTGCGTTAAAATGTTTCACCCTATAATTTTTCCAACCTAGTCACCCACTGCCTTGATGAAGCTACGCACCCAAACTAAACACCACTTGACTCTCACGACCTACGTCACCCGCTGAACCCCCTCATGCGACTTTCACCACCCCCCCCACCAGGTTCTTTTTTGGATCCCCCCTATTCGCCGCACAACATTTTCACCTAAAGGGGACTTATTCCCAGATTCTGCAACCTAAAGTTTGCATTTTGCCCGCCCTTCGGCTTCTTAAGCATTTTGCCCGCCCTGACAGCATACCTGATGATACAGCCAAGCGGCCCTAGTTTGTCTTTTTGGCTAAAACCCAGAAGCCGATAAACCCCACCTCACATTTCAACTAAAGTTCCAGTCGCCTGGAAGCAGTATTATGTCGGGTGGGAAATCTGTAAGAATCTAACTAACACATTGAAACCATCCTCTTTATTGTATCTTCCGACATCGATTAACCCAAAATTTCCTCCCGCCCCCCTTTCCCTTTCTTTTTCCCCCCTTATGCCCTCCTCCCTTCCCCTGGTTTAACCCCAGCAGCCTCTAAACACACCAACGGTAGTCATTTTAGTTTAATACTGTGTGTACCCACTCCTAGCCCCACAATTTACCCTACGGCTGCCAGCACAGACCACTTCCACAGCTCTAACCTCCTTTCCTATCAATCATTTGACTCTTATATACGAATTGTTCTGTTCCCTTTCCTTACCATTTACCCCTTGGTTCCTAACCGGTCCTTAACCCTACCAATTTTTTTCCTCCCGGTGTTATCAGAGATAGGGCAAGTGGACCCACACTTCAATATTGTTTTTTACATGCAATGGACTCGGCCATGATAATATCGCGAGCCTTAGAGCAACTATTATACAAGTATACTGAAAGCATTTTTACAAAGTAAAACATTTTTCATCCATTTCTTTACACAAGTATCCAACCTTTTTAATTGGGCACTGTCCCTTTACCATAAAAGGAAACAGGACCGGCAGCTTTATTAAGGATTTGTATGAACACGTTGGAAAAGACCCCATTGTATTTTTCCTTGACTATGAGTTTCGTAAATCGGAACCCAAACATATTAATTTTAATCATGAGGGCTCTTGGCCTTTTTATATGACCATTTGCTGGCCCCTGGTATTCCTATCCCTGGGCACTGCGACTTTCCCCCCTTATCTCTTCCGCCCGGTCAAGAAAAAAAAAAACTAACCTACCAAAACCCGCACATTTTTATTTATTTACCTCTCCCGCAGATTACCTTCCGTCCCCGCCAATTCTGGACTAACCAGTCATTAATCAGCGCACAGTCTTCTCGTGACGTTTGGTACACTGCACTACTATACTCCAAAACTTGGACTATGCTTAATTTACCCCCTCCCCCTTTCCCTTTGGTCA
>WNGS01009202.1:16341607-16393962 GCA_020271785.1 Procambarus virginalis
TCAGACACAACTATCACAAGCAAGGAAAATAAGCCTAACAGGAGATCGAAGAAATAACAAACGTTGAAGCGATCATATGAGTCTGAGGAATGGAATTGGAACAGAAAGCTATACAAGATAAGGAAAAATCCGAAATATTTTTTCACATACGCTAAATCAAAATCCAAAACCTCGACCAGTATGGACCGTTATTACAAATAAGGTACGTACACAGAGGACAACAAAGAGATTAGTGAAATTCTAAGAAGCCAGTATGAGGCTATGTTTAGCACACCAATAACAACATGAAAGTTGATGACCCAGACAGCTTCTTTATGAATGACATTCAAGCTGCAGATAATATAACGGATATTACCACAAACTCGGAAGACTTTGAAAGAGAAATTGACAATATGCCCATGCACTCAGCCCCTGGGCCTGACTCATGGAATTCAATATTCATAAGAAATGTAAAGTACCAGTAGCGAGAGCACTCAGCGTAATATGGAGAAAGAGCCTGGATACAGGGAGATACCAGCAGCACTTAAATCTGCAGATATAGCTCCGTTGCACAAGGGGGAGTAAAGCCTTGGCAAAAAATTATAGGCCAGTTGCACTAACATCACACATAATAAAAGTGTTTGAAAGAGTGATTAGGAATCAAATTTCTAGTTTTATGGAAAACAATGAATTGCACAATCCAGGACAACATGGATTTAGAGCGGGAAGATCCTGTCTGTCACAGTTACTCAACCACTATGACAAAATCACAGAAGCCCTAGAAAAAAGCAAAATGCAGATGTTGTATACACAGACTTTGCAAGGCTTTCGACAAATGTGACCATGGGGTGATAGCTCACAAATGAGGTCAATGGGAATAACTGGAAAAGTAGGACGCTGGATACTCAATTTCCTGTCGAACAGAACACAAAGAGTAACAGTCAATCAGATAAAATCGAGTCCAAGCGATGTTAAAAGCTCTGTACCTCAAGGTACAGTCCTTGCACCGCTACTGTTCCTTATTCTCATATCTGATATAGACAAAAACGTCACAGCTTCGTGTCATCCTTCGCAGATGACACAAAAATCAGCATGAAAATTACCTCTGCTGAAGACATTGAAAAACTACAAACAGATGTCAACAAAGTTTTCGATTGGGCAGCAGAAAATAATATGATGTTTAACAGTGATAAATTTCAGGTACTCAGGTACGGCAAAAATGAGGATCTGAAACATAATAGGGTACAAAACCAATCAAATCTTCCCATAGTAGAAAAACAGCATGTCAAGGATTTGGGAATAATGATGTCCGACGATCTAACGTTTAGGGAGCATAACCAAGCAAATATCGCATCAGCCAGAAAAATGATCGGATGGATTACGAGAACTTTCAAATCCAGGGATCCCATCACAATGGTTGTACTCTTCAAGTCACTTGTGTTGTCCCGTCTCGAATACTGCTCAGTACTCACTTCCCCCCCTTCAGAGCAGGAGAGATTGCTGAAATAGAGGGAATACAGAGAACATATACGGCACGCATAGACGAGATAAACACCTAAATTATTGGGATCGTCTCAAAGCTCTCCAAATGTACTCTCTAGAAAGGAGACGAGAGAGATACCAAATAATATACACGTGGAAAATACTGGAGGGCCAGTCCCAAATCTACACAGTAAAATAACAACGTACTGGAGTGAACGATATGGAAGAAATGCAAGATTGATCCAGTGAAGAGCAGAGGTGCCATAGGCACAATCAGAGAACACTGTATAAACATCAGAGGTCCGCGGTTGTTCAACGTCCTCCCAGCGACTATAAGAAATATTGCCGGAACAACCGTGGACATCTTCAAGAGAAAACTGGACTGTTTCCTAAGAGAAGTCCCGGATCAGCCGGGCTGTGGTGGGTATGTGGCTCTGCGGGCCGCTCCAAGCAACAGCCTGGTGGATCAAACTCTCACAAGTCGAGCCTGGCCTCGGGCCGGGCTTGGGGAGTAGAAGAACTCCCAGAACCCCATCAACCAGGTATCAACCAGTATCTTGATTGCGGTGATGAGTCACAATAACGTGGCTAAAGTAGTTGCCAACCACACAACTAAGTAAGGACGACACGTTTCGGTCCGTCCAGGAACCCTTCTCAAGTCGATTGTGAGAATGGTCCAGGCGGACCAAAACGACATCGTCCCTTCACCTTCTAGTGTGTGGTCCTATCTGATCTGTTTCTAGTTCACATCCACTCATTCTCACCATGTCCAGTGTTCTTCTTAGCTTCCTCACACTTCTGCCAGGTCATTCTACCCTTATATACCACTACTTTTCACAACCTACCTGATAGTCACACCCATTCACTCGACCTACACCTCCTCTGCACCCCCTCCCACACGTATATTACCACACTTAGTAATTACACAAAAGCTGAGAAACAAAAGCTATGAGAAGAGTTGAGAGGTGTTAACATTCCAAAGAAGAAGCTAAAAGCTAAAAAAAAATTGTGATAACTACATAAAAAATAGTAAAAAAATCAACAAAATTGATAAAAGAAATCTTGTAAACTGCAACTTCAAGAACAAGAGGACACAGATTCAAGCTAAGGAAACAAAGTGCTGAAAAAATATTAGAAAGTTCGCTGTTGCAAACTGGTAGACGACTGGAATTAGTTAAGTGAGAAAGTTGTGAAGGCCAAAACTATCAGTAGTTTCAAAGTGACATATGACAAAGAGTACTGGGAAGATGGGACACCACTAGCATAACTCTCATCCTGTAACTACACTTAAGTGTAGTTACACACACGCACGTGCTTATGTACGTCTAACTCCCTATTAACCACCAACCTAATATCCCTTCCCAGTTTCCCCAACCCTATCCATCCCCATTTCAGAATTTCCTCACCCCTCCCATTTCAGTACTCTGCTCCCCCCCCTATGTAGTTTGATTGCACCTCACCCCTTTCAGCTTAGTCCACACCTCCCTCCCCCCTCCTCACTTGATCCCCAATTTTCCCTCCTCCCTCCCCTTGCACCCAGTTATAGCTTTACCCATCCACCCTCCCCCCTTCTGATCATGCCCTGCCTTCACACCCTCTCCCCTCCCTCTTGCTGCCAGTTTGTCTTCTCTCCCTCTCCTCCCTTCTCACTCATGTTCTACTCCCCCCCTTGACTCATTTATATCCCTTCCAGTGCATGTGAATCACCCCCTCCCCCCCCCTCTTACTCTATCATCTTAGCTTCGCTTGGTCTTACTGTAGCTTAATCTTCTTCGTTTGTTACCTCATCCCACTACTCCTTTATTACTGTGGCTGCCTCTCTTCCCTTTATTACTGTGGCCTCCTCTCTTCCCTTTCTTGTCTTGCCTCTCCTATGGAAGTCATGCATACCTTTCAGTCACCCTCCTATTCTCATTCTCTTTCACTCTCTCATGCTCACCTTCATCTCCTTGTTCTCCCTTAACATCACTCACTCCCCTCTCCCTTCTTACCGTCCCCTTCCCTATCTCCCTAATGATCTCTTCCTTCCCGTCTTTTCCTCTCTCTCTCTCTCTCTCCCCTTCCTCAATATTCTTCCCTCTCCCTCCACAAGTTTCCCCCTATCCTCCCCAACTTTTGCTTGCTCTCCCCTCGTCCCCTCCTACTCAACCTTCCCCTTCACCTCCCCACTTTTCTCTGCACTCCCCTTTTCCTTCCCCTCCTTTCCCCTCACCCTCCGCCTGCTTTTATATTTCAAGTCTGGTTGTGAGAGATTATGACGGTGGCAGAACCTCCAAGTGGTGTTGTTTTAACGCAGGGTCTCCTCCTCCTAACCAGATACGACAGCTCACTTTTTCTCTCTCCATCATCGGATGTCAGCTTTTGTGCTGCCTTTTATCTCAAATGCTATCTATTTTATCTATTTATGCAGTCCATTAGGATAATTTTCCAGACATGGTAGCTCTAACATTCTATAAGTGAATCCTTTTTATTTCACTTTACTTGAGTACAGTTTATATATTATTATATAGTAATATTATTATATAGTAATATTTTAGTACAGTTCTGTAAGAGAGACTATTTTGTAGAAGTTTACCTCATAATAGGGTAGAACATAGGGAGAGTTTCCCTGCCCATGTGATGACTGTTATGGGGCAAAACAATGGGTTGTAGTACAGTCATTTGCTTGGTAGAATTGTATTATGGGACAGGTAATGGGAAGATGATGGGGGGGTGGAGATTGCCAGTGGTAGTTGTTGCCTGCAATACTCTTGAATTTATTGATTTTCTTCATCTTTGTTGAAGGGATGAATTGAAGTTTGTTAGTACAGTATATTACTTTAAAAGTGATTAGCAATGAATCTGTAATGATAATTTTGATAAGTAAATGAATACATAATATTGATGAGTTAATAAACATCTGCTTACCATTCTTTCTCCTCTGATATATGTTCATGCATAATTATAACAAAATTCTTGTTTGGCCACTTTTTTTTAAATACAATAGCCTTTTTGAGTGTTGTGAATTCTTATAACAAACACAGTTTACTTCTGTTTGGTTTCATTTAATTAGCATGAATTATTTTAAAAGCATGTCCTAATTGATTTATGTAAATTTGCATGGCTGCCTTTTTGCTTATTATCGACAGTGCATAAATTCTTTGTTTATTTTTATTCCAGAAGTGATGTCAGAAATATTATATTTCTGGAGTATTATGCTATGCTACTAGCATGGCTTCCATTTTGCTGTGACACTGACCGCTGGGAAAGGCAATGTGATATCGCGTCGATGCTGTTGAAGCTAACGAGGGGCGGGAGGGAAACAGAGAGGGTGGGCCGCTAGATATGAACTAGGGAGGGGAGGAAAGGCAGGGAAGGGTGAGGGGAGCATCAAACAGAGGGGCTACCTCGGTGCTACACTAACCTAGAGAGACCTGTAGGGATCAGTGGTGAAAGTGTTGGTGTTGTGTGCAGGGGTGAGTGTGTGGCCCTGATGGTTGTCCAGTAGAGTTGTGTGGGTGGGCCTGACAGCCTCCCTCTATTGCAGGTGTGTAGGCATAAAGGCGCCATGGACTTCACAATGAACATGATCGACAATGGTCGGGGGATACCTGCGACTCAGGCTGCTGCAGTGGCTGCCATGGGAGGTCAGGTGGCCTACCAGGCACATGCTGTTAGTGTCACTCCCACAGTCAGCCAGCAGCAGCAGCAGCAACAGCAGCAGCAACCGCCTCCACCACCTCCACAACAGCAGCAACGTGGCAATCTGCATGAGAGCGATGGTGGGGCAGGGTTGGTGGGGGAGGGTAAGGTTCAGGAGTTAACGAAGGATGATTCTCAAGGAGCCTTCACTCCTCCCCCCCGAGTGTCTTCTGTTGCATCTCACGAAAGTCACGTGGAAAAGGGTACTGACACCACAGACTTTGAACCACTTATTAAGGTTGAGATTAGAGGGGGTATTCCGGGGCTCAATACAGGTGGTGAGAAGGACAAGAACAGTATTGTTCAGTTACACTTCAACAGTGTCAATGAGGTGTTACATTATTTTTCCCAGCGGTCAGTGCCACAGCACATTGATGCCTTCAATCTTCTTACCAACCCAGACCTGGTGCGCAATATCAACCCCGACTTGGTGCGCAACCACTTCCTGTACGTGCCCAACCCTCAGGAGGGAATGCGGATAGCATCTAACGGTTACAGTTCAGGAGGATCCAACTCGGCTCAAACACCTCCAGCTCAAGGTGGAACAGCAACGTCGCCTGTGGTGGTTAAACAGGGTTCCGCAAGCAGTGGTGGTTACAGTAAGCAAGGTGATAGGCGACGAGAATCCAGTCAAGGTTCCCTGACACCTGGCACAATCATCCCCAGACCTGGGGTGGATCAGTCAGGGGCTTCATTTGTGTGTTGGATCTGTGGTTTAGATTTGCAGAAATCTCTTCAGTTTGAAGAACACATGGTGGACCAACACAGTGTGGATAAACCCTACAGGTGTGATGACTGTGGGGTTACATTCAAGCGTAAAGCACACCTGGATCGCCATCGCCGTATCCATCTGCCCACTCGTCCCTATCAATGTGCTGTGTGTGGTAAAGGCTTCACACGGAATGAGCATGTTCGCCGTCACTCGTTCACTCATTCTGGAGAGAAGCCCTACCATTGTCCAACCTGCACCAAGACATTCTCACGGCGGGAGCACCTCACCAAACATCTGCCGAGCCACACCAAACTACCAGGCCCTCACAGTCCACCTCCAAGCGGCCATCCTCACACCCCAGGTGAGTATGAGTACTTATGCTCACCTGCGGACTCACCCAACCCCCCTCAGCCACAGCTGGGGCCAACAAGTGTCTCGACAGCAACCCTCACCTCTCTTACTGGGGCAGGCCAGATTCCGTCCAGTCTTCTGCATGCAGCTGTACCGCAGTTGCTGCCACCTTCCACCACCCACAGTAGCATCAAGCACCAGCAGCCTCACCACCGACTGGCTGCACACCATAGTCAAGGTACCACATATCACCACACTCTACAGTCACATAAGTCATTGCCTTAATCACCACCCATTGTTTTCACATTAATGATTCTCTGATCTATCCCATGAGGATGCTAATCTTAAGATTTTTTAGTACAGTATAACATGAGATTTGTAGAAGTAAAGATAATCCATCATACATATGGGTGTAGCTTAGACCAAGGTTCCTGTAGCAACTTTAAATATTATCTTCCACTTAAAATATTTTCATGAATATTGGTTCTCCAACTAACCCAACTAACATACAGTACCGTACTCAAATATCATGGTCTTAAGCACATGGACTTGCCTCCAAGGAATAATAAAAGGTATGTCTAAACCTAAGATTCTTAGTCATCATTGTCAAGTACTGTATATTGAATATTAAACTTCTCGTACAAAGTATTACCATAATGCTGCTTACAGTCCTTGTGTAAGACCATGCTCTCCTGGCAATATTGACTAAGTCTTCATGGCTGTCCTATTCACTGTACTGGTGTTAGAGGGTATGATAATAGTATGTTCATCATTTGAAGAGTTTTAACCAAATGTCACTTTGTCACTCGGATACTGTGTGTTTTAATATTTCACGTTTTACAAATGTAAAAAAAATTTTACGATAATTTTGTCACGATAAAATTGCACAATTTTATCGTGACAATATATTTTTAGTTTTATAAAATTATTAATGTAATTCAAATTTGAGATTTTTAAACCAATATAAATTTGTGCCATTTTTCTTAAATATAGAATTCAACTTATTGTAATGATATAGTATAGATACTTAGCCCAAGTCATCTTGATAATGACTTTTTGTCATTATCAAGATGATATACAACTTGTGGTGTGTTGTGGCACTTGAACACTAATCTTGCTGTTATCATATTCCCTCAAACACTTTGTGAAGGATTTATAATACTATATTGTTAAAAGGAAAAGTTTATCAATTTTGTTGAACTGAGGCCTAACAGGATAACGGGTAAGCAAGGTAAATATATTTCACTTTCGAATACTGTAGTCCACCGTTAAATTGATAGCTATTTAAGGATGTTGCTTTATAAATCATTTGTCTGTAAATGGGGTGTGTTGCAAATTTTTTATGATTAATGTGCTTAATTTATTAATTAGTATTTTTTATAAATAGTGTTCAAAGTTATATAATTTATTTTATGGTGATGTATATATTAGTTTACCTGGTTTCTGTAGACCAAGACCTGTAGTCAAGTGCCTACCTTGAGGTTACCTTGAGGTGCGCTTCCGGGGCTTAGCGTCCCCGCGGCCCGGTCGTCGACCAGGCCTCCTTTTGCCTACCAGCAAAAAAAAAAAACTATCATCTAATTAATGTTGATATCAAATGCATCTTAGGCACCACATGATCAGTTGGCCATAGAAGTTCCCATAGAATTGTACAAACAGTGCCTCCATTAAAAACTGAAAATGGTGCACAGCCTCGGTTTGTCGGACTATTGGAAATAATAAAGTTGGTCAATATTTGCAACGACCCAGGTTAAGTAATGTAAAGCAGCACATGCTCGTTTTTGTGTCCATATCTTCATGCAAACTTGTAAAGTAAATTATGCCAGTTGCTGTGGATAGATTTGTGGAATTAGTGAAAAGCACATCCAAAATAGTCCCGACATACATTTCCCGTTTTCCATTACAGTAGTTATATTTGTGGTGTAAGAATGTGGGCATGATTTTAAAGTTGGGTACATTGGCACCAATTTAGTGCAGTGTTTTATTACATTTTCTATTACTGCATTAATTGTTAGTGTATTTTCTGTCATTATTCCATGATTTGTTTGTAATTTTGTCTTTGTAGCTTGCATGTTTGTACTTTACTAGAATTTCTATCCATTTTGTCCGATGAATTGCAATCAATTGTTAGTTCTGCATAACATGTAACTTGGTTTTATTATGATGATAACTAACATAATATAATAACTTATAAACCCTGCTAGGAAATTTTATACAATATACACAGTACTATAGATTTTAGAGACTGCAATAAAACAACCCCTTTTATATAATGGGTTGATATATTTTTGTCATGAATGCATGTTGTGCCCATGAGGTACCTGAAATAACTATTAGCCTAAAGGTTGTGGATAGGTATTAATTTCTGAATTATTAGTGAAGAAATTAATAGCGTGCTATATTTTTTTTTTAGTTTTAGAGATGTCATGTTTCATTTTTCATTGAAGAATATTAATATTACAACCCATCCTCCTGTTTAGATAGTACCCATTGTGATAGTCGCCAATAGTCACGAATTCGTATGTACTTGGCTTTTAGAGCCGGTCGGCCGAGCAGACAGCACGCTGGACTTGTGATCTTGTGGTCCTGGGTTCGATCCCGAGCGCCGGCGAGAAACAATGGGCAGAGTTTCTTTCACTCTATGCCCCTGTTACCTAGCAGTAAAATAGGTACCTGGGTGTTAGTCAGCTGTCACGGGCTGCTTCCTGGGGGTGGAGGCCTGGTCGAGGACCGGGCTGCGGGGACACTAAAGTCCCGAAATCATCTCAAGATAGATAGTAGTATACTGACTAGTAAGGATTTCTTTTAAAACAATTGAAGCTAAAAAATAAACTTAAATATTCTTAGGCCTAGTATAGCACAAACATGTACTATATTCGGCCTCAGATATCATGTACATTATTAGGCCTAGAAAGGTAAGGTTAGTTTACTTTGTAAAAAAAAAAAAAAAAAAAAAAGTTTTCCAGTTTGTCCAACTCAATAGTTCACATTTCTACTTTGTAATTTCATTGTATGTCAGTATATACTGTATTCTATGGTCCTCGTTGTTGCTATAAACACCTGTACTACCAAAACAGGAGGATGGCCTGTAATATTAAGATGACTAAATAGTATTCTCTTCAGATGTGAGTAATCAAATGTATACATGTGCCTTTCTTTCTTTTATTAGCTTAATTTAGTTTATTTTGGTTATAATCATTTACAAGATATCTTGAGATCTTAACTTCATTGCTGATACATTATAATGCATATAATTACCTCATCAGGTTTCAATAACTTAACTTTAATTAAAAATTTGTAAACAAACATTATGTAAATTGTATAATATATTAAATGCACATAAATCATTCTTTTATAAGTAACTAGTGGTGAATAAGCCAGAGAGTCTGTACATAATTGTATGAGAATTCAATATAACCAAGCTAACTGTAGTTAGTTACAGCAGAATATAACGTAAGCATGATATTTACAGGTTTGGCCACGACGTTATTGCTGCAAACTACAGATCAGAATGGACGACTAGTTACAATTAACCAAGGTACTGGAACTGCAGTACCCACCTCGGTGGTGACAACAACATCTAGTACTCATCATGGTCAAGGTAGCAGTAGCCACACGGGCACCAGTACGGGTTCCACCCGAGGTCTAAATCATAACGGTGAGCCTGTTCCACGCCCATACCAGTGCGGAGTGTGTGGTAAGTCTTTCATCCGTAATGAGCATCTTCGGCGTCACGTGCTGACCCACTCTGGTGAGAAACCTCATGCCTGCGGAACATGTGGCAAGGCATTTTCACGCCGTGAACATCTTACTAAACATATGCGGTCCCACATAAAGGTAAATGTACCAGACTTGGCCCAGTCTGCCTCACAGCCCACCCATAGTTCTATCCAAATTGGTGGCCTAACAGGTGCTGTGGCAGCACCCCAAGCCACCCAGACTGTGGCACAAACTGCCACTGTATCATTACCAACTCCCAGTGTAGTGGCAACTAGCAATGCACATCAACAACCCCCGCCCCATGGGATAACACATACTGTTGCAAGCACCCATGGTACTCCTGTTGCCCATGCTGCTCACCTACCCCCTGGAACTCATTACTTACCAATGTTTGGGTTGTTGGCAGAGGTAGTGTAGGTGCCTCACTGGCACTGTCTTATAAATGGCAGCCTCTACTAATTTACAGATGTTGGCAGCACAGACCCCCCCCCCCCCTTCACTCCACGTGATGATTACCATGCAATCCAGATGATCCTTATCAATGTCCGACTACCTATACCTGATACGGTGCTTGGCCTAGTGACCTATCTGAGCCAGATCCTGGTGGGGCTGGGGCAAGTGTGGTGCTGAATGATGCAAGCTGTAGATAATGTGCCATGATCTCCCCGTAGCTGTGAGCACTAGATTTTTCTCTGTTGTTGCTAGTAAGTTGGTGAGTAAGGCTATGCCCTTCACACCAACTAGGTACATGTCAGTCACCCTTGTGTGAACCCTTGTCTGACCCTTGATCACATTCCAATCCCTTTCTAGTTGTCTCTTTGGCTACACTAATAAATTAAGGGGAAATTATTGTTGTGAACTTCAGAAAAGATAATTTTTTAATATATAAATTTTGCATTACAAATTTTATGCTGTGTATGTACTTAGAGGATTTGTAAAATAATTGGAACATTTGTTTGGCGACTTAATTTGAAGCAATTAATGCACCCTGCCAAAGTTTTTAATAGTTGGACTTTACTAGGGTCATCCGTTACCCCCGAAACGTGTCAAGGCAGCTCTCAACATGGCGACCACAGACGAGGCACCAAGTGTTTTGTTCTTCTCTGTTTCCATGGAGGATTTTTTTTTTTTTTTAACGTGGATTTCATATTTTGAAACCAACTTTGTCTGTGTGCATAGACCATGTTGATGTATTGTAGTGTAACTTGTAAAGAAGTACCTTTTAATTGTAAAGTGATATCCCTGTAATTATTTTTAGGAGCTTTCTTCATAAGCTTATTGTAGATGTCTTGAAGGTAGTGTTTTATACTAGATGCTTTGTGTCAGTTTTTTGAGCCACACAAAGCAGATTTAAGAGATTATTTTGATGTCCAAAGTTATCAGTCCTAACCCTATATTAGTCCAGAGGAAACCCAATAGTGTCAGTTTCATGACATGAATTGGGTTCCAACATTTTTTGAGTTTTCATAGAATTAGATCCGTGGCAGATTTGACAGAGACAGTGCGTGTGTCATCCTGCCAGAAGTCTTGAAATGGTTACTGTGTCTAAAGGTGCTCAAATAGATGATAACTTTGGATTTGCTTATTTTAAATTATAGTTAACATAAAATGAGATCTGAATTTTAATCCCTCAGCGAGAGGTCAAGTTTATGGCAATCACAAAGACGTTTTAACGGTCTGGCATTACAAGGTGTTTTATCTGTAGATGTTTTGATTATTTATTTTTTTCATATATATATATCATACTGGCATTATGCCATTAAATGTAGATTTTGATTAATTTTTTTTATACATACATACATTATATATATATATATATATATATATATATATATATATATATATATATATATATATATATATATATATATATATATATATATATATATATATATATATATATATATATATATATATATATATATATATATATAGTATGGACTTGCCAGCAGTGATCCATGAATTACCCAGTCTGTAGATTTGCTATTGCCAGCATTCCGTGTTCAGTTCCATGAAAACTGCATTTCAATGTACTTGGTGGAAGGGGCATTCATGAATGATTGCAAAACTTTAGGGTTTAGCTAAAAAAAAAAATCTTTTTAACAGCACAGGCAGATCAAGTAGAAATTATGATAAGAGCCCAAAACACATGGTATCTTACGATCAGTAGGTACACCTGGAAAGATTTGTTCAAGACTTGGTACCTGGACCATTGGCAGAGCACAGTATTTGGTATATATAGTTACCAACTGCATATTATGCTGGTATCAATGGCAAATTTTGCTATTTGCTTTTTTTTTTTTTTTTTTTTTTTTTGACACCTCCAGTGCCAAGTGGATACCCCCATATAAAAGGCCAGGCCCTTCATATTAATATGTTGTCCAGTTTACAAACTCATGTCGGAAAAATACAAATTCTTCCAACATGTGCATACAAATCCTTAAGAACTGCCTCCTTTTCCTTTTATGGTAAGCAATGCACAAGTTAAAAGGTGATACTTGTATAATTTATGAAATGTTTACTTTATATTGCTTTCATATACTTGGATAATATTGCTCTAAGCTAAATATTATCATGCCTCATGGCATAACAATATTGAGTGTGGTCCACTTGCACAAGTCTTATAGAAACGGGGAAGGAAATTTAGTTAAACCTTGACATTTAAGACAAAAGAATCTGAAAAATCAAATATTGTGTTAGGTGCTGTGGTGGCTGTGTGCTGCCTATAATTGCTGATGTCCACAGTATTTAATGTAGTTGGTGTGTTGAGCATCTGTTACCTTTACATTGATCTAAAGAGCTGTGTGTTTGTAGTTGTTCAAGAAACACCTGAGGGGAGTCTGCAGCTTAAACCCCAAAATGGCAAACTTTAGTCAATAGTCTTTATGTCCTGAGCCACTTTAGCCATATTCACTATTCTAAAATGTGTTATTGTCTACTTCATCAGTATATTGAAATTTGCTTTTAAAAAAAATCATGTGCAGATTTTGAGCATAATTATATTGAGTGAAGTTTACCATGTTTGCCATTGAACCCGTGTTTGTTCTTGTTTGTGATCAGTCGCCACAAATTCCAGTGCATGTTAGTTGCCAGATATATATATTTTTTCTTTTTGCTACCCAGTGTCAACCATCCTCCTCCTCCTCGCAGGGTTTCTTGAATGCATAATTTTTACTTAAAATTTGTAAAAGTACAAATTTTTGACCAAGTCATTAGATGTGTCATTTGCCTGGTCTGGACTGTTCTCTGATGTTTACTGGAAATACTCAGTCTGTTAGAAATGAATAACATTGGATATGTGGGTCCATCTTGTTTTCTTTGTTTTCCATGAATGTGTATTAATCTTCACGGGATTAATTGCTTATTCAGTATCAAGTCTTATTTGTGTGTTTTAAAGAGTTGACAACTTGCATTTTAAATATTTAATTTTTTTTATTTATTTATCAAAGATCAAAATTTAAAAAGGGTATATTGTAAGAGCTCTTTTTGAGTTATTGTGATAAGATCTTGCTGAAAGTTAACAGTCCATAAGTAAATCCCTCCAGAAGTGTGACAAGGTCAGGGATTTGGGCCCCCCCTGGCATTGCTGTAGTTTTAGTTTGACTTTGCCATTTTATCATGATTTTGGAATGTAGGTGGGGGGGGGGGATGTAATTTCTATAGATGTGTTAAATGTATTCATACATTTGTTAGGAATGTGAAAGGTATCTACTTTTCCATTAATGCAAATGTGCGAGTGTTTTGGATATATATATATATATATAATATATACTGTACTGTATATGTATTTTCAAAATAAAAATGTACAGTGCTACAGATTATGTACTTGTTGGATAATTACAAATGTGTTTGAGGCTCTTGATCCCTGATTCTGTTACACGTTGACTTAGGCCTTGAGGTATTGACCAACGGTGTTAAGTTTGGGTAGGAAATAAGCAAAGACAACATAAAAGCAAATATAATTGTATTGCATTAAAAACTTCAAATAAAACAGAGGAAGTCCTTGCCTGTCTTGTTCAACCTGATACATATTTTTNTTTGTTGTGGGACAGTCTGATGTGTCATTTTTTGTTGTTGATTTTACAGTAGTAGTGACTTAAAAATACTCTTGCCTTACAAATTGAATGTTCACATACTGTGTTTATTAACTGTTTACCAAATATATTACATGTATTTTATAGTAATCTTTTGGTTCATTAAAACGTACACTGAAATTTTGATTTGGCTCCATGTACTGTACTATTATAGCCCATGTTTAATCCAAACTGAATAATTAGTCAGATCAGGGTGTAAATCAGCTAACAGTAGCTAAATATGCATTAAGTAACTACAGATAAAACTAAATTCAGTAAGTGAATGTGTAATGTAATAATGAATGTGACACTGACTCGACAAATTAGCCAAATTAATATACATCACTGTAAATTGTTAGCATTTCAGCTGTTGATAATGCAAGTAGAATCTGGAGAAATAAATATATTTTCCAATGAGATGCTGCCATGTCATATTTACAAGATGTTTGTGTATGTTGTAGTTATGTGTATTCATACTTTACTGCACTGCATACTAAATTAAAGTGAGATGTTTACAGATTATTAATAGATGCTTAAATGAAAACACATGATGGTGTATTTCAGGAGGTAAATAATGCACATTATGGAAGCCAACAGCTGTGGTATCAGTTGTGTATATTGTCAATAGAAACTAATTTACCATATACCTGAGATTTAATTTTCTTACCCTTTTTATACGGAGTTCTTCAAAACCTAAAAAAAATATACAGTATAGAATTCTCATAGACAAAAATAGAGTATTTATTGAAGGTAAAAAATTGCCCTGTCCCCTCGAGTTGTCACAACATAACGAAAAGAGGTAATAAATTACCTGAACCTAACCTATCCAACAGACCCACGCATAGAAAATGTGATTGTGAGCCGCTATGAATTATAGTACAGTACAGTACTGTACTTCATATTTTGTCCGTTAGGGATTTTGACGTCAAAATGTGATGTATCTTTCAAGAGAACCGGTTGAAAAGGTAATTGTTGTTGATGTACATAATATTGGTGGAAGTGACAACTTTTCTGTAGTATTGACATATAGACATGACAGTACTATAGTCATACATTATTCAAGTTTCTGGTTGCTTAATTATTTATCTTATAAAAAGGAAATAATTTTTGGAGTACAGTACTGTATTAACATGTATTGTACAACACTTTAAAGTACTGTACTGTGCATTAGCAAACTCTGATGGGCATGTAGATACCTTGTGATATATAACTTAATTCCTTACTGTTGGGTGATAAAGAAAACATTTTTGTTTTCCAGTTGAAAGGTTTGGTGACCATGCCTGGGTTGGTCACAATTAGTTACTATATTTTTCTTTTATCATTGCACAGCATGAAATTGCATTGGAATATCTTTTGTTTCTGATAGCTATGTGACACAGGCTAGTAGTACAGTGTATTAAATGGATCCAAATAAAAAAGTTAATATGTACATTTACAGTGTATATATTTTTTCAAATGGCTTTTTAAAATTAAATTTTTTAGAGCATTTTATTTAGACAACAACAAAATGTATGACAAATTTTATGGAATGAAGTATAATTCACCACAATTGTCAGGACAATCGTCAAAGGCATACTTGATGGTCCAGACACAGACCCCTGGCCATTATATTTGATGATTACCATTTTGCCATTACAGGGTATAGTAGAAGTGCCATTCAGCAGTAGACACTATAATTTGGGAAGATAAAAATTTTTAACTTTACTTATAGTCATGCAAAATTTTCAGTTGCTGAAACAGTTCTGGAATTGATGGTTTACGAAGTCTGGCTATAACTTATGTTTGTTTGAAGGCAGTGTTGTAAAAATGAATTTATTAAGGTTTATAAATCTATAATGATGGTTAGTCTACTTTGCACTGTTCATCCCCAGAGAAAGTTGAAAAGATGCATTTTTAGTTGATAATTGCAGCTTTGAATTTGTTTATAGCAAGATGTAATTAAAATGAATCCATGTTACACAAAATGCAGTACTGTACAGTAGCATAAATTTTACCTCATGTTGCTAACTTTAGGTCGAACAAGATCATGATTTTAAGTGTCTAAAAAGTATGCATTTACATACTGTATATAAAGTTGTCATTTAACTACTGTATGCAGCATATAGTGACAAAAATTAGACAAAGTTGAGTGCAGATATGATCAATTTATGGAAAAGAGAAAATGTGCAAATTGTTGTGGGTCATTTTTTCAGCAGATGAGATTTGCTGCTCCCTGATATATACAATACTGTGTGTATATATCCAAAGATTGGCTTTTAAGCATGGCTTTTAAGCATTATCTTGAAATTTTCTTAATTTTGTAGTAGAAAATATGGGAGAGGGATTACTCAAGATAAAAATTAGTTGTGTATATATTCTCTTTACAACACTGCATTCATGCTCTTGTGAGTTGAAAATAAACTAACTCATTACTATACAGTACCAGTCTGGTGGCAAGTTCTTGGGCTCATAATCTTTATTGCAACAGTGGAATGTCCCTTGTTTCTAGTGGTTGTCATCTTGGAATTAGAGAGATGTTCGTATATATTGTTGTAAACGGTTCTCCTTGAACTTTTGTTTTGGGGGTGTATAATACAATTGAGCAATATTTAATGCTAGTGTAAGTTTGGGATTTACTTGACGTGGGTGATAAGATACAAGTGTTATATTTGTTTGAAGATGCCATCTGCATCGTGTTCTGAAAGACTGTAGTAGAAGT
Source organism: Procambarus virginalis (assembly GCA_020271785.1). Lineage (NCBI taxonomy): Eukaryota > Metazoa > Arthropoda > Malacostraca > Decapoda > Cambaridae > Procambarus > Procambarus virginalis. Next base: position 16,358,304 of record WNGS01009202.1, read on the forward strand.
GCTTGGCCTATACAGTAATTTTTAAACCTAGGATGGTGGTATATCTATGGCTGAATCTTTTTTTTTTTATATATACATATATAAATATGTAGGTATCATTGAGAGTTATAATGGGTATGCCTGACCTACACCAAAAGTTTACAGCAATTTCCATTTTGTACTTTGAGTGATACTCATTTTTTCATTAGATTGTGTCACATTCAGCAGCACCTGAGTATCTTCACCTTTGGTTGATATTATCTGTTTGTGGGTTGTTTAAGAGCTGTGACTTACTTGTATACTAAATGTTTATTGGGTATTGTGCTAATTCTTTAAATTTTGTGCAGGTGGGATAGCCTACACTGGTGAATGAGCACTAGTTTGGGTTTTAACAAAGTTGAAGATGGTTGAGGTGCTGTTGGTGCATGTTTAATGGAGCATTTATTTTTGTTTTCAGCCACAATGCATGCCCAGCATAAACAATCACATGATTCTTTTCCACCTATACCCCCAGGAATTTGTTTTAATCCTAGTGTTTTGTCATCAGCTATTTCTCACAGTAAAGTTCAATTATTGATTGGGGGTTTCATGACTGACATGGGGGTTAAGTAACCTAAGTGTTTATCTATTAATTATTATCACAGGATAACAAGTAAAGTCTGTCAAATTTATGGACAAGATTTGTCCTTGTATTAGTGCAGAATCCAAAATCATCAGAATTGAGAGATTTTTATAATTTCATTCTTACATATTTTATATTGTGTGGTTTGATTTGACCTCATAGTTTTAATTCTCTGGTATCACACCAGTTACATCATTTGCCCCGCTGTTGGAGATTGCAGTGTTCTTCCTACCGAGGGAAGGGTTACTTTGACAACTAAACCTTCAGTTGTATATATACTCTATGCAGTATATACCAATTTACACATTGGTCATGTTGATTTGTACTTGTATCTTAGCCCTAATTTTTAAAAATTGTTAGTTTTAAAATCTATTCATAACTTAGATTGTTTTGAGTCACAAATTAGTACAGTACTGTAGTTCTAAATTGCAGTGACATTTCTATTCAACAGAGTTACTGTACATCTAATTGGCCTAAAAGGTTCCACTTTATGGATTCAGCAGTGAAACCTTCCCTCGACCCCTATCAAAAGCCTTTTCAAGGTGTGTGTGTGTGTGTGTGTGTGAAGAATGTTATCAATAACCCCTACTGTAGTTAGGAGGAGAGAAGGCTGCTTTCCGACAACTTTGACTGAAAATAACAATTATAGATAACCCTTACTTAATAACTGGATGGAAAGAATTAAGTATTTAGGCAGTTGTTACTTTGCAATTACAGTATTTAGAACTTTTCTGGTAGTTTAAAAATCAAACACATTTTTACTAATTAGTTTAGTAATTGAGCATTTTGCTAGGTATATTACTGTCTTGTAGGTTATTATAACCATAGTGTATGATGTTTAACTTTGTATCCTATCTTTCCTTAGGCTAAATGTGAAGACGGATATTTTGTATTGATTCTTTTTAATGGTTAATGTTTTAATAGGCCTCTCAGTGCCGATACTCTGCAACTAACGTTTACAAAAATGACACTTTTTCAGAAGTGTTTGTATGTGACAGTAGTTTTAAAATGGTGCACAAGTATGAAGGTTATTGTTTACTTGTACAAAACCCCTGACTGTGAACCTGTTGATAGCTTTTTGTCCTGATCATAATGTCCCAGGCTAGCCTGATGATGCTTTATAATGCAAAACAACTTTCCTTCTTTGCATTTCACTTATCTCTTGTCTTCATGTGATGTTTGTGGTGGTATGGTTTCATTTTCACTCATCTTTATTCTGGTCTTCAAATTCTTGGTAACATGTCTAGTTTCAGACCTCTCACTTTCAGGTACTGTGTGCCTTTCCTGTGCATAGTTCAGCCAAGCATTATAGCATGGTTTATACTCTTGGGGAGGGCTGCATGGTGGGTCCTTTTAAATGCCACATTTATAACTGATACTTGCCTATTTGAAAATAATGAGGTACTGATGTCATTGTGGTGGTTGGTCTTGTAGAAACTGCTCACTCCTGTTAATTTTTGTTTATACCTTCAATATATTAATTTGTAATGGTTTGGATTCATTTGCAGTTCAGTACCTGCAGCCTGTGAATTTGTTTTGTATGAAATTAAGTTTTCTAAATTTTATTATCAGAATTTTAAATCCATTACAACATATAACATGAATTGATTTGTGTGATAGGGATAAATTTTGAAAAATAAGTAAAATTTATATGAATGAGTTTTACTCTTAATTCATTGTGTCCTTGGTGTAGAGAGGAGTAATCTTTGTGAAGACTGTTTGCAGTGAGCTGTATACTGCGCATATTACCTCTTGTCTTGGAATGAATGCAATAGTAGTATTGATCATCTTGGATATTGTTGCACTACAATCTGAATACCTGAATTAATTTGTGCTTGAGGGAGGGGGCAAAAATGACAGCTTAAATGATTTGTCCTCAGCGAGTGTAGAAAGTATTGATAAAGTATCTTATTTTTTCCCAAATTATACAGCCAATGACCGAGTGCAATTATTCTCTCCCCTCTCTACCCCCTTTTGAACATTCCCCGTCTCATTTCTCTCCCCTCCCCCTCCTCCTCATCATTCACCCTCACCCTTGCCAACCTTGCATTTCTGGACCCTCCTCAGCCCACGCTCCCCCTCCCCGCCCGCCTTCTTTCACAACACCGCTCCCCTTCCCCTCCTTTCTTATAATTGTTTCCAACCTTTTCTTCGTTCTCTAACCCACCCCATCCTTCTCCCCTCCCAGTGCACTCAAATACACCCTCACTCTTCCTCTTGGTTATTCCTTGTGAACTGTCTCTTCTGTTTTTATGCATTCTATCCTCTTCCTGGTTCACTCTTTCCATCCTCTTCCTAGTTCACCCTTTCCATCCTCTTCCTAGTTCACCCTTTCCATCCTCTTCCTAGTTCACCCTTTCCATCCTCATCCCAGTTCGCTCTTTTCATCCCCTTTCCAGTTTGCCCTTTCCATCTGCATCCCAGTCCGCCCTTTCCATCCCACCTTCCCAGCTCTCCCCTCTCCATCCTCTATGCAGTTATATATTGTTACCCCTTTTCTTAGTTGAACCTATTCATCCTTCCCAGATCATCCCTTCCTGCCTTCTCAAGTTCTCTTACTCCCTAACTGCCACTTTACTCTCTAGTCCTTCCAAATTCTGAAGCCTTTCATATTTATTCCTCCCCCCCCCCCTCCTTCCTTTCCCAGTTCACTTCATTCACTCCTGTGCACTAGTTTGTCACAGCCACTCCTGTGCACTAGTTTGCCACAGCCGCTCCTGTGCACTAGTTAGTCACAGCCGCTCCTGTGCACTAGTTTGCCACAGCCACTCCTGTGCACTAGTTTGCCACAGCCACTCCTGTGTACTAGTTTGTCACAGCCACTCCTGTGTACTAGTTTGTCACAGCCACTCCTGTGCACTAGTTTGCCACAGCCACTCCTGTGCACTAGTTTGTCACAGCCACTCCTGTGCACTAGTTTGCACACAGCCACTCCTGTGCACTAGTTTGTCACAGCCACTCCTGTGCACTAGTTTGCCACAGCCACTCCTGTGCACTAGTTTGCCACAGCCACTCCTGTGCACTAGTTTGCCACAGCCGCTCCTGTGCACAGTTTGTCACAGCCACTCTTGTGCACTAGTTTGTCACAGCCACTCTTGTGCACTAGTTTGTCACAGCCACTCCTGTGCACTAGTTTGTCACAGCCACTCTGGGCACTAGTTTGTCACAGCCACTCTTGTGCACTAGTTTGTCACCGCACCCCGTGCACTAGTTTGTCACAGCCACTCCTGTGCACTAGTTGATCACAGCCTAATCCTGTGCACTAGTTTGCCACAGCCACTCTTGTGCCACTAGTTTGTCACAGCCACTCTTGTGCACTAGTTTGTCACAGCCACTCCCGTGCACTAGTTTGTCACAGCCACCCTGTGCACTAGTTTATCACAGCCACTCCNTCTGTCTTGTGTTTGTCACCTCACCCAAAACTTTTGTACCATATCACCTCATCCAATAGAGTATAAGTACGAAGAATTTTGTGTAAATTAAGTCTTTGAAAATGTAATACGAATTACGAAACGCGTTCAGGCGTCAGACAACTAAAAAATGAATTTTGGAGAATTGTTATTTTTATTACCACCGACAGTGAAGAAAAACATAAGAAATATTGAGAAGATTCATGTTAGAATTATTAATCTTACCTTTTCGGTCATATTCAACAACAAATATATATATATATATATATATATATATATATATATATATATATATATATATATATATATATATATATATATATATAACTATAGAACACTTTCCCACCAGGAGACTCGAACCCTCGCCAGCACAGAAGCCTTCCAGCCACCAGCATGACAGGTAACACCTTAACCCACTACACCACGCTCAGACCCTTAAAAGAGATGGTAATTTCGGAGCATTTCAACACCTCAACCAACATCTCCCAAGAGCACCAGAGCTACTGAGGGGTTGAGGTGTTGAAATGCCCCGAAATTACCATCTCTTTTAAGGGTCTGAGCGTGGTGTAGTGGGTTAAGGCATTACCTGTCATGCTGGTGGCTGGAAGGCTTCTGTGCTGGCTAGGGTTCGAGTCTCCTGGTGGGAAAGTGTTCTATAGTTTAATAACTACTCTTGCGGGTTTAGGCAAGTTGGGTATATATATATATATATATATATATATATATATATATATTATATATATATATATATATATATATATATTGGGTACCACCTCTGGTGCAAGTGTAGGGACCCATAGCCTCGGAGAAGAAAATAAAGAGTACTCAGAGAAGACCTTGTGGATCCTCACTGAACACTTTGATATTTTCTTCTCCTACCACACCTATTCTTTTGGTATGTGTGTATATTTATCTAACTATATTTGAAAATGTCATTACACAAAAAAAGTTACAATATTGATTACATGCAGGGTACAAGGCTGCTTGTCACAAGTTGAATAGCTCCTCCAGCTCCTCAGATGGTGGGCAGGAACCATGGATGCAGTGAGCATTTCCTCTCTGGATTGCCACACTAAGGCGCTGAAAAAGAAAACTGGCAGCTCTAGGGTCTCTAGTTGTTTTGATTAGCTTAGACCCCAACTCCTTCAAAAAGCTAGCAGCACTTTTACCCCAGGCACCAAGTGTCTCTGAGGCAATGGGTACAAAATTGTAGTGGTGCTCAAGGTCTCTGTATTTACGTGACTTGGCCGCTTCTCGGTGATTGGCAGCACCTCCTGCCTGTGCAGCACTGAAGTTAACATAGGTGTTGGCTAAAGTTGAAACGCAAGTGTAGTCCCACACCAACTGTCTACCATTCTTCTAGGGGTTCACCGTTATATATAAATATTTTATATGATTACATGTTGATAATATTTAAGTACATTTAGCGATGGTTTTGTCTAGTGTTGTTTATTACTGCTCAGTTCTTGATAACTTTACTATGACTTGTGATTGGATCTGTGAAGAAAGAGACACAAAGACCCTATAGAGAGTGAGAGACGAAAGAGAACCCGAGTTACTAGCCGTCACAGGAGTTCAGTAATTATTTACTGAAATCTTGCAATATTTAGGAATATACTATATACTATAAATGGCTTGATCGTAATATATAGGATATACTATATTACTATAAATGGCTTGATCGTAATATATAGGAATATAGATTCGTTCAACTATCTCCAAGCAGACATGACATACGACAGTCTTTAACATCAAAATGCTGCTCATATCGTAAGCTGTCATTAGACTCCAAACACGACAGCTCTCAAACCAATAACAAAAATTTGAATTGAACTATCAGGGGGAAGCGCCAAGTCATTATGACTATATAGCACTCGGAAGGGGCCAGGATAAGGATTTGTGATGGGACGGCGGAAGGAATGGTGACCAATCCAACAAAACCACTTGGACGGTCGGGGATAGAACGCCGCCCTGCATGAAGCGAGACAGTCGCTCTACCGTCCACCCCAAATGGTTGGGCACCAATAACAGGAGAGATAATGTTTTGCATTGCTGTGCTCAGCCAGCACATGGGGGTTATGATTCCGACCTCCGGTTGCACATGCAACAACCATACATTGCAACCGGCAGTAAGAGTTAGGAACTGCTAGATCATTCTCTCACCCCCTGCTTCATTCTTTTATTATATGATATTGTTACTGTAAGAAACACGAGTGAGGGTAACAGTTATGTGAAATATTTCACACTTACAGACTGAAGTTCAATTACCAGATAATCATATTTTGATTACTAGTAGTAAACAACAGAGTACAGACAGTACTCCAAATAAATCTAAAACAACTTCCCCTCCCCAGAGTGGAAACAAGGCAGTGTGGGCACATATGCAGTTGGTCCCTCCAAACCTACAGTTAATGTGTCACCCAAAACGGTGACTCCCCAAGATGCTGTTAACGTCTGGAGGCCATGTGTGTTCTGTGAAGAACAACATACCATGTACAGCTGCAAAGCTTACCCTGATCGTGCTACACGTATGAAACGACTCAAGGAGTTACGTAAATGTACCAGGTGTATAAGGTCACATAATCCCGACACGTGTGCAACTCAAATACGCACCTGTAATAGATGCCATAAGGGTCAACACCGTACACCACTTTGTGGGGACTCAAGTACGAAGTCTCCCAAACTGTAGGTGGAGGAAGGAACTTCTGCTTCAATACAGCTTTGTACCGTACTACTTGACAAAAGTGTCTTCTCAACAAGATCTGATCATAAATCAGCTGTACCCAATGCTCAATTGATCATTAAAAATGGAAAGTCCAAGGTCACCATACGTGGATTATTTGACCAAGGATCCCAAATTACTTTTATCTCAAAGGAGTTGGTAGATGCCCTGAAATTCAATCCTGTACGAGAGACACGAATAGACATAGCAGGATTCCTGACTAACTCGGGAGCCCGAGTCTTCAAGGTAGTACAACCTAAAGTACGTTTATGCGGTTATGTCCGAACGATACAAGCTCTTGTAGTAGATAGATTCCCATCAGACCTGTATGTATATGGTCCAGGGAAAACAGCCAAATTCCTGAAAGAAAAGGGAGTCAAATTGGCGGACAAAATCACATCAGACAACCTCTCCAATATTGGAATCCTTATGGGATCAGATGTCTACCATAAGTTTATCAAAGGAAAAAATGGAAAACAAGGAATGAACTTGAAAAAATCCACAAGGGCCGTGACGAGGATTCGAACCTGCGTTTGAGAGCATCTCAGGCGCTGTCTTAATTGACTGAGCTAAGACATGGCAGCCTCTCCGAGGCTGCAGGATCCAGTAAGTTCAGTAGAACTTCGGTTTCAACTCCTTTTGACCATGTCGTAGCTCAGTCGATTAAGGCAGTGCCTGAGATGCTCTCAGACACAGGTTCGAATCCTCGTCACGGCCCTTGTGGATTTGTTCATTTGATGCATCACACAATTGTGATTTCTGTGTGTAGGGAATGAGCTTGTTACCGTTTACAGGTGGCTATTTGCTAACAGGCCCAGTATTACCTGTAGACCACCAACATGCTAACTCAGTTATGATTGCATGACTAGGAGAACAGTCTCCACTACAATTCAGAGACATGTCCAAGGATGAGCTTGAACCCCCTGTACATAAATGATGGGATCTGGCGAATCTCGGAACTGTCCCTGAACAACCTAGTCCAGATGATGACTGGACTTACAAACAATACCTGGATTCAGTTATCTACAGAGATAATCAATACTGGGTCAGGTTACCATGGAAGCTGAATCACCCTCAGCTACCCGTCAACCATTTTATGGCATGAAACAAATTAAGATCACAGGTGTTGCGCTTACAAAGACATCCTGAGAACTTGAAATTGTACCATGAAATAATACAGAAGCAACTCATTGATAGATTTATCAAAGTTGTCACAAATGATAACCCAAGGGAAGGGCACTACCTGCCACATCACCTTGTACTGAAAAATTCAGCTACTAACCCACTACGGATAGTATTTAATTGCAGTGCTAAGTCAAAACTGAGTAGTGTTTCCTTAAATGACTGCCTTCAAACTGGCCCTAGCCTAACACAAAGGCTATACGATGTGCTGTTAAAGTTCCACATCGGGACTTACACATATACGGCCGACATCAGAAATGCTTTCCTTAGGGTAGGTCTCCAAGACTTAGACTGTAACTACACAAAGTTCCTATGGATAAAGGATCCTAACAGATCCAAACACTTACAGGTTTGCGTCTGTTTTGTTTGGTGCCACGTCTTCCCCATTTCTGGTTCAAGCTACCTTAGACACGCTCTCGAAGAAGTCCAATAGCCCAAATAAAACAGAAATTAGCAATAACTTGTATGTGGACAATTTCCAAGGAACAGCCAGTGGTGAAAGTAAACTGCTGAACATATACCACGAGGCCAATCGAGAATTAATGGGAGCAAATATGCTTCTCCAGTCGTGGGTCTCCAACAATGCCAAATTAAATCAACTGATCGAAACTGATTTTCCAGATTACCAGGTACCCGAAAAGACAAAGGTACTAGGCGTCGAATGGGATACAACAGCAGATCAGTTGACAATCAAGTCGGTGGAGCCAAATACCACCAACCTAACAATGAGAAAATTACTCTCACAAGTCAGCAAACCCTTCGACCCATTGGGACTATTAAGTCCAATCTTAATTAATGGGAAGTTGATAATGCAGGAACGTTGGCAACAAAAGATAGGCTGGGTCGATGATCTTCTAACACCTACCTTACAAGAAAAATGGCAAGGGCTAGTGAAAGATTTAAGTATCCTAGAGTCTGTCAAGTTCCTTCAGAACACAGTAAATGAAAAGGAACCAATTAAGCTACATGTATTCTGTGATGCCTCAGGAAAGGCTTATGGCACATTAGCTTACCTGGTCTCAAATGGGCAAGCCAATTGCCCATTTCCACATCAAAGGACAGAGTGGCACCATTAAAGAAATGATCATTGCCACAACTGGAATTAAAGGTGTAAGATTGGCTCATTATCTGATCAAGACCTTAAGCAACATCCACTTTGAAGAAACAGTAGTATGGTCAGATAATGAGGCAGTGCTACAGTTGGTTAAAAACAATAATAGTAAAAATCCTTACATAAGCAACCGCGGAAATACGAGAGTTGTCGGCAGGGTATAAACTGAGATATGTTCCCACCAAAGAGAATCCAGCTGACTATCTCTCCCGGGGCCTGACTTTACGGAAATTAACAAAGGCAGAGATGTGGTTCAATGGACCTCAGTGCCTAATCAGCGACCAGCGGCCTAAACAAAAACCACAAGTCATTGTGACCAATGTCACTGTTCCCACTGAGAACCCAGAACTACCTCGGACTTTGGTAATTGATCCTAATAGGTACTCTGAACTGAACAAACTAATAGGTGTCACCCAAGCAGTGTTTGATTTTCTAAAGAAAATATGAATCAAGCATAAATTCCCTAGTGCCCTAAGGTATTGGGTCAAAAGAGCTCAGACAGACATTCGAGACAGAACTTGACAATATCCCTAAGAAGCTACAAAATGATCTGGGTCTCTGGGTAGATACCAACAATTATAACATAATCAGATGCGGAGGCTGCTTACAGCATGCGGACATAGATATGGAAGCAAACAATCCAATATTGCTTCCTCGTCACCACATAGTAAGCAAACTAATTGTGTTACACATACACAAATGCAACACTGAATGGTGGGGTATTAGATACTCTCACAGACTTAAGACAACAATACTGGCTACCCCAAGGTAAGCAGACTGTAAAATCCATAATTAAATCCTGTGTTATTTACCGGAGATACGATGCCAGAGTGTGTCCATATCCAGGCCCTCCTCCACTTCCAAAGGAACGAGTTGTACATATTCGTCCCTTTGAGACTACAGGAGTAGATTTCACAGGAACACTAATACTAACAGGTACCAAGGACAAAAAAACAGTAAAAGCATATATCTGTCTTTTCACTTGTGCCATAACAAGGGCAGTCCATCTAGAAGTGACACCCGATATGAGTGGCGAGGCATTCTTACAGGCTTTCCCATAGATTTGCTTCATGTAGATCCTGTCCTAAATTAATGATCTCAGACAATGGGTCCAACTTAGTGGCAGCAGAAGCATGTTTGAGGAAAATCTGGACACACCCAAAGGTGCGCACGGCCCTAAATCAACAGCAGTGCCACTGGAAATTCATACCTCCCAGAGCACCATGGCACGGAGGCTTCTATGAACGCATGATTGGTACGGTGAAACGTTCTCTATGGAAAACCCTGCAGCGCCAAACGATTGACCTACAGGAGCTCCAAACCGTAGCCATAGAGATTGAAGCACGAGTTAATAACCGACCACTTACCTACCTCTCTGATGATGTTTTGCAGCATAAACCATTAAGTCCAGCTCATCTGATGTATGGGAGACCTCTCAGCACCCTTGTGTCCCTTACGGACGAGGAACCAGAGGATCCTTCATATGTCCGAGAGAGTGATTTGATTCAACGTTTCAAACATCTATCAGGGGTGATAAGTCGGTGGAATGACGTATGGACTCGAGAATACTTTACTGCTCTGAGGGAGTATCATTACGAGGCAAACAATCCCTACAACAGAATTAACTTCAACCCTGGTGACATAGTTCTGGTGGATAGCGATGGGCCACACTCAGAGTGGCCTATAGGCCAAATAGTCTCTGTTCATCCAGACAGCCAGGGCATCTTGAGAATAGTGAAAGTAAAATGCCAAGGCAACACTACTCTCAAAACATTAGAGAAATTAGTTCCTTTAGAACTGGCAGGAAAAGAAGAGGGTCAATGACTTCCAGCACTCGAAACGCCAGTACAGGACATCTGTCCCCAAAGGACTGCAGCATAACAATGCAAACTCAAATTAAAGCAACACTATAATTCTGAAGGAGATGAATAAAGTGATCGTCCTTACCGTGACTTCGACCCGTGTTCCTTCCCCCCCCCCTCCCCTCCCCTGAATTATGTCGGAAATCCGACAAACATAATGACATAAGTTACCCCCATAAAGGAAAAGAGAATGGGTGATTCCGAGACGTCATCGATGACACGTATTTATATCAACTCTAATTTCTTTTAAACAACAATCTAGTCTTTAAACTTAATAAAAAAGTGTTCACTAGCACTGAATATAATTAAATACAACAGGAACATAGCTTAACTCTCTATTCCTTAAACATAAATAGAACCACCAAACATTTTAGGCTCTTCCCCTAGAGCATTGTCACATACAGACAGCAACTTGTAAACAGTGAGGAAGCTCTCCCTCACGAATTTTACAACACAAAGGTTCTTTCTCCAAGCTTCGACACAGGATCCTCTATGATCCGCCCAACCGAAGATCTCATGAACAAAGGGAAGAACAATTTTCGGTATTTCTATTGCATTTAATACAGCCATTATTATTGTAGGAAACATCGTTAAGATGTGGGATTAAATCCCCAAACACAGTGAGTTTACTCAGCTCTACACACGCAGATATTCCATGTCATTCCTGTACTTATATGTTTAGGAAACCATTGTTAATTCCTTACATCCCAAACAAGTAATTGTGAGGGAAGTTAGTGAAGCAGGAAGCTGGCTCCCAACCTAATTATAGGAATTGCTACCACTAGCTGTACATCAAGCCTTGTAGGCCTCCAGACAGCCGTCATTACATGGCACAGGGCCACACCCTCATTTGATGCTACCATTACACAGCCTTAGTAGGCAACAACTACAGTAGCAGCTAAGGCCCTTTGGTGTTTCATACTGTATGTAGACATAGTATTAGCAGTTATAAATTTAATTTACTGTAGTATAATTGTAGATTAGACCACCATAGGTGGTATGATTTATAATTTATATATTAAAGACTAAGTAAACAATTTATGGTTTATGAAGGATCCACCTCAAAGTGGTTTAAGCTACAAATTGTCCCACCCAACTGTGTGTGATAAATTCTAGCAGCTGAATCAGTATATACAGTCCACTTTTAACTAACTTACTAACTAAGAACTAGCTCACAAGAAAAATAATAAAATATTAAAGTCAATTAAAAAGTAAATAAAGTAAATATTGAATATTCACAGAATAAAAAAATTAAAGCTTTCTAGGATTTTCCCACACTAAGAGAGTGAGGGAACCATAGTGAAGCTAGAAGAGTGAGTGAGCTGTAGAGAAGCTAAGAAAGTGAGTGAGCTGTAGTGAAGCTAAAAGAGTGAGGGAGCTAAAGTGAAGCTAAGAGAGTGAGAGAGCAGTAATGAAGCTAAGAGAATGAGGGAGCTGAAGTGAAGCTAAGAGAGTGAGAGAGCAGTAATGAAGCTAAGAGAATGAGGGAGCTGAAGTGAAACTAGGAGAGAGGGAGCTGCAGTGAAGCTAAGAGAATAAAGAAGCTGTTGTGAAGCTAAGAGAGTGAGGTAGCTGTAGTGAAGCTAAGAGTGTTTACCGTCATCGTCAATATTAGCCTGGACGCGGAGGGTCAGCACCGTCAGCGCCGCCACCACCACCAACACAGTCTTCCCGCCCATCCTCCTCTGCCGGGAACACGCTAGAAAAATGTTTACAAGAGAATTCAGTCTCGAATTATTTCATGGTTTAGATATATTGATTATATTTTTTCTTATATTTTGTCTCTCCTTCCAATTGGTACATGGTCCCCAAGCTCAGTATAGCTGTGTCAGTTCAACAGAGTGCACTGCTGAACATGTCACATTGTTGACAAAATGTCGAACAATAACAATGGAAAGATTAAGTGATCTAGTGTTTCTTCACCCTCCAGATGGTAGAAGACAATTGCGTTGAATGGAAAATATCCAATAGAAATTGATAAAAGTCACAATGCAGTTGTTTAATGACACACACACACACACACACATATATATATATATTATATATATATATATATATATATATATATATATATATATATATATATATTGTTACAATAATCTCCTGCAAGAGAGATTTGGCCTGCTGTTTCCTATCATCATGTTATTTTTTTTTTTGATATATACAAGAGTTGTTACATTCTTGTACAGCCACTAGTACGCGTAGCGTTTCGGGCAGGTCCCTGGAGTACGATCCCCGCCGCGAAGAATCGTTTTTTCATCCAAGTACACATTTTACTGTTGCGTTAAACAGAGGCTACAGTTGAGGAATTGCGCCCAGTAAATCCTCCCCGGCCAGGATACGAACCCATGACATAGCGCTCGCGGAACGCCAGGCGAGTGTCTTACCACTACACCACGGAGACTGTGAATGTTATTTTTTATTTTATAATCTTGTTTGTTTGCCTGTACATAGCCAAGGGATTATCTTTGTTCATATTTATTTTCAAGTTAATTAAAATTTCATTGTTCATACGATTTGTTTTGCAGAGGGCCACTGCTACACGAAGGGATTCTGGATCTAGGCGCGTGCCCATTGCTGACATGGGTAATGCCAGGAGGAAGTCTCCTGCATGGGGGGCACACACTGCTCTGAGGCGGGCTTTCTCCTTGTCTGATGTTGCGGCGCTGAGCATGGCATCAGCTACTTTTTCCACTAGAGAGTGGTCCCAGCCGGACTGTTTGTGTTGTTTTGTTGGCTCTATAATGGTTGCTGGGGCTGCGAGAACATCCCACTGATTTGAACATTCAGTGAAAGCAGGATCGTGTATTCCTGCTGAATCTCTCAGGGTTGCAGGTAAGATATCTCTGACGAGGTCGTGCGATGCGTGGGAGGAGGAAAGGAAGGCTGGTAGAGCAATTTGGGAGGCTGTGCGGACACCAAGGCCGCCGAGTCTTACAGGAAGGGTTGCTTGCTCCCACTGAGTCGTCCAATGGCAGGTTCAGGACTTTCACCAGCATGGACCTCAGAAGGGTGTCATACACATTTAACTTAGGGCTGCTGTAGGATGGAGAACATCTCAGAAAGTACGTCAACTTAGGGAGAGACAGGCATCTTGTGAGGAGAAAGAGAGCATCATGGGCATCAATCTTGTCAATCCTGTCCACCATTCTCTTTAGATCAGTGATTTTTGCAGCCAGGACCTCCTCGATTGCTCGTGGGCCAATGGGGGCACCCAGGAGAGTGCAGTCCGGTGGCTCGACAACGAGAATGTCTGGAAGAACATTTTGTATTTGCCCAGTGATGTCTTGGTTGCGGGAGATTATTTCACACTAGGATGCATTGAGAATGAGGCCTAAGGCTGCTCCCTGCTCCTGGATTTTCGTTATAACCTCCAAAATGGTTTCCGGGGTTCCAGCGAGAGTGCCATCATCCAGGTACCAGATGTTTAGCTCGCTTGTCAGACTATCAGTGACCTCTTTGATAGCTAGGCAGAAAAGGAGGGGTGCTAAGGGATCACCTTGTTGGACACCTTCACAGGAGTTTATTTCATGTTCCCAAAAAGAAGCTTAGAGTCCCCACTGTAGCACGATCGGATGAACGGGTAAAGGGGACGGAAATGGTTGTGTACAGCCCTGAGGACAGCGTCTCGTCTGACTTGATTGAAAGCATTTTTGAAGTCAAGCTTTATTAGTGCCTTCTGGTCCGGGAGATCAGCAATGTAAGCCCGCGCTGCATGTGCTGCAGCTTCACAACCTAGGGGAATCCCAAACCCGAGCTGATGAGATTTCAGCAAGGTGGCTGCTTCCTGGCTGATAGATCTCACTGCAGCCTTATAGCTACGAGGCGTCGGAGGGTGTTGCCAACGGCAATGGGCCTGATACCCCTATCCTTCTTCTTTAGAGCACAGAGTGCTGCTCCATAAAAGACAGGCCTGATATCCTCAGGGATGCCGCCAGCCAAACACATGTTGGAGAATCTGGTAAGTTCATATATATATATATATATCCGAATTTTCAAACTGATAGCAAATCTGAGATAAAATCTTCCTAGGAGCACCGCAGGTGTATCTGGTGGTAAATCCTTCATCCACAACACATAAATTACAAAACCATAACTTATCGTGGGAAACAATTTGGCAGTTAAACTGTTTTTAAGCATAACACATTTGTTGGTCGACTTAAAAATCATTGTTCCGAAGAAAGAGTTTATTCTGAACATATACAAACCTGTTGAGTTGTGATGGAATTGGAGCTGATGCTGAGAGGACCAAGTGAGGAACACAGCAGCTGATGCTGAGAGGACCAAGTAAGGAGCACAGCAGTTGATCTTCAGAGGACCAAGTCAGGAGCACCAGTGATGGGTCGCTCCAGCTCATGGAAGGAAGAAGTGGTCGGACACTGCCTCAAACACTTGTGTCTCTTGACCTCATTCCTACGGCGCACGTCCACCTAACACACCTGTGCAAGGGTCCTCAAACACTTGTGCCCAAAATTCTTCTTACATCACACCAACATCAAAACCAAGAAAGCCTCACAGACCCATAGTGGGCACCTACCTCACCTATCTCTAGTGATCAGCGTATTTACTTTAGTCAATAATAATCCTAGGTGACTTCAACTTGCCTAGTCTCAGGTGGAAAATAGCAAACAACAATATTATACTAGGAAATCTATCGGGACCTAACCAACCACAGATTACAGAACTACTTAGTTTCTGTGACAAATTTTCACTCAATCAGCAGATATCGGAGCCAACGAGAAATGAAAATATTTTAGATCTGGTCTTTACGAACAATGAAGACATTATCAGAGACATTACGATATCAGATACCACATACTCAGATCACAAGCTCATTGAAGTGCAAACGACCATCAATACTCAGAATAGACCTAAAACGTTGATAAAGCGAGAGGGCTATTCAGTAAATTCAATTTTAATAATAAAAGAATAGACTGGGAGATAATAAACAGGGAACTTACAAATATTCCATGGGAAACTGTTCTAAGTAATACAAGTCCTACAGAAGGAATAGAAAAACTGACTTCGGAAGCGTATCAAGTCTGTCTGAAACATGTTCCTTTGAGGAAAGCCAGAAAGAGATCCAACGTAGAAAGAGAACGCAGACGACACTATAAACGCAGGAAAAAAATAACAGAACTGCTTATGCAGACACGAATTTCCCGTCAAAGAAGGAATAATTTAAATAGGGAGATTGAAGAAATCGAGCGGAAATTGAAACACTCATATGAAACTGAAGAAAGGCAGTTAGAACAGAAAGCAATTCAGGAAATAAAGAAAAATCCAAAATATTTCTTTCTCATATGCGAAATCAAAAGCAAAAACCACTGCCAGTATTGGACCTATTCGTACAAGTGAAGGTTCATACACGGAGGATGACAAAGAAATTAGTGAAATCCTAAAAAAAAGCAGTATGAGGACATGTTTAGCACTCCAATAAACAACATGAAAGTGGAAGATCCAGACAATTTCTTTATGCGGGATATTCAAACCCCTGTAAATATAACTGATATCAACACGAGCGCACTAAATTTTGAAAGAGAAATTGAAAACATGCCCATGCACTCGGCCCCAGGTCCAGACTCATGGAATTCAATATTTATAAAGAAATGCAAAGTGCCGGTAGCACAGGCACTCAGTATAGTGTGGAGGAAGAGCTTGGACACGGGGGAGATACCAGATGCACTTAAAGTAGCAGACATAGCCCCTCTACACAAGGGAGGGAGCAAAGCATTGGCAAACAATTATAGACCAGTTGCACTAACATCGCACATAAAAAAGTATTTGAGAGAGTGATTAGGAGTCAGGTCACCAATTTCATGGAGACCAATGACCTTCACAACCCAGGCCAACATGGATTTCGAGCGGGAAGATCGTGCCTCTCACAGCTACTTGAGCACTACGACAGTCACTGAGGCATTAGAAGAAAAAACAGAATGCTGATGTGATATACACGGACTTCGCAAAGGCTTTCGATAAATGTGACCATGGCGTGATAGCACACAAAATGAAGTCAATGGGAATAACCGGTAAAGTAGGACGCTGGATACTCAGTTTCTGTCAAACAGGACTCAGCGAGTAACGGTCAACCATATAAAATCTAGTCCAAGTGCAGTTAAAAGTTCTGTACCTCAGGGTACAGTCCTTGCACCGCTGCTTTTCCTTATTCTCATATCAGATATAGACAAAAATACAAGTCACAGCTTCGTATCATCCTTTGCAGATGACACAAAAATCAGTATGAAAATTACCTCGGCTGAAGACATTGAAAAACTTCAAGCTGATATTAATAAAGTTTTCGATTGGGCATCGGAAAATAACATGATGTTTAACAGTGATAAATTCCAGGTACTCAGGTACGGTAAAAATGAGGACCTTAAACATAATACAGGGTATAAAACACAATCAAATGTACCCATAGTAGGAAAACAGCATGTAAAGGATTTGGGAATAATGATGTCCGACGATCTAACGTTCAGGGAGCATAACCAAGCAAATATTGCGACAGCCAGAAAAATGATAGGATGGATTACGAGAACTTTCAAATCCAGGGATCCCATTACAATGGTTGTACTCTTCAAGTCACTTGTGTTGTCCCGTCTCGAGTACTGCTCAGTACTCACTTCCCCCTTCAGAGCAGGAGAGATTGCTGAAATAGAGGGAATACAGAGAACATATACGGCACGCATAGACGCGATAAAGCACCTAAATTATTGGGATCGTC
Source organism: Procambarus virginalis (assembly GCA_020271785.1). NCBI lineage: Eukaryota > Metazoa > Arthropoda > Malacostraca > Decapoda > Cambaridae > Procambarus > Procambarus virginalis. The sequence goes on from WNGS01009202.1 coordinate 16,375,916, forward strand.
TCAAAGCCCTCCAAATGTACTCACTAGAAAGAAGACGAGAGAGATACCAAATAATATACACCTGGAAGATACTGGAGGGCCAAGTACCAAATCTACACAGTAAAATAACAACGTACTGGAGTGAACGATATGGAAGAAAATGCAGAATAGAACCAGTGAAGAGCAGGGGTGCCATAGGCACAATCAGAGAACATTGTATAAACATCAGAGGTCCACGGTTGTTCAACACCCTCCCAGCAAGCATAAGAAATATTGCCGGAACAACCGTGGACATCTTAAAGAGGAAACTAGATTTATTCCTCCAAGGAGTGCCGGACCAACCGGGCTGTGGTGGGTTTGCAGTGGGCGGGCCGCTCCAAGCAACAGCCTAGTGGACCAAACTCTCACAAGTCAAGCCTGGCCTCGGGCCGGGCTTGGGGAGTAGAACTCCCAGAACCCCATCAACTAGGTATCTTTCTGGTAAGCCCCTTCAGCACTTGCCTTCACCTCCCCTATAATTTTTTTCACCTTTCTGAATTCTACAATTGTATGGCAGCAGGATTGGATAGCATTCACAGATGCTCAATTGTCTCTGCTCCTTGCAAACTAGGTCGACCAAAACCAAATTATATTGGTCGAGGGGACGCCAAGCCCCAAAATCATCTCAAGGTATATCGATCATTGTATTTAGGAGTACGACTTCTGTCCTCAAAGACGGGCTTGAGGCATTTTTCTTCCAATTAGAAAACCTGGCAAGGAATTTTCCCAAAGGATCTTTGTCCCACTGCTTTGATAAGTTACCTGCCAACTCTTTGGGCATATAATTAATGTACATCTTATGCAGTTCCTGGAATGTTGCTACCTCGACCCTTTCCCAATTTTGTTTTCATGTCACAGTACAGCAGATATTTTGCTGAACTTTATCTACTGTATATTCATACTGCAAATTCCTCGTAGAAGGCTTATGACACCACCTGAAGATATAAGTTTACCTTTGTAAACTTATATCACTTGTATAACTTGTAAAAAAATGTATTCCTTTGGCCCATCATGGTAATCTCTTTTTTCCTTTGAAAGTTCCTCTAGACATTTATTTGGAGAGATTTGGCATTGCTTTGACTATCCTACATCATGATGCTCCCCATGGTAGCGTTAAGAGCACTAGCCTTTTCCTGGTTGACCCAAATGATCCTCTCTTTTTCCCTCTGGCAGTTTCTCAACTGTGTTGACAGTCTCGGTGCTGATGACTCTCCTTTAGTACCAGGTCAACTTGTAATAATGTGTCATCCTGGGCCACCAACCGCAAGTTTTCTCCAACTAAGACATGCTTCGATTATCAATTTGAAGCATGTCATTCCTTGTCTCCCATTGTCTTTATTATCAAAAGAAGGCACCAAAGAGGAAAGGCTATGTAGCACCATCAAATGTGCGGAATAATCAGTGGGAGCTAAATATCACCAAGGATGCCAACACGAGAACAGGAACGCATAAGGCAAACGATATCAAAAGCATCCGAGTCGCCAAGAATTCTATCGAGGGACCACGAGAGACAGTAAGAAAACAAGACACACGGTCGTCCTGGAAGCTGGGACATTCAACAAGGATTATGTACGACTGTAAGAGGGACAATGCAATTTGGACAATAAGGAGCAGGGCGACGCTCCATTAAGTGACCGTGAGTCAAGTGTGTATGGCCAAGACGCAACCTCACTAGAGCCGTTGCCCAGTGTCGGCTACAGTAGTAGGAGGAAGGCCACAGGGACACACTACGTATAAGAGTACGCACTTTCTTGCCAACGGGCAAGGATGGAGGCATGAATAGCCAGGTAAGTCGGAATAGGGAATACCTTTACGGAAGATGGGACAAGAGCGAATAGCTTCCCTAGCGCTTTGGTCCTGCAAAATGGCAAAAGTATTGATAGACTTGAAAAAATGCAAAATGAAGCACTCAGAATTATACTTGGCTGTCCAATAACTACCAAAGTTCTCAACATGCGGAAAGAATTAAATATACTTAGCATTAGAGATAGAATATTTGAAATTAATCTTATGATGGGACTAAAGCTTCTGCGTGATAACAAAAACAACATTGTGTCAGTTGCTCTGTTAGAACACATACGAAATGGAACTAGCGAGTCTAAGTGGATTCAAAGAACAGCCACTCATATTAAAATGATGGGACTGCATGATGTATATACAGATGAAAGAGTACAGCACTTCCTTCCACCCTGGCAGATAGTACCTTTTGACATCCTGACCCCTGCATACCCCACCAAGAAACTAATCACAAACAACCCTCATGCTCAGCTTGCTGCTAAATTAAGCACCATAGAACACATTCACAATATACAAGCTGAAAACAACATTGCACAGACAATATACACTGACGGATCACTCAATACAGCTACAGGGAGGGCAGGAAGTGCTGTTATTGCTCATCAGCCCGATGGCAGCACAATTGAGAGGAATATCCGAATTAGTAACTGGGCGTCCACTATGCAAGCCGAGTTGGTAGCGATACTGGTAGCACTCGAAATTATTGACAACACTGAAGTAGACAGCTTAATTATTTCTGACTCCCTTTCCTCACTACGAGCAATAAACAGTTTGCAATCAAGTAATAACGTGCTTGTCTTGGAAGCTAGACGTAGATATATAAGAATACTTAGCAAGAGGGTAAATATAAAAATGTTGTGGATTCCTTCTCACATTGGCCTGCAGGAACATGACAAAGTTGACGCCCTTGCTAAGGCTGCAGTAAATAAAGACAGTGTTGAACGGAATCTTGAGTTATCAAATAGGTCCCTTAAAAGTGTCATTAGACGAGAACTCCTGGATGGATTTGAAGAAAGTAGAACTGTGCAAACTGGAATTAGCAGGTCCATTGTTCATCACATTGAAATGTGTGAAGTAAAACATGTGTATGGGGCAAGTAATAAAGTCAGTAGACTAACAGATGTTGTCACAGCTCGTATAAGACTTGGCTACAAGTATCTCTGGCAGTTCGGCTTGTATAGGGATCTAGATGAAGTAAAGTGTAAAGTGTGTGGACAAAGACAGGGACACACACTAGAACACTATATCTTGGATTGTAGTAAAATTGAGCCATTTAGAGATAGATCTAAACTCACTCTGTATGATATGGCAACCTATCTTATTACCATGGATAAATTACCTGAAATACTTGCACTGTATCCACATTTCGCTTCCAGTAGATGAACGACATACGAGATTCAGAAACAAGTAGTGTATTTTTGAAGACTAACAAGAAACAGAAGCCCCCCTATGACTCTGTAATGTCCCCATTGGTCAAACTATTATGTATTAGCGATAAGACCTACCATTAATGTATGATGACTTACTGTAAATATGTAGCTCTTGAAATAGCACTTTCTCTGTAACTAGCTGACATTGTAACTATAAGGTGTGAAGGATAGATGAAATTGTTTATGTAATAATCTAAGATGAGGTCTGATAAAGACCTTTTGTGCCCTCTGTAATGCTTTTGCGCTACCGCTCACAGGATGAGTATGGGGTGCACAATAAACTAGCCGCCTTCGGCGGCAACAAATCAAGCTTCCCTAGCGGCAGCATCCGCACGCTCGTTTAAAGAAACGCCAATATGGCCGGGCACCCAACAAAACAACCGACTTAAATTTACTGGAAATAAACGGTAAATGCTAAATCTCGACGACCGATGGACTGGATTAAAGGATCCGAGAGCCATGAGGGCACTACGAGAGTCAACGACAACTACAAAGGAAGATTGACAACAAGAAAGCAATAGATGAAGAGCATAGAGAGTAGCATAAAGTTCTGATGTGAAGATGCTAGTCTCTGGAGGTAGGTGACACATAAGTGAGGCCAGGAAAAACAACAGAGTAGCCTAAACCGTCCGCAGACTTAGACCCATCGGTGAAGATGCAAACGGAGCGGGAGTGCGAAGAAAAGTGATCAAGGAAAAGGCATTTCAGAACCGTAGGAGGGGGGAAAAGCTTTAGTGATGCGGGTCAAGGATGTACAAAACTTCGGAAGAGGGGACTCCACGGGAGCAAGGAAGGAACAGTACAAGGAGAAATATTTGAAATACGAACTGAAAGAGATAACCGGACAGAAATAGGGAGGAGGTGAAGAAGAACTGGAACCATAGGAGGGGTAAAAGTTAAAGCACGACAGAGGCGAGAGGAAGGATGTTTGTAAGGACCACGCAAGATAGCGAAGACAGTAGTGATCACGGCGGTCCCGGAGAGATAGGAAGCCAGTGTTAACATACAAGCTGAGGCGGGAGTCGAACAAAAGGCACCAGAGCTGAGGCGCAACCCAGTATGGTGCAAAGCATCAAGACGGCGAAGAGTAGGAGGAAAAGTAAGATGAGTAAGCGGGACAACCATAATCGAGTTTAGACAGAACGAGAGAGGAATGTAAAGCAAGGAGTGCGCGCCTATCCGCTCCCCAAGAAGTATGGGACAATACCTGAAGGAGGGTAAGGGCCTCAGAGCATTCAACTCAGAGGTAAGAGAAATGGAGTGACCAAGACAAACGAGTGTCAAAAACTAACCCCTAAAGCTTAGTGGAATCCTTGTACTCGAGGGGATGACCATAGAGCGACAAAGAGGGACGAAGAGCGACATGCTTCAGAGTAAAAGTCATAGCACAAATCTAGAGGTAGAGAACCTGAAGCCATGACCGGTGGCCCAAGACGACACGGCATCAATCGCAAGTTGTAGCCGCCGTTGAAAAGAGAGGCGAATCATCACCCCGACAGCAAAGGGTAAGATCATCGACATAGAGAGCGGAGAAGAAGCCAGAAAGAAGGGAGGAAAGAATCATTGAGGGCAACTAGAGAAAGTAATGCTCAGAACACTACCTTGGGGTACACCCTTATATTGCCGAAAAGGGGCAGAGAGAGCGGTACCAAGCCTCACTCGAAAAAAAAAAAGATGAGAGGAAGCTTTGGACAAAAAGGGAGATTACCACGAAGGCCAAAAGAATGAAGTTGGGACAGAACATTGTATCTCCAGGTGGTATCGTAAGCCTTTTCCAGGTAAAAAAGGACAACAACAACGGAGGTCTTCACAGCAAAAGCAGTACGAATAAATATAGACTTCCAAGTTCACCAGGACATCTATTGTGCTGCGGCACTTGCGAAAACCAAATTAAGAAGGGGAGGTGGTGATAGTATTCTAAGAACGACACCAGACAAACGTTAACCATACATTCAGAGTTTGCAGACAACTCGTAAGGGCAATAGGGTGGAAGTCCTTAGGGGATGTCCGGGGACTCCCAGTTTCCAAACAGGGACAATGGCATTGAGCCAGTCCTCAGGGACTGACGACGACACCCAGACCCAATTATACAGACTCTGTAAATACTGAGACGTGCACGGAGATATATGGCGAAGCATCTCATAATGAATGCCATCGGAGCCCGCCGCCTTGGAACCATAGAGGGCTAGGGCAGACTGAAGTTGTGAGAAGGAATTGTTATAGGGAAGGTGGAGATGAGCGCAGAAATCTAAAGGACTAGTTTCAGGAACAGGCTCGCGAAGAAGGAAAGATTGAGGAAGATGAGAACCAGAGAACATAACATAACATAAGAACAAAGGCAACTGCAGAAGGCCTATTGGCCCATACGAGGCAGCTCCTATTTATAACCACCCAATCCCGCTCATATACATGTCCAACCCAAGCTTGAAACAATCGAGGGACCCCACCTCCACAATGTTACGCGGCAATTGGTTCCACAAATCAACAACCCTGTTACTGAACCAGTATTTACCCAAGTCTTTCCTAAATCTAAACTTATCTAATTTATACCCATTGTTTCGTGTTCTGTCTTGTGTTGATACTTTTAATACCCTATTTCAATAGAGCTAACAGAAGAAAAGTGGGAACCCAGTTGGTCGTGTCCTGCAACGGGTCTGCCACAAGAGTACCACGGAGGTGAAGGACTGGCGAGACATCGGGAACGAACTTACCCGATATCTTGCAGATACACTTCCAGACCTGCAGCAGAGGAGTTTCGGAGGTAATGGTGGAAACATAAGACTTCCAACACTCACACTTAGCTATACAGATGGTCCTACGGGCCACCGCACGCGCCTTCCAAAACAAAAGAAAAGAATTAGCCGTTTGCCGGCGAGGATCTCTCTTCCAGGCTGCACTCTTAAAATAGACAGCTCGAGCACAAGCCACCAGGGAACGCGCTTCCACGTTCCCCAAGAGGAGGAACGAGGAATAGAGCGGAGGGTAGAGTCGAAAATAGCGTCATGAAAAAGGAGGAAGGCGCGAGGGAGGCAGAATGTAGAGGTCGGAGAGAGCAGAACGGAGGGTAAATAGGTTCGTCTTTCCTTGGCAAACTGCCATCTAGGAAGGGAGAGGGGAGGGTGAAGAGAGAAAAAGGTAACAAGGATGGGGAAATAGTAACCATGGAGGTCATCAGGAACCCGCCACGAGAAATCCAAGTAAAGAGACGACGAGCAGAGAGAAAGATCAAGACAGGAAAGGGTGCGAGTTCGAGAGTCCAAATGAGTGGGCTCACCAGAATTCAGAAGAAACAGGGAAGAGAGGATGAACGGTTCGAGAAGGCGACCCCGGGTATTTGTCAGATCATCATCCCCAGAGGGTATGTCGACAATTGAAATCACCCGGCAGGAGCACAGGCTCTGACAAGGAGTCTAGTAGGTATTTAAGATCGGGAAGAGAAAACGGGACACTTTGGGGAAGATAAATGGAACAAATCCCACAAAGATAAGTGCAGCAGAACACTGAAGAGGCGAAGGAAAAGTAGTGGGGATGAAGGGAAAGGAAAAGATGGGGGGGGGGGGAACGAAATACTGTCCAAGGAAAAAGTGAAAGTTATGCGGCAAAATTCGAGAAGACAGCAGCAGGAGCATAAAGCTACAAAAGGACAGAGGACTGTCCCATGGAGCGTCACACTCCAGCAGCCACCCACCAAGCCCCCTCACAGCAGCAACGGGCCAGAAAAGGAGGGGGCATTGTCCTTATAAAGGGAATTCTGAACTCTTTGGGTTAATCTTTAACAGCTATTTCTCTTAAGGCCTTGCCTTGTTTAAATCTTGTCCCATGCTTCCTAGGGAGCTTCATATTGATGATCTGGTGATGCAATTGTACCTATACTTCAACCAAGCTAAACTGTGACCATATCCAGAACCACCTTCACAAATCGGGGGGAGTACTGCAGTCTGCCAGCTGAGACTACAATTCAATGATACATTTGCCTGACTGGAATGGAAAGCAAGAGATAATGGCCTTAGTAAGTTAACACATGATAGATCAAAATATTGGTCCTAGTAGGTGGGCCGATTGTATCAAATGTAGCAGCACGGCTGTTGGCGAGAGCAAGAGGGCATGTACATTGTATATGTAAAGTTATAAGATATAATTTGAAAGGACTAGAGTAGGGAAAAAAATAAAAGTAATATACATCAGAAAATTTTAAATGCAGTGTTAGAGGGAATTAAGTCATGCAAACTACTTAGACAAAACACATCTCAAAGTGATGGAGTAGCTTAGGCTATTTCTACCCAGCAAATAGTTGTATGGAGGTCACTAAGTGTTGACAAAGCATATATGAATTAAATTCTTGTCTGTCAATGGGGAATGTTGCAGGAAAATATTTTAGAATTAGTGTTGACTGCTTTAATTTATTTCTCAGTTTTTTTGTGCTAACAAACTGGAAATGGGGAACAGCATTCACAAGGCAACCCGACGGAGAATAATTACATAAAAAAAAAAAAAAAAAACTTGCTAGGAGAGCGATGTCTGTAAAGCAGATTGTCTGGCCAGGAAACCCTTGATCCAACAATTAAAGATAGGGTTTACTTAGGACCTAACAGTAGGTATGTGAATTCTTCTCCAGCAGGTGCCTGAACAGTCAAAAGAGACCTTGTGGGCTCAATCCCCACAATGACAAGGTAACTCAAAAGTCAAATAGTATACAAAACTAATAGGGATTGCCAAAGACAACCCACTTCTGATCTATTAAATCTTTTACCGGACTGATTAAACTTAAGGTTATCAGTGCTACAAAATGAATGATGGCAGTTTGGTTACAAACCTTACTGCATTGTCAGCAAAAAAGGTAGAGTAAAAATGTACATAGAATTTCAATATTTTATACACAAATGGCCATATGACACATTTTTATACAATTCTTCATTTCCTTCTATATTTTGAACAAATAAAAGTAACAATTTCATGTTTGCCTTATGACAACATTGCTGGAAATACTTCAAAACTATCTTTAGTGACTTAAGTGTTGACATGATTTTTTAGTAAAGGAATTACCGCCTAAATAATAATCCTTGTATTGGCGGCAGTAAAATGCTACTGATGACATCCTTGTTCATACCAAAGACAGCCAATCACTTGCCCGCAGAAGCAGTGCTCACCAATGGTATTTGTGGTTTCTGTGTTGAACTGAAAAATAAATAAAAAATTAACAATGTATGAACATTAACTTGTACATCCTCTTAGCCTACACGAGTTCATTTGCCCCCCCCCCCCTCACATGGATGGCAAAATAAAAAATTGTTAAAGAACTTCAAGACCAAAATTTGTTTTAGAGCCCATATCTCAAGTACATAACTTTTCCAATCAGTAAATTGGAAAAGGTGAATGGACATGCAACTAAATGGCTTCCAGAATAAAAAATATATATATATAAGCTACAAGATTAGAAGTGTTAAATTGCTTCTTGCAGAGGTATGTGGTCATTATGCCCAAAATAGCAACAGGAAGTGACTTATTTAAAAAAAATAACTAGATTCACTAAGGAAGCAAAGCTGACAAAAAAAATTTAGGAAGTTTACTTTTGCAGAATGAGGAGCAACTTAGGCTGTGGAGACCAAAACCAGCAGTAGTTTCAAAGTGTGTATGACAACTGAAGATGTGACACCATGAGCATAATGCATCATGTAACTAATTTTTTCTGTACTTTGCACTGTAGTCACCCTTTATGGAAACAGTGTTTAGCACAATCAGCTCAATTGGTCCCGGATTCAATTATTGGGGCGAGACATTCCGAGTTTCCTTACAGCCCTGCCTTTGTTCAAGTAGCAATATACCTGCAAGTTGGTCAAGTGTTGTGGATTGCATCCTGTAAAATGGCCAGTCAGTGGCCAACACATCCTCTTGTTTAAATGGTTATTTTTGTAACTGCACCACAGAACAAAATCTGATGTATAAAGCATAAAATTTTGTACTATTCACTTTATAGACTTTTTTATTACAAAATTTAAAAGAAATCCTAGGCCTAGTATAGCACAAGTTCTATATTTTAGGCCTAGGAAGGTTAGGTTAGGTTCGTCTTTTCAACAAATAGAAACTTTTTACCAGTTTGTCCAAATTCAATATAACTGATTTCTGCTTTCTAATTGCATTGTACATCAGTATGTGCACTATGGTCCTCATCGTTACTGTAAGTACTACCAAAACAGAAGGATGGGCTGTATTAACTTAGACTGACCCCACCCCCCCTTTAAACCTAACAAGCTTCCCGTTCCCAACAAAAAGAAAACCCTTTGTTAGTGTATGTACATCACTGGATTCAGAACAAGAGGTAGCTTGAATGTCAGAATGGGCATAGAGGCATAGTACTGCAATACAAATATATTGCAAAAGCACCAGTTGTGTACTTTTATGTACTGTACTAGGAAAAAAAGATAGCATGCGAGGTTGTCATGTTATCCTGCACGTAAATAATTTCCAAATTTACTAAGTGAACAAATTATAATTAAAAATCATTGTCACTGGATATGCACAAGAAACCTCAGTGATAATACCAACTATTCTAAATCCTGTATCTCATATCCATAAATTGAACCATGTACTGTACATGTGTACATTAACCTGTTCCCTTCATTCATACAATAAATGTATGTACAAACTGGCACACATGCCTAAATACAAGATTACAAATATGGGAAAAAATTATAAAATAAAATGAAGAAATAAAAAAATGTCGAGTGGAACAATAGAAATACAAGAGGGTAATGAGAACGTTGAAAACAGCACAGCCAAATAGAAGCATCGAGATAAGAGGCTTGCAATATGGCTCACACAGTATCTGAATTAGGAAGACTAAGCTACAAAGGCAGGTTAATGGAACTCGATCTAGCGAGGTTGAGCCGTAGTGATACAATTACTGCACTAGGTACAGAATACCAAAGGCAAATTAGTTATGTAAAATACAAATGGCATTTCACTGACAATCTGTTTGCTACATACATGCAAGGTTGTGTACATGCCTGCCCAAGAATGCATGACATGTCTAGGTGTAATAAACAAACCATCTCAATAATACTGTAAATATGTAATGTAGAATCTTCAGAAGCAATGTTTATCTTCCTTACCAAAATGACAATATTTCTATCCAATATTAGTTAAACGTTTCCCCTTTTACCGAGGTTTGCCAAACATTATAACACTAATATCAGTAGATTACTTCACTTTCTTAACTTAATAAAAGCAAAGATACAATACAACTTATTCTCTACATACTCATCTTTCCATAGTTGATAGCATAGAAGAATATCATGCAGCCCACCATCAATTGGCCAAATGGAGCAAATCCAGTTTTCTTAGGCAGCATATACTGAAAAAATAATATTTGAAAATAGTAGAAAGACCTTACTTAATTACAAATATATGCTTTAAATAATTTAATAAATTAAATGCACAATGCAATAAATACTTGGGGAAAAAAACCCACTGAACTCTTATTATGGCATATTGCATGACTACTTGCTTCCACCCACCCCCACAATAAATAATGAATTGGTTCAGCTAAAGAACATACAACCATTATTCTTTGTTCAGTTAAGTGTAATGTAACTAAGCTGCAGTGTTTCCCAAAAGAACTTTCACCTCTTCTAGACTTGACTGAAGTTAGTGAAACCACATAAGCAGCACTTGCCATCTATGCCCCAAAAGATACGAACCGAGAACATTACAGTGCAATGAACAGAATGGTAGAAATACCCTAAGAACATATGAACAAAGGTACCGCAGAAGGCCTATTAGCCCATACGAGGCGGCTCCTATTGTTAACCACCACTAAGCTACTCTATACTTTAGAGATATATCTTATCGTCTCAAACTTACTTGAACAGTGCAGCAAGACATGTTACATGAGGATACATCATATTATACAGTGCTGATAGAGGAATAATGTACTAGATCAAGGGAGATAGATATACTGTAACCACACGATTATCCGGGATTTGAACATCCGGAAAACGCCCTTATACGGCCAAAATCGTGACTGGATAAAGTTCTCAATATCCGGCTAAAATGGCCATGGGAGCCGGATAAAAAATCGAGAGCCGGTTAATTTGCTGCCGATGTTACACTATCTGGACAGTCAGCCGGATAATCATGGAATTGTCTGGATATGAAAGCCATGGGGTGGGCCGTACCGTATTAATCTCGTCTGCCTGTGGCTCGAGACGCATGGCGGAGGAGGGGGTCGGGAGGGTGGGAGGGGAGCGTCGGGAGGGACTACCTGGGTACAGGAATTACTGTACCATTAATTTTAGAACAATTCATCATAGCCAAAAACAAATTAAATAAGTACTAGTAATTATATAATAAATATATGTTTCCTAAAAACAATGTGCACAGGCTGAAGTTTCCTTCAAAAATAGCGAGTTTTTTCCTCCTGGTGGCCTACGTAATGTGCTATAGCTGCCCCTTAGTGGACCCGTCCAACACAGGTCAACCCATGTGCTCCTGTCCCTCGTGTTATACCACAGTGCTGTGCCATTAGTGAAATATTTTTTTAAATAATTTATATTTTCATAGTAACTTTCAAAATTTTTGGCCAAGACTATCTGATAGCAGCATCAATCGTTCTAGAGGTGTTAAGAGGAAGAGGGTTGTCCTAGCAATTAAAGACAAGTTACGTGTTATACACCTCAACCAGTGAGGCGTCACAGGCAAGCCAAGCGCCTTCAACAAGTGAGGTGCAAGCATGCGCCTTTAACAAGTGAGGCGTCATAGGCAAGCCAAGTGCCCTCAAGCGAGGCGCAAGCAAGCACCTTCAACAAGTGAGGCCTCACAGGCAACCCAAATGCCTTCAACTAGTGAGGCTTCAGCAGCTGGCAGTTAAAACTAACTTTCCTTAATGAACTGTACAGTAATTTTAAATGTTAATTTTAGTGTTGTGTTAGTATAGGTTTTGTAAATTGTTACGAATTCTTAACTTCAAGATGTGTGGCATCAATCAAGAAGACTAACACCAACAAGGGTAAGTTGAGGTTTCTAGTTGAATATTTAATAATTATATGTGGCAAGGCAATTCAAATTATGTTTGTAGTATAAAAATAAGTTGGAAATGGTCACTTTTGGACTTGTAGGTGAAAAAGTATCATTATCTGGAACACGTGATAATCCGGCTGGGGGTCCTTCCCATATAGTCCGGATGATCGAGTTGAGACAGTATTAGGGCAGTTTAGACTATGTAACACCAAGTCTTTCCTAGATCAATCCACCAATCAATTTATACCAAGGTTTCCATTACTGTTCGATGCAGAGGGGAAAACCTAGTAAAGCTTTCCAATTGAACATCTCTGTCCAAGATTTGAACTCACAAGTGAAGGACCTTAACAAAGCACTACAGGTATTTGCAATATTTAAGTGTTCCAAGTTTTAAGTTATTACAATTAGGCTTTCTCAATATTAAAAAGCTACAATTGGGTTATTGATAAATTTCAACAAGATCATACAGTGTAAGTAGTTTCAAGCCAATACAATAACATTTTCTGAAGACACTAAAAATATTCAAATAAAATAATAAAGGTATCCCTACTTGAAATTCCAAATCAAATGGAATGGTCAAAAACCAATTCTGGACACATTAGGTTTATGCCTCTCACTTCTAGCATACTGAATACAAATATTGAAACACTATTTTGTAAAATTTGCTCATAAAATAACTACACATTACTGCCCAAAAATCAATTACATTATAAAAAATACCCCTCCACCACCTCACCTTGTGCTGCCATCTCCAAAAGGCACGCGAGACTGCACTGGGTATTCCACCAATGCGACGACGAGCCAACCAACCACCAACCTCGCCAAGCTTCACCTGGCCAAAGGGTGTATCCGCTGAAAGATTAGAATCATTCAGAATGCTATGAAATGTGAAATTATTTACCGGAACGTTTAACTGTTGAATTATGGAATATTACTGGATAACACAGTAAGATATTGGATCACACTTGTTTCAGGCATAGGTTAATAATGTACAGTATATTACAGGGTTCCGGTAATACAGTCGGGTCCGTTCTTTACTTGCAATCTGGAATTCCGGGTTTGAATCCCAGGCGGAACAGAAATGGTTGTATGCATTTCCTATCTAATGTCCCTGTTCACCTAGCAGTAAATAGGTGTCCAGGAGTTAAGTCAGTTTTCTTATGGAGTTGCATCCTGGGGAGGGTGGGGACCTCGATATAAATGTAACATGTACACACTGACTGGTATAAATCTACATTTTTTTTATGATTTCTGCACCTTGAAGGTAACCCTTAAACTGCTCCCATTACCTCTCAGGCAATGCCATCCTTGAAACAATTCCTGAGCTTTATTTTCCTTCCTGGGCCTTAGTAAAATGATGGGCACCATGTCAAGTTCATCATTAATTTAATTTACTAATGACCATGTTAGAAGCCAATGTCATAGAAAACTGCTAGGACTGGTGGACCTAGAAGATATCCATGAGAAATCTATTACATACAGTTTATTTGAAAATTATCCCTTGGAATATCTTTCTTCACCACACTAAAACGAGTCCAATTTGTTTTGTATTTTCTCCAACATTGGTGAGCAATGTTCCAAGACACTTAAGCACACCTGAAAAGTGACCTAATTTAAGGTCCAAAACTTGGGGGTTGATAAACAAACCTTCTCAAATATTAGAAGAAACCTATAAATTCATAAAAATTCAAATACAGTACTGTACTATGCATCTTCCACATCCCAAATCAATGTTTTGTGCATACAACCTCTCTATGGATAAATCAATTTTATTACCAATATTTACACAATTTGAATGACATTCTATAAATATGTGGAACAGGTTTAAATTTTGCAGAAGCCTTTAAACTAAATTTTCAAAATGTTCCAAATGTACATTACCAGTAATTAATAAAAATGTACTAACCTTGGAGTACTTTATATTATTAATTACATTGTCTTATAAAAGGTATTACATTAAGGGGTCTCTGAAGTACAGTTGGGTTCATTCTTGACTCACAATCGAGAATTCCGGACGGGACAAATAGTTGGGGACGTTTCCTGTCACCTAATGCCCCTGTCCACCTAGCAGTAACCCCTAGGTACCTAGGAGTTAGTCAACTTCTTGTGGGGTTGACTCCTAGAGCAGGTCAGCAATTCAACCCTGGGGGTTGAATTTGTAATGACCTCAATATAAGCGTAACAGTGTGCATAACCTGGTTTCCTGTCAAGACAATGAATTACTTAAAAACTCGCAAAAAATCCCATTTATTTTAAGATGTGATCTGGCTATCAATTGCTTTATAGACACCACAGACTACATGAAAAAGCCATTGAAAATCATTCTATTGTTGCAGCTTGCAATGTGATCAGGCTTCCCTAGTGCCTATTGCCAATTATCAAAAGGCACCAAGCTAGGGAGACAATGTAGCATTGTCAATAGAGCCTATTGGCAAGCAAAGTGCTGCCTCTTCATAAACCCACACAGCTCATTAGACAACTTCTATAACTATTCCAGTCATTGATTAGGGTTAGACTTGGTTGTGTTTACTAAAGCACAGGCAGCCCACTTGTCAACGTTTTTCCTTTATCTCATGTTCCAAACCCGACACACGAGTCAACACAGCATTACAAGCCTGGGATTACCGCCTCACCACCAGTATAATCAACAGTCCAATGCGACCTAAGAACATTGTATTCTTGCACGGCCGACAGACAAAGTTTTCCAATTACAGGAAAATGTATAAAATAAACCGGTTCACTAGAACCGAAAAGATGTCGAGGAAATAAATGTGAGCGAAGCAGCAATCAGCTCAAATAAAGTTAGAGAAGAGTTGGTAGGCCAGCAGGTGGAGGAGCCGGTCCTGTGTACACTCCCCCGTACTGGACGGCACTCGTCACCGCCCGCCCAACACTACACAAATACAACCTCTTCACACTAGAATTTTTGCCCAAGTACGACAAACAAAGTGCGTAACCGTATTGTAATTTAGCTTCAAAAGAACAAAAAGGTGGACTTGATGTGAAGCGAGTGTGATGGCAGTTGACCTCATCAGCTGATCGAGCCTGGCAGACGACGCACCACCACCTCGCCTCACATCACTACCTCCCTAACACTTCATCACAGCCATCGGCCGGCCCTTCTTACGTTTGCCATAAAACCTGGCCGGGTCGTAGGGCCCGTGGACCTTGGGGTTGTATTCAACAGGATAGTCTGCGAGTCCCATGTCTGCGACCGGCCTCAACACTGACCAGGAGAGACCGCCGGAATGGCACACTTGCTCTCCCCGGGTATTACTCCGCCGCTCCCGACCCAACAACACCTTCCTTCAGACATCCCTTAATTCTTTCTTACAACACAGCTTCCATTGTGACATTGCCAAATATAATTGTATTTTATATAACATTAAATATATACTGTAAATTAACATTTGGATTTAATACAAAAACTTTTGAACTACTTTGTACATCCAGGTGAGATTATGAAAAGCTCGGAAAACAAAATCCTTTAATTATATTACATGTTTACCTGGTGTTTATGCTAACAATGTGATAATATTTTTTTTCACACGTTAATGAATTTATTCTAACTGTCGCAAATTTAAGTCAATTAAATTTGCACAAAGAGCATGTACAATTCCGCCTTGTTGAAGATATATATAGTGCTGTTATATTATGTCCATTCATTTAGATTTTACTAATATTTAAAACCAGTTATCTTTCGTACGCAATATAGGTGGACACACTAAACAGAAAAAGTGATTTTGGGGGAGAAAACTCTTAAGAGTTTTCATGGAATTAAAAAACTTTAAACGGCCGCCGGTGGTCCGTTCCGCGTCCCGAGTCCAACAAAATCGCATCGAACGCGCAGCAGGGGAGCATTGTTGGCTGCTTTGTTTTTGACGGAATATATTAAAATGCCCTTTGTTACGTTTGATTTACGCTAATATTATCGAAAGAGGCAGTGGCGTTGTTAAGGTAAGTCACAGACCCGGTCTGATCCTTCGGTGCATGCTTTGAACCCGACTTAAAAGAGAAAATGGAAGTTGTTATGAGGGGCTGGGGGTTTGCGGGGATCTGGGCGCCCATTTGGGAGGGTCGAGAGTGGGGGTTTTTGTTTTGTCGCGGGAGAACGAGAAACTGGAGGCTCCTACCCGCCCCTCACCACCCCTACCCCAGCCCCTCACCATGATCACCTCCCTAGATTATACCGTAGGCAGCAGATAGAGCCCAGCTGAGGGATATTAGCCGGGTGCGCGGATGTAGCTGCAGTTACGCAGCAACTAGAGAGAGACATGGCGACTTGTCGGCGAGCGTGGCGCCAACCCGCTAAATCCCCCCACATGTTGCCTTTATCTGACTCCCAACACCTCTCCTGAAGCACTCTCTCCTCGCACGCCCCACTTGGCTCTACACAGCCTCGCTGCTGACACACCAGCACCCTGCTCTGCTCGCGGGAATAACGCTATCAGTACAAGCTCATAACAATATTATTACAATCATCCCTCCAGATTTCACAATTGGCAATGAGGTCCTTGCTTGTATGTTTTTGCAATATTTAGATATGGAAGTTTATGGACATTGAATTTTAAGCAATACATAGTTCCTAGATTATCTCCAAGTACAAATTAAATTTTGTTATGTTAAGTGCTGGGTGATGGAAAACTGGCGTCTGTGAATGTGACATTATTTTGTGCAAGTGTGGCTGTGAAATAGTGGTGCTTTACAAAGAGGTTGTTGGGAGACATGATAAAAGACTTAGTACCTGAGACAAGTGAAGTATATAGTGGTCGCCTTAGTGTGGGAAACTCGCAGCAACGTTGAATAAGGTAGCTTTGGTGTTCTTGTGTCTGTAGCTTGTCTAGTGGTCAACTATTTATTCTGACAGGTAGTATTCTTGAAGAATGCAATTCACTTATTTTAATGATAGAATATCACTGATATTAAATTTTGTTGTCATTTAACAACTTCTGCCCTATGATTCATTTTGTTATTTAGTCCAAAGAATACTTACAAATAAACTTCTAGTGGATTTAATGAGTTTTTACAAAGTTTAATGTTGATTTCAATATTTTACTGAAATGTCTTAAACTAACATTGGATATAGCCAGTGATAGGCAGTGGATATAGGCAATGATATTATCTGTATCATTAAAAGAGGACCTTTGTCCAATGTTGGAGGCCAGATGCTTAGGGGCTTGCATTGTTAAACTTTGCAGATATATTGGTCATTTGTATGGGTAGTGTCATAGGGGGTCAGGATTGGCCCCATTTCCCCCCTTGAAGAGAAGTCTACTCCTATATCCTTTTCACGAAGTTTCTGGATATGATATGCACTGCCCTGAGTCTGTACAGTTTAGCATTCGTTTAAATACAGTATCAGTGTATTAAGATATTGGTATGCAAAACATATATTCAGATGACAGATTTGCTTTCTAGGTGGAACCTTTTTATTACGGTGATGGAAATAATGTGAGGTGAAAATGGTTAGTGATTGTGGAGATGGATGGGGGCCATGTATGGGGTAGGAGATCCTTGGCAGCATATATAAAACATTATGTACAAGGAATATTTTCACTATTAACATTTACCGTAAAGCAACTCAAAAAACAACAACAATTGAACATGCAATGATTTTTCCATGAATACTTAGTTTTTTGGATGTATTGAAGTGGCAGATGAAACCAGACAAATCCATCCGAGAAAAAAGTTCACCTTACAATATAGCTAATTAGCACTGTAGTAATAATAGTAATTATATTAATGAAAATAATAATATGGAAGCATGTAATCATAGAACAAGATATT
>WNGS01009202.1:16413431-16439784 GCA_020271785.1 Procambarus virginalis
GTTTGTATCTTATAAAAGACCTGGTGTTGTTCATCAGTGGGTTTCCCCTGCAAAATTAAAAGTGGTTGAATATGCTTGATGAATCCTGGGCTTGACTTATCTGACTAAAGGAGGTTAGAGAGACTCGCCTGGGACAGTTGAGGAAGACCGCCATGGCCGGTGTCCAAGAAGCTGTTCGTGGTGGCCTTGCCCTGGGTCTGTAGCCGTGCCAACCATGTCTCATCCGCCCCTGCAAGAGTGTGAGACTAGTCAGTACTGTAACCTGGCAGGCGAGGGTAGGCCGGCTACCTGGTAGGCGAGGGTAGGCCGGCTACCTGGCAGGCGAGGGTAGGCCGGCTACCTGGCAGGCGAGGGTAGGCCGGCTACCTGGCAGGCGAGGGTAGGCCGGCTACCTGGCAAGCAAGGGTAGCCCTGCTACCTGGCAGGTAAAGGAGGCATTATCAGTCATTAGCGGAACCTCGATTATCCGAACAGGCAGTCAATACCCGACAATGGAACATCGTTTAAGTTATAAATATCGTGCGTATACGAGCTACCCACACTTGTGTATTTATAAAATTTATGTAAGAATTGGTGGAAATTCTTGATATAAATTTCACAATGCACAAGTATAGTTTTTATCCTGTTACTATGTCTATGAGAAGATATTCTCATAGAAGCGCACAGTCACCGTAAGACCTCGCCTTGGCGTTCCGCGAGCGCTATGTCATGGTTCGTATCCTGGCCGGGGAGGATTTACTGGGCGCAATTCCTTAACTGTAGCCTCTGTTTAACGCAACAGTAAAATGTGTACTTGGATGAAAAAACGATTCTTCGCGGCGGGGATCGTATTCCAGGGACCTGCCCGAAACGCTACGCGTACTAGTGGCTGTACAAGAATATAACAACTCTTGTATATATCTCAAAAAAAAAAAAATATGCTCAACTACTTACGGAACTCGTACATCTTACCTTAACCATGGGGCTTTTTTATTTCATAAACAGTTAACGGGCTTGGGAACGTCACAACATTAAGCTGTTGTTATGATAATCTCGTTGTGTTTAGGAGCTCATAAACTGTTCAATAAATGTAAAGAAAGCCGCCATGATTAAGGAAAGATGTACAGATTTCGTAAGTGGTTGCGTAAGTGCTTGATGAATCTAGGCCATAGTGTCTGAGACGTTCATGAGTGTGAGGGCTCGAGAAGGTCACACTTATATACTAGTATGCAGGAAAATATTCTCGTGTATAGACTTGTAGCAAGTATATTATGTCAGTAATATACTTGCAGCTCTTAATTTAAAGTCTTAAAAAATTGCTCTTAAAAATGCTTTTTTAAAAGCTAAAAGGGGTACCACCTCTTGTGCAAGTGTAGGGAAAAATAAATAAATACAAAATATGTACCAGGTTCCTTGATATTAAGAATTACTCTCCGTTTGTTTAGCCCTCAAAGACCCACCAATCACCAAACACCTAACATTTAGTAGGTGATACATCTACGAATTACAAGACTCGTTACTTTTTGTCGTTTATAGACTCACAAATCACCAAACTCTTAATCTTTCATCCGGAGATCGTCGTATTGTGTTCCTGCTTGGATGAGAGGTTCTGATCCCCCTTAGTGATGGGTTCGTCTTCTCTTCAGCTGAGTCTGTGTGTGCGCCTCCGGGTCCTCCACGCCTCACAAGACAGTTCTCTCCTGAGCTACTTCGCTGACGACGTCGACGGAGAGATCTCTCTCAGTGTCAGTGAGTCAAAGCGATGCTCGAGTGTTGTCAGTTAAGGGTGCAACTCGTTGAGGTAAACTAGATATGATAGCAGTCGCGTTCACTCCTCGTTCCAACATCTACTACGGGCTCACCATAGCCCGTGCTACTTGGAACTTCTTGTTCCATGTAGCGAATCTTTAACAACAACAACATCCTCGTTCCAGGCTCATCTAAACTACATGGAAGCCTTTAATAGGCTCTAAATGGCTTTGTGAAATATATTGATGGTGCATGCATCACTAGATCATTAGATCACTGTAACATTGGCACTAGATCATTAATAACATTTACCTAACGTATCATATAACAGGTTTACAATGTAATCCAATCCCTAGTAGTTATTATAAAATGAAGAAACCTGTTATATAATTATTTATAAAATGAAGAAACCAGCTATGTAATTTAGTTTCAAACGCATTTGGCAACATGTCAAGCCCTACTGAAAATATATTCCATCAGTGCTATAATTTGTCCCACTAAATACACAATAATACACCAGTACATTGTTGACCAAACCACACAAAAGAAAGTGAAGGGACGACGACGTTTGAGAATCGACTTGAGAATGGTCCAGGACGGACCGAAACGTCGTCGTCCCTTCACCTTCTAGTGTGTGGTTTGATCAACATATTTCAGCTACGTTATTGTAACTCCTTGTCTGCATACCAGTACATTCCCTTGTTGTCATACCCTTATTTCACCATACAATGTTCGCGTAAAGGCACTCCATTTCACTTGGATATATACAAAAGTTTTGGTATATCCCGGGGCTGCGTGTGGACTGGTAGATATGACAGCAACGGGCGCCACGCTGCGGTTCAGCTGTTGCAAAGGACGGGTCCAGTCTACCGTCATTCCCTTGCCAGGCTTCCGTCTGTACGTGTGGAACCACCTCTGCCTCTCCCTCCACCTCTCCTCCAACATCAACCTGAGGGCGCTCAACGGGCAGGTGGGTGATGCTGACACATCTGGGTTTACGTGAGCGTGTGGGCGAGATACACAGTTACGTGTCTACTTCAGTTTATCCTTAAGCTTATTATTACGGGGCTTATTATTAATATTACTCGCACACGTGATCAACCCGTTCTCCTACAAAGAACGTCACTTTTCGATCGTATGTGTTACAGTAGGGCAAAAATTGTCGTACTAGAAAATGGAAGCGGCTCGCGAAAGTGACGTACTGTCCTGTTTTCTGTTGTGGGTCCTCTGATAGGTAAGGAGAGGATACTTTAAATTGACCGTTTTCTTGACGTTGGGAAACCTTACGAGGACGTGTGCAATAACAGGTTTCTTGGGGTCAAATCAACAATACTTGCACCTAAATTTAGTAGTTTATTGCACACAAGTTTGTTAAGATGACTAGACTTGTATAGTGATTTGTGAAATGCAAGATTCCGTACTTCAAAAAGCTTCTGCCATATCCTACAGTCGCGCACAGGACAGTATATAACATTCGTCAGAATTGAGGAGACGAGAAATATTTCCTAATGAGTACTTGGAGTAGCTAGACATTCTTATACTACCTTTATCTGTCAGAATCAGTGAATATTCAACAACGTATGAATATTGACTCTTGGTGGGTTCCGTGATGGCCATAATGCCTATCAACCTCTGGAGGGTTATTAAGGTCATCACTATTTCTTATTGACCACTCAAGTATACTTTAGGTCTGGACATTGTCCAGAACTAAAGTAAACTTTTAGTGTGTATCACACATCTCTGTGTATATAACTTTGACTTTGAGATATAAGAGGAAAGTCAAGCACAAATTTAATATTATCTGAATTCATTGAAACTGTGACATTATTAATTCAGTTTAAAGTTTGTCTACCAGATAGTATTTCAAGTATGTTTTGCATACAACTTTTTTTAAGAATATAATGACCTACACATTATCATAATAAAAACAGTATTATATTTTCTTCAGCATGTAGACCTATATGTGTGATCTTAGAGCAATAGGCTTTCCGTAAATGTTGTTATTGATGACGAAAGTTCCGAACTGCATTAATTTTCCTCGGTAACTGGAACAAATAGTTAACTACACAGCAAATAGTGATTCCTTCTGCTGTTTCACAGGTCAGCGAGTGGCACTTTCTCGAGGACCAGTCGGGAGAGGCCATACAGGAGCCCCTGGTGGTGGTGGGCGGAGGTCGCTTGGTAGTGGGGCAGGACTTGGACATTCCTGATGGAGGCTTCAGCATCAGCCAGTCACTTCATGCTGAGATTGCTGACTTTCTCTTGTACGATGTTGCTCTAACAGCACCAGAGATGATCACTTTCATGTCCTGTCAACAGAACATAACACATGATCCAGTCATTTATCTGGACGGTAACGGCACCGTCCTCCACGCTATTGGCGAGACGGAGGTATCACAGGTCAGCGAAACACAAGTGTGTGAGAAGGATGAGGGTTACACCGTGTTGTTC
Source organism: Procambarus virginalis (assembly GCA_020271785.1). Lineage (NCBI taxonomy): Eukaryota > Metazoa > Arthropoda > Malacostraca > Decapoda > Cambaridae > Procambarus > Procambarus virginalis. The sequence goes on from WNGS01009202.1 coordinate 16,417,611, forward strand.
CCAGAGCGGATGAATTTTTATGAAGCCGTCATATGGTGTGGTACACTGCAGGGCAGCGTTGCCCTCCCAAGAAGCAAGAAGGAGAACGAGGAGATCCACAATAGATTCCAGCGGTTCAACGACGTGTGTCTGGACGGTTGGGGCACTATTTACTTCTTGGGTGCAGTGGGTAACTCGACCACCGAGAAGTGGTCGGCAGTGGCTGATGGCGGCCCGCTGACCTGGGATAACTTCGACCCTGGATGGAACAAACCAACCAACGAATACACTTGTTCCAGTGTAGGCTCACACATTTTTCCCTACATTTGGTTTTCTGCCCCTTGTAACAACAAAATGTGCGCCCTCTGTAACTTCAGGTCGCACCCTGAGCTTCGCATTCGCGGTCTTTGCACATCATCTTTGTTTGACAGAATTTTCTACCTTCATGATTACGAAAACGACCGGCCAGCGTTTGACGGGCTGGAGCAGAGTCGCATATACTGGAACAACGACACCTGGGTGATGGAGAGTCGTGTGCATGAGGGACTGCGAGCCCTCATGGTGGCGGTGAGGCCGCAGGAGTACCCAATCGGCCTGCACACCTGGGCCATTTATCAGGACAAGTGCCATCAACCACAGGTACGGGCTCTCACTTTGGTTGATTTTGTCAAGAACTCTGTAATGTGTGAAGGAATTAGGCCCAACCACTTGGGCTGGACGGTAGAGCAACAGTCTCGCTTTATGCAGGTCGGCGTTCAGTCCACGACTGTCCAGAATGGTTGGGCATTATTCCTTTCCCTTAGTCCCATCCCAAATCCTTATCCTGACCCCTTCTAAATGCTATATAGTCATAATGGCTTTATGCTTTCTCCTGATAGTTCCGTTCCCTTCCCATTGATGCATAAATTCACAACAAAAACATTTTGTACGGTTGGTGACTATAATTCTTTGTAACGGGCGTAAAGCTCAAGAACTATTTAGAAATTGTCATTTGTTTTCACTGATATAGAGCTAGAAACCTACTCCATACACCATAGTCAAAGTCAGCTCTATAATGGTATATTACTATGTTCGTCAGGTAGAGCTGCTGCTGACGTCATGCGGAAGAGACGACTACACCTGCAACAGCGGCGCCTGCATCAGCAAGCGGCGCCGCTGTGACCTCATTACTGACTGCAGTGACCTCAGTGACGAGTTCGACTGTGATGTCATATACACGCCCAGTGGATACTCGGCTGCCTTGCCTCCCCCGAAGCTGTCCTCGGAACCCCTACCACTCTTCTTCTCTCTAACCATCACCTCCATCAGGGAATTCAATCTGGTTGAATTTACGTTAGTGCTGGACGCCATTGTGAGCCTCAGATGACACGACAGTCGTCTCATCTTCCGCAACCTGCAGGAGGACTTCCGCGCCAACAAGGTGAAGGATCCCAGCCGCGTGTGGCTACCAGGGGTGTTTATCAGAGACGGCACAAGGGGCGCCGTTGACGCTCAGCCACGATCCCAGGCCCTTTTCGTCATCCTCGGAGGGCAAACCCTAACGGACGATGACACTGTTGTTGCCGAAGGTGCGCAGTTTAAAGGTTTTGTATGAAGTGTAGATAAATGTTAATTCTCAGCAACAGTTCATTCTCATTTGGCTTTTACAATTTTGGCACCAGTTTGAAACACAACACACATACATCACCGAGGTAATTATTGTTGTTGTATTATCCTCAAATGATAAGGTGTCTCAGATCTCACAAGCTTAATTATGTCCTCCTTATCGTGGATTTCGTTATTATAAGCATTACATTATTGTATTCCATAATACAACCTTTCTGAGTTTCCTAAACAAAAATCATATGGACACGACTCAAATACTGAGCGACCAGTGTAATAGAATCGCTGAACAAATAAGTTCTGATGCTTTATAGTCAAATGAATCCTTATATATAATTCAGTTAATTGTTGCTTTAAGAAAGGTTGAGTATTAAACCCAACAAGTTATTTCCTCCACTCACAACTCACCTTACACAAGAATATGTTAAGAATATATTTTATTGAAAATGATGGAAGCATTTACTGTAATATAAATTTTATTTTAAAATATATTCTGATTAGACATGAATGTGCCTAATAATAATAAAATTTGCTAAATTTATAATTAGCACAGGATCTAAGGAAATACATGTTTGTACCAAAAGCAATTGTAATCATGTTAATGCTTGGGAAAAATTTGACAAATATTGTCAAATCATTCATAATAAAATATATGAACAGCAAGAAATGTAAACATTGATTTACACAAAACAAACTATCCATACTTATATAAAAAAAAAATACATTCTAATATCATGTATCGAAATGTACATAAATGTTCCAAATTTCCCCTTCTGATTCTTTTCCACCATGGCGCCAGACGACAGCTTCAGCGGACGGTGGAGCCAGCTTGTGCTGGAGCAGGAGAGCACCCTCACCTTCAGGTGCCAGTTCCAGCTGCGCATGTACCCTGTCGACCGCCAGCGGTGCCTCCTGGTCTTCACCGTACACGACCTCACCAACAAGTTCGCAGTCCTCACGCAGGTGAGCAGGGCCAGGGGGGGGGGGATAAAGCAGATATCAGATGTTTTTTGAAAGTTATAGTTATGTATAGATGTAGTCAGGTGTGAGTTGCAGTGAACTCTTGGCCAGGTGTGTGTGTGTGTGTGTGTGTGTGTGTGTGTGTGTGTGTGTGTGTGTGTGTGTGTGTGTGTGTGTGTGTGTGTGTGTGTGTGTGTGTGAAGACTTGGTTACATCAGGTGGGGTGTCAAGGTATCTTGAGGTTATCTTGAGATGATTTCGGGGCTTTTAGTGTCCCCACGGCCCGGTCCTCGACCAGGCCTCCACCCCCAGGAAGCAGCCCGTGACAGCTGACTAACACCCAGGTACCTATTTTACTGCTAGGTAACAGGGGCATAGGGTGAAAGAAACTCTGCCCATTGTTTCTCGCCGGCGCCCGGGATCGACCCCGGGACCACAGGATCACAAGTCCAGCATGCTGTCCGCTCGGCCGACCGGCTCCCTAAGATACGAAGATTTTCCAATATAGCAATAGTTGATGAAGAAAGATTAGCCAAATAAAGTACACAGTTTTTTTGTTGGTCTACCAGGTCTCAAATTTGGCACTGTCTTGTCCTGGGACTTCGGTTCCACTCTGCTGTCATAATCAACATGAGCCTCGAATCCCATATTATTTAAAGGTCTTCAGGGACGGCATCTGACCTCTTTTAGTTTGTTTACTGGATTCTCTCCCCCAATAGTTTCTTCCCCTAACATTTTGTTCCCCTTGAAGTTTCTTCCCCTGACAATTTCTTCCCTTTGCAGTTTTTTCACCTTACAATGTTTGTTTTTACTAAACATGAACTATCAATGGAATAACTGACTAGCAGAGAGTCTCCCCTTCAGGATGCTGCTGGGGTGAAGTTCGAGGGATCCCGGCGCCTGCTGGAGTACGAGCTGGTGAAGGAGTCACTGACAGCCATGGTACAGGCCAACACCAGCCTGGTGCGGGTAAGTATGAGGGCGAGGCTCATCGTCACCATTCGGTATGAGTTCGGGGTTCAGAAACCGATAACTGATCCCACACTGAGTCAGTTATAAGTTTAGAGAAGGTGCCTATGAAAAGGTGCCCGTGTGAAGGTGCACCAGCAAGGCCCCAAAGGGTTTTTAAGTGTGTGATGCTATTATTATTGTTATTTGATCCGAACATTGTTGCTATCAGCATTGTAACCACCACACCCTAGGTTGTGCTGGAGTTCGACAACCTCTTCGGCTACTACATCTGCAACACCTTCGTGCCCAGCCTCATGCTCGTCATCATCTGCTTCCTGACGCTCTTCTTCGACCTGGCAGACTTCCAGGTGAGGGAGACGCCTACGATGTCTTGGTGATCCATTAGACTTTCTGGTAGTCTACTGTAATGACTCTGTGATCCTTCTGGCGCAGTTGTAGTTGTCATAGCCCCAACGTAAGATCAAAAGAATAAAGGGAGCAGGATATCTATTGACACATACGAGACAGCTTCTACTTATATATTTATATATATGTCTAACCTTTGTTTGAAACAATCCAGTGATTTTCTCATAGATATGTGATTTTCTTGAGTATTTGAAGGAAGCGTTTGGTGACGACCTCCATTACCTTCACTAGAGTATATGTGGGCTATGTGTAAAGCTTGGGTTGGCTACCAGCTCGGTGCCTCCAGGCTCCCTCTGGTTCCGGGCAGATCCAAGTTGTGTGATTTTTAGCATATCATGGTCCATGGGTTAAGATGCACATCTGAGATGGCTCAGGATGCTTTGATCCCTGTCCTATTCCCTTAATTTTCTCATTTCAGGGATCTCGTGTCTGCTGGTACCTGGTAATTTGTTTAATAAACCAACATTACTTTCCAGTACATTAATTGATCAAATTTGTATCCACTGTTCTACGTTCTATTTTGTGTTCATATTTTTAACGCTATTTGTATCTCTTTTATTATATTTTTTACCATTTGTGTTACTCTTGCCTCTTGGCATGTCAACAGAATGTAAATTAAGCTGTCGTAATTTGTCATCATATGTGGGGTGCTAAATTCCTGGGATTAATATTGTTTGCCTATTAGTTTCCTCAAGTGTTACCCTGTGTTGAAACAATGGATATAAATTGAAGTTTAGATTCAGGAAGACCTTGTGTTTGAGATTATTTTAAACTTGGACCGCTGAGGAGTGCACCTGAGCTGGGTAGGAATGCCAGCTGCTCATAACAGCTATCAACAGGTTAAAATGCTTAGAGCAACAGGACAAAATCTTGAGGAGATCTTGCCAGATATTGGCCGTGTCTGATCCCAGCACTTTCAGTCAACCTGTTCACTTATAAATAATGTTTGCTTTTTGCTCGTATGTGCATTAAGGCTAAAAATTGTCTCACTAAAAAATGGAAGCGGCTCGCGAAAGTGACGAACTGTCCCGTTTTCTGTTTTGGCTCCTCTGACATAATCTGTTAGGTTAGGAAACGACACTTTAAATTAACAGTTTTCATGATGTATTGAAACTTTAAGAGAACTTACAGCTCTCTTAATCTTCGGTCCATTTCATTTGGAAAATAAATTTCCAATTTTCTAGTACGCCAATATTTGGCTGTAGAACGTATGAGCAAAAAGCGAAGTTATTTGTAAGAGGACAGGAAGCATGCCTGGAGTCGTCCCTGGTCTACTTGTACTCACTCACCTAGTTGTGCTTGTGGGGGGTTGAGCTTTGGCTCTTTGGTCCCATCTCTCCTGTTTCCTTCTGGTTGCTGCTCAGATAAATTAGTTTTGCATTATATATATTTTTAATTATTTAAACAAAATAATCTTGCCCCTTAATTTTCATATAGAAAATTCTTGATTGTAAGTTCATGTAAAGAACAATTTTGGGGGTAGACTTTTCTATTATAGGTAGAAAAATAAGAAGAAAATGGGAACATATATGACACCAGTAACTTATGTAATGTCTTGAGCATAATGAGCCGATGGTAGCAGTATTTAGTGTTTATAACCCTGCAAACACACAACGTAATGGTCTCTATGATTTCCTTGTTACAACTTGTAATAAAGTTGTTACATCTTGTTATAAAACGTTTTTAAGACATATTTGAACGTTGTTACTTCTTGTTATAAAACGTTTTTATGACGTATTTGAACGTTGTGACATCTTGTTATAAAACATTTTAGTGACGTATTTGAACGTTGTTACAACGTGCTATATTGCTTGTTACAATTGTTAGGTGTTAAAAATTGTTCGAATGTTGTAGCAACGTTGTAGTTTCGTCATGTATTTGGCGGGATATATATATATATACATCTGACTTCACATCTTGTTGTCCAAGGACCGCATCATGGTGTCCCTGACGGCGATGCTGGTGCTGGCCACGTTCTTCAGCCAGACCAGCCTCACCATGCCCAAGACCTCGTACATGAAGCTCATCGACATATGGTACCTGGCGCTCATCTGCGAGGACTTCCTCATCATCGTCTCCCTTGTGTTGCTGGAGAACCTCCGCCTTCAGCAGCAGAGCAGCCTCCTCAAGGTTCAGGTCCTCTCCTTGCATCACCACCACCAAGGAAGAAGGAACAACAAGCAGGATGTCGCATGCTTCCGGTCTGATGATAGAGCCGCGGAATTCAATCGAAAACTGGTCATCTTCTTCCCTGTGACGTTATTGATATTTTTGATCTCTTTCTTCATTGTGTGCTTCTGTGGGTGAAAGACCGGAGGGCTCGTGCCCCTGCAAACACAAAACGACTGTCCCTATTCTCTGCTTGTTACATCTTGTAATAAAGTTGTTACATCTTGTTATAACGTTTTTATGACGTTTTAGAACGTTTTTATAACGTTATATATTGGATGTAATTACCTTTTGTTAGGTATTAAAACTTATTCGAAGGTTGTAGCAACGTCGTAGTTTCGTCTTGTGTTTGGCAGGGTGTTGCTTCTGTGCTTTGTTGTCCTCTGAAAGGTCCGCAATGATCCTCTAAAATGGCCATCAATGGTCCTCAACACGGGATATCAATGATGCCCTGAAGGGTCATGCATGAGGAAAGATCATTGTTTAGGGAACACATATCTAATAGATTTACAAATATTTAATGCTAGGTAGTGTTGAAAATATTTCACTATTGCATATATTCGAATGATAGTGTTCTCATTTAAAATAATTTATATACCAGGTTTATATTAACCTGAAATTCAGTTGACAGAGTTTCTCATCCCAATCTAAAATGATATTATTTTCAGACCATTTGTTTTGAGAAATATTTCAATGTTATAACAAATAATTGTATGCATATGAACAAAAATTCTTTAGTTATTTATGCATAGGTTCTGCAGGTATGTATCATGTCTATATAATTACTGTGTTCATTTTGCGTACAGTAATCTTGACGTCAAAATGCGACGTTCTATTAGGAGGACGGGTTGTTCCACCCGTCCTCCTAATAGAACCTCGCATTTTGACGTATACTTTACCTAAGGCCAAACATTGTCGTACTAGAAAATGGAAACAGCTCATTTAAATTTTTACATACTTTCCCGTTTTCTGTTTTGGGTCCACTGGTAGGTTAGGATAAGGACACTTTAGTACGACAGTTTTCTGACATATGGGAAACCTTAGGAGAACGGACTGGGGGATCATGACGCTTTGAAACTACTGATGGTTTTGTCCTCCACCACCCTCTCATTTGAACATGTTCAAACCATCTACCACACTGTAAAAGGGTGACCCGTTCTTGATCTTCCTAGTGGGAGTTGTCAATAACATTGACCAATGCTATTTTGCACCTGTTATGGTCTGTTAATAACCAGCATATTCTCATTAGCGGGAGGATTAATTAAAAAATATGTGGAGTAGCAGTGGGTTTTGTACTCTTTAATTTGCATACGGTTCTGGAGTTTCACTGGATTTGTCATTAATATAAATATTCTTTGAATAATAAGCTTTAGTTTTTGAAGACTTAGCAGCTAGTTTAGTTCATTTATTATACTTTCCATACTCATCCTGTGGGTGGTTTTGGACCTCATACCTATCCTGAATGTGGTAGTAGACCCCATACCTATCCTGGGGGGGAGTGTAGTAGACCCCATCCCCATTCTGTCCTATGGGTGGTAGTGGACCCCCATACTCATTATGTGGGTATTAGTGGACCCCCATACCCATTTTGTGGGTAGTAGTGGACCCCCCATACCCATTATGTGGGTATTAGTGGACCCCATACCCATTCTGTGGGTGGTAGTGAAAAGGATTACAGAAGCACATAATGGGCTCAGGAATTGAACCCCAAATTTATTTAACTAAGCAAGTTACAATCTTGATAATCTAGTTACATAGTTTAATGTATATTTATCAAGAAGACCCAGCAGAAATGGTTTCACATTTTATTGATAGAATCAAAAGCTATTCCTTGAGCAATAAGGAGGCGACCTGTTGGATGTGAATTAACTGTTGCGACTTTTGATTTTAAAGCATTGTTAACAGATAAGAAAGTTCAGACGATGTGAGTTTGAGCATGAAAGTAGAGGTAAAGCTTGGTAGCTGAGTGTTACATGGGACGTATAGCACTTTCTTATGATAATTAGCGTTATAGTACTCCCCACACCCCAGCCACTTGGCCTGGTCAGTACAGGAGTACAACCCGTCCTCACATTAGGCTGGTTAAAGCAGTGGCCGTCCTCCTCAGATAACCCGTCCTTACATTAGGCTGGTTAAAGCAGCGGCCGTCCTCCTCAGACAACCCGTCCTCACATTAGGCTGGTTAAAGCAGCGGCCATCCTCCTCAGACAACCCGTCTTCACACTAGGATGGTTAAAGAAACGGCCGTCCTCCCAGTTTTAACATAACATTCATCAATTTTAACATACTGGATATTAAAAATCGGTTTGTTCTCATATATAAATTAATATTCCTTTACATAAAAATTCTATGTATAGTTGGGCATAGGTTAGGTTAAGTTAGGTTAGATGTTTAGGTTCTGTTGGGGATTATTTGTACTTGAAGTACGTAGGTGAAACATTTATCGAATTGTGGTTTGAACAGACAACTTGAGCGAAACATTTGTTCTGGAAGTGTTCAAACATGATCATTTGGGAGTCGTGTGTAACAGCCCGTCCTCTAAACAAAGGTCAAAGTCCATTCCATGCACCCGCCAAACCCCAGCTGTTCATGAATGAAAAACAGTTTACACACGATTCACAACTGATGACGTCCGAACACTTCCGGAACAAGTGTTTCACTGACGAATTTTGTTCGAACCACAACGCTGTAAATGCTTCACCCACGTACTACAAATACAAATAATCGCCAATAGAACCTAAACACCTAACATAACCTAATCAATACCTAAATATGTACAATATGCAAATATAAAATAATATTAATTTATATTTAATAAAACTCCTGTTTTGAATGAACATCATCTTAAAATTGATGAATGCATCTTTGGGGTAGACCGCTGGATGAAATGGATTTGGTTCGAGGACGGGTTGTGAGTAAACCGCTTTTCATTCATAAACAGTGGGGTTTGGCGGCTGGATTAACGAGCTTGGATCTTTGTATGCGAGGATGGGCTGAGTGGTTACCATCGTTAGCTGAAGGTCTGCGTTCGATCCAATATGGTCTAGTAAGGAGTGGATGGATGGACACTGTACCTTCCCTCTGCCTTCTGCCGTCGCCTTGCCCTCAAATCCAAGTGCGATGTGGTGATTCTGGCTTAGTGCTGTTTCCTGACTTGGTTCATTAATGACTTCTGTTAATAACTTGGTTCATTAATGACTCCTGTTAATGACTTGGTTTGTGTAGGGAACCAATAGAGACAGTGATAGTGGTTCCCTGGATCTTTATAATTTGGCACCTATGAGGGACGTCTTGAGAACCATCGTTAAGTGTACATGATAAGTGTCTTAAGAACCGCTGTTAAATGTGCATGATAAGTGTCTTAAGAACCACCGTTAAGTGTACATGATAAGTGTCTTAAGAACCACCGTTAAGTGTGCATGATAAATGTCTTAAGAACTACTATTAAGCCCTTCAATAAGAGACATAAGTACATGCATGTGCACGGTGGGAGATGGTCGTTACCTAACCATCATATTATTTATGAAGTTCATGATGCTCTCACGTAACACATTGCATTTGTTACGGAATCAACGGATCCATCAAAGAATCCAGTGCATTACTAACCAAGCACCATAATATTTACGTTTTTCCATGCAAATCTAGAGAGATCGGGTTGGTCACTTTTCTCGTGGTGAGTCGGCGCGCTCCTCGGCGTCTTCCAAGCCCGGGATGAAGGATAAGTTGGTAACGCCTTTGTCATCTTGCTTGTCTGCAGCCTCCCCGCCGTTTGCTGCTGCTGTTGCTCTGTTCTTAGCGCTGAAGAAACCGTTGGACTCTGGCAGGTCACAGCTCTTGGTCTCCGGCAGGAGGAGTGCCAGGGATGCCGAGATTAAGGACACGGCGCCGAAGAGTGCTGACGGCGCCCACTCTGAGTACACTCCCTGCAACATGTTATCAAGGCGTCGTAAGAATAGAGGATACAATAAGATAACAAGATCACAAGATAACACAAAAATTAAGGACGCTGCAGAAGGCTTATTGGCTTATGCAAGGCAGCACCTATTGATATCCACCCAAAGTGGATATAAATAGTGTGCATCTAACCCACGCTTGAAACACTTTAGCGAATCGTACGTGCGTCTAATCTATGCTTGAAGCACTCTAGCGACCTGTTATGCTTTGTTGACATAGTCGTGTCAGGAAGTGAGAGGAGGTAGTGTCCACTTATATGCACCACAAGGCCTGGAACTGGTGTTCACATCATCTTAATGGTCTCCAGTAAGGAAGGCATTGAATGTGCTTGCCTGCGACTGCTGGCATCAGCGCCACTACTCCACTTGTAGTGAATTAACATGGTATTTTAATTGATATTAATGTCAATGTACATTGACATTATGAAACAAATGCGTATTTTTGTACATCTTAATGTAGTGATCAAGACCACAACAATGTTTGAGTTCGTCTTAGTTTTGTAGGTCAAGAGACCACAGTACCACGCAATAATGTGCTTAGAGGTAATTAATCAATAAAATATTATTTACATACATTAATACAATATTTACATAAGCTTTAAAATGGCGCAGAAAGCTGATATTTTGTTGCTTAATGCTTGCAAAATATATAGTTTTTGCTACTGATGAATTGGCTAAACTGTGTATGGCTGCCGTTTATAAGAATATCTCTATGAAACATTCACCACTAAGAACAATTATGTATACATAGCCAGCAGTAACAAATATACTCTCAGGGACTCAAAGTATAAACCGCTCACCAAGATATCGTTGATGAACGGGGAAGCGGTGCTGCCGAGGCGAGCGCAGAAGCTGGATTGGCCGACGGCTAGCGAGCGGTACTTGGTGGGGAAGAGCTCGGCTGTGTACATCCAGACCAGCTGGAACCCGGCGGTCACGGCCACTTTGCCGCACTGGGAGAAGATCACCATGGCCACCTCGGCTTCTGTCGGTACATCACGGCTTTAGTATCACAGGCAGGGAGACTGCCACAGTGACTACGGCAAGAACTTGGATAATCCTACTAGTGGGAAGGACAACCTACCTTGGTGGGACAACATTCCTAGGGGGGGGGGGACAACCTACAAGAGGGGTCAGCCTACTCGGGAGTTATAATCAGTACTGATAACTGTCACTATGAGGGTACATTTAGTACTAATAACTTCCACTAGGGGGGGGAGGTATTATCAGAACTAATAAACGTCACTATAGGGGTTACTATAAGTACATTTAACTGCCATTAGGGGGATTCAATTAGAATTCTTAACTGCCACCAGGGGAGATACACTTTATGCTGCAATGTATGCCAAGAATAAGGTAGATATATACTATTTTCTAAATTATTTTATGAACCCATTCATGATATATCCAAAATGTGGATAAATTTAACAAAACACTAACATAGTTTTCTCAAGTAAACACACGCATGAGTCTAGACTTATTTTACACTGAGGAGGATTAACAGGACGTTTCGTCTCAGGAACTGAGACAAGTGCTTCAAGCTTGAAAACAATGTGAAGAAGCATGAACACAAGAACACTTAATTTGATTTCAACAAACAGCACAGAAAATCCATAGCTTCGTGATTTCCCCAAGCACGCCACCTCTCTTGGTGACTTGGACGAGTATGCTACCCACCTCCACGATATGTCACCATGAGAATCATCACGGTGAAGATACAGACGGAGCAGAAGAAATAGAGCGCGGAAAGGGTCTTCTTCCTCCCTATGTAGATGAGAGCTGGCCACAGCAAGAGGTAAGACGGTACTTCCAGCAGCCCTCCTAGGAAGATGTACAAATAAGGGTCGGTGCTGTAGGAGAAACAGTCAAGAGAGCGGTTAGTTCCCTGCAGGCAGAGGCGAGGGGTAAAAAGATATCAGTCTAACTGTAAAGAGCTTTTGGACATACCAGATGAGGAATCGGTTCATTGATCACCACTCTCGTTGACTAGGCCTCGTGCGTATAGGCTTTTTGGTGAACTGCCATTTATTCCATCTTTTTGAGTATTTTTGTAACATGGTTATGTTAATCTGTTTTTATAGTGTGAAGACAATATTTCCTCTCATAATTTAATGTGTCCCTTACCCTGTGTTGCAGAAACAATAAGTGCCTAAGATTACACAGACATTCATTTTTTCAACTTCACATATAATGAACAGGACCAGATCGCAGTATACAGTAAGGTTTTACAAGAGTGTTCGCTAATATGCGTACAAGAGAGAAGAGAAACATGTGGGAATGCGTGCCTGAGGTTATTGGCGTTAAGGGCGATGCCGTAGTAGACCATGGAGGCGGAGAACCAGCAAAAGAACACCACCAGCGTCATTCTTCGACACTCCGGAGTAAGAATTAAGATGACTAGCTTCTTCATTGTGACCAAAATAAGAGAAAGTAAGCCGGTTTTTGCAGTGCTCTCCGATTCCTCTTTCTGCTGGTCTTTCTGGAATTGTGAAATATTTGTTAAAAACATCATGTCCATAAGTATATAATTAAATACGTAGCTATAACAACAGCTTTTTCGACAATTATACTCAAAAGTATGTGTCTCTAGAACAAACCTTTTGATTGACATTTTCCATGGCAGAGAGTAAGACTTCGTCAGAGGGCAGAGTCTTCTTGTTTACGGTCCCCATCCAGGTCAAAACCTTGAGGGCCTCCTGGTAGCGGCCCTGGTCTATAAGCCAGCGAGGTGACTCCGGCAACAGCCTGAAAACACACAGTCGTCTTCATGTAATTATCATATTTCACATATTTCTGAGAGATTGGAAAAACGTGGAGAGAATTTTGGGTAGATGAAGAAAGCCTAACTTAATTAATCCTATTACCATAATATAATTGAATCTAACCAGAGGAACATGCAGCAGCAGTAGTTGCAACAAACATATCTGACGATAAAACACTCAAAAGACGTACATTGCAGTTCAGAAGTTGACTGCTGAACACAGGCACCTTAGGAATCGAAGGTAAGATTGACAAATCGACTCACCAGAAGTAGATAATGAGGTAGAAGCCCATGGCGCTGTAGGTGACCTGCAACAGCCTCCAGGGTCGTATGATGTAGGCGATGCCAGGAGCCACCATATATCCCAGTGCCCACGGGACCACCACCAGCGTCCCGGACGCCGCCCGGTACTTGGAAGCGCAGGTCTCCATCACTGTTGAAGCGGGCGGGAAGGTCACCACCAGGAGGTACTGGAGTTTAGCTTACCACAGGGGATACTATGCACACAGCCTACCACAGGTGATACTATACACACAGCCTACCACAGGAGATCCTATACACAGCCTACCGAAGACGAAGATACTGAGGTACTGGCCGGCCCCCACGACAGCGACCAGGAACTTCAACGCGATGTAGAGTTCGATGCTGGGCGCCGCAGCTGCCAGCAGTCCCGCCGTCAGGTACAAGACCACTGACACCAGGACCACAGGTCGACGTCCGATCCTGTCTCCCACCGAAGGATGCAAAATATACTTAGTGGGAAAATTCTATATCACTATAACTGAAATGAAAGCTTAATTAGCACAACATTATGGAAAATAGTTTGTTTTGACAATGAGAGTGAATTTATGCCTTTGGAAGTGGATAAAAACATTAAGGGTACAATCTATATGCCTGGATAAGATGGTTAAAGAGTGCAAGTGAGTGCTTTATGCTTATGTTAAAATTTACACAAAAGATTCTGAAACAAAAATAGACTTAAAATTGCATAAATTAGGCCCGCCGTGTAATTTGAAACAAGAAATTATAAACTCTCCAACATTTACGTCTAAATGACTTATTTATTGAAAAGCAATATAGTATCCACAATAGATCCGAAATGCTTTTGTTTATGTTACATGTAATAAAGTCTGTTAGAACTGATGATCAGATCTTTTATATATAGAGATGCACAAAAGCTTTCACTGTGTATGGCATAAGAAGTAATTGCGCCAATACCCATAATTTATTAGTCTGCACTGTGTATCACGTAAGCATGAGGGTCTAAAATATCCCCGACTAGCAAAGCTTAGTTATGCTAGAAGTGTAAGCAACTTAGAAGACTTTTTTCAGAATTTACAGTTTAATCAATTACACTGTGAATTTGTCACCACTTGCAGTAAAAGTTATATTGAATCCTGCAGACACGACATTAGTAACTTACAGGTCTATCAGCACTCATAGTCAATTCAAAGTTATAAGAATGCTGGACGGCACTTAAAATTTTGGTGATGGTGAAAGGTGTGAAGACTTGGAGGGCGGTGAGCAAGGCATTACTCACGCATCAACAAGGTAGCCGAAGATGATAAAGCCTGCCAGTTTGCCGCCCTGCATCACCGCTTGTGTTGTGGAGTAGAGCACTCGGCGATCACACACCAGGTCCCACTGTATCACGCCCACAGGATACCACCACGTCCACAGGATACCACCACGCCCACAGGACACCACCACGCCCACAGGACACCGCCACGCCCACAGGACACCGCCACGCCCACAGGATAATATCACATCCACGGGAATATATTGCAATTAGAAAGCATATTATAATCTTGAATATAGAAAGTTGTTATATTAACAGACACACATTTCCACACATCGCAGATACAGCCAACGATCTGTTGCATAAAGATTGCTTAACTAATTCACATCAAACACGGAGACAAATAAAGAGACAAGGAAATTATAGGATATAAAAAGGAGAGAAACATTGTTGTTGATGTGAAGAGAACTCTGTTTAGCATTTTGGTTGTAGTAGCCCAACCGGTGTTCCTCTGGAGACATTATGTACTAGACAAGTCAACCCATTGTCTAACCCATTTAATGACCTGTATATTTATAACTTACATTGTGTAGGTGGTAGAGACTGAGGCGTAGCATAGCACTGTGAAGGGACACATTCTAAACATCTTGATAAGGCTCCGTTAGGTTCGGTCACATCATTGACAACAGAAAAGTATTCACACATTTTTTAAACAAATATTTGTATTTAAATGAAAATAAGATCAGTAAGTCTTCTGGTTAACGTTATTTGAATCATGACGAGGTGTCCAACAGGAAGGCTTACCTCCGTGACGACGGTGGAGGCGTACTGGGAGTAGTTGAACTCCCTGACAGGGCAGAAGATGAGGGGGGAGGAGGAGTTGGCCCCGACCTGCCCCACGTCCTGCATGGTGGCCTCGTAGCCCAGCGCTGCGGCCGCCTTGTAGTCCAGGTCCCGCATCTGGCAACCCTCTCGCTTCCCTGTGGCATTGCTGCACCACAGGATGGTCGATCGTATCACACACAGCAACAAGAATTTATATTTTGGCATGTGAAAATAATCTACTATTGTATGCCCCTTTGGTTCGTTGTTTAAAAATCTAATTTTGGCATTATATTTGATTGTCGAAGTATAAAGAGTTAGACTTCACCTCCCGTAGTCAATGATCGGATGACCACAGAGTTGGTACGTAAGAAAGCTGGAAGGAAGTGAAAGGGGATTGAGGAACTCTTGAGTACGGAGAAAGATAAAGTCGAGACAGGGAGTAAGGAACATAGTGACCGCATCAGCGGCGTATCTAGGGGTATGGTAAATATGGCATGTACCCTGGGCCCACTCAACACTTTCTGTTAGTCACAAACTATCCATGGATACTGAAAAAAATCTTCAGATGTATGATCTGTCTTTGATTATGTTGATTGAGGGGCGACGACGATTGATGGATCGATGTGTCGATCTCTTAATCATTGTCGCCCTCAATAAAGCCGCAGCTTTAAAAAATCAATGAAGCCTCAGGCTTCCTATCCCTGACAAAGCCACTTGAGAGGTGGTGGCCATCGCGTAAATTTTGGTAAATTTGTTCTTTTAAAGTGACTGCAGAGAGTCACGTGTTTATTGACAATGTTGTTATTGTGTCCCGTAAATGCTTTGTCCGTGCACGATAACTTGCTGAGAACTTACCTTATAACTTATCAAGTTATGAGGTAAGATCTCTCATAACTTACCAAGAACTTGTAATGATTTTCCCATATTTTATCTTCCCTTGTCCATTATTTTATTTGTTATTGTTCCTGAGGACTTAACCACCCAAGAGGTGGCCCGTGTCACCTCTTGGGTGGCTTAATCTTCATCAATCATTCAGAGGATTGGAAATGTTTCTTACGTATACGGTGTGTGTTGCTTTAGTGGAGGCGATAGGTATATGTATGTGTAGTGGGGACCAGCACTCTCGTGTGAACAGACTCTCTAGTGGTCGAAATGGATGTACGTTCCCCTGTGGTGATGTTGGGTTGCACTGATGGTGTTTATATTGGTTGTGCACAGGCGATTGTTACGTTTAAGATAGGTACTGATAACTTGGTTTGAGTTGGGGATTGTCTGTGTTGGTGCTGCTGTGGTAAATATTGCAATTATTGCGTCCTCAGGAGTGGTCGCTGTCTTGATGAATGAACTATGGTCATTTGCAAGCACGTGTGCTTGAATCGCAAAGTTGTTGTGGTTATAAGAGTTATATTTGTGGCTCTTAGAGGTGTTTGTGATAGAGTGTTTGTGGTTGTTAGAGTTGTTTATATGCTTCATTCTGAAGGATTGTTTGCTGTTGCGATTGTGTTAGCACATCATTCGGCTATCTTGGAGGTGATGTTTTGCTGGAAGGTTTGAGCTGGTGGACTTTGGAATGGTGGTGAGCGCGGGTTGTATATGCACAGGTAGTTGGGTAATTAAGAGGCAGTGTCTGGCAAGTCGGTCATTTACTCTAAATGTATAAACATTTACATATCAAATCTTTTGAGTTTGAATAATTATAAGTATTATTTTTATTAACAAACTGCCACATATGTTAGAAAAATTATGTTTATGTATTTAGATCCACAATTAATAACCTCTTAATATTTCTTGCTTACTTGCGTACCTGGAAGTCATGCTCGGAAGGACTTCCAGATTATCTTGAGGTTATCTTGAGATGATTGTCGGGGCTTAGCGTCCCCGCGGCCCGGTCCTTGACCAGGCCTCCTTTTCTTACACACCCCCAGGAAGCAGCCCGTAGCAGCTGTCTAATCCTAGGTACCTATTTACTGCTAGGTGAACAGAGGCATCAGGGTGAAAGAAACTATGCCCATTTGTTTCCGCCTTCGCCGGGGATCGAACCCGGAACGTTAGGAATACGAATCCCGAGCGCTGTCACTCAGTCGTCAGGCCCCCATAACAAATCCATAACAGCCTAACTCATCGCAAATCAATAGTTTACTCTGCACAAAAAAATATATTTTAGAAGTTGTTTTAGATTCAGCTGCGGGGGTACAAAAAGTTCAAGCAGCACGGGCTATGATGACCCGTCGTACTCAGCTGGTACAGGAGAAGATGCAGTGTTTAGCAATCAATAGATGAATAATCTCGGAAATGTTCCTCCGTCTTGGGATTACTTAGCTTATTAAGACAGTAGAGTTGGCTCAACTGAAGGGGATGGCGAGCTCGAGGATCTGGTTTTGAGTCAAGTTGGCCTCCACCAGGGCGACACGTGGCACCAGTGGTCCGGCGTCGCCCCTAGGAACTGGTACGCAGAGCTTGCAGCGGTGAGACGAAGCAACTGCAAGAGCAACTGGTGGTTAAACGAGGCTCCTTCACGAAGGGGGTGAGATTTTGGCACACACACACACAAAGACTAGAGCTCAANTATAGGAGGTTTAGCAGTAAAAGTTTTCTATATTCTCCAGGTCAACAACTTCTCCAGCGTTGAATGGGGCCGTTTGTTTTTTAAGAAGAAGTATTATCATTGGTAAATTGTTCCTTGTTTTAAAGGTTTTTGTTATCCAGCTTGTGTACGGGACTTTGTGAAAGTATGTAAGTTTCCATGATAGCCCATCAAATAAGATCAATAGGAGTGCTAGATAATGTAGGGTGAGTGATATTCATTTGTCACAAAAAGCCAGGTTAAGAAAATAATCTAAGCACAGTGGGAAAACCTCTATTGGTATTCAAAAACAGTCAGAAACTGTAGGAAAAACCTACAAGATTTTCCTTACAAGGACTGTAGAAAAAGTCCTTGTAGCTGCTTTTGTCATTAATATCAGATGCTGTATAATAAAAAAGTCAACTTTGTCCTTGTTTTGCTTACAATACAAAAATAAGCATAAAACTTTAATGTTGTCCAAGGTTATATATAATAGACTATATGCATTTTTTGACCTTGCTACTGGCACTCTTTCAAAGATTTTTGTTGTATGATCTATCGGTCCATAATTGTGGTATATGCTTTACCACCCATTTTGTGGAGTGGCATGATTTCCACTGTTTGTGATGAGGATGACCCCAGTATCCAGGCTACATCTCCAAATGATGTTTAGGGCGTGTGATCATTTGTAATTTTTACGAATGTAGAATTTCAGGAATCTGGGCCGGGGGCAGAGTGCATGAGCATGCTTTATCTGGCTTGTTCAAAAGTCTAGTTGAGTTAGGATGATATAAAAGACGAGAGTCAAGGTTGGAGTTTGTCATACTGTATCCTTAGTATTTCACTTATACTAAAGGGTTTTTGCATTAGACTTGTGGATTTAATGATTTTGGAGATGTAGTTTGATGTGTCTATTATCTGTAGCTTAACCCTTAAACTGCGCGCATGCGCGTATATATACGCCCTGAGTAACATGTCCGACGGTGCGCATGGCGTTATAATGCCATAGGGTGCCCTTCCCGATTCAAATGGCCCGCGGCTACACGGGGTTCACAGTAGCTTCCTCAGGGCTCTGTAAACAGACGCCATTTAAAAAAAAATCGTGGGCAATAATCTCAGGTGTGAGAGGCACAGTACTGTTGGAGCAACCAAGGCTGGCGCACGCAGCATGAGCGATCAGCATTGCTGTTCAGCTTGTGACCACAGCATCACCGAAAAATGTCAAAATAATATATAACTGTTATTATTTAGTGATGACAATATACAGATGACCCGTGACTGTGATATAAATAACCAGGGTTGTGATAATAGCAGGATTGTTGTAATAATTAGCGCTGTGGGAGGAGTGATGCTGAGAGACAGGGAGACAGCATCGTTTACTGACTGTGTGGCCACCTGTTATTGTTTACATTCACCATACCAGCTCAGTGGTTCTCTATGGTGAACACAAATGTAGATACTTATATATAATGTGTGTATTAGTGTAATAACAGCAAAAGGATTATGCTGGGAGGAGCCATTTGGGTGACGGAGGTGACGTCGTCTGCACGATTTGTCAAGCTGTTTAGAGGGTGGCCACTATGCTCTTTGGGCGCACTACAAGCTTAGGTGTACAGTTACAGTGCATAAAACATGTAGATATTTATATATAATATGTGTATATAGGGTAATAACACTGAAAACAGTATTGTTGGGGGAGAAAGTTTAGTGCGTGTGACCTTGAATGAGTGGGGGAGCCGCCAGCCGCCAGCTGTGTATACCGACGACTCTTAGTCCTGAACTAACTATATCAGCTTAGCTGTACAGTTGTGGTGAACAAAATATATACATACTTATATATAACGTCTGTATATAGTGTAAAAACACCACAAATGGTATTGTTGGGGGAGAAAGTTTAGTGCGTGTGTTGAGGGAGTGGCAGCGAGTGGCTGGCTGGTGTGTGGCGGTAACTCTTCGTTGCTTTTCGACTCAATACCAACTTAGTGGTTCGTTATGGTAACCAAAATATGCAGATACTTATATATAACCTGTGTATAGAGTGTAATAGCAGCAAAACTATTTGTTTATTGTTTTATGAACATAATAATTGAATTACTAATATGCACACCATACGTTTGAGTATAGCGATTATTCACCACTTTTATTATATAAATATATTACAATACACACTATTGAATAATATTACTGCAAAAAAAACTAAGAAAAAATCAATCGGAGACATTGAAACAATTAGGTAATAATATCTTTGTGGCAACTCCCATCTGTCAGCGCGGTGACGCTGACCGGCCCTGGCGACCGCTCTGTCAACGCCCACTTTTTGCCAGACTTCCTCGGTCAATTGCGCCCAAAATATGTGACCTACGATTTTTTTGCTATTTTTCCCGTGCTCAGGGGACACAAATTAACATGTTTAGAAGACGAAAAAAAATTTGGAATTTTTTTTTTTCTTGCGCACAGGGGTGTAAATGTCCCCAGGACCCCTGAGCAGTGTAAGGGTTAAGGGTCTTCACCTATAGAGAGCACTCCTCTTTTTTTTCAATTTGCATAACTTTTTCTTGGTGGAATTTGTTAGTGGAATGTGAATTGAGTATACAGGTATGTCTATTGCTACTACGTCTAATATCTTAAGGCATTAACATGGATTTCCATTATGCAGCTGGTCTTCTGAGCTTATTTCTGTGAGGATATTGTATATTAGTGGCCAGTTAATAAGTTTATTAAAATTGAATTAGCCGAATACTCATCATTTTGGATTTGAGGCTGGTTGCACTGGTCTATTGTCCTTGCTTGTGTGAAGTTTGATTAGGTTGTGATCCATAATAACAAGTATTTACAATCTGTTTTGGATGATTAATCAAACTGGCCTGTTCACCATTTTTCTGACTCAATTTTCCACTCCCAAGTACTATTCATAAATAAAACACAGAAATCACATTAGCGTGATGCATCAAATAAACAAATCCACAAGGGCCGTGACGAGGGTTCGAACCTACGTCTGAGAAGGTCCCAGACGCTGCCTTAATTGACCGAGCTACGACATGGTTAAAAGAATTGCAACCGGGAAATCATCCTGACCTACTCGGGTGAATTGTGTAAAACCCTGGTTTGTGTCTCGGAGAGACTGCAGGATCCGTGGTAGGTCAGGATGATTTCCCGGTTGCAATTCTTTTAACCATGTCGTAGCTCAGTCAATTAAGGCAGTGTCTGGGATCCTCTCGGATGTACAGTAGGTTCGAACCCTCATCCACGGTCCTTGTGAATTTGTTTACTATTCATAAATATTAATGCTTATTTTATAGTTGATTTTGGCACCAAATGTTACATCCACTGGTGTTTTACCATACTTGGATACATAAATTAAAGTCAATAAAATATCCACTACAACTGTGCTCATAATTTTGTATTTAACATAACCTAATCAAACCCAATCTAATCAGGGTGCATTAGCTCCAAACATAATCATTGAGAATTGGTGGTAAGTTTAATATTTGTATATTGCAGGGTCTGTCTATGGCCAAGGAGGTTGGTGCCACGAAGTATTTGGAGTGCTCTGCTCTAACCCAGAAGGGACTCAAGACTGTGTTTGATGAAGCTATTCGTGCTGTGCTCTGTCCTATTAAACCCCCAAATAGGAAACGCAAATGTACCCTCCTTTAAAGCCCAGTAGATGATTATCTAGGCCCCAAAATGAGTGGATTTTTTTAATTGTGTCATGGCTTTGGAATCATGTTGACCATCTGTGATATATCAGTATCTCAAACGTGTCCCCAATTAAAGGTATTTTTTCCTTTTGGCCACTTGGTTCTGATATGTCATAGGAAGCCGTACAGTATGGTTTTAAAGTGAATTGTGTATTATGTGTTGACAGTTACTATACTGCTATATAAAGTGACTTTTCCTGTTGAACGTGAGGAAAAATGTCTGTCAAGACGAAAACCAATGAATGGAAAATGGCAGTTGGGATTTCATAATTGGAGTCAAAGGTATTTGGTTTATGAAAAACAATTTTTTTTATACAAACCCTGTTTGGGAGACACATTAGCAACACTTAAAAACCCTGCACATCAGTAATGTACCCATTTTTATTACTACTACTAATTTAGAGCTATGAAGAATTTTTATTTTTCTACTAATCGGATAAATTTGAATGTCTGTAGTCCACTTCAAAGAGACTTTCATCGCACAAGCACAAAAACCTACGTGAATCTTATAGGAATTAAACATATTAGTGTAATCATATATTTGAGGTTGAGTATACTTAACTGGTCTTTGCAATATTGTTTACAGCATTGAATCACACAGTTTACCTCCATTACATTTGTATAATTTTGGTAATATAATTTGATTTTTCATTCCATATTAGCAGTTTAACAGATTATAGTGCAGCATATGTATTAACAGAACATTCTGAACCTCTTCCAGCAGTCAACCATTATATGCACTATGATCCTTGAGAGAACATAATT
>WNGS01009202.1:16466997-16483918 GCA_020271785.1 Procambarus virginalis
GATGTCTGCACACTAATACGAGGTCTTTGTTCTCTTGTTTGTACCCTCTCCCGCTGCCGCCTTGTTCGGGATTATGTATATTTTATGAAAGGCTTTCTGTAGGACATATTAATGTTGTTTGGTTCTAATTATGAGAACAGTGCTGATGAACTCGCTCGCCCGAGCTGCTTTTGTGTGTAGTGTAAACATGTTGTGTACATGTTGTTTGTTGGTTGCTGTGTACCTATTTGTTTTGTCAAGGTACCGTTGTTGGTGTCGCGACCTGGCACTCTGCATCATCGACCAGTGGCGCTGCACCGATACTGACAGAGACCACAAGTGTCGGGGAACGTGTATTTCTCAACGTATATCATCGCAGATACCACCCTGGATGTCTGGGGGGGGGGGGGGGGGAAGCGTGTCAGTCAGCACCCCCAAGTACGGGTGTGGTACTAGGGTAAGGTCAAACATGATTGATGTATGAAAGTGGATGAAAGGCTACAATGCGGGAAATATATTGATAGGGTGGTAAATAAATTACAAAATATAACACGGAGCAATACATGTAAATTGGATAAGTTTAGAATGTTTGGAAATAGGGTTGCTGAACCACAGTGTCGGTTAATGGGGGGTGGGGATCATTATTGGACCGTTTCAAGCTTCGGTTAGACACACATGCAAGGTGTCTTAACATCTTGCTTGCCTGCTTGGTAGTCAGTGTCAACAGGAACTGCCTCGCATGGGTTAATATTCCTTCTGTAGTCTCTTCATTATTTACTGACCAATCTGCTAATATACTTTAGTCGTGAACATGGTTTGGGAGTAAAGTACACAGTGTGTGTACACACGCACAAGCGGAGTACACTTGGGTGTACGCCGGCCTGTGCCGCGAGGGACACGAGCACCTCGGCGCTCTACTAATTACCCAATTGTTTTAGTTGTTTTAGATTCAGCTACTCTGAACAAAACGTTCCAAGTGGCACTGTGCCAAGTAATGGTGCCTGCGTTGAACTGTGGGCTGCCAGCGTACAGCTCAACGTCAACGTTTGTCTTTTTCGCGAGAAAAAATATTTACAATTTAATCGTGGATATTAGAAACCAAACTGGCGGAGTAGACTTGATTATACATTCATTCGAAATCAGTAGAGAAAGTTGCGACAAGATTGATTTGTACAAATGGTTGTAGGTTTCTAAAGTATAATATTTATAATGATTTGAAAATATCGTCTTTTTAAAAGCAAAAACAATGAATTCCACTTGAAAGTTTAGGTTCAGGAAAGTTTTGTTTTGAAACGTGGTCACGGGTTTGTGGAACAGTGTCCTACCCTCTTGAAAGCAAATTCACTCGTGAGTTTGAAACGTAGGCAGACAATTTCCTCATTTTAGTGGAGGAGGAGGAGCCTGCGGGCCGCTCCAAGCAACAGCCTGGTGGACCAAAGTCTCACAAGTCAAGCCTGGCCTCGGGCCGGGCTTGGGGAGTAGAACAACTCCCAGAACCCCATCAACCAGGTATCAACCAGGTATCAACCAGGAGGATGATAGTGGGCCTGTGTTCGATTGCTTGCCTCGACCACCGTCTTGGGGTTTGTGCCTGTGCTGCTGTTACTATGGTTCTGTTGACATTGTTGAGTCTGCACTTGTTCTCCAGAGCCCTCGCCAATAAGTCTTATTATTCAGGTTAGGAGCCTGATCTTTAAGCTGTTTTCCATTTATGGTTTATTTAGTGTCCATAATGGTGAGTATTGAATGCTCTCACACGGCCCCCAGTAATTTAGTGTGATCATAGGGACATGCCATAATTAAGGAAGCTGCAGAGCTCCTATTGCCTCGTGCTAGGCCTATTTCCATGGACTCATTTTCATTTTCGCGACTGATGCTAAACGTTAGTTGTCAGGTGGCACTTTCTAGATCTTTTAAGATTTCCATTCTAGAAAAAATACTTATTACTTTCTCCCAAACCGAATTAATTGGAACGAGTATTCCCGCTACCCACAGGAAGGATGTTGATATACATAAGGAAACCACAGTAAGATGATACATCTGAGAGAGTACTTGCAGGAAGACGGGGATCCAGCCACATTATCTTGGTCCGTGGATTAAGGCACGCATCTTGGGGGGGGGGGGGGGTTACCCAGGACGCTCCTTCCTTCCCCCATTCAATTTCAAAGATTTTTCTCAATGTTGATATAGTTTTTTTCAGCGTTGTCAACTGAATCAATTTTCAAGCGGATTATGGTATCTACTAAGTTCATGTGTACATCCTCCTCTTCCCCCTCCCTCCCTCCCCTCCCCTCTTCCCTTCCTAGAAACCTTGCCGCCCCTTCTACCCTTTCCTCCCGCGGCACCACGGGGGAGCACATGGACTATATTTAGAGCGGCTCTGGGTATCATTAGCGTGGCACTTACCTAAACATATCGGAGAGTGTAGGAGCGAGCGCTTACCAGTGTGACGTAAGCGCTTACTTGCCAGGCAGCAGTTGGCCAGTAACTGCGCCTCGTGGCCACCTTGACCCTCTTTTGTCACTGTATATTGTCATCCTCCGCCACTCAATGTTGCTCGCTCCATTTCACTACCCTAATGCTAAAAGCGTCCATCGTGTCCCTTTGGCTTGTTTGTTAGTATATAGTTATGCGTATAATGTATTATGTTATAGATTCAGCTAACAAGTTCCAAGTAGCACGGGCTATGGTGAGCCCGTAACTTACTGGCACAGGAGCGGGGCAAGTAGCACGGGCTATGGCGAGCCCGTAACTTACCTGGCACAGGAGCGGGGCAAGAAGCACGGGCTATGGTTAGCCTCGTGGACGGGAGATGTCTCCCGTCTGAATGTATTGATTGATAAAGATTAAGCCACCCAAAAGGTGGCACGGGCATGGATAGCCCGTAAGTGGTGGCCCTTTTGAGCCATTACCAGTATCAAGAGATGATATTGGAGATCTGTGGAGGCGCGACTGCACCCTGCGTGACGGGAGATGTCTCCCGGACCAAATGGTGACCAAATGGTCCTGAATGTATTAGGGCATGGGTATAATTTATACCTATGCCCTAACCCCTCTCTCCTCACCTACCTCGGTGTATATTCCTCTTATGTTGAATAAGCGCATCTTCTCCGGGCTGGTGGTAAAACCCTTGATGCGACTAGGCAAGGGCTGAGCTGGCACTGAGTAATTGGACTTGTGTACAACGTCCTGAATGACTCCTTGTTAAAGTTCCCAAGGGCAGACATTTCATTCACAGTCTTGCATATCCTGCTGGTGATATCCGGTTTATCTGCACCGCAGGAGACTGGTTCCGTGTTGATGTCTATACCTAGGTGCATGTTGATATAGTTCATTCCTCATATTTACGACTCTTGGATTGAAAAAAGTTTTTCTAGTGTCCCCATGACTAATGTATTTCCAGTTGTGTTTTCTAGTTATGCTGTGCCTTAATTTGACCATTGTTTCTATATCTACTTTGTCAATCCCCCTTATTACGTTACCATCATGTCTGCCCTATTCATTCCTGCAGTGCAGTGAGGTCTAGTTTCCCCAGTCTGCATTGCTCAGTCTTCTTGGCGCAGGAACGAGCATTGTTGCATATTTTTAAACCTTTTAGTGTTGCCTTGTGCTTTAGGTAAGAGTTCCAGGCCGGGGCAGCATACTCAGTAATAGGTATCACAGAGGATGTATATACAGCGCTCGCAAGGGATCTTTGTCCAAGTTGGTGAAGAGTAACTGGACATTTACCAGTATGGCAAGTGCTGCCCTCGTATTCTGCAAATGTGTGCATCTGGTGTTAGAACTCGAGTTATGTCCACTCCTAACTCGCTCTCCGAAATTGAAAGTTGTCTTCCCTGCATCCTGCACTGTTTTTGAGATCTTGTTGCTCCAACTTCTTATTCACAGAACTTTAGTTTTGTCAGGATTTAAAGTCTAGTAGCCATTTCTCAGATCATCTCTGGAGAGGGTTTAAATCATCTTGATACCTGGTTGATACCTGGTTGATGGGGTTCTGGGAGTTCTACTCCCCAAGCCCGGCCTGAGGCCAGGCTTGACTTGTGAGAGCTTGGTCCACTAGGCTGTTGCTTGGAGCGGCCCGCAGGCCCACATACCCACCACAGCCCGGTTGGTCCGGCACTCCTTGGAAGAAACAATCTAGTTTTCTCTTGAAGATGTCCACGGTTGTTCCGGCAATATTTCTTATGCTCGCTGGGAGGGTGTTGAACAACCGTGGACCTCTGATGTTTATAGATAGAACAAAAAGCAATTCAGGAAATAAAGAAAAATCCAAAATATTTCTTCTCATATGCGAAATCAAAAGCAAAAACCACTGCCAGTATTGGACCTATTCGTACAAGTGAAGGTTCATACACGGAGGATGACAAAGAAATTGGTGAAATCCTAAAAAAGCAGTATGAGGACATGTTTAGCACTCCAATAAACAACATGAAAGTGGAAGATCCAGATAATTTCTTTATGCGGGATATTCAAACCCCTGTAAATATAACTGATATCAACACGAGCGCACTAAATTTTGAAAGAAATTGAAAACATGCCCATGCACTCGGCCCCAGGTCCTGACTCATAGAATTCAATATTTATAAAGAAATGCAAAGTGCCGGTAGCACAGGCACTCAGTATAGTGTGGAGGAAGAGCTTGGACACGGGGGAGATACCAGATGCACTTAAAGTAGCAGACATAGCCCCTCTACACAAGGGAGGGAGCAAAGCACTGGCAAAGAATTATAGACCAGTTGCACTAACATCGCACATAATAAAAGTATTTGAGAGAGTGATTAGGAGTCAGGTCACCAATTTCATGGAGACCAATGACCTTCACAACCCAGGCCAACATGGATTTCGAGCGGGAAGATCGTGCCTCTCACAGCTACTTGAGCACTACGACAAAGTCACTGAGGCATTAGACGAAAAACAGAATGCTGATGTGTTATACACGGACTTCGCAAAGGCTTTCGATAAATGTGACCATGGCGTGATAGCACACAAAATGAAGTCAATGGGAATAACCGGTAAAGTAGGACGCTGGATACTCAGTTTTCTGTCAAACAGGACTCTGCGAGTAACGGTCAACCATATAAAATCTAGTCCAAGTGCAGTTAAAAGCTCTGTACCTCAGGGTACAGTCCTTGCACCGCTGCTTTTCCTTATTCTCATATCAGATATAGACAAAAATACAAGTCACAGCTTCGTATCATCCTTTGCAGATGACACAAAAATCAGTATGAAAATTACCTCGGCTGAAGACATTGAAAAACTTCAAGCTGATATTAATAAAGTTTTCGACTGGGCATCAGAAAATAACATGATGTTTAACAGTGATAAATTCCAGGTACTCAGGTACGGTAAAAATGAGGACCTTAAACATAATACAGAGTACAAAACACAATCAAATGTACCCATAGTAGGAAAACAGCATGTAAAGGATTTGGGAATAATGATGTCCGACGATCTAACGTTTAGGGAGCATAAGCAAGCAAATATCGCATCAGCCAGAAAAATGATCGGATGGATTACGAGAACTTTCAAATCCAGGGATCCCATCACAATGGTTGTACTCTTCAAGTCACTTGTGTTGTCCCGTCTCGAGTACTGCTCAGTACTCACTTCCCCCTTCAGAGCAGGAGAGATTGCTGAAATAGAGGGAATACAGAGAACATATACGGCACGCATAGACGAGATAAAACACCTAAATTATTGGGATCGTCTCAAAGCTCTCCAAATGTACTCTCTAGAAAGGAGACGAGAGAGATACCAAATAATATACACGTGGAAAATACTGGAGGGCCAGGTCCCAAATCTACACAGTAAAATAACAACGTACTGGAGTGAACGATATGGAAGAAAATGCAAGATTGAACCAGTGAAGAGCAGAGGTGCCCTAGGCACAATCAGAGAGCACTGTATAAACATCAGAGGTCCGCGGTTGTTCAAGTCCTCCCAGCAAGCATAAGAAATATTGCCGGAACAACCGTGGACATCTTCAAGAGGAAACTAGATTTCCTCCAAAGTCCCGGACCAGCCGGGCTGTGGTGGGTATGTGGCCTGCGGGCCGCTCCAAGCAACAGCCTAGTGGACCAAACTCTCACAGTCAAGCCTGGCCTCGGGCGGGCTTGGGGAGTAGAAGAACTCCCAGAACCCATCAACCAGGTATCAACCAGGTAAACTCTNCTAGTTTCATTACTTTTCGTTTACTAGGGTAAAATCAAAGTTGTTTGTGTACTTACAAAGTTGTGTTTGCGGGGGTTGAGCTCTGGCTCTTTGGTCCCGCCTCTCAACCGTCAATCAACTGATGTGCAGATTCCTGATCCTACTGGGCTCTTTGTCATATCTACAGAGTGCATATCTACTGTGTGTGCTTACCTGTGCGCGCTTATGGGGGCAAGATTTAGGTTTTGGGGTCCCCACCCTACTAGATATTGGAATCACGTGCGTACTTGTTCTTGCATAGATGTTTACGAAGATTAAGCTGCAGCTCCCGGCTCCCGCCTTTTAGATATATCATTTTAGTGCAGTGGTTCCCGTGTGTGTGTTACCATATCTAGTCTTAAAGCCGTGCGCGTGAGAGAGCGACCGGAGGCGCAGGAGGCCGCCTCAAGCACACAAATAACACATTGGTCCCTGGCCACGGCCAGCACCTTGTGAAATATATTTGCTTGCCTACCCCCACCGCTGCTTCATTGACTTGCAGGTGTGCGTATTCCTGCCTGTTATCTTTTTTAATTTCCTTTGTTTTCCTCTTAACGTCACTTTCGGTATCCACGCAGAAGGTTCAAGTATTGTCAACTCAAAGTAGACTTGGCATTTTTAGGGAGGAATACGTGGTGAGAGGCCCTGCGTACCCAGCTTCCCCAGGCTGTGTGTGTGTGTGTGTGTGTGTGTGTGTGGTGTGTGTGTGTGTGTGTGTGTGTGTGTGTGTGTGTGTGTGTGTGTGTGTGTCGAGGCTCTGTACAGATGTCTGCACACTAATACGAGGTCTTTGTTCTCTTGTTTGTACCCTCTCCAGCTGCCGCCTTGTTCGGGATTATGTATATTTTATGAAAGGCTTTCTGTAAGACATATTAATGTTGTTTGGTTCTAATTATGAGAACAGTGCTGATGAACTCGCCCGAGGCTGCTTTTGTGTGTAGTGTAAACATGTTGTGTACATGTTTGTTTGTTGGTTGCTGTGTACCTATTTGTTTTGTCGAGGTACCGTTGTTGGTGGGCGCGACCTGGCACTCTGCATCATCGACCAGTGGCGCTGCACCGATACTGACAGAGACCACAAGTGTCGGGGAACGTGTAGGTATCTCAACGTATATCATCGCAGATACCACCCTGGATGTCTGGGGGGGGGGGGAGCGTGTCAGTCAGCACCCCCAAGTACGGGTGTGGTACTAGGGTTAAGGTCAAACATGATTGATGTATGAAAGTGGATGAAAGGCTACAATGCGGGAAATATATTGATAGGGTGGTAAATAAATTACAAAATATAACACGGAGCAATACATGGAAATTGGATAAGTTTAGAATGTTTGGAAATAGGGTTGCTGAACCACAGTGTCGGTTAATGGGGGGTGGGGATCATTATTGGACCGTTTCAAGCTTCGGTTAGACACACATGCAAGGTGTCTTAACATCTTGCTTGCCTGCTTGGTAGTCAGTGTCAACAGGAACTGCCTCGCATGGGTTAATATTCCTTCTGTAGTCTCTTCATTATTTACTGACCAATCTGCTAATATACTTTAGTCGTGAACATGGTTTGGGAGTAAAGTACACAGTGTGTGTACACACGCACAAGCGGAGTACACTTGGGTGTACGCCGGCCTGTGCCGCGAGGGACACGAGCACCTCGGCGCTCTACTAATTACCCATTGTTTTAGTTGTTTTAGATTCAGCTACTCTGAACAAAACGTTCCAAGTGGCACTGTGCCAAGTAATGGTGCCTGCGTTGAACTGTGGGCTGCCAGCGTACAGTTCAACGTCAACGTTTGTCTTTTTCGCGAGAAAAAATATTTACAATTTAATCGTGGATATTAGAAACCAAACTGGCGGAGTAGACTTGATTATACATTCATTCGAAATCAGTAGAGAAAGTTGCGACAAGATTGATTTGTACAAATGGTTGTAGGTTTCTAAAGTATAATATTTATAATGATTTGAAAATATCGTCTTTTTAAAAGCAAAACAATGAATTCCACTTGAAAGTTTAGGTTCAGGAAAGTTTTGTTTTGAAACGTGGTCACGGGTTTGTGGAACAGTGTCCTACCCTCTTGAAAGCAAATTCACTCGTGAGTTTGAAACGTAGGCAGACAATTACATCATTTTAGTGGAGGAGGAGGAGGAGGAGGATGATAGTGGGCCTGTGTTGGATTGCTTGCCTCGACCACCATCTTGGGGGTTTGTGTCTGTGCTGCTGTTACTATGGTTCTGTTGACATTGTTGAGTCTGCACTTGTTCTCCAGAGCCCTCGCCAATAAGTCTTATTATTCAGGTTAGGAGCCTGATCTTTAAGCTGTTTTCCATTTATGGTTTATTTAGTGTCCATAATGATGAGTATTGAATGCTCTCACACGGCCCCCAGTAATTTAGTGCGATCATAGGGACATGACATAATTAAGGAAGCTGCAGAGCTCCTATTGCCTCGTGCTAGGCCTATTTCCATGGACTCATTTTCATTTTCGCGACTGATGCTAAAGTTAGTTGTCAGGTGTCGCTTTCTAGATCTTTTAACATATTTCCATTCTAGAAAAAATACTGATTACTGTCTCCCAAACCGAATTAACTGGAACGAGTATTCCCGCTACCCATAGGAAGGATGTTGATATACATAAGGAAACCACAGTAAGATGATACATCTGAGAGAGTACTTGCAGGAAGACGGGGATCCAGCCACATTATCTTGGTCCGTGGATTAAGGCACGCATCTTGGGGGGGGGGGGGTTACCCAGGACGCTCCTTCCTTCCCCCATTCAATACCTTAAGCTCAATGGTGGTGGAGTTATTTTCTGTGACTCTAAAAGTGCTCTGCAGTCCTTAAATAACCCATCACAATGTATGTCGGACGTAGCTTGTAATATTAAATGGAATGTAATCTTTGCCAATAATAATAACTCTTGTATAAAATGTGTGGATCCCATCCCATGTTGGAGTTGGAAAACATGACTTCGTAGATCGATTGGCCAATGAGGCTTGCAGGAAAGAAAACATTGATTATGACTTTGGACTATCTAATGCAGTTATTAGAAACATACAAATTAAAGAAATTAATTCAGATTTAGAAGAACTAAGAAATGCCCAGAGACCTGAAAGCTGCAGTATTAAAAGTTATGACAAGTTTTGTAATAATAGGTATTTGTATGGTCGGCATAGTAGCCGAACCAGGCAATGTGATGTAGTCATTGCGCGAATTCGCCTTGGCTATAGACACATCTGGCAGGTTAGTGAGGCTGAGCCACTACCAGAATACTCAGATTGTAAACTCTGTGATAAACCTTTAATGCATTCACTAGAACACTACATTGATGAATGTGAAACCGTAAAGGACTTTAGACCTCCTGGCCTCTTGTACCACCAACTGTGTAACTATTTTATTGACTCAGGTGTTCTGGACGACATCCTAACAATTTACCCAAAATTTGCTTGTCCATTTTAAAGAATGAAGAACAATTTTTATGTATATTACTTCTAAGCTGCATCACCTATGAACCCATCCCTGCCCTTGTGTGGCAGTGCACAGTAGAAACTTGTTTTCACATATCCATATATTAAAACATTGATTGTAACCGTGATATATATGTGCTTCAGCCTACAGTTTAGACCTATTGTCTTATGTATGACCCTCTGTCCTGCGTGACAGTGAATACTAGCATTATCCTCACTTTAATCAGACTTTCAAAATCCTCAGATTAGGCAAAATTGTAATTAATTTTGTCAATAAAGATGTTAATAATAATAAATTCAATTTCAAAGATTTTTCTCAATGTTGATATAGTTTTTTTCAGCGTTGTCAACTGAAAAAATTTTAAAGCGG
Organism: Procambarus virginalis; assembly: GCA_020271785.1. Classification (NCBI taxonomy): domain Eukaryota; kingdom Metazoa; phylum Arthropoda; class Malacostraca; order Decapoda; family Cambaridae; genus Procambarus; species Procambarus virginalis. Next base: position 16,476,992 of record WNGS01009202.1, read on the forward strand.
ATTATGGTATCTACTAAGTTCATGTGTACATCCTCCTCTCCCCCCCCCCTTCCTCCCCTCTTCCCTTCCTAGGAACCTTGCCGCCCCTTCTACCCTTTCCTTCCCGCGGCACCACGGGGGAGCACATGGACTATATTTAGAGCGGCTCTGGGTATCATTAGCGTGGCACTTACCTAAACATATCGGAGAGTGTAGGAGCGAGCGCTTACCAGTGTGACGTAAGCGCTTACTTGCCAGGCAGCAGTTGGCCAGTAACTGCGCCTCGTGGCCACCTTGACCCTCTTTTGTCACTGTATATTGTCATCCTCCGCCACTCAATGTTGCTCGCTCCATTTCACTACCCTAATGCTAAAAGTATCCATCGTGTCCCTTTGGCTTGTTTGTTAGTATATAGTTATGCGTATAATGTATTATGTTATAGATTCAGCTAACAACTTCCAAGTAGCACGGGCTATGGCGAGCCCGTAACTTACCTGGCACAGGAGCGGGGCAAGTAGCACGGGCTATGGCGAGCCCGTAACTTACCTGGCACAGGAGCGGGGCAAGAAGCACGGGCTATGGTTAGCCTCGTGGACGGGAGATGTCTCCCGTCTGAATGTATTGATTGATAAAGATTAAGCCACCCAAAAGGTGGCACGGGCATGAATAGCCCGTAAGTGGTGGCCCTTTTGAGCCATTACCAGTATCAAGAGATGATATTGGAGATCTGTGGAGGCGCGACTGCACCCTGCGTGACGGGAGATGTCTCCCAGACCAAATGGTTACCAAATGGTCCTGAATGTATTAGATGATTGATTGATGAAGATTAAGCCACCCGAAAGGTGGCACGGGCATGAATAGCCCGTAAGTGGTGGCCCTTTTGAGCCATTTCCAGTATCAAGAGCTGATACCGGAGATCTGTGGAGGTGCAACTGCACCCTGCGTGACGGGAGATGACTCCCGCGTCTTCTGTTCGATTGATTGATTGATTGATAAAGATTAAGCCACCCAAGAGGTGGCACGGGCATGAATAGCCCGTAAGTGGTGGCCCTTATGAGCCATTAACAGTATCGAGAGATGATACTGGAGATCTGTGGAGGTGCGACTGCACCCTGCGTGACGGGAGATGTCTCCCGTGTGAATGTATTAGGGCATGGGTATAATTTATACCTATGCCCTAACCCCTCTCTCCTCACCTACCTCGGTGTATATTCCTCTTATGTTGAATAAGCGCATCTTCTCCGGGCTGGTGGTAAAACCCTTGATGCGACTAGGCAAGGGCTGAGCTGGCACTGAGTAATTGGACTTGTGTACAACGTCCTGAATGACTCCTTGTTAAAGTTCCCAAGGGCAGACATTTCATTCACAGTCTTGCATATCCTGCTGGTGATATCCGGTTTATCTGCACCGCAGGAGACTGGTTCCGTGTTGATGTCTATACCTAGGTGCATGTTGATATAGTTCATTCCTCATATTTACGACTCTTGGATTGAAAAAAGTTTTTCTAGTGTCCCCATGACTAATGTATTTCCAGTTGTGTTTTCTAGTTATGCTGTGCCTTAATTTGACCATTGTTTCTATATCTACTTTGTCAATCCCCCTTATTACGTTACCATCATGTCTGCCCTATTCATTCCTGCAGTGCAGTGAGGTCTAGTTTCCCCAGTCTGCATTGCTCAGTCTTCTTGGCGCAGGAACGAGCATTGTTGCATATTTTTAAACCTTTTAGTGTTGCCTTGTGCTTTAGGTAAGAGTTCCAGGCCGGGGCAGCATACTCAGTAATAGGTATCACAGAGGATGTATATACAGCGCTCGCAAGGGATCTTTGTCCAAGTTGGTGAAGAGTAACTGGACATTTACCAGTATGGCAAGTGCTGCCCTCGTATTCTGCAAATGTGTGCATCTGGTGTTAGAACTCGAGTTATGTCCACTCCTAACTCGCTCTCCGAAATTGAAAGTTGTCTTCCCTGCATCCTGCACTGTATTTGAGATCTTGTTGCTCCAACTTCTTATTCACACAACTTTAGTTTTGTCAGGATTTAAAGTCTAGTAGCCATTTCTCAGATCATCTCTGGAGAGGGTTTAAATCATCTTGATACCTGGTTGATACCTGGTTGATGGGGTTCTGGGAGTTCTACTCCCCAAGCCCGGCCTGAGGCCAGGCTTGACTTGTGAGAGCTTGGTCCACTAGGCTGTTGCTTGGAGCGGCCCGCAGGCCCACATACCCACCACAGCCCGGTTGGTCCGGCACTCCTTGGAAGAAACAATCTAGTTTTCTCTTGAAGATGTCCACGGTTGTTCCGGCAATATTTCTTATGCTCGCTGGGAGGGTGTTGAACAACCGTGGACCTCTGATGTTTATAGATAGAACAAAAACAATTCAGGAAATAAAGAAAAATCCAAAATATTTCTTCTCATATGCGAAATCAAAAGCAAAAACCACTGCCAGTATTGGACCTATTCGTACAAGTGAAGGTTCATACACGGAGGATGACAAAGAAATTGGTGAAATCCTAAAAAAGCAGTATGAGGACATGTTTAGCACTCCAATAAACAACATGAAAGTGGAAGATCCAGATAATTTCTTTATGCGGGATATTCAAACCCCTGTAAATATAACTGATATCAACACGAGCGCACTAAATTTTGAAAGAAATTGAAAACATGCCCATGCACTCGGCCCCAGGTCCTGACTCATGGAATTCAATATTTATAAAGAAATGCAAAGTGCCGGTAGCACAGGCACTCAGTATAGTGTGGAGGAAGAGCTTGGACACGGGGGAGATACCAGATGCACTTAAAGTAGCAGACATAGCCCCTCTACACAAGGGAGGGAGCAAAGCACTGGCAAAGAATTATAGACCAGTTGCACTAACATCGCACATCATAAAAGTATTTGAGAGAGTGATTAGGAGTCAGGTCACCAATTTCATGGAGACCAATGACCTTCACAACCCAGGCCAACATGGATTTCGAGCGGGAAGATCGTGCCTCTCACAGCTACTTGAGCACTACGACAAAGTCACTGAGGCATTAGACGAAAAACAGAATGCTGATGTGTTATACACGGACTTCGCAAAGGCTTTCGATAAATGTGACCATGGCGTGATAGCACACAAAATGAAGTCAATGGGAATAACCGGTAAAGTAGGACGCTGGATACTCAGTTTTCTGTCAAACAGGACTCTGCGAGTAACGGTCAACCATATAAAATCTAGTCCAAGTGCAGTTAAAAGCTCTGTACCTCAGGGTACAGTCCTTGCACCGCTGCTTTTCCTTATTCTCATATCAGATATAGACAAAAATACAAGTCACAGCTTCGTATCATCCTTTGCAGATGACACAAAAATCAGTATGAAAATTACCTCGGCTGAAGACATTGAAAAACTTCAAGCTGATATTAATAAAGTTTTCGACTGGGCATCAGAAAATAACATGATGTTTAACAGTGATAAATTCCAGGTACTCAGGTACGGTAAAAATGAGGACCTTAAACATAATACAGAGTACAAAACACAATCAAATGTACCCATAGTAGGAAAACAGCATGTAAAGGATTTGGGAATAATGATGTCCGACGATCTAACGTTTAGGGAGCATAAGCAAGCAAATATCGCATCAGCCAGAAAAATGGTCGGATGGATTACGAGAACTTTCAAATCCAGGGATCCCATCACAATGGTTGTACTCTTCAAGTCACTTGTGTTGTCCCGTCTCGAGTACTGCTCAGTACTCACTTCCCCCTTCAGAGCAGGAGAGATTGCTGAAATAGAGGGAATACAGAGAACATATACGGCACGCATAGACGAGATAAAACACCTAAATTATTGGGATCGTCTCAAAGCTCTCCAAATGTACTCTCTAGAAAGGAGACGAGAGAGATACCAAATAATATACACGTGGAAAATACTGGAGGGCCAGGTCCCAAATCTACACAGTCAAATAACAACGTACTGGAGTGAACGATATGGAAGAAAATGCAAGATTGAACAGTGAAGAGCAGAGGTGCCATATTCACAATCAGAGAGCACTGTATAAACATCAGAGGTCCGCGGTTGTTCAACGTCCTCCCAGCGACTATAAGAAATATTGCCGGAACAACCGTGGACATCTTCAAGAGAAAACTGGACTGTTTCCTAAGAGAAGTCCCGGATCAGCCGGGCTGTGGTGGGTATGTGGCTCTGCGGGCCGCTCCAAGCAACAGCCTGGTGGATCAAACTCTCACAAGTCGAGCCTGGCCTCGGGCCGGGCTTGGGGAGTAGAAGAACTCCCAGAACCCCATCAACCAGGTATCAACCAGGTATTTATACAGTGTTCTCTGATTGTGCCTATGGCACCTCTGCTCTTCACTGGTTCTATTCTGCATTTTCTTCCATATCGTTCACTCCAGTATGATGTTATTTTACTGTGCAGATTTGGTACTTGGACTGTATTGTAATGTATTGCAGTCCTGTTTAGTTCAGGTTTTGTTTGTGGTTGTCATGAGGGGGGGGGGACACGGGATATGGTATGGTCCACTGAATGTGATTTTGTTGGTCTTTCTTCATATGAAAGATTTCTAATTTGGGGAATTAACTTTGTCATCCTACGCTGGACACGTTCAAGTGAATTTTTATTCATTCTATAGTACGGCGACCAAAACTGAACTGCATAATCTAAATGGGGCCTAACCAGAGCAAGATATAGCTGAAGAACCACACCAGGTGTCTTGTTACTAACGCTTCGATTAATAAATCCCAGTGTCCTATTTGCCTTATTGCAAACATTCATGCATTGATCCTTTGGTTTTAAATTCTTATTAATTATAACTCCCAGATCCCTTTCGCAATCCAACTTCGCAATCTCAACACCATCCAGCTCGTATCTTGTAACACTATCATTACCTAGCCTCAGAACTTTACAATTATCAGCATTAAACTGCATCTGCCAATCTTTTGACCATTTCAAAACCCTATTTAGACCAACTTGAAGTGATAGCGAGTCTTCTTCAGTGTTAATTTCCCTACCGATTTTTGTATCGTCGGCAAATTTGCAAATGTTGCTACTCAAACCTGAATCTAAATCTGATATATATATATATATATATATATATATATATATATATATATATATATATATATATATATATATATAATTATAAACAACAGAGGTTCAAAGACAGAGCCTTTTGAGGCACTCCACTTAAAACATTTTCCCACTCTGACTTAACCCCATTTATACTAACTTTTTTTTTTTTTGGAATGGCCATGCCCTAATCCAAAATATGGCACCCCCAATACCATGAGCCTCTATCTTTTTAATCGGTCTTTCATGTGGCACTGTATCAAAAGCTTTGCTAAATGAAGACGAATTTTATTTGTAATTGTCGATTCAAGTGACTTTCCCACAATAGACGTTAGGCTAAATTGGCCGATAGTTTGATGCGTGTGATCTACTGTATCTCCTTTCTTAAAAATTGGTACCACATTAGCAACCTTCCATGACTGGCGCTGCCTGACTATTGATTTATTAAATATGGTAGTCTGTGGGTCACAAAGCTCCTCTTTGCATTCTTTAAGCACCCTGGCAAACACTTCATCCGGCCCTGGGGATTTGTTTGGTTTGAGTTTTACTATTTGTTTAATTACATCCTCCCTGGTAACTGCTAAACTATTCAACCTGTCCTCGTCCCCACCCACATAGGCATATTGTTAAGTTCCTGTTTAGTAAATACAGATATAAAATTAATTCTAGAAAATTCTAATTCGAAATTAATTCTAGAAAATCTGCTTCATTATTCCCTGTTCTGTTAAACCAATTTTTCCGCTGAAATTAGTCACCCGTGGACCACATGCTGTTAGACCTAGATGCTCTAGATATTTCATCCCATAGGTGCTTTACTTCCATCCTGTCTAAGTTTGGTGGCCTGTATATAACTTCTATTATAAGATTATTTGCTTTTTCGTTTAATTCTATCCAAATAGTTTGTGTGGAGCTCAGTTTTGATTCCCTCTTTGAGACTACATTTCAAGTGTTCCCTAACATATGTCTAGGCTATTAGACGAGGAGGGCTACTCCCCCTCCTCGTCTAATATATATATATATGTGAAATAGTTTAAATCCATTTATATGATATTCAGCTAATAGTTCTCTATTTTCTGCATTCATCCACGTTTCTATAAGTGCAATAATATCTTTTTTCTGTACAGACAAGAGCATTTAACATTTATTTTGTTTCTTAGACTTCTGCTGTTAGTGTAATATACCCTAAGTGTATTGTTATTTTGAGGCCCTTTTCTTTCCCTGATCATTTTGCCATTTTTTTTCCCCCACAAACACGTATTTTTATTACCTCTTTTCTCCATATCAGTTCCCATACCACTATCTGCTAACAGTTTAAACCCAAACAAACGCCTCCAACCACTGGTTCCCACGAGTTTGCAACAACCACCACCACCCCAGCCCTCGATAGATGCACCCCATCCCGAGCATACATTTCATTTTTTCCATAGAAGTGTTTCCAGTTATATATGAAAGTTATTGCACTTGATTTGCAATATCTTTTTTAGCAGGCAATTGACACAAAGTGCCCTCGACAACCATTCATTTCCAACTCCCTTTCTTGGAAGTATGCCACATATGATCAGACCGAGAATTCAGCCATATGATATGATCGGGATTCCTCCCTTGCTTCTAACTAATTCTATGGTCGGCCGAGCGGACAGCACGCTGGACTTGTGATCCTGTGGTCCTGGGTTCGAACCCAGGCGCCGGCGAGAAACAATGGGCAGAGTTTTTCACCCTATGCTCCTGTTACCTGGCAGTAAAATAGGTACCTGGGTGTTAGTCAGCTGTCACGGGCTGCTTCCTGGGGGTGGAGGCCTGGTCGAGGACCGGGCCGCGGGGACACTAAAAAGCCCCGAAATCATCTCAAGATAACCTCAAGATATATGGCTGTCTTAGACCCCT
>WNGS01009202.1:16490521-16517831 GCA_020271785.1 Procambarus virginalis
TCTCCAGTATCAGCTCTTGATGCTGGTAATGGCTCAAAGGGGCCTCCACTTACGGGCTATTCATCCCCGTGCCACCTTTTTGGGTGGCTTAATCTTTATCAATCAATCAATCCCGCTCACAACCCAGGCTGCGTGTATGGCGTCCGTACAAGAGCGCATCCATGGGTCTCAAAGTTGACCTTCCCCCCCCCCCCCCCCCACCTCCTCTCTCTCCCCCTTCCTGTTGGTCTTCTCAGTGTTCACGTTTTTTAGTGGAGGTGCGGATGGGTGCAAGTGTCCAGTTACGGCGTAATTGGGAAGTGGGGGATTGGAGTGGCTGCTCAAAGGCAGTTGAATTTTTAGTTTCGTTCTTACTCACCTTTACTCATCCCGTGGGCGGCGGTGGAAAGGGTTGCAGAAGCGCACATAATTAGTTCAGCAATTGAACCCCATACTTCGTTTAGCTAAACAGTGACTTTTGAAGCTAGTTACACAATTGTTAATGTTACATAGACATTGTATGTGTGTATTATATATATATAATATATATATATATATATATATTATATATATATATATATATATATATATATATATATATTATATATATATATATATATATATATATATATACTCACAATACATATACATATCAATAATCGTTTTATGTCAAAAAGTGTTTCAACAAGAGGCTCACAAGTCACTATGCAAGGCACTTTACATCTATGGCGAGTCACACAGTTTCTAGTCTTGCTCCACACCCACCCAGCTGGGCGGCAGCTTTAGTCGTGTGCAGGCTGCACCAACAGTCAGCAAATTTTGAATACTTCGCTAAGATTCCCGGCAGTACATCATTATGAATGAAGTACTTACACATTTCTTAGACTCCATTAATGGTGTTATCTCTGAATTCCGAGAGTGAATAAATTCCCATCCTCCTGTTTTGGTAGTACTTATATCGACGTACCTCATCCTTCCTATAAGTACCATCGTACCTATATCGTAGATATAATATAGATATATCGACGTACAATACAATAACAAATCGGTACTATTGAATTTGGACAAACTGGGAAAAGATTTTCTACTAAATGTTGAGAAGACAGACTAAACTAACCTAACCGTCCTAGGCCTAATACATGCTATCTGAAGCCTAATACATGCTATCTGAAGCCTAATACATGCTATCTGAAGCCTAATACATGCTATCTGAAGTACGTGTGCGCGCTATACTAGGTTACGGGCTCACCATAGCCCGTGCTACATGAACACTTCGTTCTGAGTAGCTAAATCTAAAACTACTACTATACTATACTAGGCCCAGGAATATTTAAGTTTGTGTTTTTCACTTTTGTCGGTCTCTTATAAAGTTAATAGGACAAAGTTCTATTTTATATTTATATATACAAGTTCTTACATTCTTGTACAGCCACTAGCACGCACAGCGTTTCGGGCAGGTCCTTAATCCTAATATTCTCCGGAATGCGACCCGCCAAATCGTTTAATAACCAGGTACCCAATCACTGCTGGGTGAACAGAGGCTACGGTTAAGGATTGGCGCCTAGCCAATCCAACCCCCGGCCAGGATACGAATCCCCAGGCCAAAACGCTTGCGAAACGCCAGGCGAGTATCTTGCCACTTCGCCATTGGGACTGCATCTGTCTAATTGCTTAAAACGTTATAGTCTTTGCACTATGGTGCACATAGTCACAAAAACTATCAAAACAAGAGAATGGGTTAGAATAATTATAATTTGAAGTAAAATAGTGGTTAGGGAATAGTGGAGGGGTGGGGGTGGTGAGTGGGAGGAAGAGGTTGAGGTTGGTAGGGAATGTGGGTGTCGCGAGATGTACCCAACTTCGACCAAGGTGGTGGTGGTGGTGATCATAGGTGGAGGAGGAGGAGGAGGCAGCGCGGTTGAAGATCACAGGTGGAGGAGGGCAGCGCTGTGCCTCTGGGAGCATTAAGGGTGAAGCTCCTGTGCTCACATAGGGAGCACAACGAACTACACTCCGGAGTCTCCCTTGCAATTTGGCTGTCTCCATCTGTCCTTCCACTGGTCTATAAAGGGAACAGGATGCTCGTAAGATTGAAACTTAAAACTATAATTAATAATAATAATAATAATAATGATTAATATAGACGAAAAGTAGAATAGTAATAATAATGCTGACTTGTGTAACTCTTAACAATTTAGTATTAAAGTTGGTAATGCAGAAGCTGACGTAATCATTATACACAGAAGAACTGAGTCATACAAGAAATCCAGAAAAATCCAAAATATTTCTTCACACGTAAAATCTAAACTAAAAGTTTCCACCAACATTGGACTTGTACTTACACAGACGCTGATGTAATTTACACAGATTTCGCAAAAGCTTTTGATAAATGTGACCATGGTGTTATTGCACATAAAATGCGTTCAAAAGGAATTACCGGAAAAATAGGCAGATGGATCTACAATTTCCTGACTAACAGAACCCAATGTGTAAGTCAACAAAATAAAATCCAGCCCATCAACCGTGAAGAGCTCAGTCCCCCAGGGTACTGTGCTTGCTCCAGTACTTTTTCTCATCCTCATATCGGACATAGACAAGAACACAACCTATAGTACTGTATCATCCTTTGCAGATGACACTAGGATCTTCATGAGAGTAGGCCACATAGAGGACACGGCAAACCTCCAATCAGATGTAGATCAGGTCTTTCTATAGGCTACAGAAAATAATATGGTGTTTAACGAAGATAAGTAAGGAACAGCCTTACTGTCAGGCTAACGCCAGAAAAGTGTGGCCTCTGGTTGGGGTGCAGCAGAAGAACGTTAAATAGGTTACTGGTATTACCGGTAAACAACATGCCAATTAGCTGGAGATTGGCATTTGCATTGTCTTAACAGACGAGGCAATGAGACTCCCGGCGGTAGAACGGGTGATTGGTGTCCATACTATAAGGAATAACTGTATTTCATCATAATATAACATAGTTGTGTGGGTTACTACCGGCCACACACGCATGGTGAAACACGTCGCTGGCAATAAACATCTAACCAAAAAATGTCTTAAATAGTGGGGGTTACGAAACGTTCCCTGCGGAAATGCCATCTGTGAACGTTCACTTTCAACCTTAAATATTTCCTCCTCTGCTCAGTGCGTGTGCTGCTGTTCCTACCCCCCTGCCCCCCCTGTTTGTCTTGTTGTTGCTTCTGTAGTTCCTGCCTGGAGTGTTCTGGAGAGGATACTCCAGCCTCAACAACCAGAGCACAGCTCCGTAGTCTCCAGAGACTGTAGATGTCTACTACTGAACTGCTACAGTACTACTAGTTCCTGCTAAACCTCCCTCCTACTGCTGCAAGTTCCTATATGACTACTGCCTCTTATCCTTCCTTGTATTAACGAAGCGAGTTTTCTTTACGTCGTCATTTTTCTATTTTCACCTTCCTATTTCTCCCTTTTCTGTTATGTATCGTCGGTTTACTTCCTGTTCGGTCTATCCTTCTCTCCCGTTTGTGCTATGCATCGTAATGTAATGAGAGGAATTTCTTCTCGTTCCTGTGTGGTGTAAATTGCGCTGCGGTTGGCATTACGACAGGGGAGCGCGATTATATCTTGCTTCAGTGGGTCAAGTGTTTGCAATAGGTGTTAGCGGTTGAGAGCGTCAAGCTGGCTGGCGGGATGGCTCTGACGCATGGGTGCACACGCGCCACGTGCGTTTAGGGGGGGGGGGGTACGTATGAGTACACATGCTACAAGTTATAGTAAGTGCACATGTTGCTGGTCGGTATGCACGAGTGCACCCCTCCCCACATACCTTTACGCAGTCTTTAGCAACGATTACGTTACTGCAAGTGGTTAAGGTAAAATAGGAGAGAGTAGGAAGAGGATGTGTGCGTTTTGGGTTAGGTCTAGGAAGGCCAGGTGCGGCGTCTTGTAGGATACGATAGGCTAGAGTCTGGCCCCGAGCCGGGCTTAGGGGGGAGTAGAACTCTTCCCCCAAGAACCTCATCCAGATAATTTGCGGTTACCTTGCGATGATTTCGGGGCTCAACGTCCCTGCGGGCCGGTCCTCGACCAGGCATCCTCCAGGGTTTGTTTATACGAAGTACGACAAGTACACAAATTTTCAAGGTTCGTGCGCTTATGGCTATAGCAATTATAGAACGCTAGCGGATAAAGAGAACGGATGATGCAGGGAAAAAGACATGGAGCATTGTCAAGACTTGAGAAGGGATGGAGGGGGGGGGAGGGTTGTCAGTAGGATTACTCCTTTGGCAACGCTGCTATTAGTGGTGGGTGGGTACGGGGGTGATAGGAATGAATGAGTGAACATGAATAAATTAGAAGCGTGTGAGAGCTGGGACCACGAACGCTCCACATTTTGTTTATTCTCGATGCGGCAGAACATTTAAGCGCTAGACACATGTTTGCTAACATATTGTTGGCCAAATTATTAATAATATCGCTCTGGCCTCCTTCCATCCCTCCCCAGCGAGGCCATTGTGCTCTCACATCAACATTCCTCTTTTAATTTGTGTTTATACGGTAGTGTGCGCGCTCCCTATTTATTTTATATACAAATAGAATGTCCCCTGTATTTTAGCTAGCTACCCACTGGTTACCTGTAGTTCAAAGACCTGGAAAAGTAATACGACGAGAAGGGGAGAGCTCGGAGTGGGGGGGGGTATATGCTTAAGGCTGTGGGTGAGGATGTTATTGAGAATTGTGTAATAGAGAAGGGGGTGTTGAATGGATATGTTTTTTTTTTATCGAACATTGTACAAGATGTTGGTCATACATCAGTGCGTCTCAAGGTGGACTGTGTAGGCTACTGTGCTCGCGGCCAATCTAGGAAGGATAAGAAAGATTAATGCGAGGTAATTTGTCTCAAGTTGGATGTATTGAGTAGGATGAATTACGAAAACTTTAAAATCCAGGGATTCCATCACATTGATTGTACTATTCAAATCACTTGTACTGTCCCGTCTTTATTACTGCTCAGTATTCGCTTTCTCCTCCAGAGCAGGAGAGATTCCTGAAATAGAAGTACAGAGACCATATACGGCACACACAGACGCAATAAAGCACTTAGCTAGTAGTTACACGTGAAAAAGACTGGAGGGTCAGGTCCCAAATCTACTCTGTAAAATAACAACGTACTGGAGTGAACGATATGAAAGAAAATGCAGAAAAGAACCAATGAAGAGCAAGGGTGACATAGGCATAATCAGAGCGCGCTGTATAAACATCAGAGGTTCACGGTTGTTCAACATCCTTCCAGCGAGTATAAGAAATATTGCCGGAACAACCGTGGACATCTTCAAGAGAACTGGATAGTTTTCAAGAAGTGCTGGACCAACCAGGCTGTGGTGGATATGTGGCCCTGCGGGCTGCTCCAAGCAACAGCCTGGTGGACCAAACTCTCAAGTCAAGCCTGGCCGGGCTTGGGGAGTAGAACAACTCCCAGAACCCCATCAAGCAGGAAAGTTATTTTCACTTCCCGTCATGTGACTAGCTGAAGGATTGCCCTCCCCTCCAATGTTCTTACATTTTTATTTAACAAAGACAGCAGTTTAGCATTAACATTTAACCTGACAAGTATGGCTCGCAATTCATCCATCCTGGCTTTGCGCTTTATTTTGAAAAAAAAAATTATATAACTAGGTACACTGAAGACTGTCCCTAGTTACAAAAGCTTTATTTGTAAATATTTCGAGTTTCACTTCTGGCCGAGGTGTACAACCTTAAGAATTGATAAACGTAACATTGTATACAACAGTTAATGTTGAGATTGTTTCCTTCCTCCTCCCCCTTCCACCCCGCCCTCGTGGCTGAGGGAATTAACTCGTGGGTTATGCAAGATTAGAAGCTCTTATTCAGTTCGTCAGTGTGTCGATCGTTGTGTTGAGTATGAAGATTGGTGTTGGCTCGGCCTGGTCTTGCAGTCTCCAATTGTTCTCATCCTCTCTTTGTTCCCACTTGTCTCACCTTTGCTCTTCTTGATGGCCGGGAGTCGGGGGTTGGAAAGTGAAGTGTTACTGGGTGCAGACAAGTCATAAAGATGGGGTTCAAACAAATAACCCTACCCATACATAAGAAATAAGATGAAAGTGACAAAACATCGGTCCGTTAAGGACCGGCGAAGCGACAAAACATCGTCACTTTAATTTCTTAAGTGTGGGTTGAGATGTAATTGATACTTGGTGTTCCTTCCACCAACCCTAGTAAAATGTTTCTCCGGCGCTTAATCATTGTGCTTATTCATATTTTTAGTGACGGGGTGTGTACATCCTGTGGGGCCCCGGCTCGAGTTAGTGTTAACAATGACATTCTGCTTGTTTCAGCACGGAGGGGACATTTTCTGTGTGAGCTCGCGTAAGCATTCACACTCTGGTTGTTTATCAACGTGAAGGGGGTGGGAAGGTGTTGCTAGCATCCGGGAGTATCAGAACATTCTTGCACGCTTGTAGTGATTTTTGTTTTGCAATGGTGTGTGGAATGTGGAGGAGCCGGGCTGACGGTGCAGGTGGTATTGGTAAGGGAGCGTCCCAAGGCGCTGGCGGAGTGTTGGTGAGGGAGAACCCCAGGATGCAAATCTGCCAACAGAACCTGTGTTTTGTATGTCGGTGTCTGTACGTGTATTGTGCAATATTATAAACATCATGAAATTCGAGGGACACGGCGGCCCCCCATTTCATCTGACTTAACGGGGGGGGGTCACCATGGAAACTGAACCTAGAGAGAGAAAATCTACAGTTGGGATGCCATAGACACAGAGACACACTATAAACATCCGAGATCCTTGGTTGTTCAACATCCTCCCAGCGAGCATAAGAAATATTGCTGAAACAACCGTGTACATCTTCAAGGGAAAGCTATATAGTTATTTGGTTTGCGGAGATTTTGGAGATCGGTATCCCCGCGGCCCGGTCTCAGACCAGGCCTTCTGTTGGTGCTGTGGTCCACCAGGCTGTTGAACGTAGCTGCCTGCAGTTACTGGTCTTGAGGATCTCGGTAGTGCAGTTGGGTTCATTTTAGATGGGAAATGCCGGGTTTGAGTTCTGGCCGGGACTAATGATTGGGCACGGTTCTTTTCACCTTGTTCACCTCTTCACCTAGCAATAAATGGGTGCCCGTGAGTTAAACTGTTAGATTGTATCCTGGGGAGGGTCACTAGTTCTACCTTGGGGTAGGGGGTGCATAGGTGCTCTTTACAAGTCGAAAGCTACATATTGCTGTCCCCGACAAAATTAAATACAATTAAATTGTACGCTCTAAGTAGACCTGCGCACCTGGGTGCGCGTGCATCCACGCACGTCGGCAGACACTAACTCCACTCTCCTGGAGTCACTGTCAGGTTAGTGCTGTTAGGCAACACCTTCATTATTAGTTGTTAGGATTAGACACTTTTCTGATAACCTAATTATAATAAATTTTTGTATTCCAAGTATTAGCAGTAATATAAATATTACTATTTAGCAATGTGTGGGTCGGGTGTGTGTTAGCGCCTTAACACAATGAGGCGGAGCATAAACACAGCCAGGACAACAATAGCAGCGCTATGTAGGTTAGCTTAGCATTTTAAAAGTACCCAATCACCTTCTGCGGTTGATTGATTGTTCAATAAATCCCTGAACTATATGTTTAACTGATCTCTAACCCTGTCCATGGAGGACAGAAGAAAATGTATATATGCTGGTTAGCATTGTAAATGTGTGGCCACGTCTGTGGTAGAAAATAATAATAATAAAAAAGAAATAGCAGCGCTGCCAGCATTAATGTTGCAGGCAACATTATAATGCACACGTTGCATTTCTTCAAGTAACAACCTGAATCACAGCAAGCTTGGGAAAGGGACAACAGTCAAATAGCTGCTTACGCGGAAGTCTCTTTGTCACTTTAGTTCGATTTTTGGTCCACATTGCTCGTACGAAATATCCCCATGGGGCGTTACGTTATTATTTAAAGTAAAATCACGTGACGCAACTTACCAGGCCCAGGATTACGAACGTGTACATCTTTACCCAAATATTGCGGCGACGTTTACATTGATGTAAACAAAGCTGTCATGGTTGCGGAAAGATGTATAGTTTCGTAAGAGGTTGCGTAAATGCTTTGTGAATCCTGGCCTTGTTCGTCTGTCCCATAACGGCGTAAGAGCTCTGATGTAGGGTGTGGCAGTATTGTACAGGAAACTGAGCAGTTTATCAATGGTGAAGGGACAGATAAAGTCGAAAACTTTATTCATAAGTGGTGCACTTCTTCCTTATTGCTCATAGATTTAAGTTTTATTCGTAAGTGATGTACACAAATCATTACACTTGTGGCTAAAAATGAACAAGTTATCTTGATGATTTCGGGGCTTAGCGTCCGCGGCCCGGTCATCGAGCAGGGCCTCTTGTTAATTAAGCCCCAAGGAACCTTCCAAGGTACCTATTTACTGCTAGGTAACAGGGGGCATCAGGGTGAAAGAAACATTTTGGCCATTTGTCTCCGCCTTCACGGGGGACGAACCCGGAACCTCAGGACTACGAATCCGAAGCGCTGTCCACCCAGCTGTCAGGCGCTCCCGGTTGTTGTTCATCTCTTAGCGAGCATAAGAAATATTGCCGGGACAACCGTGGACATCNGGGTGGCTTCCGAACTCTCCATTCGTAACCATGTCGCCCTAATAATGTATTTTTGTGTATCTCAACATGTTTGTGTGCATGCTGTGGGGAAAATTCACATGTATATTATTCATTTTAAAGAGATGTAGTCTAAGGTGACACTCCCTGGCGAGGACTGAGAGATAATCATAAAGAATACGACGTAGCAAAAACGTTGAACAAATCAATAAAGTTGTAGTTATGCTAAGGCAATGCAGTAAGGTTAGATTTAAGTTAAGCATAATAACCTTGCGGTATGTAAATAACCCTCGGTGTCTGTGACATAGTGTTTTAATAATTGTATTGGTGGTTCTTAAGAACATAAGAACATAAGAACAAAGGTAACTGCAGAAGGCCTATTGCCCATACGTGAAATTAGAGAAATTCTATAACCAATAAGTTCCAGCGAGTGTAAATATTTCATTCAAAATGATCTGCTACCAGAAATTTAGCCAAATACCCGTTTGCTAACTGTAGGTAGTAACCGAGTGATTGTAACCTATCCACCGCTGCCCACTGGATGGGAGGCGGTGTGCAGGACAAACAATCAATTTTGACACTAGATTCTCCACATATGTCAGTTGCTTAATTAGAACCTGTACTTGAGGTCGATCTCGAACCATTGTTGATGTGACGACTTATATTGAATTTTGTAACTAGCTCATCAAGATTGTAACTTGCTTAGCTAAATGAATTGTGGGGTTCAGTCCCTGAGCCCATTATGTGCCTCTGTAAACCCTTTCCACTACCGCCCACAAGATGGGTATGGGGTGCATAATAAATGAACTAAACTAAACGAGGCAGCTCCTATTTATAACCACCCAATCCCACTCATATACGTGTCAACCCACGCTTGAAAACAATGGAGGGATCCCACCTCCACCACGTTACTCGGTAATTGGTTCCACAAATCAACAACCCTGTTACCGAACCAGTATTACCCAAGTCTTTCCTAAATCTATCGACCAATTAGCCTAACGTCTATAGTGGGAAAGTTACTCGAATCTATAATAGCAAATAAAATTCGTCTTCATCTTGAAAAACATAATTAATAATTGAGTCGCAACATGGTTTTATAAATGGCCGTTCATGTTTAACAAATTGTTATGCCCATTAGCTCAGATGGTAGAGTGCCAGAATGCGGCGAAGTTCGTGATGAACTTGCTGGAGGTCACAGGTTCGTGTCCTGTACGGGCTGCCAGTCAAAGGACTGGCAGATGCAGTTTAATGCTGATAAATGTAAAGTTCTGAGCTATGGTAATGATGATAGTTACAAGATACGAGCTAGATGGTGTTGAGATTGCGATGTCGGATTGCGAAAGGGATCTGGGGGGAGTTATAATTAGTAAGAATTTAAAACAAAAGGATCAATGCATAAATGTTCGTAATAGCAAATAGGACACTCGGATTTATTAATCGCAGCGTAAGTAACAAGACACCTGGTGTGGTTCTCAAGCTATATCTTGCTCTGGTTAGGCCCATTTAGATTATGCAGTTCAGTTTTGGTCGCCATATTATAGAATGGAATAAATTCACTTGAACGTGTCCCAGCGTAGGATGACAAAGTTAATCCCCAAATTAGAAATCTTTCATATGAAGAAAGATTAACAAAGCTTAATTTGCATTCACTGGAAAGGCGAAGAGTTAGGGGTGACATGATAGAGGTTACAAGTGATGAATGGACATAACAAAGGGATATTAATAGGGTAATGAAAGTATCAACACAGGACAGAACGCGAAACAATGGGTATAAATTGGAAAGTTTAGATTTAGGAAAGACTTGGGTAAATACTGGTTCAGTAACAGGGTTGTGATTTGTGGAACCAATTGCGCGTAACATTGTGGAGGTGGGGCCCTCGATTGTTTCAAGCATGGGTTGGACATGTATATGAGTGGGATTGGGTGGTAAATAGGAGCTGCCTCGTATGGGCCAATAGGCCTTCTGCAGTGCCTTTGTTCTTATGTTCTTATGTTAAATCTAAACTTATCCAATTTATACCCATTGTTTCGTGTTCTGTCTGTGTTGATACTTTTAATACCCTATTAATATCTCCTTTGTTATGTCCATTCATCCACTTGTAAACTTCTATAATGCACCCCTAACTCTTCGCCTTTCCAGTGAATGCAATTTAAGCTTATAATCTTTCTTCATATGAAAGATATCTAATTTGGGGAATTAACTTTGTCATCCTACGCTGGACACGTTTAAGTGAATTATATCCATTCTATAGTACGGCGACCAAAACTGAACTGCATAATCTAAATGGGGCCTAACTAGAGCAAGATATAGCTGAAGAACCACACCAGGTGTCTTGTTACTAACGCTTCGATTAATAAATCCCAGTGTCCTATTTGCCTTATTACGAACATTCATGCATTGATCCTTTTGTTTTAAATTCTTACTAATCATAACTCCTAGATCCCTTTCGCAATCCGACTTCGCAATCTCAACACCATCTAGCTCGTATCTTGTAACTCTATCATCATTACCTAGCCTCAAAAACTTTACATTTATTAGCATTAAACTGCATCTGCCAGTCTTTTGACCATTTAAAACCCTATTTAGATCAACTTGAAGTGATACCGAGTCGTCTTTCGTGTTAACTTCCCTACCGATTTTGTATCATCTGCAAATTTGCAAATGTTGCTACTTAAACTTGAATCTAAATCATTATATATATTATAAACAACAGAGGTCCCAGGACAGAGCCTTGGGGCACTCCACTAACAACATTATCCCACTCTGACTTAACCCATTTATACTAACTCTGTTTCCTTTGGAATAGCCATGCCCTAATCCAACTTAATATAGCACCCCCAATACCATGAGCCTCTATTTTTTTAATTAGATTAATTTAATTTTTTAATTCTTGTAGGTATGTTTATTTGTGGAGGTGGTAATATTCGCAGTGGGATTGGTAATAGTATTACGGGCTCACCATAGCCCGTGCTACTTGGAACTTATTGTTCCAGGTAGCGAATCATTAACAACAACAAACGGTAATAGTATTTTTTGTTAATTAGTAATGTTAATACTAGCGTTAGTGGTAGTAGCAACTGTAAGACTAGTAGTAATGCTTACTAGTCTTTCAGGTACTATTACAGCTATCACAGATGTTAATGTCTGTGAGTGGTGGTGCTGTTGCGGCTAGCAGTACTAATAGTAGTGGTCAGAAGAGGAGTAGCGGTAATACAAGTGAAAGCTATTGTAGTGAGGGAAGGTGGTGATGAGCTCATCCTGCCATATGCCAACACCTCGCATGCACGCGGTCCAAAACCACTAAGTAATTCAAGGAGTGGGTGGGTGGTTTGGAACTTAATGTTATGCCTGGCACACTAGCGTAGGTATGCGTACACGATGTCTGTGTGTGAGGTGTAGCCTCACGCTCACGCGATCCCATTCACGCATGAACTTTACCCGTGACAGTCTCTTGTCTCTCGCTAGCCACACACGCTGCGTGCTCTCCCTCACTTTCCCCCTCATATGGACAATATCTGTTTTGGTCAATATATTAGATTGAGCGTAAAGCAGCGTCGATAAAGTGAGTACTTGATTCGCTACACACTGGGTGTAAACCTGCTTTGCCTAGTCAGGGCCAGGCGGCCTGATAGTGTTGCTTCCGGTTTCTAATCTCTTCAGCTGGTTAATCCATTCATGCTTCACTAAGTTTCCAACGTTTGCTGTCTTGACAAATTATAAGCCTGCGGTAAGTGTGGTACTATGGTGCCAAACCTTGAATCTAATGCCGTTAAGTGCAGTTATTAAGTTGTGTGACGCAGGCTTAGTAGTGTGACGTGTTGGGCAGGTCGGGGTGGTGGTGTATAGGGACTGTTGATTGGTGCCAAGAATAAACATAAAACAGGTGGAGGGTTCTGTTCGTCGCCCTAACGTAAACACGGAAAATAAACATTTCCCGCCAAGTCTCTCAATTCCCCCCCCCCCCTTGGTCTTCGGGCTCTCGTGTTTTCTCGTTCTGTGGCTCTCGTTCTGTCCGGATACATCACGTCAGGAGCCTAGGGTCAGAGATAGTAGCCTCCTCCAGTCATCGTCAGGTTTCAGTTAAGTGTAATGAGGTTTCCGGTTGCGGCCCCATCCGGTGTGGCAGGGTAAGATGTCGGAAAATGTGTGGTTAGCTGAAGAGGTTTTGGGCTAGGAGGTTGAAGTTGGCTTGGGGGAGGCTGGAGAGACTGTGTTACTGCCGTACGGAGTGTTGGCGTACAGGCCAGTCCTATAATGGAACAGGTGTGTAAGTTACATGTATATGTAACTTACACACTTGTACTTTTGCACACCTGTAACTTTTGTGTGGTGCTCTTGAACGTTTGACCCGCTCTAGGTTGCCTCAGTAACGAGGTGGGCTGTTGTCTGCAATAAAGAAGTGGCTGCGTTGCTTTGATTGCGCTCGCGAGGATTGCGTTTCAGTCCTTGTGTCCCTCTTCTCAAATTTCAATTAAAAGGTGGACCAGCCTAGTGGACCAAACTCTCACAAGTCAAGCCTGGCCTCGGGCCGGGCTTGGGGAGCTGAACTACTCCCAGAACCCCATCAACCAGGTATAAAAGTTCCTGAAACCTTCGTACTGTGAAGTCTTCATTGCCTCCACTGAACTTTCTGGCTCATACCAGTGCATTCACTATTGATTGTAAGAAATGTCTAAAACCTCGGTGGCTTGTTTGTGTATTACCAGTGCCAAATAACTACGTCCATCACCGTGTCATTTCTACTGAATATTTAGTATGCGGTGATAGTTTTTTTTTCGGCTTATCTTCCAGGGACGAGTTTTAAGTCTTCTAGTTTTTTCTTGTAAATTAAACTTCTGGGGCTAGTCTGATGGCATTCTTCGTTTCTTAGTGTGTATGTGTTTGAGATGTGGGCTCCACGCTAGTGCCGCATACTCCAGACTTGGTCTGACATACGTGAAGTACAAGGACTTTAGTGACAACTGGTTCAAATATCTGAATGGACCGTATGAACAACTTCATTGCCAAAGTAGTTAAGATGAATGACGTAGGGTGTGAAGTAGTGGAAAAACATTATACTAATTCAGACGTAAAATTTAGAACCTAGTGTTCGTGAGCGTGTATACTTATTGAGTAAGGGTTCAGTAGCGAACCAAAGACCTGAAGTTCAACCCCCAGAAGCGCAGCTAGGTAAATTCTCGCCTTACCATGAAAAAGCGTGCGCGCGCGCGTGTGTAGGGGTGTGTAGGTGGTTATCTTCTTGGTTTTCTTGATGATTTCGGGGCTTAGTGTCCCCGCGGCCCGGTCCTCGACCAGGCCTCCACCCCCAGGAAGCAGCCCGTAGCAGCTGTCTAACTCTCAGGTACCTATTTACTGCTAGGTAGCAGGGCATCAGGGTGAAAAACATTTTGCCCATTTGTCTCCTCCTCCACCGGGGATCTAACCCGGAACCTCAGGACTACGAATCCGAAGCGCTGTCCACCCAGCTGTCAGGTGTAGCAGGCTTACTGTACACATTCGTCTGTACCGAATGTGTATAGGCGGTTCACGCCGCCTGTACCACCACTATGGTCTTGACTCGCAGTTGATAATTCCGGGTTCGATTCCCGGGCGAAGCAGAAATGGTTGGTCACGTCTACTTTCAGCTGATGGACCTGTTCACCTAGCAGTAAATAGGCTTAAGGGAGTAGGGCAACTGTTATGGGGTTGCATCCTGGGGACAGTTGTTCTGTAACACCACTATACAGTACCACTAATGGTTACACTGGAACCAAAGGTACCAAAAAAAAGGAAATGCTACATAGGTTTAACTACACTGCCACCATCTGCCTTGTGCTTGATTTCAAGTCCTTTCTTTCTTTAACTGTCATTAATTATAGGACGGTTGTTAGCAAACTATATCTAGAGGTTAAGTGGATTCAACAATTGACACAGACGGGAAGTTTAACACGAGTTTATTGAGAACAAAATTATGCTATTCACCACTATAAATCCTACTCTAACACTGGCCAATAGTTAAGAAATTTAGACATGGAACAAAACCTCAGAGATCACACACACACTACCTTCAAGACCTCTGTCTCTCCATCCAGTGGATTCACTGTGTCTCCCGGGCTGTGTGATGTTCTTCACAGACCCACTCTGGACCCTGGTGTCCGGCACTCCCCCCCCCTCCTAACTATCCTACAGGGGGTATATATACACATACAAATGGGGGTGGGGGAGATTTGCTGTTGCTACCTACACCGAAGATGCAATAGGTCGGGTCACACGTGCACACTCAAGAATTGTTCCATTAAGCTTGTGTGACATTCACCATACACTCTTCAAGAGAGGAATTATTAATTACCTGTGTGACTGACCTCTGACCTGACTAAAAGAGGGGAGATCCATGGATGTTTACACATAAGAATCTGGGATCTAATTCCATTGCAATGTTTGACAAGAGTATCATGAAATATTACATACTTGAAACTAGCTGACTAAGACTAACCCAGGAATTTTTAATCAACATAAGAGATAATCCAGAGGTCATCTGAGCTGACCTCTTGGAGAAGGCTTCCCTGGGTGTGAACTCTAGGGGGGGGGGTGTTATGGTGTTACAGTTCTACTTAGAGGAAAACCTTGATATAAACACAGTTTGCGTGTATGCATTCCCAGGCTTTGTCCCCAATAAGAGAAATTATGCGCCCTTCTCCACTCCTCGCGAGCCAATGTGGAACCTCCCATATGCCTTGAACCCCCTCGTTACCCTCCCCCCCCCCTCCTCATCGGCCACGCCACCCACCTCCCCCTTGGTGGGTCCTCATTAACCTCGGGTAGCTGGGTCATGTTATAAACACGGGGGCTGTAACCCGTTAATTTTCCCTTGCTTATACTCCCACTAACGAATTTACACTACCGCCTCCCCTTAAAACTTCCACGGACAATCGACTTGCCAGGTCATTCGTCCCGCCACTGGAAGGGGTTAGAAAGATGAGTGGGGAGCCAAAAGGAAGGAAGGAGGTGGGGGTGGGGAGATTAGGAGAGTTGGATCAAGAGAAGGGGGAGGGGGAGTGAAAGTGCAGAGGAGGGGATTGCTAGTAACTATTGCAGTGAAGGTAGATATATATATAACGGGATAAGGTCAGTATTAGAAAGCTGGAGAGGGGGTCACTACCATCGTCCTGTACAGAAACTAGCTTGGCAGTCTCTCTGTGTACAGGATAGCACATTTCATGTATATTTGATGGGGGTTAAGAGGTGTGTGCACGCTTCGACATAGGCCTAGCGTTGTCAATAATCCTTTCGATTTCATTGAATTAAAAGCATGAAAAACTGCATGTTTACTGGGTCAGCTGTCATCACCCTTGTCTGATGTTTGATCAAGTCAAGTGCTTGGTCAAAACAAGAGTATAAAGTACTCCTGTACTTAAAGTAACGTGCTTGTGACGGTAGGATCGTCAACGGTGTGGCGAGGACAGTCACAACCCCGCTCCTGTGCCAGGTACATCTACTACGGGCTCACCATAGCCCATGCTACTTGCAATTTTTAGATTAAATTTTGTTTATTCAGGTAAAAGTACATACATTGAGTAGCATAATGTTGGATTTAAAGATAGAGATAGTACATACAATATCTAAAGCCACATGTACGCATAGCGTTTCGGGCAAGTAGTTCAGTAGCTGGTAGTTTTTGTTCAGAGTAGTTGAATCTAAAACATGCGGGGAGGAGTCCGGTCTGGTAATGAAGGACCGAGATCGTGTTGTTGAATAAATTAGTTAGGTGGAATTTGTAATGGTCTGGGCACAGTTCATAATTAGTAGAGCGGTGGGCTATTGGCTCCTAGTGATTAAGTTTACTGGTATGGGTCCTGTTAGTATTGCTGTTGCTTCTCCCTCCCCACCAGAGAGTCTATCCTTTCATTTTCCTTGTCCACTTCCTCTGTTCATTTATTCACTAAACCACCACTGCGGTCACTACCCCCCCCCCCCCCTCTCATCCTCCACCTCTCCCTCGATACAGACTGACTATGACATCTTAAGGTGGTGAATGTTTCCCGCTCACAGACGGGAGACATCTCCCGTCACGCAGGGTGCAGTCGCACCTCCACAGATCTCCAGTATCAGCTCTTGATGCTGGTAATGGCTCAAAGGGGCCTCCACTTACGGGCTATTCATCCCCGTGCCACCTTTTTGGGTGGCTTAATCTTTATCAATCAATCAATCCCGCTCACAACCCAGGCTACGTGTATGGCGTCCGTACAAGAGCGCATCCATGGGTCTCAAAGTTGACCTTCCCCCCCCCCCCCACCTCCTCTCTCTCCCCCTTCCTGTTGGTCTTCTCAGTGTTCACGTTTTTTAGTGGAGGTGCGGATGGGTGCAAATGTCCAGTTACGGCGTAATTGGGAAGTGGGGGATTGGAGTGGCTGCTCAAAGGCAGTTGAATTTTTAGTTTCGTTCTTACTCACCTTTACTCATCCCGTGGGCGGCGGTGGAAAGGGTTGCAGAAGCGCACATAATTAGTTCAGCAATTGAACCCCATACTTCGTTTAGCTAAGCAAGTGACTTTTGAAGCTAGTTACACAATTGTTAATGTTACATAGACATTGTATGTGTGTATATATTATATATAATATATATATATATACTCACAAATACATATACATATCAATAATCGTTTTATGTCAGTGTTTCAACAAGAGGCTCACAAGTCACTATACAAGGCACTTTACATCTATGGCGAGTCACACAGTTTCTAGTCTTGCTCCACACCCACCCAGCTGGGCGGCAGCTTTAGGCATGTGCAGGCTGCACCAACAGTGAGCAAATTTTGAATACTTCGCTAAGATTCTCGGCAGTACAGCATTATGAATGAAGTACTTACACATTTCTTGGACTCCATTAATGGTGTTATCTCTGAATTCCGAGAGTGAATAAATTCCCATCCTCCTGTTTTGGTAGTACTTATATCGACGTACCTCATCCTTCCTATAAGTACCATCGTACCTATATCGTAGATATAATATAGATATATCGACGTACAATACAATAACAAATCGGTACTATTGAATTTGGACAAACTGGGAAACTATTTTCTACTAAATGTTGAGAAGACAGACTAAACTAACCTAACCGTCCTAGGCCTAATACATGCTATCTGAAGCCTAATATAGTACGTGTGCGCGCTATACTAGGTTACGGGCTCACCATAGCCAGTGCTACATGGACACTTCGTTCTGAGTAGCTAAATCTAAAACTACTACTATACTATACTAGGCCCAGGAATATTTAAGTTTGTGTTTTTCACTTTTGTCGGTCTCTTATAAAGTTAATAGGACAAAGTTCTATTTTATATTTATATATACAAGTTCTTACATTCTTGTACAGCCACTAGCACGCACAGCGTTTCGGGCAGGTCCTTAATCCTAATATTCTCCGGAATGCGACCCGCCAAATCGTTTAATAACCAGGTACCCAATCACTGCTGGGTGAACAGAGGCTACGGTTAAGGATTGGCGCCTAGCCAATCCTCCCCCGGCCAGGATACGAATCCCCAGGCCAAAACGCTTGCGAAACGCCAGGCGAGTATCTTACCACTTCGCCATTGGGACTGCATCTGTCTAATTGCTTAAAACGTTATAGTCTTTGCACTATGGTGCACATAGTCACAAAAACTATCAAAACAAGAGAATGGGTTAGAATAATTATAATTTGAAGTAAAATAGTGGTTAGGGAATAGTGGAGGGGGGTGGGGGTGGTGAGTGGGAGGAAGAGGTTGAGGTTGGTAGGGACTGTGGGTGTCGCGAGATGTACCCAACTTCGACCAAGGTGGTGGTGGTGGTGGTGATCATAGGTGGAGGAGGAGGAGGCAGCGCGGTTGAAGATCACAGGTGGAGGAGGCAGCGCTGTGCCTCTGGGAGCATTAAGGGTGAAGCTCCTGTGCTCACATAGGGAGCACAACGAACTACACTCCGGAGTCTCCCTTGCAATTTGGCTGTCTCCATCTGTCCTTCCACTGGTCTATAAAGGGAACAGGATGCTCGTAAGATTGAAACTTAAAACTATAATAATAATAATAATAATAATAATAATAATAATAATAATAATAATGATGAGTAATATAGACGAAAAGTAGAATAGTAATAATAATGCTGACTTGTGTAACTCTTAACAATTTAGTATTAAAGTTGGTAATGCAGAAGCTGACGTAATCATTATACACAGAAGAACTGAGTCATACAAGAAATCCAGAAAAATCCAAAATATTTCTTCACACGTAAAATCTAAACTAAAAGCTTCCACCAACATTGGACTTGTACTTACACAGACGCTGATGTAATTTACACAGATTTCGCAAAAGCTTTTGATAAATGTGACCATGGTGTTATTGCACATAAAATGCGTTCAAAAGGAATTACCGGAAAAATAGGCAGATGGATCTACAATTTCCTGACTAACAGAACCCAATGTGTAAGTCAACAAAATAAAATCCAGCCCATCAACCGTGAAGAGCTCAGTCCCCCAGGGTACTGTGCTTGCTCCAGTACTTTTTCTCATCCTCATATCGGACATAGACAAGAACACAACCTATAGTACTGTATCATCCTTTGCAGATGACACTAGGATCTTCATGAGAGTAGGCCACATAGAGGACACGGCAAACCTTGAGCGCAGGCGGGAGAGATACATAATCATTTACACTTGGAAAATATTAGAGGTGCTGGTCCCAAACCTGCACACGGAAATAACATCACATGAGACCAGAAGACATGGCAGGATGTGCAGAATACCCCCGTTGAAAAGCAGAGGTGCAACAGGTACTCTGAAAGAAAACTCGATCAACATCAGAGGCCCGAGACTGTTCAACACGCTGCCGCTACACATAAGGGACATAACTGGCAAACCCCTCAGTGTGTTCAAGAGAGAACTGGATAAGCACCTCCAAAGGATACCTGATCAACCAGGCTGTGACTCATACGTCAGGCTGCGAGCAGCCGCGTCAAACAGCCTGGTTGATCAGTCCAGCAACCAGGAGGCCTGGTCGACGACCGGGCCGCGGGGACGCTAAGCCCCGGAAGCACCTCAAGGTAACCTCAAGGTAAGGTAAGGTACACCTTTACTTGCGTATACCTTGCGTCGATTTCGGGGATCAGCGTCTCTGCGGCCCAGTCAATGACCAGGCTTCCTGGTTAATGGTCTTGTTAACCAGGCTGTTGGAAGCGGTTGCTCGCAGCCTGACGCAGGAATCTCAGCCTGGTTGATCTTTGCTTTGGAGAAGATGAAGTGAAGGTTCATGTACACAGGACAAGGAAATAAGTGAAATGCTGGATCCAATATGAGGCTGTGTTTAGCACGCCAGTAAACATGAAAGTGGAAGGCCCGGGCAGCTTCTTTATGAATGGTATAAGAACAAAGGTAAATGCAGAAGGTCTATTGGCTCATACGAGGCAGCTAATATATATACCCACCCAATCCCACTCATATACATGTCCAACCCTCGCTTGAAACAATCGAGGGACCCCACCTCCACCACGTTATGCAGTAATTGGTTCCCCAAATCAACAACCCTGTTACCGAACTAGTATGTACCCAAGTCTTTCCTAAATCTAAACTTATCCAATTTATACCCGTTGTTTTGTGTTGTCTTGTGTTGATACTTTTAATACCTTATAATATCCCCCTTTTGTTATGTCCATTCATCCAATTGTAAACCTGTCACCCCTAACTCTTCGCCTTTCCAGTGAATGCAATTTAAGCTTTGTTAATCCTCCTTCGTATGACAGGTTTCTTATTTGGGGAATTAACTTTGTCATCCTTTGTCATGGATATAAATTCACTTGAACGAAACATCTGGACACGTTCAAGTGAATTTATATCCATTTTATAGTACAGCGATCAAAACTGAACTGCATAATTTAAATCCCAGTCAGTCAGGTGCTGTCACAGTGAGAGGTTGTGTTAGCTAGAGCTCCGAGTGAAACAATAATATTCAGCAATAATGGAGGGTTTGGTGAGGGAGTTGGTGAGTCTGGTTGGAGCTCTGAGGACAGAGCTGGATTCGTTGCGGGAGGAGGTAAGGCAGCTCAAGCAACGACAGGATGAAGCAAAGGAGGAGACCGGCATTAGGGAGACCCCGTCTTGGCATATTGTAAAAGACAGGGGTCTTAAGAAGACCTTGGCAAAAAAGACACCTAATACCATAAAGATTAGAAATGCATTTGATGTGTTGGAGGACGAGTGCTGTGGTGAACCTATGGTTCAGCGTGGAGGTAAGGGCATAGCGGCGAGGAACATTGAAGCGCGTGTCCCTCAAAGTGCCCCAAGAAAAAAGGGAGGATCGAAGCGAATTTTGGTTGTGGGAGATTCCCAGGTGAGGTATTTGGACAGAACGTTTTGTGCCAGAGATAAAGGAAACAGATTAAGGGTTTGCTATCCTGGAGCTGGTATTGGTGATATTGTTGGAAACATGAAAGATATTATGACGGGAAATGGGAGCAAACCCATTATTTGTATTAGTGTAGGGGGTAATGATGTTGGGAGAGTTAGAAGTGAGGAACTAATACTGAAATTCAAGACAGCAATAGAATTAGTTAGGAGCAAGGGAGGAATCCCGATCATATGTGGCATTCTTCCAAGAAAGGGAGTGGGAAATGAATGGATGTCGAGGGCACTTGGTGTCAATTGCAGGCTGGAAAGATATTGCAAATCTAATGCAATATCTTATATAGACAACTGGGAACACTTCTATGGAAGAAATGAAATGTATGCTCGGGATGGGGTGCATCTATCGAGAACTGGGTTGTTGCTGTTGCAAATTCGTTGGAAGAAGTGGTTAGAGGTGTTTGTTTGGGTTTAAACTGTTAGTAGATAGAGGTATGGGAATTGATTTCGAGGAAGGATGTAATAAAAGTATGTGTTTGCGGGAGAAAGGAATTGGCAAAATGATCAGGGAAAGAGAAGGGCCTCAAAATAACAATTCACTTAGGGTATATTACACAAACAGTAGAAGTCTAAGAAATAAAATTAACGAATTAAATGCTCTTGTCTGCACAGAAAAAATAGATATTATTGCACTTACCGAAACGTGGATGAATGTTGATAATAGAGAACTATTAGCCGAATATCAAATAAATGGATTTAAACTATTTCACACAGATAGATATATTAGACGAGGTGGTGGAGTAGCCATATACGTTAGGGACAATTTGAAATGTAGTCTCAAAGAGGGAATCAAAACTGAGCCACACACAGAAACTATTTGGATAGAATTAAACGAAAAAGCAAATAATATTATAATAGGAGTTATATATAGGCCACCAAATTTAGACAGAATGGAAGCAAAGCATCTATGGGATGAAATATCTAGGGCATCTAGATCTAACAGTATTTATGTCATGGGTGACTTTAATTTGAGTGGAATAAACTGGTTGAACAAAACAGGGAATAGTGAAGCAGAAGATTTTCTAGAATTAATTGACGATTGCTTTCTTACGCAACACATTAAGGAACCAACACGGGAAAATAATATTTTAGATTTAGTGTTAAANCAATGATCCAGTTGCACTACAGTGCCCAACTCCAGGGTATCTATTTACTGCTGGAGAAGGGGGCATTAGGTGAAAAGGAAACGTGCCCACCATTGTCTCCCCCGCGAATCGAACCAGAGATCCCAGATTGAGAGTAGAGAACGAAGCCAACTTTACTACGACACCCTATGAATTTTGGTCAGCAGAAAATTGGTAGCTATAGAGAGGCACATAATAGATGAGTTTGAATTGGATTAGGCTAATAGGTATTTGAAATTAAGATTAATTGAAGGAATAACAGAGTAAACGGCAAATTATAGCAATGTGGTTTTTGGAGACAGCAATGGTGTAGGAATTGAGGGTATTGGAGAGAGGCGGGAGGAAGAGGGGGGAGATAAAGTGCTCTAAAGACATCTTCCTCAGTGAAAGCTGAGGGAGTAGGTGAGGCCGGTGAGGGAGAGATGAGGTAAGTAGGTAGGTAGAAAGAAATATCTTGCTGCGCGCTTGGGGGGATGGGGCGCTGTTGCTGGGTGATGGTGGTCGTCATGGTGATGATGGTAGTACTCACCTGGTAGTGCACCAGGTATGGTGACTACAGGCGGGCTTGTAGATGTCGATTGCACTGTTAAGTATAATGTATACACAAGCTCTTATGGTCCTTGACGTAATGATACCTTAGAGATGGTTCATTGTTGTTGTTTTCCTTGGTGGTGGGTAGAGCGCGGCTGTGGGTGGTGGTAGTGTCGTCATGACCTCGACAAGCAAGAGGCAACACACCCTCTTGCAAGAGAGCTTGCGCGCGCTTTCCTCCTCATTCTTAAATCCTCCCCCCCCCCCATCATCTTCTCCATATCTCTCTGCCTATTCGCCCACTGTATTTTTTTAGTCAGTACGCTTCAATAGTTAAAGAAATATAAAAGTAATAAAAGACAGTGTATATCTGGAATTCATAAAAGGTGTAGATAAATTATCAACCCACAAGAGTCTGACCTACTCTCGCCTAATCTAATTAATTTAACTCATTGAAGTTTCCTGAGCAAGCTCGTTAATTTAACCCAACGCACACAGTTCACCTCCCAATATTACCACCAGTCTTCATTTTCTCTGCCCCCGATCTTGGTGGGTAGGTGCGTGCGCACGCGCCCGCCCGCACCTACTCGCCTATAAACAAGTTGGGGGCATCTGGGGGACTGCCATGCCCGGTGGGCGCCTTCACCGTGGGGTGTGCTGCCTTGGCGGTGCGGGTCGCCCCATATTCAAAGGTCAGGGGCCAGATTCACGAAGTAGTTACGCAAGTACTTACGAACGCGTACATCTTTCCTGAATCTTTGGCGGCTTTGTTTACAATTATTAAACAGTTAATGAGCTCCGAAGCACCAGGAGGCTGTTTATAACAATAACAGCAGTTGATTGGGAAGTTTTCATGCATGTAAACTGTTTAATAAATGTAACCAAAGCCGTTAAAGATTGAGGAAAGAGATACACGTTCGTAAGTACTTGCGTAACTGCTTCGTGAATCTGGCCCCTGGGGGGGTTGTTCTATGATATGTAGTGACCAGCTTCGCTAGGAAGGTAACCTAGCCAATGTTTGTTGAAATACGTGTGCCTTTTATAAGGAAGAGAAGAATCGTAGTTGGTTTCTTATGGATAATTTTTCATGGTTGATCTTCCATCATGGTTTCATGCCTCCAATGATAGGACTATATTTTAACACCGCTTGGTAGATTTGCGTTTCCATGAGTTCGTTCTCGGGCGCAATCATGCATCAGATGACTGATGTTATCTTTGGGTGTGTCACAATCGTCTCGCCACACCATTGCTCCTTTGCGCGTGATAAGCGAGCGAGTGGCGCTGCCCAATAAACCCGCCCCTCGGGGCAAAATTTAAAATTAAAATAAGCGATCACCTGTGGTATAAACATCAGAGGGCCGCGGTTGTTCAACGTCCTCCCAGCGACTATAAGAAATATTGCCGGAACAACCGTGGACATCTTCAAGAGAAAACTGGACTGTTTTCTACGAGAAGTTCCGGATCAGCCGGGCTGTGGTGGGTACGTGGGCCTGCGGGCCGCTCCAAGCAACAGCCTGGTGGACCAAACTCTCTCACGTCAAGCCTGGCCTCGGGCCGGGCTTGCGGAGTAGAACAACTCCCAGAACCCCATCAAGCAGGTTGGGGGAGGGGTCATACGACGCAATGTCTGTATTGTTGCAGCGTCAGTTTAAGCCGGTAATGATCTGTATTGGGGAGGAGGAGGAGGGGGCGGGGGATCTGACGTTGAGGAAAATTGTTGTCGCACCACAACAATGACCTGTGCCAGTACAGTTCTGCCAATACAACTGGTTATTCACACACTGAATATAAATCGAACGCAGTGTCGTTTGATCCCCAGGGTTCGGGACGGATCCCACCACAGGGTGGCTTCCGAACTCTCCATTCGTAACCATGTCGCCCTAATAATGTATTTTTGTGTATCTCAACATGTTTGTGTGCATGCTGTGGGGAAAATTCACATGTATATTATTCATTTTAAAGAGATGTAGTCTAAGGTGACACTCCCCTGGCGAGGACTTGAGAGATAATCATAAAGAATACGACGTAGCAAAAACGCTGAACAAATCAATAAAGTTGTAGTTATGCTAAGGCAATGCAGTAAGGTTTAGATTTAAGTTAAGCATAATAACCTTGCGGTATGTAAATAACCCTCGTGTCTGTTGACATAGTGTTTTAATAATTGTATTGGTGGTTCTTAAGAACATAAGAACATAAGAACAAAGGTAACTGCAGAAGGCCTATTGGCCCATACGTGAATTTAGAGACAATTCTATAACCAATGTTCCAGCGATGTGTAAATATTTCATTCAAAATGATCTGCTACCAGAAATTTTAGCCAAATATCCCCAGTTTGCTAACTGTAGGTAGTAACCGAGTGATTGTAACCTATCCACCGCTGCCCACTGGATGGGAGGCGGTGTGCAGGACAAACATATAAATTTTGACACTAGCTCTCCACATATGTCAGTTGCTTAATTTAGAACCTGTACTTGAGGTCGATCTCGAACCCATTGTTGATGTGACGACTTATATTGAATTTTGTAACTAGCTCATCAAGATTGTAACTTGCTTAGCTAAATGAATTGTGGGGTTCAGTCCCTGAGCCCATTATGTGCCTCTGTAACCCTTTCCACTACCGCCCACAAGATGGGTATGGGGTGCATAATAAATGAACTAAACTAAACGAGGCAGCTCCTATTTATAACCACCCAATCCCACTCATATACGTGTCCAACCCACGCTTGAAACAATGGAGGGATCCCACCTCCACCACGTTACTCGGTAATTGGTTCCACAAATCAACAACCCTGTTACCGAACCAGTATTTACCCAAGTCTTTCCTAAATCTATCGACCAATTAGCCTAACGTCTATAGTGGGAAAGTTACTCGAATCTATAATAGCAAATAAAATTCGTCTTCATCTTGAAAAACATAAATTAATAATTGAGTCGCAACATGGTTTTATAAATGGCCGTTCATGTTTAACAAATTTGTTATGCCCATTAGCTCAGATGGTAGAGTGCCAGAATGCGGCGAAGTTCGTGATGAACTTGCTGGAGGTCACAGGTTCGTGTCCTGTACGGGCTGCCAGTCAAAGGACTGGCAGATGCAGTTTAATGCTGATAAATGTAAAGTTCTGAGGCTAGGTAATGATGATAGTTACAAGATACGAGCTAGATGGTGTTGAGATTGCGATGTCGGATTGCGAAAGGGATCTGGGAGTTATAATTAGTAAGAATTTAAAACAAAAGGATCAATGCATAAATGTTCGTAATAAGGCAAATAGGACACTCGGATTTATTAATCGCAGCGTAAGTAACAAGACACCTGGTGTGGTTCTCAAGCTATATCTTGCTCTGGTTAGGCCCCATTTAGATTATGCAGTTCAGTTTTGGTCGCCATATTATAGAATGGATATAAATTCACTTGAACGTGTCCAGCGTAGGATGACAAAGTTAATTCCCCAAATTAGAAATCTTTCATATGAAGAAAGATTAACAAAGCTTAATTTGCATTCACTGGAAAGGCGAAGAGTTAGGGGTGACATGATAGAGGTTTACAAGTGGATGAATGGACATAACAAAGGGGATATTAATAGGGTAATGAAAGTATCAACACAGGACAGAACGCGAAACAATGGGTATAAATTGGATAAGTTTAGATTTAGGAAAGACTTGGGTAAATACTGGTTCAGTAACAGGGTTGTTGATTTGTGGAACCAATTGCCGCGTAACATTGTGGAGGTGGGGTCCCTCGATTGTTTCAAGCATGGGTTGGACATGTATATGAGTGGGATTGGGTGGTTATAAATAGGAGCTGCCTCGTATGGGCCAATAGGCCTTCTGCAGTTGCCTTTGTTCTTATGTTCTTATGTTAAATCTAAACTTATCCAATTTATACCCATTGTTTCGTGTTCTGTCTTGTGTTGATACTTTTAATACCCTATTAATATCTCCTTTGTTATGTCCATTCATCCACTTGTAAACTTCTATAATGCACCCCTAACTCTTCGCCTTTCCAGTGAATGCAATTTAAGCTTTATTAATCTTTCTTCATATGAAAGATATCTAATTTGGGGAATTAACTTTGTCATCCTACGCTGGACACGTTTAAGTGAATTTATATCCATTCTATAGTACGGCGACCAAAACTGAACTGCATAATCTAAATGGGGCCTAACTAGAGCAAGATATAGCTGAAGAACCACACCAGGTGTCTTGTTACTAACGCTTCGATTAATAAATCCCAGTGTCCTATTTGCCTTATTACGAACATTCATGCATTGATCCTTTTGTTTTAAATTCTTACTAATCATAACTCCTAGATCCCTTTCGCAATCCGACTTCGCAATCTCAACACCATCTAGCTCGTATCTTGTAACTCTATCATCATTACCTAGCCTCAAAACTTTACATTTATTAGCATTAAACTGCATCTGCCAGTCTTTTGACCATTTTAAAACCCTATTTAGATCAACTTGAAGTGATACCGAGTCGTCTTTCGTGTTAACTTCCCTACCGATTTTTGTATCATCTGCAAATTTGCAAATGTTGCTACTTAAACTTGAATCTAAATCATTTATATATATTATAAACAACAGAGGTCCCAGGACAGAGCCTTGGGGCACTCCACTAACAACATTATCCCACTCTGACTTAACCCCATTTAT
>WNGS01009202.1:16522088-16532183 GCA_020271785.1 Procambarus virginalis
ACATCTCATCCCACACATAAGAAATTAAAGGTGACGTATGATTTGTCGCTTCGTGTCGGTCCTTAACGGACCCCGATGTTTTGTCACTTCATCTATATTTTCTATATGTATGGGTAGGGTTCTTTAGTTCTGACCCCACTCTTTATGACTTGTCTGCACCCAGTAACACTTCACTTTCCAACCCCCGACTCTCCAGGCCATCAAGAAGAGCAA
The DNA here is from genome assembly GCA_020271785.1 of Procambarus virginalis. Classification (NCBI taxonomy): domain Eukaryota; kingdom Metazoa; phylum Arthropoda; class Malacostraca; order Decapoda; family Cambaridae; genus Procambarus; species Procambarus virginalis. Next base: position 16,522,302 of record WNGS01009202.1, read on the forward strand.
AGGAACAACAAGTGGGAACAAAGAGAGGATGAGAACAATTGGAGACTGCAAGACCAGGCCGAGCCGAGCACAAGTCCACCCCCAATCTTCATACGCAACACAACAGCATCGCCAACTTGACGCAGACTTGAATAAGGAGCTTCTAATCTTGCATAAGGACACCACGAGATTACTTCCCACTGTCCACGCCACATCGTGTGCGGGACCGGGGAAGGGGGAGGGGGGAGGAAGGAACAATCATCAACATTAACTGTTGTATACAATGTTACGTTTATCAATTCTTAAGGTTGTACACCTCGGCCAGAAGTGAAACTCGAAATATTTACAAATAAAGCTTTGCTAACTAGGGACAGTGCCTTCAGTGTATACCTAGGTTATATAAATTTTGTTTTTATTCAAAGTAAAGGCGCAAAGCCCAGGATGGATGCAATTGCGAGTCCATACTTGATCAGGTTAAATGCTTAATGCTATAAACTGCTGTCTTTGTTAAACTAAAGATGTAAGAACATTGGAGGGGGAGGGCATCCTTCAGCTAGTCCACATGACGGGAAGTGGAAAATAACTTCCTGCTTGATGGGGTCTTCGTGGGAGTGTTTCTACTCCCCAAGCCCGGGCCAGGCTCTTGACTTGAGATTTTGGTCCACCAGTCTGTTGATTGGAGCAAGCCAGCAGGGCTGCACATAGTCCACCACAGCCGGTGGGTTGGTCCAGCACTTCTTGAAAAAAAAAACTATCTAGTTTTCTCTTGAAAGATGTCCACGGTTTGTTTCCGGCATATGTTCTTTACACTACTCCTGGACCTGGAATGTTTAGCTCGAGACACCGTGAACCTCTGACTGTATTATACAGCGCGCTCGTGATTGTGCCTATGTCACCCTTGCTCTTCATTGGTTCTTTTCTGCATTTTTCTTTCATATCGTGCTACACTCCAGTACGTTGTATTTATTACAGAGTAGATTGTGGGACCTGACTACCTCCAGTCTTAGTTTCACGTGAACTACATAGCTAATGTGCTTTATCTCGTCTGTGTGTGCCGTATATGTCTCTGTACTTCTATTTCAGGAATCTCTCTCCTGCTCTGGAGGAGAAAGCGAATACTGAGCAGTACTAAAGACGGGACAGTTACAAGTGATTTGAATAGTACAATTATTGTGATGGAATCCTGGATTTTAAAGTTTTCGTAATTCATCCTACTCAATACATCCAACTTGAGAAAAATTACCTCGCATTAATCCTTTCTTATCCTTCCTAGATTGGCCGCGAGCACAGTAGCCTACACAGTCCACCTTGAGACGCACTGATGTATGACCAATCATCTTGTACAATGTTCGAATAAAAAAAAACATATCCATTCAACACCCACTTCTCTATTACACAATTCTCAATAACATCCTCACCCACAGCCTTAAGCATATACCCCCCCCCCCACTCCGCTCTCCCCTCTCCTGTTGGACTCTTCCAGGTCTTTGAACTACAGGTAACCAGTGGGTAGCTAGCTAAAATACAGGGGACATTCTATTTGTATATAAATAATAGGGAGCGCGCACACTCCGCATAAACACACATTAAAAAGAGGAATGTTGATGTGAGAGCACAATGGCCTCGCTGGGGAGGGATGGAAGGAGCCAAGCGAGTATTATTAATAATTTGGCCAACAATATGTTAGCAAACATGTGTCTAGCGCTTAAATGTTCTGCCGCATCGAGAATAAACAAAATGTGGAGCGATCGTGTGTGGACCCAGCTCTCACACGCTTCTAATTTATGTCATGTTCACTAGGATTCATTTCATCATTCACTATCACCCCGTACCCACCCACCACTAATAGCAGCGTTGCCAAAGGAGTAATCCTACTGACAACCCCTCCCCCCACCCCCCATTCATCCCTTCTCAAGTCTTGACAATGCTCCATGTCTTTTTCCCTGCATCATCCGTTCTCTTTATCCGCTAGCGTTCTATAATTGCTATAGCCATAAGCGCACGAACCTTGAAAATTTGTGTACTTGTCGTACTTCGTATAAAACAAATCCTGGAGGATGCCTGGTCGAGGACCGGCCCGCAGGGACGTTGTAGAGCCCCCGAAATCATCGCAGGTAACCGCAAATTATCTGGATGAGGTTCTTGGGGGAAGAGTTCTACTCCCCCCTAAGCCCGGCTCGGGGCCAGACTCTAGCCTATCGTATCCTACAAGACGCCGCACCTGGCCTTCCTAGACCTAACCCAAAACGCACACATCCTCTTCCTACTCTCTCCTCTTTTACCTTAACCACTTGCAGTAACATAATCGTTGCTAAAGACTGCGTAAAGGTATGTGGGGAGGGGGTGCACTCGTGCCATACCGACCAGCAACATGTGCACTCACTATAACTTGTAGCGCTGACGTACCCCCCCCCCTAAACGCACGTGGCGAGTGTGCACCCATGCGTCGAGCCATCCCGCCAGCCAGCTTGACGCTCTCACACCGCTAACACCTATTGCAAACACTTGACCCAGTGAAGCAAGATATAATCGCGCTCCCCTGTCGTAATGCCAACCGCAGCGCAATTTACACCACACAGGAACGAGAAGAAATTCCTCTCATTACATTACGATGCATAGCACAAACGGGAGAGAAGGATAGACCGAACAGGAAGTAAACCTACGATTCATAACAGAAAAGGGAGAAATAGGAAGGTGAAAATAGAAAAATGACGACGTAAAGAAAACTCGCTTCGTTAATACAAGGAAGGATAAGAGGCAGTAGTAGGAGGGAGGTTTAGCAGGAACTAGTAGTACTGTAGCAGTTCAGTAGTAGACATCTACAGTCTCTGGAGACTACGGAGCTGTGCTCTGGTTGTTGAGGCTGGAGTATCCTCTCCAGAACACTCCAGGCAGGAACTACAGAAGCAACAAACAAAGACAAAACAGGGGGGGCAGGGGGGTATGGAACAGCAGCACACGCACTGAGCAGAGGAGTGAAATATTTAAGGTTGAAAGTGAACGTTCACAGATGGCATTTCCGCAGGGAACGTTTCGTAACCCCCAACCATTAAGACATTTTTTGGTTAGATGTTTATTGCCAGCGACGTGTTTCACCATGCGTGTGTGGCCGGTAGTAACCCACACACACTATGTTATATTATGATTAAATACAGTTATGCCTTATAGTATGGACACCAATCACCGCCGTTCTACCGCCGGGAGTCTCATCGCCTCGTCTGTTAGACAATGCAAATTGCGCAAAAAACTAGTTGGGCGTCTTAAACCTCTCAGAACTCTTGTTGGTAAAGGATTTGGCATTAACATAATATATGCTCGTAGTTTTTATGTTGCATTTATACGATCTGTTGATTATTATGCCTTGCATCATCTTAATTTTTCTCCTAAACAATTAAAAGGCCTAGATGTAGTACAGCATGATGCCATGCGCATCATCCTGGGTTGTCCTAGAACTGTCAGAATTGTTAACATGAGAAAGGAACTAACTTACACCTTCCAATTACGAAAGAATAGTTCTACTTAGTACTATGTTCTGCGCCAAAACTTTGAAAAATAGTGGTCCCCCCAGCTCTATTCAAATTAAATTGAGATCCATTCTAAAGAATTTTGACTGTTTCCTCAATCCGCCGCAAAAAAGCTCCCCTAACAGTGATGTGGCTCAGTAGTGTGTGCCTATAATCTCAGAAACTGAATGTGTCTATTAACCCTGATAAAACTTTTCCACTATATTCCCCATTGGAATAGCATGTGGGAGATCTCTCTGCATTATACCCCCCATCAGTGTAAAAGACAAATGTATAACACTGACATTTTGAGATGTATAACAGTAGAAGCTATTGACAGTCCTCTTCAAATTCTCAAACCAACTGAAACCTATGCCTTTACTGGGCTAGCACGACAACATACCGAGCTATTGGGCATTTTATCATAGCCACTGAATACCTGTAAGCTCATGGTGGTGGAGTTATTTTCTGTGACTCTAAAAAGTGCTCTGCAGTCCTTAAAATAAACCATCACAATGTATGTCGGAAGTAGCTTGTAATATTAAATGGAATGGTAATTTTTGCCAATGATAGTATACTCTTGTATAAAATTAGTGTGGATCCCATCCCCATGTTGGAGTTGGAAAACAGTGACTTCGTAGTTCGATTGGCCAATGAGGCTTGCAGGAAAGAAAACATTGATTATGACTTTGGACTATCTAAGTGCAATTATTAAAACGTACAAATTAAAGAAATTTAATTTCAGATTTAAGAAAACTAAGAAATGCCCAGAGAACCTGAAAGCTGCAGTATTAAAAGTTATGGACAAGTTTTGTAATAATAGGTATTTGTATGGTCAGCACAGTAACCGAACAAGGCAATGTGATTAGTCATTGCGCGAATTCGCCTATGGCTATAGACACCATCTGGCTAGGTTAGTGAGGACTGAGCCACTTCCAGAATACTATCAGATTGTAAACTCTGTGAATAAACCTTTATGCATTCACTAGAACACTACATTGAAGAATGTGAAACCGTAAAGGACTTTAGACCATCCTGGCCTCTTGTACCACCCAACTGTGTAAACATATATTATTGACATCAGGTGTATCTGGACGACATCATAACAATTACCCAAAATTCTGCTTGTCCATCTTTAAAGACATGAAGAAACAATTTTTATCTATATACTGTCTAAGCTGCATACACTTATGACCCATCCTGCCCTTGTGTGGCATATGTGCACAGTGAAAGTTGTTTTCACACTATCCTATATATTATAAACACATTGATTGTAACCATGATATATATTGGCTTCAGGCCTAAGTTTAGACCTATTATCTTTGTATGACCCTCTGTCCTGCGCGACAGTAATACTAGCATTATAATCCTCACCGTACATCAACTGATCAAAATCCTCAGATTAGGCAAAATTGTAAATTAATTTTGTCATCAATAATAGATAGTTAATAATTAATAATGCAAAATGCCAATCTATCTTCAGCTATGTTGGCATGTTGTTTACCGGAATACCAGGTAACGCTATTTAACGTGTCTCACTCATGCTGCACCCCACCAGAGCCACACTCTTTCTGGCGTTAGCCTGATCAGTAAGGCTGTTCTTGTCAGCGATCCGCAGGAAGCGAACATGGTGCAACAGCTGACGTTAGTGGCATCGCACACCACCGTGCTAGTCCATAAGTCACGACCTGTTCGACTCGTCTGAACAACAAGGCGACTCAAGAAACTGCACTGGGCTTTAAAATACCTCACGTACTTTATGTCTTGACAGCTCGTGTAGAAAATAAGTTATTACGAAAGTGTGTTAGCGTGAGGGATGAGAGGAGCGGGGCAGGAATGAAATTTAAGACACCATGAATAATGTAAGATCAAATTGATTAAGTTAAAATTGGGTAGCAATGAGAGTGTAGAGGAGACGCAATCACGGGGAGCATCAACGGCACTTTCCTGCCCCCATATATGATATAACAACAAGGAGTGGTGCAAGGACTGGGCCCTGAGGTATAGAGCTTTTCACTGGACTTTGACTATTTTGTCTGTTACTCTGCATTCTGTTGGACAGGAAATTTAATATACATCACTACTTTGTTATTACCATTAATATCATTTTATGGTTTACCACTTGATGGTAAAGCATAAAATGCGTTATGGTTTTATTATTTAGAGAGAGAGAATTTATTATTAAACATTTATTAAATGCGTTAGCAGTGTACACAACATCTGCATTTTGTTTGTTTTCCTACTGTTTCCGTAATTTTGTCATAGTAGTTGACTAATCGACCAAGTGTAAGGCCATGTTGACAATTTCCCTTTCCAAACCTGTAGTGTTCGTGTTGACATCAGTTATACTGTCAGCAGTTATGGATACTTTTCGTAACAAGGCAAATAGGACACTGGGATTTATTAATCGAAGCGTTAGTAACAAGACACCCGGTGTTGTTCAGTTATATCTTGCTCTGGTCACTCCCCATTTAAGAACATAAGAACATAAGAACAAAGGCAGCTGCAGAAGGCCTATTGGCCCATACGAGGCAGCTCCTATTTACAACCACCCAATCCCACTCATATACATGTCCAACCCATGCTTGAAACAATCGAGGGACCCCACCTCCACAATGTTACGCGGCAATTGGTTCCACAAATCAACAACCCTGTTACTGAACCAGTATTTACCCAAGTCTTTCCTAAATCTAAACTTATCCAATTTATACCCATTGTTTCGCGTTCTGTCCTGTGTTGATACTTTCAATACCCTATTAATATCCCCTTTGTTATGTCCATTCATCCACTTGTAAACCTCTATCATGTCACCCCTAACTCTTCGTCTTTCCAGTGAATGCAAATTAAGCTTTGTTAATCTTTCTTCATATGAAAGATTTCTAATTTGGGGAATTAACTTAGTCATCCTACGCTGGACACGTTCAAGTGAATTTATATCCATTCTATAATATGGCGACCAAAACTGAACTGCATAATCTAAATGGGGCCTAACCAGAGCAAGATATAGCTTGAGAACCACACCAGGTGTCTTGTTACTTACGCTGCGATTAATAAATCCGAGTGTCCTATTTGCCTTATTACGAACATTTATGCATTGATCCTTTTGTTTTAAATTCTTACTAATTATAACTCCCAGATCCCTTTCGCAATCCGACTTCGCAATCTCAACACCATCTAGCTCGTATCTTGTAACTATCATCATTACCTAGCTTCAGAACTTTACATTTATCAGCATTAAACTGCATCTGCCAGTCCTTTGACCATTTCAAAACCCTATCTAGATCAACTTGAAGTGATAGTGAGTCCTCCTCCGAATTAATTTCCCTACCGATTTTCGTATCATCGGCAAATTTGCAAATGTTGCTACTCAAACCTGAATCTAAATCATTTATATATATTATAAACAACAGAGGTCCCAAGACAGAGCCTTGAGGCACTCCACTTACAACATTTTCCCACTCTGACTTGACTCCATTTATACTAACTCTCTGTTTCCTTTGGTATAGCCATGCCCTAATCCAGCTTAATATAGCACCCCCAATACCATGAGCCTCTATCTTTTTAATCAGTCTTTCATGTGGCACTGTATCGAAAGCTTTGCTAAAGTCAAGGTACACAACATCACAATCCTTACCACTATCAACTGCCTCAACTATGCTAGAATAAAAAGATAACAAATTTGTTAAACATGAACGGCCATTTATAAAACCATGTTGCGACTCAATTATTAATTTATGTTTTTCAAGATGAAGACGAATTTTATTTGCTATTATAGATTCGAGTAACTTTCCCACAATAGACGTTAAGCTAATTGGTCGATAGTTAGACGCAAGTGATCTATCTCCTTTCTTAAAAACTGGTATCACATTAGCAACTTTCCAAAACTCTGGCACTGTGCCTGACTCTATTGATTTATTAAATATGATTGACAGTGGGTCACAAAGCTCCTCTTTGCATTCTTTCAGCACTCTGGCAAACACTTCATCCGGCCCTGGGGATTTGTTTGGTTTGAGTTTTACTATTTGTTTAATAACATCCTCCCTGGTAACTGCTAAACTCGTCAACCTGTCCTCGTCCCCACCCACATAGACTTGTTGGGCTGAAGGCATATTGTTAAGTTCCTCTTTAGTAAATACAGATACAAAATATTTATTAAAAATACTACTCATCTCTTCATCACTATCTGTTATTTGACCTGTCTCAGTTTTTAATGGACCTATCCTTTCCCTAGTCTTAGTTCGATATAACTGAAAAAACCCTTTAGGATTTGTCTTTGCTTGCCCTGCTATACGAACTTCATAGTTTCTTTTTGCTTTCCTTATCTCTTTTTTAACATTTCTAACTAGTTGTACGAATTCCTGTTCTAAAGTGACCTTCCCCATTTTTAATCCTCTTGTACCAAGCTCTCTTTTTACCTATAAGATTCTTCAAATTCTTTGTTATCCACTTTGGGTCATTAGTAATCGATCTATTCAATTTGTGTGGTATACTACGTTCCTGTGCTTTGTTTAGAATATTCTTAAATACGTTATAAATTGAATCTACATCGAAATCCCCATTTACATCACCTATCGCTGGGTTCATGTCTCGCTCCAAGACCGGCCCCCACCCCATACCAAGACTTTCCAATCAATTTGACCCAAAAAATTTCTTAGGCTATTAAAATCAGCTTTTCGAAAATCTGGCACTTTAACAGAATTTTCTCCTACAGGTCTATTCCATTCTATGCCAAATCTGATTTCTTTGTGATCACTGTTCCCTAGCTCACTCCCTATTTCGATGTCATTAATTTGTGTTCCTGTTAGTTAACACTAAATCTAAAATATTATTTTCCCGTGTTGGTTCCTTAATGTGTTGCGTAAGAAAGCAATCGTCAATAATTCTAGAAAATCTTCTGCTTCACTATCCCTGTTTTGTTCAACCAGTTTATTCCACTCAAATTAAAGTCACCATGACATAAATACTGTTAGATCTAGATGCCCTAGATATTTCATCCCATAGATGCTTTGCTTCCATTCTGTCTAAATTTGGTGGCCTATATATAACTCCATTATAATATTATTTGCTTTTTCGTTTAATTCTATCCAAATAGTTTCTGTGTGTGGCTCAGTTTTGATTCCCTCTTGAGACTACATTTCAAATTGTCCCTAACGTATATGGCTACTCACCACCTCGTCTAATATATCTATCTGTGTGAAATAGTTTAAATCCATTTATTTGATATTCGGCTAATAGTTCTCTATTATCAACATTCATCCACGTTTCGGTAAGTGCAATAATATCTATTTTTTCTGTGCAGACAAGAGCATTTAATTCGTTAATTTTATTTCTTAGACTTCTTACTGTTTGTGTAATATCCTAAGAATTGTTATTTTGAGGCCCTTCTCTTCCTGATCATTTTGCCAATTCCTTTCTCCCGCAAACACATACTTTTATTACATCCTTCCTCCAAATCAATTCCCATACCTCTATCTACTAACAGTTTAAACCCAAACAAACACCTCTAACCACTTCTTCCAACGAATTTGCAACAGCAACAACCCCAGCTCTCGATAGATGCACCCCATCCCGAGCATACATTTCATTTCTTCCATAGAAGTGTTCCCAGTTGTCTATATAAGATATTGCATTAGATTTGCAATATCTTCCAGCCTGCAATTGACACCAAGTGCCCTCGACATCCATTCATTTCCCACTCCCTTTCTTGGAAGAATGCCACATATGATCGGGATTCCTCCCTTGCTCCTAACTAATTCTATTGCTGTCTTGAATTTCAGTATTAGTTCCTCACTTCTAACTCTCCCAAACATTACCCCCTACACTAATACAAATAATGGGTTTGCTCCCATTTCCCGTCATAATATCTTTCATGTTTCCAACAAATATCACCAATACCAGCTCCAGGATAGCAAACCCTTAATCGTTCCCTTTATCTCTGGCACAAAACGTTCTGTCCAAATACCTCACCTGGGGAATCTCCCACAACCAAAATTCGCTTCGATCCTCCCTTTTCTCTTGGGGCACTTTGAGGGACACGCGCTTCAATGTTCCTCGCCGCTATGCCCTTACCTCCACGCTGAACCATAGGTTCACCACAGCACTCGTCCTCCAACACATCAAATGCGTTTGTAATCTTATGTATTAGGTGTCTTTTGTGCCAAGGTCTTCTTAAGACCCCTGTCTTTTACAATATGCAAGACGGGGCTCCCTAATGCCGGTCTCCTCCTTTGCTTCATCCGTCGTTGCTTGCTGCCTTACCTCCTCCCGCAACGAATCCAGCTCTGTCCTCAGAGCTCCAACCAGACTCACCAACTCCCTCACCAACCCTCCATTATTGCTGAATATTATTGCTTCACTCGGATATCAGATAAACAAAACCTCTCACTGTGACAGACCTGAC
>WNGS01009202.1:16555903-16571286 GCA_020271785.1 Procambarus virginalis
ACAAGGCCGACAATTTTATCTACTACTTTGCTTCTTCTACAGCTCTTCTGTGTGTGTGTCATCCATTTCGATTTATTTTCAAGATGAGAAATGGAACTCTTCTTTTGTCAACATTTCCTACAGTAAGAAATGTTAAAAATCCTAATAAAACTCCTAAAGAATTGCTTAATTTGTTGCCACTTGTTATTTCTCGAATGTTATATAAATCTACTATTTTAATGGCCCTCAACAGGTGCAGACATTGAATACTGTTCGGAATGTATTGGAAGGAGACTTGTGGAATAGCAACTATCCTGCTGCCTTAGCTCAAGGTGGCAACCAGGTGTACAGTTTCTGATTCAGGTTAGTAATCTTAGTAACACCTAAGTACAGAATGCCTTAAACAAATTTAGTGTTTTTTTAGCTTTTTGGGTGGGAATTGGAAGGAATTTTCGTTATGTAGTAGACCTAATTTTTTTTGTGGCTTCCTGAAGCTACAATGCTGATATAGTGCCAAGGTGTTGCTATACTATGTGTTATTAGTTGTGGGGATTCTCTTTTAGCTTACCGGAGACCTCGAGCCAGAACATGGCCCCTCAAAAGAGGTACAGAGAGCTGTGGCACTATGATGAATTGTCAGTGAATTTTAATTATTCCCACCTCCACCCGGAAAGCACCCCAATTCTGTGAAGAATTGGAGGCATCTTCACATATGCCTCTGATCTCAGTAGAGGCTTTGTGACCATTGCTCAAAAAACTGTCTAGGGCCATTGTCCCATTGCCTTTGTTACTGTGTGAGAGTCTGGCATGTGCTGCATAGGGCTCAGACCCCCTCCAGGGTCTGTAGTCCGCTCCATTTGGACAGTCTTCTGTGGTTTATTGTCTCAATCAGGGGTTTCTCTTCAGTCACTGTCTCTTTGGGTTGGACTCTACATGTAGTTTATACTCGCTTCTCGGGTTTGACTCTTAGTTCTGTATGCATGTGTCCAGTGTATGTTAGTTCAGTATGCATCCAGTGTCTCGGTGTCCAATGTGTTGGCTGACCTTCTTTTCATTCCATCCTATCTCCACGGAGTGACCATCGACACCGACTCCTTCCTTTGGCTTGCCAGATGACCAGGCGACCGGACGGACGTGGACCACCTCGTGTCGTGTTAACTTCATCTTCTGATGCGCCATTTCCTGACTCTCTTCCTGTACCTCTTTTTACCCAGTTCAGTTCTTGCTCTGGTTACCGGCAAAGTTAGTCTTACAGGGAGAGAGTAATTCTTCTGGCTTCCAGTGGCTGGCTCAGCCAGGTTTCAGATGCTGCTTGTTCAGTGTCCGAACCCAGCTGTTTTCCTGTGGCTCCACATCTTTCAGAGGATTGGTTTGGTGACATACTCTACCTGGCTAGTTCTATCTTCTCATCTTAAAGGCTGGAGTTTCTGACACATCTTTATTGCCATTTCTATAGTGATCAGGTGGCTAGTTTGTTGGTGTCTAACCTTTGGTCCTCCTCTCTGCGACAGTATGAAGTCTCGTGGCATGCTTTCCTCCATTTCCTCTCCCTTCATCATTGCTCTTCAGTGTCAGTTTCTGTTGTCCTGTCTTCTTGGCTTTTCTGGATTGCAAATTATTCCGAATACAGAATATTCTTTCAGCGCTTCATATCGTTTGTCGTGGTGGAGCAGCTACAGCTCGAGTTCGGGTTGATTGCTTCCTCGGCTTGTTTCTTAAGCATTCTCAGGCACTGTTTTACCTCTGGTCTTCTCATGCACTGCCTGAGCTTCCTTGGTCTTTGTACTGCATTCTTTTCTTCTTTCTTCTGTTTGTTTTTCAGTGTCCCCTTACATCAGTGATTGTTTTCTTAAGGTTTTGTTTTGGTCTCGCTCTCCTCCGGTGTTGTGTGGATGTGCTTCATGCTCTTCTTCGGCACCAGGGATTTTGTTCCTTCAACCCTGGTGGTGGTTTTGTCTGTCTGCACCCAGCTCTTTTTCTGGAGAAGAGTCAGCTTCTGAAGGGGTCTGTTGGTGTTTGATACTTGGTTGGTTCGGTGAAGGGTGCTTCATGTTCTTTACCGGTGGCGGCTCGCCATCATTTCTGCTCTGATGGACTTGTTGTAGATTGTTCCAGTTTCCCTGGTTCCCTGTTCCAGGGCTTGTATCTTCATGTTGTCTGCAGTGTTCTCCAGTCTAGTCAGCCTCCAGTTTACCCTTGTGCCCATGGGGTTTGTGAGTTTTCCAGTTGTACAGGGTCCTGGTAACTAGGTATTTCATGACTGTTCCTGGTCCTCATTGGCCTTTTGTGGCCTTGGGTCATGGCCCATGGTTTCTCTTTTGTTATGGTTTCTGCAGTGCTCCCTCTTTCCTGGTATGTCCCCTTTATTTACCTTCTCTGTGGATAGGTAGCTTCAGGGAGCCATAAGGGGCTTCCCCCAGAAAAACAGCATTAAAAGTAACGAAATTGCAATTTCTGAGCGAGCCCTGGTGGCTCTCCGACACCCTTCCTTTCCTAGGGAACCAGGGAGATAAGGGTACTAATTCCATGAACATAGAACTAAGCGGGGATCAGCCAGCTGACCTGGTCTGCCTCACTCCTTTTTCCCTAGCAAGTGGTGGAAATGAGAGGACTTCAGCACCTCACTTCCTTGTGTGTTTCACATTGGGTGAATGAGTTTGCTTAACTTTCAAGAAATTTTGATTGTTTACATTGTTGGGGGAGTTCTTTTGGCAATTTTGCAGTATTCATATTTCCTTATAACCAGCAGTAGTCAGTTTTGTTTTGCTAACTTTGTGGGTTTTTTCCTGGTGGTGCTGGACATGATGAAAATTCACTAACAATTTTATGATAGTGGTCTTGCTGTCTTTGCCTCTTTAGAGGGGGACTAGGTTTGTGGTCCCCGGTAGGCTGAAAAGAATTCCGTGACTGATGGCACCTGGCACTGTATTAGGATTGTAGCCTTAGGGAACCACTGGAGCTCAACCAGAAATTGTCGTTTCATTATATTCAACGTTGTTGTTTTTTTTCAGGCTTTAGCTGCAAAGTTTTCAAGGTTTACTAGCTCCCATAAAGAGAGGATACGCTTATTTTTTATAACTGTTAACTTAACATCAGGCATCAAAGAAGTGCTGGTCCCTGCAATCAGAATCTGCCCCCACTTAAAGCTCTCTTCTCACAAGAGGAACTACTTGCAATGTGGCCACAGTATGAAGAAGGAAGAGCGTGCTCCAATAAGACATCTCCAGATGCCACTGTGACAGGTACAGTGATATTTAACTATTTTTGGATATAAATAAGTTCTTCTTAACTCTACATTACTACCCCTGGGTGCCCAAGCTTTATTAGTACCATTGGGTGCCCAAGCTTTATTAGTACCATTGGGTGCCCAAGCTTTATTAGTACCATTGGGTGCCCAAGCTTTGTTAGTACCCTTGGGGGCTCAAGCTTTCTTAGTATCCTTGGATTACCCTTGGGTGCCCAAGCTTTATTAGTACCCTTGGATTACCTAGCGGTTACCTTGCAATGATTTCGGGGCTCAATGTCCCCGTGGCCCGGTCTCCGACCAGGCCTCCTTGTTGCTGGACCGGTCATCCAGGCTGTTGGACGTGGCTGCTCGCAGCCTGGTTGATCAGTTATCCTTTGGAGGTGTTTATCATGTTCTCTTGAACACACTCCTGGGTGCCCAAGCTTCATTAGTACCCTTGGGCATTTGCTTATTCTAATGTGAAAATAATAATAAAATCACTTAGTGTATCAATTTAACTGGATATACAGTACAGTATATTGTTTCTGTATTTGTGGTTCCCTGCATTAATTGTTCACAGTGATGTATGTTGGTGAAGAAAATAACATTGGTTTTACTTGGTGGATGGCATGTTTGGGGTGTTTAAACAGCCCTGGGTACTAATGTTGGGTTAAGGTAAGAATTACCCTGTCTGCAGTAGTTTTCGACCTTGCTATTATAAATCGCTTTCAAATTAAGACATGACATTGGAAAGTGTTAAGATAACACCTTTTAACACAAAAGACATAAAACATGATGTAATATAGCTGTATAAACCAAAATAAATACAGTATATTTGAAAAGGAAAATAAGGCTTTTAAGTAAATACAGTGGGACCTCAGTTCTTGAATGCCCATTTTCAATTTTTTTTTTGTTCTCGAGCTCAATTTCTTGAAAAAATTTGACTTTGTACTCGAAGTTTGCCTCGGTGCTCGAGTTTGTTAATACACATATGGGCCGACCGAGCACATGGCGTGCTTCAGTTTACCAGTGTCTACCACCTAGTGACGACCGACCGCGCTTGAATTCCTTGTGAAGAATTTCATTGTTTATGTGCTTTTTTGGTTTCTGAACATAAAAAGTTCTTATTATGTATCATGCCATGGGTTCCAAGAAGGAAAGTCATAAAGTTCAACCTAAGAAAATAGTTATGAGGATGACAATAGAGGAAAAACAAGAGATCATTCAGTGAGACAATGTGACGCATCAATACAGACAAGTGTTAAAACATAAGGAAAACAAGAGTCTATAGACAGATTCTTAGACAAGCAAGCAGTGAGCCACAACCAGGTCATAGTGGTATGCCGGCAAAATGTTAGAGACAGAGTACCCCAGAAATGTTATCACTGCTGTTATAATGGAAAGGGACTCCCCTTCCAAACACTTAACACCTCTTCTGCTCCCACCTTCATCACCGTTTTCCATACACCAGCAAGAGTTCTCAATAAGGGTAAGACACCTATGAGTATTATTCTATATAAATTATTTTTTTTAGTTAATATTTTTTTTTTTGGGGGGGGGGGTTGTAATGGATTAATTCAATTTACATTATTTCTTATGGAAAAATTCATTTTGTTTTTTTAATTTTGTTTTTGAATTGTTTCTGGGAACGAATTAAACTAGTAAACTTGAGAAAACTTAGTTGCTCAAATCACAAATAACTTTCTAGCTGCAGGATAGGTTTATGCTTAATCAGGGCTGGTTAAAAACTTGCATTAGCCAATAGGAAAGTTTTCAAACTGTCCTTTCCAGGTAATCCCGTGTGCAGTTTGACACTAAAAATACAGTTTTCAGCTTAAAATGGCCTTTTGTTCCCCCTTTTTATAAAGCACACACACAAAGTTTCCAAGCCTTTCCAGGCTCAAATTTCCAACCCAAGGATTGCCAGATAGCATTCATACACACTTAAGCACCTGACATAAACACAGACCAAATCCCAAACACTAGCCAATTCACAATTGTATTGAGTCTCAAGTCAAACCACTCGAGCCTAAAAGAGACGGGGTATCTTTGATTCATGCACAAAAACAATTCTGTGACGTTTATTCTTTATTGTCAAAGCTGTATATATATATTGTTAGGTTTAGGTGTATTAGCTTAGGTTGTGTTCGGCTTCATTAAGTTGCTTGCGTTAGATGAGTAACGTTTAGCTGGGTTTTAAAATTTATTGGCAAACTAGTTTGTGTACGATTTGACTTGTAATCGGAGAAACGGACCAGGACAAGAAGGAAGTGCCTGAGAGTAATTGAGTTTATGCATGGAAATTTTGTTTTGAATTCCTGTTATCCCTCTGTTAAAAAAAATGTAATCTTTCCAAGTGTTTGGTAATTCTTTTTCCGAGGACCTTTTCTATAATTTTTTGTGGGATTTTGTGGGATTATTTACGGGCTAGTCATGCCCGTGCCAGCTCTGGGGTGTCTTAATCTTCATCAATCAATCGGTTCACACTATAGTTTAGTGCTTCATGTCCGTCCCCTTTGTGATGATAATTGTGGTGAATATACTGTATGGTGAATGAATGGGTTTCATTTTGAAAATGTTTTAACTCTTAGTTTTCTTTCATGCTTTCCTATCATCTCTGGGTTAATATCTCCCCATCTCATAAATGTAACAAAGTGGGAACTGATGATAATGATGATAGATTCATGCTGATATCTTGTTTTACTAAATGTCTTTCCTTATGACTGTCAGATCCAAACACCTAAATGATATTATTTGGGACCTGATTCATTCCTACACACCACAAGTACTGAAGAGTGCTGTGATGCACTACAAGAATGCCGTGCCGCCCAGGCTCGACGTGAATAAGAAGGAAATTCCTGAACTTAACGTGAAGGTAATTATTGTTTGTATTTTATCATTGAATCTTGAAAGACAGTATAGGATTGTATGTTCTGTGTGCTTGTTTTAATTAAATATTCTGCCAGATAGTCTGTTTAGAAATTATTTGAGGCAGATTTTTTTAAATTCAACAATCACGTAAGAGTTTTTAATAATAAATTATAATTTTTTTTTTTTTTTTTATTCACACACTGTAAGTGTCTTTGGGTTGAATTATACCCCTCAGAGTTTTCAAACATCCCAGCGGGGATGAGTGACAGATTCATTCACAAAGACTCAAAATCTGACCCAAGCCTTCCCTCTCCACATCAAAATGGCTGCCAACAGAGGGGTTCTCACTCACTGCTCATTTGTCTGACTAGCGAGGTAACCCCCCCCCCCCCACACCACCAGGTGAGAGCACCATGCTCATATTCTTGTTCACCGTGTCTGTTGTTCACCTTGTCTGTATACCAGTCAGATGTAGGTGATTTCTTTAGTTATGTTCTGATGCAGATGATGAGTCTCAATAACATGGCTGACGATATGATGAGCAAAGCACACATCAAAAGATGAAAACGTGACAATGTTTCGGTCCGTCCTGGACCATTATCAACACACGACTTGGACGGACTGAAACGTCGTCGTATCTTCATCTTCCGATGCGTGGTTTGGTCATCACATCATGTTCCAAGTTGAGGTCTACTAATCACTCCTCATGCCCCTGCTTGTTTTCCTTTTTTGGAAGTGAGGGTAGCGGGTCTTTCCTTGTGTTTTATCCCATTTCTCTGAGGTGTGTTCCAATTCCTTGAGGGTGTTTTCCAGTTCATGCCCCGAAATCTTCACTTATTTGAGGGAGACAGGTATTGTTTCTAGGTCCTTGAGAATATGATCTTGTTGCCTGGTGCTGTACCCTGATAAGTGTTCTCTGGTGCCTCTATTCAATACCACAGTTAGCATATGGCTTTTCCGTGCATTTTCCATGTGTCCGGTTGCATGTTTTTTGTACTTTCTGGGCACTTGGGTTTTTGGAGGTCTTATTATTTTTCACATAGCTTGGGGGGGGCCTCCTCTTTCTCTCTTGCTTTTGCATTTGCCTTCTTTGGTATTATTCCAGTAAATTTCTCCATCCCACTGTTTTCACTCATGATGATGTCTAGTTTAACCACTGCACTGCACTCTAGTTTAATATGACAAGTTCCCAGTGCACCTAAAGAAATTAGGTGGTCTACATGACTTGGTCTCTTCAGGTGTTGTGCTTTTGTCTTACCTGTGGCAAAGTATGACCACATCAAGAGGAGAATGATCCTCGATTTATCATGGGTTAACACCTTCATCCTTTGTCCATATTTCTAAATGGTTATGTCCTTGGTCTAGCAGGATCTGTCCCATGGATCTTTGCTCGTCTCCCTCGACCTTCTAAATTCTTATTTACCTGTTCTAATTCATCATGGGTTTAAGGACTTTCTAGGGTTCTGTGTCAGGATACATGTTACCACTTCATGCTTGGTTTGGTTTGAACCTGGCTCCCAGGTCTTCACTTGCTCCAGCTCTGAATGTCCAGGGCACGATTACCTTGACTCGCTCATTTCGGCATGCACTGCTCGGCTGTGTTGCTTAGCCAGATATTAGGCATTGGCGGGGCTGGAAAAGTTCTGTTTGTTATCTGGCTGACTGTACACGATTACTTTTTATGATACGATGGATACTTACCTTGGGAAACAACCATGTGAGGTTGTTCAAAAAGGGTTCTTTTCATATTGACTCAAAATCTTATCTTTTTTGTAAATTAAATTTATTAATTCTGTTGTAATATAATTTTATTTTTCTTTCTTTATAGTGGGAGATACCAATCCCCATCTACAACACATTAATGAAGCTGCCTCAGACCTCTCAGAGAGAGCTTGTCTTTTTGTATATTGCAAAAGCTGTAGAATTGGCTCAAGCAAAGGTTAGTGCTACCATAGAACTTTGTCTTTGGAGAAAGGTAGGCTATACTATATTGTATTTAACTTAAATTTCTTATATTCTTCAACCGTGTTTGATTATTAAAAGTAAGTTTCTTGCTGCACAGTTTGCTCTTGACTTTGAATTTTTATTGATATCACTCTACACTGAAAGTATTGCGATACCACATAACTGAAAGGAACATTTCTGTGGGGAGCTCCGTCGGCTCCCTGAAGCTGTCCGAACTGATATGTGCTTATTAATTTGGGGTCATCAGTCACAGGAGTCCTTATGCCTACCATAGGCATAGGTTCATAGGCCACTGCTCCCTGTGCCCCTCTCTGAGGGGACCAGGTTCTGGCTCGTGGTTCCCCGGTATGCATAAGAACTCCTGTGACTGATGACCCCAAACTAATATGGCACATATCGGTTCGGATAGCTTCAAGAGCCTCCGAGGTTCGCCCAGAAAATGACTTTTCATTACATTCAATGCTGGTTTTTTCATTGCAGAGCTTCCAAAGTGCACTAGATTTACTTGATGAAGCTTGCAGCAATTCATCAAAGCTTGCAGGTAGGGACACGGCACGCCTCTCCAAGCTGCTGATGTGGATGGTGCTCATGACAAAGATTCAGCACTGCTTGCATGAATTGCCGTGTGTGGATAGTAAGTATCTTTTTTTCTGTGCTTAATGAACATGTTAGATATTGCCCCCAAGGAAATAATATTACAATCAATCGATACACTTTAATGAAAATACAGGATATTATTTTTGTTTGTCTGCACATTAAAGAATTTGCTAATAAATTTTATGGTAATTCATTATAAATAATTAACCAAACTCCCCTTTGGCACCCCCCCCCAAGTTTTTTATAATAATCATCATAATTATAATAATGTAATTTATAAAAAATGCATAACTATTTCTTATAATGTATTTTAGCTGAAATGCATTACAATAATAACCTTTGTATGTTCCTTATTCACAGGATGATTTCTTCAACCTTATTCTTTATGCTACACGTAAAAGCTTGTTATGAGATTTATTTTATCTTGTTTTTACAGATTCAGTGATGAGTGATCTGACAAATGAAGCTCGAAATGTTAAGTGCTCACAATGGACGAGATGGAATTGCTCCGTGGACTGGCGTAAATAACTGGTAGGACTGAGGACTGCTGTTTTGTACATTTGTTAGAGCCATTCATTATTTTTTCCTTCGACTGACCATTGCCTCCTTTTCCTAAGTTTTAACATGTTTCCATGTAAAACTAGTTAGAATCTTAACACATTTATATGACCCATGTACAAAGGCCTATGACAATATGTACATGCAAATAGAATTGGCAACTTGCATTAGTGAGAAAAGATGATTGTGGATGTCAAGTGATTTATTGGAGAAGTTAGAAAGACTAGTTATTCATTGAAGGAATGAGGTCATGGATGAAGCCAATGTTACCATTATAATAGAGTGTGCAATATTAATATTGCTAGATAGCTGCACATAATTGTAAATCTTAAAGCAGATTCCCCAAAGACTGCTTAATAATTACTCATCTTTGGGGGAGCATGGGAGATGGTGTTCTACAGCTTAAGGTTAGTGAGGATTCCATTGTGTGTTTGGTCTGGACTAGTTAAATATTAGCTTTGTCCAAGCATCTGAGTTGATCCATTAATTTATGTCTTTCATATTTAAAAAGTCAGTGCATACAATAAATTTCTTATCTTGCAGTATCGAATGGCAGATAACTTCTGTTTCTGTAATAGATTTTGTTGCATTACTGACTTTGTTGATACAACACTTGAAGTACAGTATTTACTAGAGAAGTAGTGTACACCAATATGTACTTCAGGTGTTGATAGAACACTTGAAGTACAGAGTTAGATAATTACCTGTGGAGAATTGACAGTCCGATGGTACCATTGACTTTGTATAATGTGCAATGTGTACCTATGAATCGTGTGTTTAATGTACATTATATAAATAGAATTAATAATATAATTTCAACAAAGTATATAAATGGATGAAAGGGTATAATAAGAGATACATGTACTATATTTTTTTTAAATAGGTGGATACAAGAACAGATGACTGCTGACTCGTATTAGCAGGCTGAGAGCTTTCCTATTCCATAGCTCATGGTAAGCCTTACCTACTAGTTTCACCAAGAATATGACCTGCCAATCGTTTAACAACCAGGTGCTCGATCACTGCTGGGTGAACAGAAGTGTACAGTTAAGGATTGGCGCCCAGTCAATCGTCCCTGGCCAGGATACGAATCTAGGCCAAATCACTCGCGAAGCATGGAGGATGGGGGGGAGGGGGTGTTACCACTGCATGACCTGCAACTGTTCTTAATTATTAGTATATTGCTGAAAATTTGTGTTTACCATTATTAACACAAATTTCAGCAAGACCTTTCATGAGAATTAAGTGGTTTCATTATCAGGTGCATACTCTTGCTACTTAATGCTGGCGAGTGGAGTAGTCTGCTGGGAGGGGTGTCGCTGCCCTCCCATCTCTACCTCCTGGTGTTGGTCAAGCCCTTGGCAGCAACAGCACGGGCTTTGAGGGAGAAGCTCACCAACAAGACAGTTTGGTATGAACTTTGGGATATAGGTAAGTCATAAGCTGTATTATAATACTTTTTTATTGTTGCTTAATAGCTTCAACTATTGCAGATATTATATTCTTTAGTCATCAGAGAGATTTTCTCTATATACAGTATTGCTGTATTAGACATAGCCATGACAAGATGAACTAAATCACCCAAATTTTTTTTGAGACTTAAAGTGTAGACTATATTAACCACTTTTTCTCTGACCTGTTAGTGAATTAATAAATATAGTTAAAATATAAATATAAGTGGTTATTCAACTATATGGTTGAAGTTTTTTAATTCTACTGCTGAAGGCAGAATAGTCACAGGTGTAAAGAAGAATTATTCCTGCAAAAAAAAAAAAAGTACTGTGCATCAAAATCCCCACATTTGTTTGTTTTCTTTCCATAGTTGGAAAGTTACCATCTGTATATAAAAATTATTGTCTTGAGTGTTGCATAAATACAGTATTCATATTGCTTAACTATATCTTCATAGCAGTTATAAAATCTAATTAATATTTTAAAACTGATTCATAATAACCTAGATTAATTGAAGCTAAAGAGAAATATTTGTTTGGATAACTGGTCTTGTGTACTTGTCTTCAGTGGTTGGAGTCTTGGGGAACAGTGTGCAGCACAAGCGCTCCAGTTCTGGCCAGTCTACAGCAGTTGAGCGGCACCACGACTCGGGTAACAGAGTGTTGTTCAGTAGTGTCCCAGTCGGGGATAACACAGTTTCACTTCGTTTTTGCTACTTTGTTCTTGAATATATTGCAAATATTTATGTTTGGTCATCATTGGCATTCAGTTCTCATTTCTCTTGAGAGACAATTACAATATTTGTTTCGTTTATTAGTGTCTCGAGCGAATCTTTCATAGCTTCAATTACCTGCATTTACAAACCAAAAACTTCTCTCAACAGTCATTATGAGCCGATCAGCATTTCTGGACTTTCTCGAGAATATTCGAGAACCAAGCTGCCTCTCCGTCATCATCTCTCTCCTTGGTCATGTTCTCAATCTTCTGAACCAAGAACCTAGTAATGAAGTACACATTGATCACCTTGCTATGTGGCCATCTACTGATGTGTAAGTATTCTGTAGGTTCCACCAATATTTTAGTTGTTAATCTGCATTTGATGGAAATGAGGCCATATTCTTATTGAACTGCATTTGTATTTGGTCACCAAAGTTTGATTTTGTTAAATAACCGAGCCTTATTTCCGAGAACAGATCGTGAAGATCTGCTAAAAGTGCAGTTAGATAACACTATGAAAATTAGAGGGTCACATCTTCAACATCCTTCCACCAAATATAAGAAATGTTTCAAAAACAAAAGTGGATGTTTTTAAGAGAGAGTTGGACAAGTTCCTGCATGAAGTGCCAAGTCATCTGGCTTCTATGGTTATGTGGGTGTGCGGGCTGCTGCTGCAAGCTATCAGCAGACAAGCCTGGCCCCAGCCGGCCTTAACAAGTAGTCAAGCTCTTGATGTGTCTAAAACTTGTGTAAAATGTCTTTGTAGAGAGAGAACGTCTTTGGGATTTCATGATGGAAACTTGGTGCGAGGTCTCGGAATAGACACAACCCGAGAGCTCTCAACGCGGCCTAGGTCAGAGATAAAGTCCTGAAAGGCAAAAGCAAGGTATCAGCCTCAAACCAGGGGAAATAAACTGGATTAGTCTCTGCAGGGCTGGATGTGAAGGAGGTAAATGTCATGTTCAAAGCTTGGGCTGCCTACTTCCATAACCCTATAGTGGTGATTGGAGTGCAGCCTGGCAATTTAGCAGCAGCTAGATAGAGGTAGCTAGAGCGATTCTCTCCATTGTTGACCCTCCCCAACAATGCAATAAGAACATTTTAAAATTGCTTGTTATGGTGAAGCAAAAAGTCAGCTCTAGCCTTTCGTGCAAGAACTATGGTACTGGTTGAACCTGTTGATGGGCAGGTGGGGGAGGGGGTTTGCTCTGAAGAAAATGATCACTTTATCTTTGTTGAAAAATCTAATACATTTATCAGATCACTCAGCACATTCATGTGATAAGTTTTTCAAATTTGCATTTTATTTTTGCACTCGGATGTTAATTAGAGTGAAGTTGGGGCACAGTTCATTTGAAATATTTTAACATACAGTATGATAATATTTTAAAATGTGGTAGTCAACTTTGAAGACATTTAAAGTTCATATTAATCCTGTGTGTTCCTAATTATGCCATCATCTACTGATAATGAAGTTTCTTCATAAGTATTGTTTTCAGAACTCTTCCAAAGGAGACGGTGAGAGAGACACTGGTGTGGGTAGTAGATCATGCAACCAGATTGTATCCAACAGCAACACATGTAAGTTGCGTATGTTTTTTGTTTTTCAAACAAAGTAGTTAATGTTCGATATATACAATAGAAATACATTTAAGACCTAGAATAAAGGATTGTGCTAGAGAAAGTAACAAACGGAGAAAGCATAGAGACAAATATTGGTAATAAAGAAGCTGCACTTTAAATCACTCGGTAAAGCTTTGTAAATACACTTAACTACAATAAGGTATTACTGCTACCCTAAAAGGTTCCCTGAACTCTCTCTAACAGACAAGTGCAGCTCTGTGCACCTCATGGCATTTATCAAGGGCCACCTCTCGTACATGAGGACAGTACCATAGTGCCCTGCCCGGGTATTTGACAGCTGGTGGTTGCCACCAGACTTCCTTAGGAATGAAATGGAGGGGATCAGTCAGTATTGACAGACAGCATCATCAGAAGAATGATTCGATGTTGTATGAATTTGAACTGTACACACAGGTAAGTCATTAACATAATGTACAGTACAATTGATAATGCTTTTTTTCTGGGGAGCCCCTACGGCTCCCTGGAGCTTATCGGGCTAATGTATGTTATGTTAGACCGGGACACTAGCTATGGAGTTCAGACCTACCAGGGACCAGCGCCAGAACCTGGCCCCTTCAGAGAGGTTTCAGGGAGCAATGGCCCTGGAAAACCCCATATGGTTGGGGGTTTCCTTATCTGCCATCGACGGGGTTAGGCACCCAGAAAGGTAGGCGTAACAAAACAAACCCACATGGTAGAAAAACTACAACAAACCGAACAGAGAGGTAGAAAAAACTCCTACAATCACAAGGAAACAATCAAACAATCACTTTACTGCCGCGCGGTTGTCCGCGCAGCCTCCTCCCCGGGAGGGGGAGGGGGGGGGGCCCGGACCTCACCGCGCCGGCTGCCGTCAGTCGTAAGCTAGTGTCAACCGGGATACACGCTTCTCTGGCCTCAATTTTCGGGCGGTGTTTGCCTCGTGTGGCGTTCTCTGCTGTTTTTGTGTTTGCGGTGGCCAGGAGTATTTCATCAGTGCCGGGGCTGCATGTCTAGGGGTTTCCTTCCCTAGGCGCCCTGTGAGTACTGCCCTTGCGTGTCAGGGTTTCTTCTCTGGGGCGTTCGGGAACCGCTCCGTAGGGGTTCTTGCTGCTCGGCATTTGCCTCGCCCTTGGGGCCAGCTGGGGCTTGGGGCCCTTGTTTGGCCTTGGGTAGGGAGTTGGTGTTGTGCTGGTTAGGGCGCCAGGTGTTGCACTGCCTGCCACCTACGCGGCGGCGGTTCCTGTTGCCTCTGGGGACGGTGTACTTTTGCGGGGTTTTCTTTTGTTTTATTTTCTTGCCTGGTGGGGTCTGCATAGTGTGGCTATAGTTCCACTAGTAGTGTTTGGCAGCCCTCTGCTAGGCCCCGTGGTACACGTCCCGGGGGTTTTCAGTATTAATCTTTACCCTTGTTTCGGGTTTCTTAACCGGTTAGCAACACCTTGCCCGGGCTTCCGTAGTTGCTAACCTACGGCCCTGGAAACCCCTGTCTGGGCTCGGGAGACCATTGCATGTGTCTTCCGGGTACCAAACCGTCTTGTACGGGATCGTTGGTTGCTGTGCCTTTGTCTCTAGGTGACAGTCCATTTACCTCCGTCATGCTGCCTGTTGGGTCCCTGACACCTTGACCCGGAGTCTTGCGAGAGAGTTTCTCTGCTTGTTCTCCAGTACTGATGTTATTGTATTCGAGTACAGGCGGCATCCGTGTTGCAAGCTAGGTTAGGTGCTGCAACATGCTAGGTTGGTTTCCCACTCGGATGCCCCGAGGCCGCCCCGTTTTGGTTAGGTGCTGTTCGCCCCTCCCTCCTGTTCCGGTTCCGGACTGCGGGTTTCGGGGTCGGGGCGGGGTTTAGTTGGGGCAGAGGCTCGGGCGGTTTTCGGGGGCTGCCCATTCGGGTTGGGGGACGGAGGTTTTAGAGCCTGTTCCTCCAGCCAAGGCTTCTGGGGCTTACCAGCGGCCCTTTCTTGCTGCCTTTCCCATGGACTCTTTTTTCTTTAAGGGCGGAGGGCTTGGAGGACGGCTCTGCCCCGGGGCCTTGTTGTGGTTCCCGGGGCTGTGGGGGATGCCTGCTAGCAGTTCTGGGGCGGTTTGCCCCTGCCGGGGTTTTCTGCTTTTGGGCGGAGTTTTTAGCCCTCCAGTCTGCTTGCTTCCCACTTTTGCTGGCGTGTTTGTATCTTAGCGTCCAGCACAGCCCTGCTGGCGGCCCATTTTCGTCTGCCGTTTCCCGGCGTGGCCACCAGGGCGGCGTTGCGGTTTGTTTACATACGCTGGG
Organism: Procambarus virginalis; assembly: GCA_020271785.1. NCBI lineage: Eukaryota > Metazoa > Arthropoda > Malacostraca > Decapoda > Cambaridae > Procambarus > Procambarus virginalis. The sequence goes on from WNGS01009202.1 coordinate 16,571,144, forward strand.
GTGTGCGAGCGAGCGCGTCTGGGGTGAGTTTTCACCTTTTTTCAGGGTTTTATTCTCCTGTTGTCGTTTTTTTTTTGCTTTTCTGGTGTTTTTATCATCAAATAAATAATTAAAACAATTTACTGAAATATTAATGAACAAAA
>WNGS01009202.1:16580313-16610779 GCA_020271785.1 Procambarus virginalis
CATGACAATACTTGGCTATTATTATATAACAAATCAAGTACAGTAAGTAAATGAAAGTTTAACTCTAATACAAAGCTAAAGATATACTGTGTACTGAAGACAGCTATCATACCAACATGGCATCAGTCACACGGCGTTGGCTGAAGGCAGACGACAGGGTGAGAGAAACCATGGTGATCCTAGAGCCTATGGGAGAGACTGTCTCTCCAGGATGTTGTTGTTGTTAAAGATTCGCTACTTGGAACAAAAAGTTCCAAGTAGCATGGGCTATGGTGAGCCCGTAGTGCCTTACCCTCTTTCCAGGAAGGCGGCGCCTTTATGTAGTCCGGCGGTGATGAATCATCTGGTGTCAAAGCAAGGTGGACATCTGGTCAACTAGCAAATTGCTCATTGTGGCTGGTGGTGCCTTTGTGTTGAGCTGCACCACTGCCAGTTGAAGGCGGCTAACTACTTGTTTGTGGGCAAACTACTGGTTAGCAGAGGCACCCAGCTTGCCTCTTGAGTTGTACCAGGCCGTGCCAGGCCCTGGGGGGGGGTACGGAGAGGTGGCAGGACTGATGACTCATCTGGGCTGGTGTAGATATATACTTCCAGTACAGAGGCATTGAAGGTGAAGGGAAAAGGCAGTTCCACTGCTATGCAAGGGATTCACGTGACAGTATATATACGCCATGTGCAGTTTAAGGGTTAAGGTGTTTCCATCCTAATAGAACTGAGGATTGAGCAGCCAGCTGACTCTGGGTTGCCTCCCCCCCCCCCTCTAGGTGGGTGAATGAGCTCCCTCTAGTTTTGTTAAGGTTTGATAATTTGTTAAATTGTTGGGGGAGTTCTTTTGACAGTTCTTGAGGCTATGGTCTTGTTTGAAGCCAACAATGGTATTTGTGTTATTGACTGGGTGCCTTCCTCAGTGGTGACAGACATGAATAAAGTCATAAAAATGTTATTACTAGTGCTGCTGCACCCTGTGCCTCTGTGAGGGAAGCCAGGTTCTGGGTCGTGGTCACTGGTAGGTTAATAGAACTCTGTAACTGATGTCACCTAGTAGTATGGCACTCTATCAAAGATTGTAGCCTCCGGGGCTCACCAGGAATTGGAGTTTCATTACATTCAAAACTTTTTTTAATGGCAGAACTTCTGAGATTGTAAATATGATTTTATACATTTGAGATATACCGTATTTAAAGCTTTTTGGGATGAATATAAAGAATAAAAATGCTGTAACATAATAATAATGATTTAATTTAAAAATTTTATGTGGAATGTGTGTCTAAGCTAACTAACTAATCCATTTGTATTGAACATAATACTAGGATAATGAACAATTTAGTTATAATGAAAATTAGGCTTTGTTTTAAGCCTAGTTATTGCCATTTACCATAATTATAGTACATAATAATAATCCAGATGAATACATTGTTGCCACTAATGCTTTTTGGCAGGTGGAGACCATGGACGTTTCAACACAAGAAAGCAACAACAAGAAGAAAAATGCACTCTCTGTGTTGGCTCTCAAAACGGCAGCTCACCTCAACTGGAACTTGGAAATTTTTGAACAGAAGTATGTTCATTGTTGTTCATTGTCTGGCAGATGTAGAAAGTTGAGGCTTGTGCTCTTATAAGTCTGTGGTTATTATTTAATTGGTATAGATGGAGAGATGCTGAGTGTTCTTGAAATTACTCTGTATGTAGAAAAGATTTAACACATGCAGACGAGGAGTCACAGTAACGTGGTTGAAATATGTTGACCAGACCACACACTGGAAAGTGAAGAGACGACGACGTTTCGGTCCGTCCTGAACCATTCTCAAGTCGATTGTGAGAATGGTCCAGGACGGACCAAAACTTCATTGTCTCTTCACTTTCTAGTGTGGTTTGGTCAACAAAAAAGATTTAACACAGTCTTTGCTCCTAATTTTGCACTTGTTCTGCTCACTGAAGTCTTTTACTGTGTGTGTTAAATTGTTGAAGTAACTTTTAACATATGGATGTTTCATCATGTAAGTATTTTTTCATAACTTTTCAGATTACCTTTGCATATGCAAGATGCTCTCCTCATTGCATTGCTGCACGAGACTTTAGAGGAGATGAGCAGCCCAACAACACATGGGACACTGGATACTGGTCCCTTGCTTCCTTATCAGCTGTTCAGTGTTGCCTTGTATCATCGCTATGCTCTTCGAGCACTCGTACGAACTAAATTACCAGCCAAGCCTATCAAGGTCTCCAATGTTCCCATGTAAGCGATTCATTGGTTATATATTCAAGTAGAATAAGGATCTAGAGTTTGAAATATTCTGTCTAAGAAGTGTGAATGCAGTTAAGAGGATGGGTAGAACATAAAATAATAATATCATCAAATGATGTGGAGTGTAAAAGTGTAATTTGTGAAACAGAGTAGAGTGTACCGAGATGATTTGGTTATGTCAAACGAACGAATTATGATTGATGGAGATTAAAATGGAATCTTGACGGCAGTTTCTAATTGGAAACCACACTCATTCCAGACATACCACATTCACCTGCTTATCATTGTTTATAAAAACATTTATAAAGATTTTTTGCCACTAATTATAGCTCGCCTCTTGGCACACATGTACAAACATGTCATAAATAAACAAAGCATTTTGAATATGAAGTAATACAAATATATGATGTATATGGAGGTGCATCTTTTAAGCAAAATTTTACAGTCAATCCCCTTGTGAGACTGCTTTTCGAGCATGAGAACCTGTCTAGATTTTCTCTCATTCCTAGTTTTTCCAGTTGCCCAGCTCCTAAATCTCAGAACTAGCTTAATAGAAAATCCAATAAACTCAACATTAAAATTGGAGAAAAGGGAGCTGAGGCTCTTCTTGTCAATTTCCAGGAGCCATATTCAAATTGAAAGGGGTTTTTATACTTTTTCAAAGCCATATTCTTCAAAGGCACCTTTCGTTCTTCTCGTTTCATACACTGTTTTGAAAACTACGTAGTGTACCTACAAAATATTTTATCATTTAAATAAGCATTGTGAATTAGTGCAGCTGATAAGGAAGTGTTAAAATGGGAAGACAGTTGGGAAGTGTAAGATATGAAATTAATTAACTTCTTAGTTAAGACAGGAATACTGTATATTGGTGCATTATGTCCGATGAATGAGGGCATAGAATATATATTGGTAAATTATGCCTGGTGAATGACAAGATTCATCATGTTAGAAACGACTTGTAAATGAAATTGAAGGAGCTGAGGTAGATTAGTGTTTTTACTGAAAAAGTATATACTGTAGTGTAAAAAAAATTTATAGTTGGTAATCTGTAATTCAATAATTGTGCAAGCTCTTTATTTCTCTCATTATGGTTTTAGGATTAACTAAGCAGAGATTTTCACAATAACAAGTCTGACAACAAATAATCTAACAAATATATGCAATGAAAGTGATAACATTTTGGTTCCTCCTAGACCTTCACCGCAAAGTCACACGTACAGTGAGTTTCTTGTAGTCATTTGGTAGCTTCATTCTGCTGCATTTACTTTGGAAAGGTGCAAGGTTGTTGAAATGACAGTATCCTCTTGTCAGATGGGTTATTATTGTGCAATATCCATGTTTGTTTTTACAGTCCAGGGCAGCAGGATCCCACACATGAGTCTCGTGAAGTCCAAGAAGGCATATTGAGCGTGCTCGAGAGAGGTGGTGATGTGTCCGTCAGGATTCTAGAACAGTTGCTAGGAGCTGGTGAGGTAGGTTTTCTCACAATTTCAAATTTAACAAAGGTAATGAGACATGTTATGTTTATCACAATTATTGATCAAATGTTTTCAGAGATTTTAACACAATTGCATGAATTCATTGTTGGATTATTTTTAGAAAGATTTGTGGTCTCATTTTGGGTGTAAAGTGTGACTCTGCTTGACCTAACTCAGGTTTTGTGAGTTTGTGGGTGTAGTAGAATGAACTTTCTCCAGTTGAGAACAGACTGATCAATTCAGCATGAGGAGAGTTTTGTGTGTGTGTGTGTGTAGTAGTTAACTATGTGCTTGTATTGCAATCAGGCCTGTGTGTATTAAGGCTTTGTGCTTTCACTGATAATGTACTTGGGTTACATAAGTGATGGTTCTTATTCTTGGCTGTTGATCTCTCCCTGTCTGGCAGTGGCTTTTTAGGCCTCATCTTTTTTTTTAGTTGCTGCAAGGATTTTCCCCTCTGTAATTGGGGTCATGCTTTGTTTTTTACTTCTGGTCAGTTGTTCAGTGCAAATAATGTTTTTTTCAGCTTTGTCCAGATCATTGCCTAATTTTCCTCCCACGCAGGTGTGGATCATCTGAGAGGGAGGATTGTTTCCATGGGATCCTTTGTTGTCTCTGGGTGGTCTCCACAAGACTGTCTTCCTCTGCCCTAGTTTAGGCTTCTTTGTCCCTGGGGGCCATGTCTTCTTGTTCTTCTGGTTGTGTTTTTGCTCCTTTGCTGTTAATGCCTTTCTTGCCAACATTTCTGGCTACTTGTGTATATACTTTGTTACAGGGTGCATCTTTCTTGTGTGGAGGGGGAAGGGGGGGACTGTAGTGGCATTACAAGAATGTAAGAACTACACACACTCACACAAATCATAATAACATGATATACAGCCTGTATATCAAATGAACACATCCACAAGGTCCTTAATGAGGCTTGGAACCTATGTGCTAGATGTTCCCAGCTGCACTCTAGTCAAAGTACATCTAGAGAACATCCAGTGCATAGGTTTGAAACCTCATCATGGCCCTTGTGGATTTGTTCAAATATGCAGGCGATGAGTCACAATAACATGGCTAAAGTATGTTGACCAGAACACACACTAGAAGGTGAAGGGACGACGATGTTTCGGTCCGTCCTGGACCATTCTCAAGTCGACTGTTGTTCAAATATACTATGGTATATATGTAAATAAATGTATTGATTTGTACATTTTCATTGCACCAATATATTTCCCAGTATAACTGTTAATCCTCTAATTTTTTTTTTTTTTACTTATTGAATAGGTTCGTGCACCAGTGCTACCAACATTCACTGTGCACACCCACCATACTACTGTCATATCTCATGCATGGGAACGCTGCAAGTCTGTAGCTGACGAGCAGTTCAAATGTCAGGTTTGTATCGTTCTGTTTTGCTGTTTTGGCTGATTGTTAAAAAGTTGATGCTGTATTTACATCTAAAATGGATTCCTGTACTCGCTTCTTGCAAGTCGGTATTCAATCCCCAATTGTGCAAGTGGTTGGGAATTATTCCTTTCCTTGTCCTATCCTAAATCCTTACCCTCATATCCCTTCCAAGTGCTATATAGTTATAAAGGCTTGGTGCTCTCTTCTGATGCTTTACCTTGCCTTATCTTTCAGGTTATAGCTTTCTGAACTATCTAGTTCAATTGCTCCCTGAGGTAAGATTCCGCACGCTGTCGGAACTGTATGTTGGGTAACATCCTAGTACAGACTCTGAAGGGAATTTTTCAAGCATTACATTTAGGGTTATAATGATGGTACAGTACTGTAAACACAAGATATAATATTTGGGCTTAGAACGACCTATTGATGGTTCTGTGGATCACTGGAACCTTGGCTGTTTTGACTGTTTTCTCAAGACTTTTTTTTTTTTTAGTACTTGACACCACTTATTACCTGAATGTATCCAGATGTACTTTTCCAGATCCACTATGACCTAGGCGCTTACCACTTCCTTCAGGAGAGATACGAAGATGCATATTCTCACTTCTCTGAAGCATGTAAACTCTTACCAGAATTAGGATCCCATCCAGACTATTGCCAAGTGAATGAGGGCAAGTTGAGGGGGTACTACAAAAGCTGTGCATCCCTCTGTAGTCAGTCAACGCCCTTAGAACAGAGATCACTTTATGACAGATTCTTGCACTCTAGCGGCAACGGATTTCAGGTGAGCATTTTCGTATTAGCTGTATAATAGATGACCAAATCACACACATCAGAAGATAAACACACGATAATGGTTCAGAATGTACCAAAACATCGTCAGTTCTTCATTTTCTGATGAGTGATTTGGTCATCACATCAGCCACTACCTTCCCATTATTTGTACACATGTCTCAGTTGGGCATTGATACATTACATACATAGATACATACATACAGCATATCTCTTATCGTCTGTTGACAGCCAAAACCTCTTATTGCATTCCTAACTTCTCGACTAGCGCTTCTTGCATCTTTCGGGAGGTACCATCATCCATTTGCCATGGAATTCAATCTTGCACAGCACTATCAAGTCAAATGTTTCTCCAAATAATCATATTTACTATACTGTACATAATATTTTTAATTTCCCATGAACACATTGCCAATTACAGTATCACTTATTTACTCTTTTACCATTTGCGTGTTAACTTATATTTATGTACACTGTATATCAATGTGCTTAAAATACTGTGTGAAATATTTTTATTGCAGGAACTATTTCATTGCATATTTCATTTAGTTTAAGCCTTGTCTTTTATTCCAAATTGTCATGTATAGGCTACCCATTACATCATTCATCATTATCAGGGGAAAAATCCTGAGGTATTTTTTTTTTATAAGCATAATGCAGAAAAATGTGTAATATTGAACCAAACTCTCACAAGTCAAGTCTGGCCACAGACCAGGCTTGGGGAGTAGAATACTCCCAGAATCCCATCATCAGGTATGTATTATATGCCATTTTGCTCCGTAGCATTGTCAAATCCTGTATTGCATAACAAATTATTCCGAACCCTCAAAACTGGTTTACGTCATTTTTAGGACTTGGTCAAGATTCTGTCGGAAGACAATGTGGCCCTTGAGATTCCATCGTACTTGAGGAAGAATCTTGAACTGGAGCTACAAGCTAACCCTGAAAAGGCACCACCAGGATTTCTTCTACAGGTACGGAATTTTTAAAGCGTTTATAGCGTAGAGGCGGCATGATAAAATAACATGTGCAGTAGTATACTGTATTTATTTTGTAATGGAAGTGGTGGGGATGGGAAAAATTGAGAATAGTTGAAGGGATGAAGAAGTAAACATCATAGAGGATGGGCTAGAGAGGAGTGGGTGGGAGGAAGGGTGAGAGGGAGGTAGGTGAGAGAAAAGAGAAGAAAGGGGAGAGGAGGAGCAGAGGAGCGAGAGTGGAAGGGAAAAGTGTTTCTAAAAGAAGAGGAATAAGAACATTAGAAGAATGAAAGTTAGTGGAAGGGAGAGCCAGATAGAACTTGAGATTAAAGAATAGAATAGTAGGAGAGAAAGAAGGGTAGAGTTACCACCATCCATTTCGATTTATTTTCAAGATGAGAAATGGAACTCTTCTTTTGTCAACATTTCCTACAGTAAAGGAAATGTTAAAAATCCTAATAAAACTCCTAAAGAATTGCTTAAATTGTTGCCACTTGTTATTTCTCGAATGTTATATAAATCTACTATTTTAATGGCCCTCAACAGGTGCAGACATTGAATACTGTTCGGAATGTATTGGAAGGAGACTTGTGGAATAGCAACTATCCTGCTGCCTTAGCTCAAGGTGGCAAACCAGGTGTACAGTTTCTGATTCAGGTTAGTAATCTTAGTAACACCTAAGTACAGAATGCCTTAAACAAATTTTAGTGTTTTTTTAGCTTTTTGGGTGGGAAATTGGAAGGAAATTTTCGTTATGTAGTAGACCTAATTTTTCCTTGTGGCTTCCTGAAGCTACAATGCTGATATAGTGCCAAGGTGTTGCTATACTATGTGTTATTAGTTGTGGGGATTCTCTTTAGCTTACCGGAGACCTCGAGCCAGAACATGGCCCCCTCAAAAGAGGTACAGAGAGCTGTGGCACTATGATGAAATTGTCAGTGAATTTTAATTATTCCCACCTCCACCAGGAAAGCACCCCAATGATTCTGTGAAGAATTGGAGGCATCTTCACATATGCCTCTGATCTCAGTAGAGGCTTTGTGACCATTGCTCAAAAAACTGGTCTAGGGCCATTGTCCCATTGCCTTTGTTACTGTGTGAGAGTCTGGCATGTGCTGCATAGGGCTCAGACCCCCTCCAGGGTCTGTAGTCCGGCTCCATTTGGACAGTCTTCTGTGGTTTATTGTCTCAATCAGGGGTTTCTCTTCAGTCACTGTCTCTTTGGAGTTGGACTCTACATGTAGTTTATACTCGCTTCTCGGGGTTTGACTCTTAGTTCTGTATGCATGTGTCCAGTGTATGTTAGTTCAGTATGCATCCAGTGTCTCGGGTGTCCAATGTGTTGGCTGACCTTCTTTTCATTCCATCCTATCTCCACGGAGTGGACCATCGACACCGACTCCTTCCTTTGGCTTGCCAGATGACCAGGCGACCGGACGGACGTGGACCACCTCGTGTCGTGTTAACTTCATCTCCTTATGCTGCCATTTCCTGACTCTCTTCCTGTACCTCTTTTACCCCAGTTCAGTTCTTGCTCTGGTTACCGGCAAAGTTAGTCTTACAGGGAGAGAGTAATTCTTCTGGCTTCCAGTGGCTGGCTCAGCCAAGGTTTCAGATGCTGCTTGTTCAGTGTCCGAACCCAGCTGTTTTCCTGTGGCTCCACATCTTTCAGAGGATTGGTTTGGTGACATACTCTACCTGGCTAGTTCTATCTTCTCCTATCTTAAAGGCTGGAGTTTCTGACACATCTTTATTGCCATTTCTATAGTGATCAGGTGGCTAGTTTGTTGGTGTCTAACCTTTGGTCCTCCTCTCTGCGACAGTATGAAGTCTCGTGGCATGCTTTCCTCCATTTCCTCTCCCTTCATCATTGCTCTTCAGTGTCAGTTTCTGTTGTCCTGTCTTCTTGGCTTTTCTGGATTGGCAAATTATTCCGAATACAGAATATTCTTTCAGCGCTTCATATCGTTTGTCGCTGGTGGAGCAGCTACAGCTCGAGTTTGGGGTTGATGCTTCCTCGGCCTTGTTTCTTAAGCATTCTCAGGCACTGTTTTACCTCTGGTCTTCTCATGCACCGCCTGAGCTTCCTTGGTCTTTGTACTGCATTCTTTTCTTCTTTCTTCTGTTTGTTTTTCAGTGTCCCCTTACATCAGTGATTGTTTTCTTAAGGTTTTGTTTTGGTCTCGCTCTCCTCCGGTTGTTGTGTGGATGTGCTTCATGCTCTTCTTCGGCACCAGGGATTTTGTTCCTTCAACCCTGGTGTTGGTTTTGTCTGTCTGCACCCAGCTCTTTTTCTGGAGAAGAGTCAGTCTCTGAAGGGGTCTGTTGGTGTTTGATACTTGGTTGGTTCGGTGAAGGGTGCTTCATGTTCTTTACCGGTGGCGGCTCGCCATCATTTCTGCTCTGATGGACTTGTTGTAGGTTGTTCCAGTTTCCCTGGTTCCCTGTTCCAGGGCTTGTATCTTCATGTTGTCTGCAGTGTTCTCCAGTCTAGTCAGCCTCCAGTTTACCCTTGTGCCCATGGGGTTTGTGAGTTTTCCAGTTGTACAGGGTCCTGGTAACTAGGTATTTCATGACTGTTCCTGGTCCTCATTGGCCTTTTGTGGCCTTGGGTCATGGCCCATGGTTTCTCTTTTGTTATGGTTTCTGCAGTGCTCCCTCTTTCCTGGTATGTCCCCTTTATTTACCTTCTCTGTGGATAGGTAGCTTCAGGGAGCCATAAGGGGCTTCCGCCAGAAAAACAGCATTAAAAGTAACGAAATTGCAATTTCTGAGCGAGCCCTGGTGGCTCTCCGACACCCTTCCTTTCCTAGGGAGCCAGGGAGATAAGGGTACTAATTCCATGAACATAGAACTGAGCGGGGATCAGCCAGCTGACCTGGTCTGCCTCACTCCTTTTTCCCTAGCAAGTGGTGGAAATGAGAGGACTTCAGCACCTCACTTCCTTGTGTGTTTCACATTGGGTGAATGAGTTTGCTTAACTTTCAAGAAATTTTGATTGTTTACATTGTTGGGGGAGTTCTTTGGCAATTTGCAGTATTCATATTTCCTTATAACCAGCAGTAGTCAGTTTTGTTTTGCTGACTTTGTGGGTTTTTTTCCTGGTGGTGCTGGACATGATGAAAATTCACTAACAATTTATGATAGTGGCCTTGCTGTCTTTGCCTCTTTAGAGGGGGGACTAGGTTTGTGGTCCCCGGTAGGTTGAAAGAATTCCGTGACTGATGGCACCTGGCACTGTATTAGGATTGTAGCCTTAGGGAACCACTGGAGCTCAACCAGAAATTGTCGTTTCATTATATTCAACGTTGTTGTTTTTTTTCAGGCTTTAGCTGCAAAGTTTTCAAGGTTTACTAGCTCCCATAAAGAGAGGATACGCTTATTTTTTATAACTGTTAACTTAACATCAGGCATCAAAGAAGTGCTGGTCCCTGCAATCAGAATCTGCCCCCCCACTTAAAGCTCTCTTCTCACAAGAGGAACTACTTGCAATGTGGCACAGTATGAGAAGGAAGAGCGTGCTCCAATAAGACATCTCCAGATGCCACTGTGACAGGTACAGTGATATTTAACTATTTTTGAATATAAATAAGTTCTTCTTAACTCTACATTACTACCCCTGGGTGCCCAAGCTTTGTTAGTACCATTGGGTGCCCAAGCTTTATTAGTACCATTGGGTGCCAAGCTTTGTTAGTACCATTGGTGCCCAAGCTTTTAGTACCATTGGGTGCCCAAGCTTTGTTAGTACCATTGGGTGCCCAAGCTTTATTAGTACCATTGGGTGCCCAAGCTTTGTAGTACCATGGGTGCCCAGCTTTATTAGTACCATGGGTGCCCAAGCTTTGTTAGTACCATTGGGTGCCCAAGCTTGTTCGTACCATTGGGTGCCCAAGCTTTATTAGTACCATTGGGTGCCCAAGCTTATTAGTACCATTGGTGCCCAAGCTTTATTAGTACCATTGGGTGCCCAAGCTTTGTTAGTACCATTGGGTGCCCAAGCTTTATTAGTACCATTGGGTGCCCAGCTTTATTAGTACCATTGGGTGCCCAAGCTTATTAGTACCATTGGGTGCCCAAGCTTTATTATTACCATTGTGCCCCAGCTTTGTTAGTACCCTTGGGGGCTCAAGCTTTCTTAGTATCCTTGAATTACCTTGGTGCCCAAGCTTTATTAGTACCCTTGGATTACCTAGCGGTTACCTTGCAATGATTTCGGGGCTCAATGTCCCCTGTGCCCGGTCTCCGACCAGGCCTCCTTGTTGCTGGACCGGTCATCCAGGCTGTTGCATGGCTGCTCGCAGCCTGGTTGATCAGTTATTTTTGGAGGTGTTTATCATGTTCTCTGAACACACTCCTGTGTGCCCAAGCTTCATTAGTACCCTTGGGCGTTTGCTTATTCTAATGTGAAAATAATAATAAATCACTTAGTGTATCAAGTTTACTGGATATACAGTACAGTATATTGTTTCTGTATTTGTGGTTCCCTGCATTAATGTTCACAGTGATGTATGTTGGTGAAGAAAATACATTGGTTTTACTTGGTGGATGGCATGTTGGGGTGGTTTAAACAGCCCTGGGTACTAATGTTGGGTTAAGGTAAGAATTACCCTGTCTGCAGTAGTTTTCGACCTTGCTATTATAAATCGCTTTCAAATTAAGACATGACATTGGAAAGTGTTAAGATAACACCTTTTAACACAAAAGACATAAAACATGATGTAATATAGCTGTATAAACCAAAATAAATACAGTATATTTGAAAAGGAAAATAAGGCTTTTAAGTAAAATACGTGGGACCTCAGTTCTTGAATGCCCTTTTCAATTTTTTTTTTGTTCTCGAGCTCAATTTCTTGAAAAAATTTGACTGTACTCGAAGTTTGCCTCGTGCTCGAGTTTGTTAATACACATATGGGCCGACCGAGCACATGGCGTGCTTCAGTTTACCAGTGTCTACCGCCTAGTGACGACCGACCGCGCTTGAATTCCTTGTGAAGAATTNCGTCACACTGCCACAGGACAACATTGCGTAGATCAGGATGTAACTTGAAACATATATACGCTAGAGGAAGCATAACGTCATCAAGCTGAAGCGCACAATTCCCTAATGCTTTGCTCTCAGTGTTTACATAATTAATCAGCGCATGTTTATACTGTGCAATGTGTAATATTCATCTCGCCGACATATGTTCGGGCACTATAATGTAATTATTATATCACATAGATATACAGCAGTATATAGCCTCTCCAAATATTCTTGCCAGAAGCCCCTATGCCCAACCGAGTGACCATTATACGCATTAGAAAAACCAGTTATATTTACATACACAAATGTATAATTAACTCTTATTTTAACTATATCATTTTTATAACACCCGATAAACTGTTAATTGGTCAAAAGGAAAGTGAGAATAAAACAAAAATTGTACGAGTTTAATGTGGGAAGGTTGGCAGCCCTGCTCCTCGGGACGTTTGTTTCAGAGATATCCTAACCTAATTATTTTTTTATTTATATACACAGAAATCCAAAAATATTATTTATTTATTTATATCTAAGTAGTCTCATTGGGTTGTGAGAGTACATAAGATTGGTGTTTGAGCATTGCATTCTTACAAACCCTCTAACATGCATAGCGTTCCGGGCAGGTCCTTGATCTAACTGATAAAGGTAAATGTATTAATAGGTACATTGTCGCAGAATTCGAGTTCAACATAATACTGGTGAAGTTGCAAGTCTTAAGTATTAAACTGGGTGAGTGGGTATGGCACGAAGATAGCAACATTCACATCTAAACTTCCCTAGGTCTAGTAAAGCACAAATATGTACTAAATGAGGATCAGGACTGTTTATTTAGGCCCAAGACAGTTTAGGTTAATATTGTAGAGACACACACAGAGTTGGAACCCAATGAGCACATCAAGGCACAAGGGCTCGTCTAAGACAGAAGCCATATAGCCTCACACACACAGCTAACATGAGGGGACGTATCTCTAGGGGGAAACCGAAGTCATTTGGCCAATTACTTTTATCAGAGAGGAAGTGGCGAACGTTTTCCCGGATAAGCGTGATAGAGGGACCCCGACAGCCCTCCTCTCAGCAGGAAATGTTGTCATCAATATTAATTACTGATTCCTTCATTCCTTGCCACGTGGGACTGTCTCAATGTCTCAACTTGTGTGGGAAAAACATTCTTAGGGTTCCCTGTAAGAATAAGGTTCACATGCAAGCATCAGTATGATGTCACTGAGACAAGTCCTGCCTGACAAACCTCTAAGATTTCTTATATGGGAATGTCGAAGATGAAACAGAAGCGAGACGCCTGGACGGATTACATCTCTCAAAGAGGCCCCTCTCTCAACCAGTTTAAGATAAAAACGAAGCACTACCTAATAAATTCCCTGTAACCTACCTTACCCCTATATTGTCAACCATGTCTGTTTTTTTAAACAACGCTGTTTGTCGACCTAATTGTATTTGTGCTGCTTTTTCAGCCATGTTCCCCCCTTTTTTATTTTTATTTTTATTTGTTCTCAACACATTTCATACTTTAAACTCAATTAGTATTAAGTTTTAGTCTTTAATGTTTTTCCTGCCCGAAACGCTGTGCGTAATAGTGGCTTTAGGCATTGTATGTACTAGCTCTATCTATAAATCCATCAATTTTTGTCAAATCTCTTGTATGTATGTACCTTACCTAAATAAACATTTATTTATTTATTTATTATTTATAAATATAAGGCACTCTGTTAGATATGAGGCACTGTGTTAGATATAAGGTGACGGGTATTCCATGAGGCACTGTGTTAGATATAAGGTGACGGGTATACCATGAGGCACTGTGTTAGATATAAGGTGACGGGTATACCACACCTGTCAATACTTGGAGTAGATGAGGCAGGAAAGATTATCAATAAATTAGGGGGCAAATATTAGGAGAACTTGTCATGGCAACACCGATGATGACTGTTACCATAACAACACCGGAAACAAGAAGACGTGAGTTGCCACATGCGTCTCAACCCGTGGCACCTCACCCCGTGGCACCCATGGCACCCCACCCCATGGCACCCCACCCAGTGGCACCCATAGCACCCCACCCCGTGGCACCCATGGCACTACCCCGCGGCACCCATGGCACTCTACCCCGCGGCACCTATGGCACCCCACCCGTGGCACCCATGGCACCCCACCCCGTGATACCCATGGCACCCCACCCCGTGGCACCTCCACCACCACGTCATCATTAGAACATCCCCCCACAACACCTTGAACACCCCACACAACGCCACGAGAACATCCCCACACAACGCCATGAGAACATCCCCACACAACGCCATGAGAACATCCCACATCTTGAGAACATCCCATCCCACCTTGAGAACATCCCCTACAACACGACACTACCTCAAGCCCATCATCACCCAGCAAAAATCTGCTATCAGGACATCAATAACAAACTCTGCTTTCAGACCTAGTAAATAATGTAAATTCAGACCTAATGTACCTAGTAATCCTTGTTCATTATTGTGTATTGTTAAACAGCTCCCCTGTTTAAATCCCTAAACATGCTAAACATAAATTCACTCCATACATTCTCTTGTGTCAATTACATTTATAAAACCTTTTCTTAAGTGCAAACCCTGTTCTGAAACTCTTCCTGGACAGATGTGATAGAACACATACTCACCACACCAGACATAAATATCTCTTGGATATCTCCAGAGTCAAACTTAATCTATGTAAACACTCTATGCAAATAAAGGGACCTAGTGTATGGAACTCACTCCCTAATGAATTGAAAAGCTGTCCAACTTTTGCCTTATTCAAAAATAAAACCAAAAAGTACCTAATTTCTTCATAGTTTTCTACCTAGTGCTTTATCTCACACTGTATCTAGTGCTACCCAGTCCCCCAATATTTGTACCTAAGCCATATTACTTTACCATTGTAACCTTAGATATCATCTGATATCATGGTTGTTGCATTGAGTGCATATTCTGCTGCATTATTCCTTGAAATGATTCTCATATTGGGCTTCAGTGAACCAATGTATAACCCTGAAATGTTATCCTAATGTACCTAGTAATCCTTGTTCATTATTGTGTATTGTTATTATTGTGTATTATTCTAATCTGCTTGTGTCAAAATTTTCTTACAATGTACCTGTAAACATTTTTTGTAAATTTTACTATAATTAATCTACTTAAAATTATCTGTACCTGTAAAGTAAAGCTGTAATGTACCTTGTAAACATTTTTTGTCAATTTTCCTGTGAATTATCTAAAAAATTATCTGTTAGTTTAAGGACTTGCCCGAAACGCTATGCGTGCTAGTGGCTTTACAAGAATGTAAAATCAACTTAATTTCTATGTTCTCTGTTAACCCCCAATGTACCTTCTTGTATATAAATAAATAAATAATAAATAAACATTGAGAACATCCCTTACAACACATTGAGAACATTCCCCCGCTACAAGCAAGCAACAAATAGAGATTAGAGACATAATCAGTGACATCCTGTAAGAAAGGACATTGTATAAACACAAATTTTTAAATAAACATATATTTTCTAGAATGTTTATTTTTGATATCATAGCGGCGCCCCGCCGGTAGGTTTAGTTGCCTTTGTTTATGTCTGGGGGTCCCTTCTCCCCCCTTCAACCCCCCCCCCACTTCCCTAGTGGACTTTCCTGAGGGGTGAACAGTGTGGTGTTATGGTGTTCTATCGGGTGCTCTAACAAGATAATTATATGGCAATTTGTGATTTTAACACGAATTTAGTAAGTGATTAAACTCTCAGTACGTTGCTCTAATTTGTCGTCCTCGTTGAAGTTGAAATTAGTTCTTCCCGGTGTTTCTTGTTTCCGTGTCCAGGAAGGGAAGCTTGTTGCTTATTTTGTGTGATGGTAAATGGTTGGTAATGTGGTTTGTTTGGTGTAAATCATCCTGGCGAAGCTATTAAAGGACTGTGTGTGTGTGTGAGTGAAACTCCCGCTGGTGTAGTGCTTGGTGGCGTGGCATCCATTGTCATTAGGGGTATGGTCATTTTGTGCTCAAGACGATTCCACGAAGCTCGGTTTTTGTTTAAAACTGTATATATTGTCAGGCTAGGATGTATTAGTTTAGATTAGGCTGTATTGTTCTCGATTGGGTTAGGATATATTGCATTAGGGTTAAGTTAGGTTAGGTAGTTTTCAAAATCTGTTGGTGAATCGTCTTGAGTACGATGTGACTTGTATCTTTCCAAAGTAGCTGTTATTTGGGGACAGGAAGATATTTAAAATTAAGAATATATATATTTTTATTCCTTTTAGGCAGATTCCCAAAGTTTACGTTGCAGACCTGCAGACACCCAAGAAGAATAATACAAAGTGTAGTATGCGATATTAGGGCGAGTGATGATAAAAAATTGCAGAAGCATTTAAAATCTATGCTGACATTACAATTATGATGTCCTAGTGACATCACACACATGCACACTATATACTCTATAAAGCTAAATTTTGTTTTATCTTTTATTTTCTTAGGTTTGGTTCAATTATGATAGGATGGGTTGGGATAGCATAAGTTAGCTAAGGGTAGGTTAGCCAAGGATAGGTTAGTTAAAGATAGGTTAGCTAAGGATAGGTTAGCTAAAGATAGGTTAGCTAAGGATAGGTTAGCTAGGCATAGGCTAGCTAAGGATAGGTTAGGTTGAGTTAGGGTAGGTTAGGTTGAGTTAGGATAGATTAGGTTAGGCTGGGTTAGGATAGGATAGGTTAGGCTGGGTTAGGATAGGTTAGATTGGGTTGGGGTGGGATTGGTTAGGTTAGGATGTGTTGCTTTAGGATGGGTTGGGTTGGGATGAATTGGATTGGATTAGGTGGGTTGGGATGAATTGGATTGGATTAGGTGGGTTGGGATGGGATGGGTTGGGTTGGGTGCAGGTCAAACTTTTCTCAGGTTGTAGATCCTACTCCAAGATTGTATTATTGGTCCCTGGACAGGGGAAATTATTTCTTCAAAATGGCTGGGAAATACACCAGACCTGAAAGAAAACCATGTTACCCAGTACATTGTATTTTTAAATCACATCTTAATATTCCATAGTTCTCATGTTATATGGTCAGAAACTGTGTCTGACATGCATGGAAGATTGCTTCTGGACATGTCTGGACACCGACTTCTGACAATCTACATTGATTATTGGTTTATGATAGTCCTAATAGACTATGCATCTTTGCCTACTAACCATATTATTTTCATATGTGCCTGGTTCCCTCACCCACACATATACACACCCACCTCAATCATCTACCCACCCTCATAGGCCTTCCCAGCTCAACATCTGTGCAATATTGGGAGTGATTAAGTGCAGCATAATAACTTATTGAGTAACTGGCACGTGTGTATACTGTAGCCCTGAATGGTGTTTGTAACTATAGTTTAGCCTGTGTTCAGTACATATATACAATGAGATGCAAATTACACATCTTGGTGTATATAGCATAGTGGTCCACAANCTTTACGTGTTAATGAAGAAATAAATATAATAAATAACACCAGACTTGGCTTCTCTGAGGAGAAAGGGCAGACAGCACTCAACTATAGTTGTATTATTTATTAAATTTTATTGATAATAATAATTCACGGTGTCGGGGACAGAAAGCCAGAGTGTATTCATACACGTTAGGCTTTTTATCGAAGTTAGTTTAGTTCATTTATTATGCACCCCATACCCATCATGTGGGCGGTAGTGGAAAGGGTTACAGAAGCCAAATCGTTTTAGCACCAGGTACCCATATTACTGTTGGGTGAACAGAGGTGTTGAGTTAAGGATTGGCGCCCAGTCAATCCTCCCCGGCCAGGATACGAAGCCCGGACAAATAGCTCGCTGAGTGTGTTATCACTCCGCCATGGGGAGACTAATATTTTGACGTATTTACTTATATACAAGGAAGGTATACTGGGATTGTGAGAGTACATAACATTATTACGGGCCCGTAAGTTACGGGCTCACCATAGCCCGTGCTACTTGCCCCGCTCCTGTGCCAGGTAAGTTACGGGCTCACCATAGCCCGTGCTACTTGCCCCGCTCCTGTGCCAGGTAAGTTACGGGCTCACCATAGCCCGTGCTACTTGCCCCGTTCCTGTGCCAGGTAAGTTACGGGCTCACCATAGCCCGTGCTACTTGCCCCGCTCCTGTGCCAGGTAAGTCCACTACGGGTTCACCATAGCCCGTGCTACTTGCCCCGCTCCTGTGCCAGGTAAGTCCACTACGGGCTCACCATAGCCCGTGCTACTTGCCCCGCTCCTGTGCCAGGTAAGTTACGGGCTCACCATAGCCCGTGCTACTTGCCCCGCTCCTGTGCCAGGTAAGTCCACTACGGGCTCACCATAGCCCGTGCTACTTGCCCCGCTCCTGTGCCAGGTAAGTTACGGGCTCACCATAGCCCGTGCTACTTGCCCCGCTCCTGTGCCAGGTAAGTTACGGGCTCACCATAGCCCGTGCTACTTGCCCCGCTCCTGTGCCAGGTAAGTCCACTACGGGCTCACCATAGCCCGTGCTACTTGCCCCGCTCCTGTGCCAGGTAAGTTACGGGCTCACCGTAGCCCGTGCTACTTGCCCCGCTCCTGTGCCAGGTAAGTTACGGGCTCACCATAGCCCGTGCTACTTGGAACTTGTTCCGAGTAGCTGAATCTATAACAACAACAAGACTAACACGCATAGCGTTTCGGCCAGGTCCTTAATCTAACTGATAAAGGTATGCCTATAAATAGGTACATTACAACAAATTTGAGTTCAACATTATAACTATAATATACAACTATATAAACATATACAACTACAATTATATCATTATATAAACATATACAATTATAACTATATATAGACATTAAGCAACTACAATTATACAGCTATATAAGTGCATGAAAAATAGAGCTCTGGCCCTTGGATGTAAATTGGAAATGTTTATATTTAGGAAAGACCTGGGTAAATACAGGTTTTTAATCACAATTGATGGGTTGTGGAACAAATTGATGAATTGGTTGAAGCATATATATATATATATATATATATATATATATATATATATATATATATTATATATATATATATACACACACACACACATAGACCCCCCCCCCCCATTCTTCCCAGAATCGAATTACTGACCCTCCCCAGGATGCAACCCACAACAGACGACTAACTCCTGGCACCTATTTACTGCTAAGTGAACATGCAGAAGCATCCAGTGAAAGGAAATGTTGCCCAAACGTTTCTGTCGTACCGTGGGAATCGAACCCAGGATCTTTGGGATGGCACCTGGCTGCCCTGCCCTCCCAGCCATAGGACATAAGGCACTAAAGTTCACAATGATGGTTGAGCAGAAAAGTTTCTCATGCCGAAGGCAACACAAAATATTACATATATATCCCATGCCTACATATACCCTATGCTACATATACCCCATGCCTACATATACCCTATGCTACATATACCCCATGCCTACATATACCCTATGCTACATATACCCCATGCCTACATATACCCTATGCTACATATACCCCATGCCTACATATACCCTATGCTACATATACCCCATGCCTACATATACCCTATGCTACATATACCCCATGCCTACATATACAGTGGTGCTGGGGTGTTTCTTCAAGGCTCAGGAGGCCGCGTTATTACTTACAACAGATGTTTAGCAGGTGTTTAGCATCTTTGTATGTATGCAGGACTCTAGCATACGGGCTCACCATAGCCCGTGCTACATGGACACTTCGTTCTGAGTAGCTATAACAACAACAACAACATCCTCTAGCAATAGATCCTGGTGCATACTGGTTGTAGTAGCTGTTAAGGAATGGTAGTTGTGGTGGTTGGAAGTAGTGGTGGTGAAGGTTGAATGGTGGTCCAGGTCCAGGACCGAAACATGGTCGTCCCTTCACCTTCTAGTGTGTAATGTGGTCAACATACTCCTTAATCCTATGTTCCTTGACCTGACCTGATATGTCATAGAGAAGTGTGTCGAAGTGCGCCTCGAGGTCATACCGGCGACTCGCTACCATTAGTTGTACCTCCTCTTCAGCACCGCCAGCAAGCCTGGAACATATGACGGGTTAAGGGGCTCTCTCGATGACAGGATGGTGATGAGTTATGAGGAACTAATGAGTTATGAGTCTTCGGGAGGGGTTTAAGAGGGAAGGATGATGATGGGTACAGTGGTAGTGATGAGTGACTGTACCTGACCACGAAGACTCTGGAGTAGTCGCGGATGAGTGAGCTGTTGATGATGATGCGAAGTGCGAAGATCAGCTGTTGGTGGTAGTGGTGGTGCTGGTAGTGGTGATGGTGGTGATGCTGGTGGTGGTGATGGTGGTCCTGGTCTGGCGTCGTCAGCACAGTATCTGCTTCTGCAAGCACACCACAATGTTACATAACTCATTATATAACTCCTGATTTACACCACATTTAGACTGAGGCAAAATAATTATACTTGTGCATATGTTTTACCACAGCCTTATAGAACTTATAAATAACATCCATTAAGACATTAAACATCCTCTCTCACCGGGACAATATGTCGTCCCACGATCTGACAGTTTAAATGTCTATTTCTCGAATACAATTGACGAATTCTCGTCAATTTATAGTCTAGATGTGTGGTCAATAGTTGCAAGTTGCTGGGCTGCACTAGAGACTAGAACTAGAACAAGGCTCCATAAGCACAGAAGAAATTGCTGTTTGCTTCTGTAATCAAATATTTAGTAAATGTGTTGTAGCTATCGTACCTGGCTGGAGTTATTATGTACCGGATGATGCTCGCTTGACTGTTATTGTTTTGGTGACCGGCGGATCAGCTGTGACTCACATGTATACAGGTCGGTGGAATGAACTCTCTTATGTTCTGTTTGTTCTAGCTTGAAATCATGTGCACTTTGTTTGTTGTATAGTGAATAGAAAGTGCTTAAACTGATATAAAAAAAAGTCCCGTGGTGTAGTGGTGCCTGGCACACTGTAGTGACACTCGCCTGGCACCAGGAAGGGCGAACTCTCAGCTGATAAAGTCACAACTAGTTTACTTTTGTATCAAAACAGTGCCAAAAATGGAAGAAAAAAGTTGCTCACCATTGTTGGGGTTGAGAAGGGTCCGCATGATGGCGTTGAGGGCGGGGGATATCACCAGCACTATGGTAACTCCGGCACCACTAGGCACTCCCTCTACCGGCACTCTGGCACCACTAGGCACTCCCTCTACCGGCACTCTGGCTCCACTAGGCACTCCCTCTACCGGCACTCTGGCACCACTAGGCACTCCCTCTACCGGCACTCTGGCTCCACTAGGCACTCCCTTTACCGGCACTCTGGCACTAGGCCCCCCTACCAATTTCCTCATTAGCCACTCGTTTGCTGTCCTCAAGCCGTTTTGGGTCCCCATAGTCGCGTAGGTCGTATACCTGAGAGAGAGAGAGAGATCTTGTAGATACCTGATCAACCAGACTGTGATTCATGTGCTAGTAGTTGTGTCTAACAGCCCGGTTGTCCAGACCAGCATGTTTTTGTTTTAGATTCAGCTACTGGGAACAAAACGATCCAATCAGCACGGGTTATGGTGAGCCCGTCGTGGACTTACCTGGCACAGGAGATGTGCATCTCCCGGAGTAGCAGGCAGGAGGCATGGTCGGAAACCTGGCCGCGGAGACGTTGATCCTCGGATCTAACACAGGGTCGCTGCAAGATGGAGTTCCTTGCACCTTAGGGGTCCTTGGCTGAGCTCAGGACTTACCTTAGGGTCCCTGGCTTAGCAGAGGACTTACCTCAGTGTCCCTGGCTGAGCAGAGGACTTATCTCAGTGCCCCTGACTTAACACAGAACTTACGTTAAATTTCCACTGGAGCATCTTGGTCAGGCGTTTGACCAGAGGGTGATGGATGACATCATGGGTGCATAGCAACAACAGCTCGCGACGCCCAGCCCCAGAGCCCTTCCCTGGGTGATACAGTTACAGCGAGTGATATATGGGATACAGTTACAGTAATATATATAGATACAGTTACAACAACAGTGATATATGGCAAGGGTTAGCTAGACGGTGTTGTGTTAATGGTTACCTTTAACATAATTTGCCTTTACTAAATCCGTGTTGGTGCCTTAAGACAAAACTGATCTGTTCTAAGTGTTCGACTAGCCTGCTTCAGATCAGTCTCTCTAGCACTAGTGTGGTGTGTGTGTGTGTGTATTCACCAAGATACAGCTCCTAATCCCCTCCTATTAATAACATGACAGTACAAGTTATCTCAAGCCTAATGACGCCTTCAATTTCTTTCAGCCTTACCGTGAAAGTTATAGAACTTGCGGTGAAGCTCATTGCCTGCTCTTAGCTTGCTCAGCGACCTCCTGCCTAGCAGCACCAGAAGCATTCCCACACCTAGCACCACCAGTGTTGCTGCAGCCACCACCGCTACCACATGAAGCCTGTTAAAGAACCACGTAAGTAAAACAATTCAGAAAGCCTATCGCTCCATACCACACAGCTCCAATTTAAATCCACCCAAACTCAGTCATATCTATATCTACTGTTAAACAATCAAGTGATTCCCTAATCTATGTTGCCCGGTAATTAAATCCTTACATCAACAACCCCAGTTTCCAAACTGGTATTAACCAGGTCTTTCCTGAATCTAAATTGATCCAATTTATATACCCGTGGCCTGACTCGGGCAAGCTGAGAGGGTTGGCTGCTTGGTGGTGAGTTGTCAGTGTTTCGAGATTGAGAATAGAATGATTTTTATCCAAAATGAGCTTCGGAAAAACTGCATTCGACAATTACCAATATGAACACTAACGAACTAGTAATTTTAACAGAGTGCAACACTAGCAAACTTCCACTACCAACACACTACGCCAACAAACTACCTCCAGCCAACAATTGGCTTCACCTACTCACGTATTGCGCTTGACAGGAGTGGACGTGTGAACCACATCAAGTGGCTTAGGAAAGCAGGAGTCGTGGTGGGAGAAGGCTTCCACTGGGGACATGAGAGGCACGTAGCCCTCAGCCTGCAACTGCAACAACAAGATTACACTACCTCATCCCTTTGTGTGTATTGTACCTCAATAAAGTTATTTCAATTTCAATTCCACTCATATATATATATATATATATATATTATATATATATATATATATATTATATATATATATATATATATATATATACATATATATATATATATGCAAACAAGCCTGAATGGTCCCCAGGACTAGATACAACTGAAAACTCACACCCCAGAAGTGACTCGAACCCATACTCCCAGGAGCAACGCAACTGGTATGTACAGGGATGCCTTAAACCACTTGACCATCACGACGGACAAAGGAAGTGCTAGCCTGAGCTATATGAACCACTTCCCCGCCGGCACCTGGATGGTTATCTTGGGCATAGCATTTTATCAAATCACCTCATTTTTTGGGGCAACCTAGTTGCGTTGCTCCTGGGAGTATATATATATATATATATATATATATATATATATATATATATATATATATATATACATTGACCTCAGTGTTGCACAACCAGGTGGCGCTGCCACTTACAGGGAATCAGCCAAATCCCGTAAGTATAGAGAACTGGATCACCACTACAATTTGTCCCCATTGCTTCTGAGACACTCGGCGCCTGGGGTAAAAGTGCCACCAGTTTTTTTTAATGAACTGGATTCTAGGCTAATTGAAACAACAAGAGACCCTAGAGCTGCCAGCTTCCTTTTCCAGCGCCTCAGCGTGGCGATACAGAGGGGAAATGCACACTGCATTCAGGGTTCCTGCCCGCCATCTGAGGAGCTGGAGGAACTCGACAACTTATGATAAATGGACCTTGTGGTCATAGAAGACCTTGTGGATTCTCACTGAACACTTTATTATTTTCTTCTCCTACCACTCCCATTCTTTTGTATACATACATGTATATTCGTTTTATTTAAACTTTGGTACATAAAAGGAGTTACATATAGGGTACAAAGATGATTATCATAAGTTGTCGAGTTCCTCCAGCTCTTCAGATGGCGGGCAGGAACCCTGAATGCAGTGTGCATTTCCCCTCTGTATCGCCACGCTGAGGCGCTGGAAAAGGAAACTGGCAGCTCTAGGGTCTCTTGTTGTTTCAATTAGCCTAGAATCCAGTTCATTAAAAAAAACTGGTGGCACTTTTACCCCAGGCGCCGAGTGTCTCAGAAGCAATGGGGACAAATTGTAGTGGTGATCCAGTTCTCTATACTTACGGGATTTGGCTGATTCCCTGTAAGTGGCAGCGCCACCTGGTTGTGCAACACTGAGGTCAATGTAGGTGTTAGCCAGGGTTGATATGCATGTGTATTCCCATACCAACTGCTTGCCATTCTTCCAGGGGTTCTTCCTGTGTTTGATAATGTTCCAGTAGACTGTCGGACATTTCTCCACAGTACTGACATTTCCTCTCATCTTCTGGAACCTGTAAGCCTATTTCCCATGCACATGGGTATCCAAGCCTGATGTGATGTAAGTGCACTTCTGTTGTCCTACTGCTCCCTTTCATCGAAATAAGTAGTTCATAGTTCAATTCTTGTACCAACCTGCAGATCCTGATGTTGCAACTGCTGTGTTGTGGTCACTGTACATCTTCCGCATTGCTCTGTTTCTAATTACTTTCTTAATCTGTGACAGACTCTGTGGTATGTAAATGTCTACATTTCTTCTCTTAGTTGCAAGTTTTGCAGCTTCGTCTGCAATGTCATTTCCTATTATTCCCACATGACTTAGCACCCAGTTGGTAAGTACCCGTCGGCCTTGACGTTTGAGTGTTCGCAATAATTATATAACATTTGTGATCAGATGGATGTTGTCACGTAAGTGTTCTTGTTGCAAGTTTTCAATGGCAGTTCTCGAATCTGTAAGTATTATAACATGTTGTCTGAGTTAGCTAAGCTGTTGATATAATTTAAACTAACCAACGGATAGAGCAGAAAATAATTAAGTTATTTTAAGGGCTACTGGATGAAAATGATTCACAAGGATTCGTCAAGCACTTACGCATCCATGTACGAAACCCATACATCTTTCACCAATCATGGCTGCTTCGTCTAAATAAGTTAAATAGTTTACAAACTAGGAAACGTCATAATCGAATATTATTATTGTTTAAAACCATCTCGTAGTGCCTCGGAAATCATAAACTGTGTGATAAGTGTAAACAAAGCCACTACCATGACTATTGAAAGGATGCAGAGGCTTCGTAAGTGGTTGGGTAAATGAGTCCTGGCCCTGCCAGAGACTCGGGCATCAGGAGAAGTGTGTCCCATCACTTACTATGAAGCAGTAGCAACTGTCGACCTTGAAGTCTCGAGTGAGGGTGAGCCCGTTGTTGTCTCCCACTGAGGACAATGTGTCTAGCCTCACAAACTGCGGCGTTGACCTAGGCTTTCTCGCGGTAGGGGAAAGGAATTATTATATTTTTAATTATAGATGAGTTATTGGTACTGGTTACTATGAATATTTTTACGGCTAATAGGAGTAAATAGTAGCAAGCTAGAGTAGCTTCTATTGCCATACTATTACTGCTAATATATATATTTTGTTTTCTGTTATTAGTAGGCTACACTCTAATGAATAATGTTGAAGATTCTATTACTATTACTAATACTATTGTTTTCACTATTAGCTGTGATTGTACTATTGGCCTGACTATTGTCAATGGTCCTACTACGATTAATATTAATATCAATAATACTCATTCAATAATTACTAGATGAATCTGGTTGCATGGTGGGTTCTCTTCCTTGCGCCGCGCCTGTGAGGCAAAGGGTCAGGAAAGAAATTGATTTACCTTTTTACATTTGACATTTGGGAATATCAAAACTAACAGTTAAAGAAAAATAATTTTGATACAAATTTGGTATTTTTAAATCTCAAAAAATTCATTTTTTTTATGCAGTATATGTACTCTAATACAACCGTACACATTGTCACATACAGGCTCTTGTATATTCATTATCATGCGCACACACTCGTGTACACATTCCCATGTACATTCTTGTGTACACATTATCATGCATATAGTTTAGTGTACACGTTATCTCTCTCTCTCTCTCACACACACACACACACACACACACACACACACACACACACACACACACACACACACACACACACACACACACACACACACACACATTTTATTCAAACAAATAAGACCATAGCACATAATTTTACCTTAAAAATGTGGAGTGTCCAAGACTTCACTCTCTTGTCCGACCCAGCGACGGTTATATTGAGGCCCCGCACACTGTGTGGTTA
The DNA here is from genome assembly GCA_020271785.1 of Procambarus virginalis. NCBI lineage: Eukaryota > Metazoa > Arthropoda > Malacostraca > Decapoda > Cambaridae > Procambarus > Procambarus virginalis. Next base: position 16,606,532 of record WNGS01009202.1, read on the forward strand.
ATGGTAAGGTTAAGGTCTCGTACACTATGTGTTAATGGTAAGTTAATGGTCACTTTGCTTATTCACTAATGCACTCCTCTCACACTAAATAGGCACTTCTGGCATCACTCAGTTGGGTCTCTGGCCTCCAGACAAGACCTCGCGTCCTGTCATATTCCATTCTAAACATTTCATCTTTGCCTTCCCAATTCCTCTACGTATTTTATATGTTGTGAACATGGCCTAAGAGCACTGAATCTCAGCCTTATCTGTGGGATGTTGATTGTTACTGTGGTTTGAAGAGGGGCTTTGTCTATGGGTTGTTACTCATCCAAGAGCAGGTGACATCACCTCATTCACTCGAACAACCTAACTCATCTAAAACCAGGTGACATCACCTCGCCCAAACACAACCTAACTCATTCAAGAACAGGTGACTTCACCTCACTCACTTGAACGAGATGGAGATGTTAGGAATGACGTTTCGTCCCGGGGCGTCGAAGCATCCTGACTTAACATGTGCGACAGTCAGACTCCAGCTCCCGGGCTCCCCCACCCAGCATACGCCACCTCCAAACTGGAAAACATAAAAATTGGGTTCTGAAATAGCATTCTTCCTGACACGTCTGAATTTGATATACCTTTGCAGAGTTACTTACAGGTTTAGAAATTCTCTCGACACAGTGAAAGTGGAAGCCTCTAGACAGCTTCATGCGTCTCTAAGGTTTGTGAGAGGGTGCTCAGAAGTCAACTTACCAGTTGTATAGAAAAAGAATGAGGAATACAATTAAGAGCAGGAAGATCTTGGCTTTCACAGTTACTCATGTCACTTTGAAAGACATTATGGAGAACAATTATGCAAAGATCTGAAGCATACCAAAATGTTGATGTCATACTTGAAGATTTTGAAAAACATTTTAAATGCATGGAATAAAAGCTCGGAAATGAAAGTCAGGGAATCACCTGCTTACTAAATACTTTAGTATTTAGTAATGTGTGTGTATGTGGCAAAGTTTTCACAGTAAGATGCACCAAAATGTATAAATATAAAATGAAACTATACTGTGGGTAAAGGGACACAACTCTATATATTCGTGGAATCAATACTTTCAGTATGTCAACTCACCCTGATCTGGCATTCCTGTGTAACATGTCCATCATGGCAGGATATGATTTCGCCTTGCCAGTGATCTGGAATTAGGAAAATTTAATATATATTGGTACCACACTTATTAAAGTTGGCTGTGACGCATGAGTGGCATAGGCCTCCCCTAGCTGCAGATATTAGGCTATGAGAGATATGACTGCATATGAGAACGGAGCAATTGATCAGGTGAATAAATGAATAAAACAAACAGCTTTGCACAGAGCGAGGATGCAGGTGCAAATTGACACTCATATGGGAGCCGGTCGGCCGAGCGGACAGCACACTGGTCTTGTGATCCTGTGGTCCTGGGTTCGATCCCAGGCGCCGGCGAGAAACAATGGGCAGAGTTTCTTTCACACTATGCCCTGTTACCTAGCAGTAAAATAGGTACTGGGGTTAGTCAGCTGTCACGGGCTGCTTCCTGGGGTGGAGGCCTGGTCGAGGACCGGGCCGCGGGGACACTAAAGCCCGAAATCATCTCAAGATATATATGTGGTCTGAGTGGACAGTACTCACCAGTCCTGATCAAATGGTACTCATTGAGGAAGGTAGTGAAGACTAACCTCCTTGAATGAGCATAAAAGTCCTCGAAGCATGAGTTCTTGGTGGACCTCGGAGAATGGGTTCAAGGAGGACCTCTGAGGATAAGGTAAAAGTCACAGAGGACCTCAGTGGAAGGGTTGAAGAGAAACCTCAGAGGATAGGTTTGAGGAGGACCTTTAGAGTACATACTCACCATTCCTCGTGCACGACAGTTCGTTCTCCACACTGATGCTGTATTGAAATTTGAGGTCGTTTCGTCGACGTGATTGACATCAATGCTCGTCACCCTGCAGGAGCGCGTTTCCCTGGACCCGCCGCAATAAGGAACGTTTTAAGTGGCCGTAGCAAAGAGCCCTCGTGCCAGTTACAATGTGCAATAATGACATATGATGCCTTCTACTCATTGTTGACCAGACCACACACTAGAAAGTGAAGGGACAACGACGTTTCGGTCCGTCCTGGGCTATTCTCAAGTCGATTGTGAATAAAAAAATATAAAAAATATATAAAAAATTGGGTCCAGGACGGACCGAAATGTCGTCGTCCCTTCACTTTCTAGTGTGTGGTTGGTAAACATATTTCAGCACGTTATTTGTTTCTATCGTCTCTTCATTGTTGACACGGACATGTCTCTCACTCTCCCCTCACCTTCACAAGAAGCAGCAGCAGCAGCAGCAGCAGCGGCCACCTCCTCATCGCCACTACCATCATTACTCTGCCTGTAATATACCACAAGCAGTAAACATCACAATAACATCCACGCAGATGAAAGGAACTTCAATACTTGTAACAAAGAAAAATATAATTTTGGATAACTGTGGTACCAGACGCAAAGCCTGCAGGTATTACGAGTATTTTGGTTTCTTCAACATGTATTTATGTGCATATATTAATGTATATCCAAGAGCAATACTGAATCAACGTCGAACCAATAGCACTTGTTGTATATTGTTTCCAAAGGGTATAGACTATCAGGAGAATGAGCAATTACGACTATATAGCACTGGGAAGGGTCAGGATACTTATTTGGGATGGGACGGGGGGGCCAAGGAATGGTGCCAACCACTGGGGCGGTCGGGGATTGAACGCCGACCTGCATGAAGCGAGAAGGACGTTCACCGGCTGAATATCCACCAGCTGGTGGATAACAGCGGCTCCTGAGGACTAGCGGGACAGGATAGAATCAACTGCACCAGGAAAACTTTGGTTCCATTCTGCGAATAGCCGTCCACGTCGCGGTGGTCACCGTACACTCCCGCTACGTAGTGGTGCCCAGCGCGGTGAATTTATAGTGAAGGGTCACTGTTCACCATTGTGTTCTGTTCAACAGTCCTCTCCTACCCTCCCCCCCCTCCCTTCCCCTTAGGTCTATGGGGAATGAAACAGGCGTTCGGTTGAACACATTGTGGTGCTGTTCATCCAGACTGTATGTGGACGAAGGCTTTCGACACTGTCTCAAGGCTTGGGCACCAACTTGCGACGAGTCACCCCCCCCCCACCAAGCTTGACAAGAGCCCACTCCCCCAAGCTTGATAAGAGCCACACCCCACCAAGCTTGACAAGAGCCACACCCCACCAAGCTTGACAAGAGCCACACCCCCACCAAGTTTGACAAACACACCAACCCCAACAAGCTTGACAAGAGCCACACCCCAGCACAGCCACACACCACCAAGCTTGACAAGAGCCACCCCCCACCAAGTTTAACACAAAACCCCACCAGCTTGACAAGAGACACCCACAACCCAGCTTGACAAGAGCCACACCCCCCACCAAGTTTGACACAACCACACCACCAAGTTTGACACAGCCACACCCCCCACCAAGTTTGACACAGCCACACGCCCACCAAGTTTGACACAACCACACCCCACCACGCTTGACAAGAGCCACACCCCCCACCAAGTTTAACACCACCACACCCACCAAGCTTGACAAGAGCCACACCCCCCACCAAGTTTGACACAACCACACCCCCCAAGCTTGACAAGAGCCACACCCCCACCAAGTTTGACACAACCACACCCCACCAAGCTTGACAAGAGCCACCCCCCCACCAAGTTTGACACAACCACACCCCACCAGCTTGACAAGAGCCACACCCCCCACCAAGTTGACACAACCACACCCCACCAAGCTTGACAAGAGCCACACGCCCACCAAGTTTGACACAACCACCCCCCACCGAGCTTCGCGTCACACTGCCACAGGACAACATTGCGTAGATCAGGATGTAACTTGAAACATATATACGCTAGAGGAAGCATAACGTCATCAAGCTGAAGCGCACAATTCCCTAATGCTTTGCTCTCAGTGTTTACATAATTAATCAGCGCATGTTTATACTGTGCAATGTGTAATATTCATCTCGCCGACATATGTTCGGGCACTATAATGTAATTATTATATCACATAGATATACAGCAGTATATAGCCTCTCCAAATATTCTTGCCAGAAGCCCCTATGCCCAACCGAGTGACCATTATACGCATTAGAAAAACCAGTTATATTTACATACACAAATGTATAATTAACTCTTATTTTAACTATATCATTTTTATAACACCCGATAAACTGT
>WNGS01009202.1:16656583-16668620 GCA_020271785.1 Procambarus virginalis
CCCAACCACTTAGATGGTTAGGGGAGGGGGGGGGGGGTTGAATGCCAACCAGCAAGGCCACCGATGTGTCATGTGGTTCAAGTGGTTGGATGCTATGAGGTTCACATGGTTTCCTTGTGTGTGCTTTTCTCCGAGGCTAAAGGGATCCTTCTTCTAGGCAGAGGTGGTACTCCCTTTCCCTTTGATTATATATATATATATATATATATATAATATATATATTATAATATATATATATTATATATATATATATATATTTATATAATATATATATATATATATATATATATATATATATATAAATTAACATGAAATGTATACAATTATACAATGTTTATTTATTTATTTTATTGTATTAGAGTGTGTTACAGTTTACAGAAAACACACACGTTGTCACTTTTCGAAAGATTCATCCAGCTCTTCAGATGTTGGGTACGTGCCCAAGATACATTAAGCATTCCCTCTCTGGATAGCGACACTGAAGCACTGGAACAGGAAACGTTCCGCTCTTAAGTCTCTAGTGTTCCTAAGGAGTTCCTCACCCACCTCCTTTCGGAACTTAAGTGCACATTTACCCCAGGCACCCAGAGTCTCAGAGCCTATCGGCACGAACCTGTAACAACGTTCTAGGTCTGTACTTGTTGGTTTTCTGGGTCTCCCTGAAGGTAGCCGCCCCGCCTCCCTCAGCTGTGCTGTGAGGTAGATAGGTATTGGCCATTGTAGATGCACACACGTGTAATCCCATACGACCTGTTTACCTTCCCTCCATGGCTGCAATATTGGTCTGCCAACACATAGCTGCAGATACACAGGTGTTTGGTGAAGACAAGGCCGGCAAGACCAATACCAAAGGCCCGATGGCTCAGACGGGATGGCCCAAGGCAGAATTACTCAGCCAACAAGAAATCCCCAACATGGGGAGCTTGAACACAGGAATCTTGAGCAGTAAACAGATTGACAGGTCGTATTCCAGGGGAAAACCAGTAGGGTAAGGCTTGACATGAGCTGTGGGAAAGGGAGGCTGCCAGCCTGTCAACAGGAGTCAGAAGTCGTCTGCTCCTGTACCCGCTGCAGCCACAAATGCCATAAAAGCGATAACTAACTTTTAAACCTGTTGCGAGCCTTGAGAGCTGTGCCGTTGCTAGGTGATACCAGATCTTGCCGAGTTGCTGTGTTGCTAGGATTTGATTCTGGGTGTTGGATGAGGGCGTTGGGTGTCCTGGGTGTCCTGCAGTGTTGGCTACAACACTGCAGGACACACCTGTACACCAGTGTGTGGTACAACACTGCAGGACACACCTGTACACCGGGGTGTGCTACAACACCGTAAACAAAACACCTGCCAGTGGCAAGCACCCAACAAGTTGACACACTTCACCCTTCAGATGTTTCCTCTCTAGGTTCCAGTAGCCAACTGAGGATCAGGTGTAGCCAGCGTCGAGGTGAGGGTGAGAGAGAGAGAGAAAGAGAGAGAGAGAAAGCAGGAAGCAAGAGAGAGAGAGAGAGAAGCCAGATCTCTAAACAAGATCTGTCGCAAAATTTCCTAAAATCACCTCGAAGCTGCTCTAATACAGAAAATTCATTACTTCTGTCCAAAAAAAAATGACAGAATAGGAGATGGCATAACAGGAAATGAGAAAATCTGAAAATGACAACATAGTAACTTAATCAAATTAAGACCTGAATGGTAGGCGTTAATATATAAATTCCTGTAATATTATGAATTGATAATAATGTTCTATAAGCTCTGCACCAAGTATCTGGTCTCTATCGCCTTCATATGGGGGGGGGTCGCTATGGGGAGCAGACTACCCTTATGTCTGCTGCCTATGTCTGTTCCCAATATCTACCCCCTCCCCCATTGTCAAAGACGGGTCTTTAACAACCCCGCCACACCCGCTAGTTTAACAAGTCTAATGAGTTTCATTAATTAAAGATTAATGACGCAATATCCCCAAGCACTTGGCCTTCCTCCAGGAAGAGACACAAACAAGCCGATATTCTCTTGTGTAGATATACATAAAAGTCATTCATATTTTGATTATACAAAACTGAACACATTTGGAATGGCCTTGAGGGACGCCCCACTGCTTGTACGAGCATAACCTGAGAGAGAGAAGTCCACTACGGGCTCACCATAGCCCGTGCTACTTTGAACTTTTTGTTCTGGGCAGCGAATCTTAAACAACGGCCGGGTTGTGTTTACGAATAAAGTGTGTTTTTACACTTGAAGAGGAATCAATAGCACTCGAAACTCCCCCTTGAAAAGTGATTCCGCTGCCGGAATTACATTTCATAATTCATCATTAACATACTGCAAATACGGGTTAGATTAACATTTTATAAGCACTAGAATCACCTTCTATGGTTCATTGTTCAATAAATCACTGAACTATATGTTTAACAATCTCTAACCCTGTATATAGAGGACATTAGAAAACGTATATATGCTGAATAGCACTGTAAATATCTGGCCACGTCTGTGGTAGAAAATAATATTAATAACAATTAACTGTAAATATGAATAATTGTCAACTGAACCAAAATTCCAAACTCCATTTAAACTTGAACTTTAACATTGGATGAAATCATTATAATTAACTTTGCCTTTTTTTTTAATACAAAAAATCTGTATTATCTCTTATACAACCTTATACGAGTCAACATTACCAAATTAGTGTTTATGTGCAAAATCATTAAATATATTTATATTCTTTTCGCATCAGAAATAATATTGTTTTTTTTTTAATTCACCGCGTGATAAACATTGTACTCTACGGAATCTCAATTTAACTAGAGGCTCCACGAGACTGATAGATAGGTAAAGTCTAATGTATACAAATGTATTTTTGAGTCATTTTTATGTGACTTTTCTGCCTTAACCAGCAACAAGAACAAGGACAGAAATCATCTCCTTTCAATGAATAACGAAGTCTGTATGAGGATGAGCGAATCATGCAATTATAGACGGTTACTGGTTTTAAAGTTCTTGGCGCGGGAACCGGTCGACGGTTTGAGTTTGAACGTTTGAATTGCAACTGCCATTGCTCTTCGTTCGAATCCATTTTCTTTGTGGCTTGCTGGCGGTCAGTGCATCTCTTGCAGCACACGTAATGCACTTATTCGGCCGCTATGCCTTGTTCCCCGCGTCCTGCTTCTCGTTCGAGGCCAACTGATCGTTTATCTTCGTCATGCGAACTTCCCAGCAAACAACCGAAGAGAATGAAGCGTGTGAGGGTTGCTCATCCTCTCTTGTGTGTGTGTGTGTGTGTGTGTGTGTGTGTGTGTGTGTGTGTGTGTGTGTGTGTGTGTGTGTGTGTGTGTGTGTGTGTGTGTGTGTGTGTGTGTGTGTGTGTGTGTGTGTCAAGGTCAAGGCGATCTGAGACGTGAGGAAGGGGAATCCCGGTGTGTTTTGTCATGCCTTCATGATGGTGGTAGGTGGTGATTAGGTTAGTGGTGGTGCCTACCTGTCAGCCTGAGGGTGGTGGTAGTTGTGGTGCTTGTATGGTTCCTAATACCCTGCGAATTAGCAATGAATTACGAGATAGACCACAACAAATTAGAACCCCGACAAAATCATTCTGATAGATCATGGTCTAGGATCTATTGACCAAAACGACAAATTTAAAAGTCAAGACTAAGCCTCATTTGTAATTAATTTACATAAGCCTATCCTTCAGCCATCAGTTCCACTCTACTCGTAAACTGGATGATCAAGGGTAGATTATAGGCATAATCTACCATCGTGATCAAGAGTAGATAATGCCCAAGTGCTACTCTCGCTGGTAGAGAGATGAGAGTGGAGGTTGAGCACTTACAGGTAATTCTGGAATGAATTTAAAATATATGGAACCTGTGTGTACAGAGAAATCACATTAACGTAATGTGTCAATGGGGATTACACCCAGTGCGCAGGTTCGAATCCTTCTCACGGCTCCTACGGAATTTTAGTCGTTTTGGAACCTGTCTGTTATAGACAGACGAGGGGCTCGGGGTGTGAAAGGGGGGGGGACACTTAAAGAAGAATTGTGTTGGTCTTAAGGCCTACCAACCTCTGGAGGGTTATATAGGCCTACCAACCTCTGGAGGGTTATTAATGCCTACCAACCTCTGGAGGGTTATTAAGGCCTACCAACCTCTGGAGGGTTATTAAGGCCTACCAACCTCNAGTGTGTTTGTGTGTGTGTGGTGTTGTGGTGGGTGTGTTGTGTGTGTGTGTGTGTGTGTGTGTGTGTGTGTGTGGTGTGTGTGTGTGTGTGTGTGTGTACTCATTTGTACTCACTATTTGTGCTTGCGGGGGTGAGCTTTGGCTCTTTGGTCCCGCCTCTCAACTGTCAATCAACTGGTGTACAGATTCTGAGCCTACTGGGCTCTATCATATCTACACTTGAAACTGTGTATGGAGTCAGCCTCCACCACATCACTGCATAATGCATTCCATTCGTTAACTACTCTGACACTGAAAAAGTTCCTTCTAACGTCTCTGTGGCTCATGTGGGTACTCAGTTTCCACCTGTGTCCCCTTGTTCGCGTCCCACCAGTGTTGAATAGTTTATCCTTGTTACCCGGTCGATTCCTCTGAGGATTTTGTAGGTTGTGATCATGTCTCCCCTTACTCTTCTGTCTTCCAGTGTCGTAAGGTGCATTTCCCGCAGCCTTTCCTCGTAACTCATGCCTCTTAGTTCTGGGACTAGTCTAGTGGCATACCTTTGGACTTTTTCCAGCTTCGTCTTGTGCTTGATAAGGTACGGGCTCCATGCTGGGGCCGCATACTCCAGGATTGGTCTTACATATGTGGTGTACAAGATTCTGAATGATTCCTTACACAGGTTCCTGAACGCTGTTCTGATGTTAGCCAGCCTCGCATATGCCGCAGATGTTATTCTTTTTATGTGGGCTTCAGGAGACAGGTTTGGTGTGATATCAACTCCTAGATCTTTCTCTCTGTTCGTTTCATTAAGTACTTCACCTCCTATTCTGTATCCTGTGTCTGGCCTCCTGTTTCCACTGCCTAGTTTCATTACTTTGCATTTACTCGGGTTGAACTTCAACAGCCATTTGTTGGACCATTCACTCAGTCTGTCTAGGTCATCCTGTAGCCTCCTACTATCGTCCTCCGTTTCAATCCTCCTCATAATTTTTGCATCATCGGCAAACATTGAGAGAAACGATTCTATACCCTCTGGGAGATCATTTACACATATCAGAAACAGTATAGGTCCAAGGACTGACCCCTGCGGGACTCCACTCGTAACGTCTCGCCAATCTGAGACCTCACCCCTCACACTGACTCGTTGTCTCCTGTTGCTTAGGTACTCCTGTATCCAACGGAGTACCTTCCCTTTCACTCCAGCCTGCATCTCCAGCTTTTTCACTAGCCTCTTGTGTGGCACTGTATCAAAGGCTTTCTGACAATCCAAAAATATGCAGTCTGCCCACCCTTCTCTCTCTTGCCTTATTTTTGTTGCCTGGTCGTAGAATTCAAGTAACCCTGTGAGGCAGGACCTGTGTGTGTGTGTGTGTGTGTATACAGGATATGTGGAAGCTGGTTAGAATTGCATTACACCTTTGTAAACGCATATTAATGACACTATGTAAAAAGACACATCGAACACTGTTTATGTAGGACAGACGTAAATCTGTGTATTTATATTTGTAGGTTAGATTAGCATTTTAAAAGCACTACAATCACCTTCTTTGCTTGATTGTCCAATAAATCACTAAGCTATATATTTAACAGATCTCTCACCCTGTCCATGGAGGGCAGAAGAAAATGTATATATGCTGGTTAGCATTGTAAATGTCTGGCCAAGTCTGTGGTAGAAAATATTAATAATAATAAAAAGATCGCCACAGAATTTAAGAATAACAACCACGCCGTGAAGAGAATGTATTTGCCTTCCGATCTCAGAACCGCCAAGATGTAAATACAATGAACAAATCCACAAGGGCCGTGACGAGGATTCGAACCTGCGTCCGGGAGCATCCCAGACGCTGCCTTAATCGACTGAGCTACGACAGGGTTAAAAGAGTTGAAACCGAAGTTCTACTGAACTTACTGGATCCTGTAGCCTCTCCGAGGCACAAACCAGTGTGTCATGCAAATACAATTCTCCTCCTTTTTGGGTGTTTGTTGTTGTTTAAGGTTCGCTACCTGGAACTCAAAGTTCCAGGTAGCACGGGCTATGGTGAGCCCGCAGTCTCTCTAACCCTCCTTTTTTGGTTCTCTAATATTTTCCTTTAAATTTAGAACCCGGCAGAACCAGCAGAAAAACAATAGAAGGCCACCAGACAAAATTAGGCAGGTGATTATTTTTTTTTTTGTGCCATACCAGCAGAGAAACATGTAAATGAAGTACCAAGAACAGGTACCTCAAGGTACTGTGTTTATAAATAGTTTAGTAAAGCGTAGTTACACAAAGAATATACGTATATATTGAGAGTCATAGAGCAACGGTCTCGCTTCATGCAGGTCGGCGTTCAATCCCCCGAGCGTCTAAGTGGTTGGGCACCATTCCTTTCCCCCTGTCCCATCCCAAATCCTTATCCTGACCAATTCCATGTGCTATATAGCCGTAATGGCTTGGTGCATTCTCCTGATAGTTCCCCCCTATACAACTAACAGTATTAAAAAACGGAAGGGAATGGAACTATTAGGGGAAAGCGCTAAGTCATTACGACTATATAGCACTGGGAAGGGGCCAGAATAAGGATTTGGGATGGGACGGGGGAAAAGGAATGGTGTCCAACCACTTGTGGACGGTCGGGGATTGAACGCCGACCTGCACGAAGCAAGACTGTCGCTGTACCGTTCGAAACACGGAGATATACAGGATTTAAAACGTACAGGAGTGTCCGGAGTTCTTCTGTGTTAATAGGATTAGGTTGTTGTTGTTGTTGTTATAGATTCAGCTACTCGGAACAAGTAGCGAGTAGCACGGGCTATGGTGAGCCTGTAAAGGTTCCAAGTAGCACGGGCTATGGTGAGCCTGTAAAGGTTCCAAGTAGCACGGGCTATGGTGAGCCCGTAAAGGTTCCAAGTAGCACGGGCTATGGTGAGCCCGTAAAGGATTAGGTAATTGTCTGAGCCGGAGAGTAATCATGGTTCAAGGTCAGTTGAGGGAGGATGGTGCAGTGTGTACAAGGTTACGAACCACAGCTGATGGGGTTGTTCAACACAAGGGTAGCAACACCTGGCCTGTTCAACACCTCGGGTGTTGCAAGGTCGGTGTGTTATGTGTGTGTGTGTGTGTGTGTGTGTGTGTGTGTGTGTGTGTGTGTGTGTGTGTGTGTGTGTGTGTGTGTGTGTGTGTGTGTGTGTGTGTGTGTGTGTGTGTGTGGTGTGTGTGTGTGTGTGTGTGTTGTGTGTGTGTGTTGTGTGTGTGTGTGTGTGTGTGTGTGTGTGTGGTGTGTGTGTGTGTGTGTGTGTGGTGTGTGTGTGTGTGTGTGTGTGTGTGTGTGTGTGTGTGTGTGTGTGGTGTGGTGTGTGTGTGTGTGTGTGTGTGTGTGTGTGTGTGTGTGTGTGTGTGTTGTGTGTGTGTTCCAGCTGTACAATAATGATGGAGAGAAGCGTCCAGTTTGTAAGGTAACTGAGATATTTCTACACACCTAGTGAGGTCTTCTTGATTAACCATTTCGTAAGACATCACAGCTCTGCCCAGCCACGGAAATGCGTTCCTAACACACTAAGACGTTCGAGGTCACTGCTTGCACTGCCTTAATTAGATTAGCATTTTAATAACACTACAATCACCTTCTGTGGTTGATTGTTCAATAAATCACTGAACTATATGTTTAACAGATCTCTAACTCTATCCATGGAGGATAGAAGAAAATCTGTATATGCTGGTTAGCATTGTAAATGTCTGGCCACGTCTGTGGTAGGGAAAAATGCAATACTGTAGTCGACTCTATTAAAAATGCGAGTGCTCTAGTGGGTAGGCCCTCGCTAGGGTGAGGCAGGTCCTTGTCACACACGGGTACTCGTATGGTCAAGCGCAAGAGGTCAACGAAAGGTGAACTACCAAGAGGGGGGAAAGAAGACGGGCTCACCATAGCCCGTGCTACTTGGAACTTCTTGTTCTAGGTAGTGAATCTTTAACAACAACAACAGGTGAACTACTACGCTACCATCGATGTAGAGGTCAGCTCTACAGAACCTGCACCACCAGAGATCTGTTATGAAGGATTATCCCGACACTAAATGGAACGCCTTCAATGAGACTAATGAACTTGTCTATGCCTTTGGCAGGTCCACTTGCACTGTCAGCCCCAATGATCACGGTGTATGGGCAAGACAGCAATATACTTTACACTGCGCCTGAAAATGAACGAACAACGAGGTTCCATCAGAGTTCATTTCTGTATTCACTCAGACCGGCACAGGAGACATACTGACTAACACCACTGAACTAGTCGACAGATTCTGCGGTAAAAGATTACACATAGCTGAAGTACTTGATATAAAGCACTCTGTTTAGTTATAGACAGCCAGCTGGCTCTTGGGTACGTCCAACATCTGCACAACCAAGACAGAATTACCAGTGTACAGCATACTGCCGGAGCCCACCAATAAGAATACAGAGAAAGATTATCCAGTCCCCTTAACGAGGTAATTAACCCATCACCTCTCTTCATTCCTGTATAGATCTGTATACTGCCGTCTGTGCCCATTCACTTTCTCTGTTGCCTCCGAATATGCTAAGGTGTCTTTAGCAAAACATATCATTTGGAGAGATGCGACAGGCCCCATAAATGTGTAAAATGAAGTATAGGAGAGTCAATTTCCTTCAGTGAAGTTGAACACATGAGTAGATTCATGACGGCAATGATTCATCTTACTCATTCGGTCATTTTCAGTAACACAACAAATATCCCTAGCCCTGGGGAGTCCAGGGAAGCATCTTCGATCCCATTGTATGACCTCATTTGTTTTTCAGATACATAACATACGGGTGATTTCGTTCTGCAAGAGTCTATAGACTTTCCAATGAGCACAGAGACAAAAAAGGCTTGATGCGATGGGTGGGTACCTAAAGGATTGCACCACCGCACTGTTCTTGCCCCTCAGTGTCAGTGACCTGGGGGGTGAGAGAGAGAGAACATCTGACCTCCATTGTGGCTATAAAATCTTTTGAATGTTATTGGAAATGATGTGGAAATCCAGAAATATGGCGTCGTTGTTTTGTAGAGTGTTTCACATTGTTGGGAGCGCATTAGTGGGATGTGAGTATTGTGTTGGAGTGTTGTGAAGATTTGAGAAGTGTAAAATAGTGTTTTTAAGTGTTAATGAGTGTTGTAGAATTTAGAGAAGCAATGAGTTTCATTATACACAGGAATCACAATAGCGTGATGTATCAAATGAACAAATCCAAGAGGGTCGTAGGTTCGAATCCTCGTCACGGCAATTGTGGATTTGTTTAATGAGTTTCATTGACTGTTGCGGGACTTTGAAGTGTTGCAGGGTGGGTGTATTTTCGAGTGTTGTAATGTTGGAAAATGTTGCGAAGTAATAAAAAGTATCGAATATTGCAATCTTCGATAAAAAAATAGCAATCTTCCACAAGAAAAATGTTGTTGAAATTGTTATTTTTTTGTAGAGTTATATGAGGCTTTGCGCAGTGTTGCAGACTGTTTCGCAGTGTGTTGTCAATTGCTAAGTGTTTCGAAATGCTAGTCTAGGGCAGCTAGTTCTTGACACACACTGTACTCCCCCCCTTCATAAAATCTAGGGCAGCTAGTTCTTGACACACTCTGTACTCCCCTTCATATAGTCTAGGGCAGCTAGTTCTTGACACACACTGTACTCCCCTTGGTCAGATTCACGAAACAGTTACGCAAGCACTTACGAACCTGTACATCTTTTCTCAATCTTTGGCGGCTTTGTTTACAATTATTAAACAGTTAATGAGCTCCGAAGCACCAGGAGGCTGTTTATAACAATAACAACAGTTGATTGGCAAGTTTTCAAGCTTGTAAACTGTTTAATAATTATCATCAAAGCCGTCAAAGGTTGAGGAAAGATGTACACGTTCGTAAGTGCTTGCGTAACTGCTTCGTGAATGTGGGGCCTGGTGTCTTCCCGCCCAGAGCGTGAGGCAGGTCGGCCTCCTCCTGCTCTGCGCCTGAGATACCCGTATTACCTAAACAGGATCTTAAGCAACATAGATATACCTTAGCCTTGAGTACCGAGGGTGTATAGGATAGCGAGGGATAGATATCGAGGATGTGTAGGATAGCGAGGGATAGATATCGAGGATGTGTAGGATAGCGAGGGATAGATATCGATGATGTGTAGGATAGCGAGGGATAGATATCGAGGGTGTGTAGGAGTGCCAAACTGGAAGTTAGGTTAGACATATGGATGCTGGGTTTGAGTGCATATAAATAGCAGCTGCCTCGTATGGACCAATAGCAGCTGCCTCGTATGGACCAATTAGAGCTGCCTCGTATGGGCCAATAGCAGCTGCCTCGTATGGACCAATAGCAGCTGCCTCGTATGGACCAATAGCAGCTGCCTCGTATGGACCAATAGCAGCTGCCTCGTATGGACCAATAGCAGCTGCCTCGTATGGACCAATAGCAGCTGCCTCGTATGGACTAATAGGTCTTCTGCCGTTGTGTTTACTCTTGTAATATTACTTTTTAATGTTATAAGGACTGATCACGGCTTGTGTGTATTGTCCAAGTGAGCTGTGATGGTATGCTGCTGGTCATCAGAGTCCATCTTGATGACTTGGAGTCTCTCCAAGTCTTCCAGAGAGGCTCCAAAATCCTCCAAGAGCTTCCAAAAACCTCCAAGAGCCTCTAAGAACCTCCAAGAACCTCCAAGAGCTTCCAAGAACCTCCAAGGGCCTCTGAGGACCTCCAAGAACCTCCAAGAGCTTCCAAGAACCTCCAAGAGCTTCCAAGAACCTCCAAGACTCTCCAAGAACCTCCAAGATACTCCAAGAGCCCCCAAGAGCCTCCAGTACCGTCCGAGAGTCTACAAGAGCCTCAGAGTAGACACAATCTCTCACTGCCGGATATAGAAGGACAAAATAAGGAATATATTTCTTTCACAATTTGCATATCCTGGTAATAAAAAAAAGTCTTTCTGGATAATGCGATGTTCGGAGCATGATCAAGAAGTTATCTTACTTATAGGATTAATTGTTCTTGTTATTGGTGGTGGTTTCAGTAACTTATAATGTTCAGAATTTAGATAATTTATCTTTGTTAACTAATTTTGGGTTTTGGCAACTTGAAGTGCTTGTTTGGTCATTGTTGTTGTTGTTGTTGTTCGGGGTATGTGTCTGTCAGTCTTCCTGTCGACCAGTTTAGCTGTCAGCCAGTCTACCTGTCGACCAATCTATCTCTTAGCCCCTGTCGATTGTCTCCTGGTTGGTCCATCTATTTTTGGGCCCGTGGAACGATACTTTGACCACTCACAAGGTCATGTTGATGCCAGGTGACCTTTCTGGTGAATGTGAGGGCATTATGAAAGTGAAGGAGGTGGTGGTCGTGGTGGTGGTCGTGGTGGTGGTGGTGGTTGTGGTGGTCGTGGTGGTGGTCGTGGTGGTGGTGGTGGTTGTGGTGGTCGTGGTGGTTGTGGTGGTGGTGGTCGTGGTGGTGGTCGTGGTGGTGGTGGTGGTGGTGGTGGTGGTTGTGGTGGTCGTGGTGGTTGTGGTGGTGGTGGTCGTGGTGGTGGTCGTGGTGGTGGTGGTGGTGGTGATGGTTGTGGTGGTTGTGGTGGTTGTGGTGGTCGTGGTGGTTGTGGTGGTCGTGGTGGTTGTGGTGGTGGTGGTCGTGGTGGTGGTCGTGGTGGTGGTGGTGGTGGTGGTGGTTGTGGTGGTCGTGGTGGTTGTGGTGGTGGTGGTCGTGTTGGTGGTCGTAGTGGTGGTGGTGGTGGTGGTGGTTGTGGTGGTCGTGGTGGTGGTGGTGGTGGTGGTGGTTGTGGTGGTCGTGGTGGTTGTGGTGGTGGTGGTCGTGGTGGTGGTCGTGGTGGTGGTGGTGGTGGTGGTGGTGGTGGTTGTGGTGGTCGTGGTGGTTGTGGTGG
>WNGS01009202.1:16696330-16715751 GCA_020271785.1 Procambarus virginalis
CAATTAAGTCAATAATTTATGTTTTTAATATAATATAATAATAATAATTCAAATAAACTAATTGGAAATAATTTATTGAAAATAAAGAAAATCATTCGGCCTATTAGGCAAATCGGGCCTTGCATAGTAGGCCGAGAAGTGTGTTCTGGCTTATATATATATATATATATTATATATATATATATATATATATTATATTAGCCAGAACGCACTTCTCAGTCTACTATGCAAGGCCGGTTTGCCTAATAAGCCAAGTTTTCATGAATTAATATATTTTCTCTAATTTTTTTCTTATGAAATGATAAAGCTACCCATTTCTTTATGTATGAGGTCAATTTTTTTTATTGGAGTTAAAATTAACGTAGTTATATGACCGAACCTAACCAACCTACCTAACCTGACCTAACCTATCTTTATAGGTTAGGTAGGTTAGGTAGCCGAAAAAGTTAGGTTAGGTTAGGTTAGGTAGGTTAGGTAGTTGAAAAACAATTAATTCATAAAAACTTGGCTTATTAGGCAAATCGGGCCTTGCATTGTAGGCTGAGAAGTGCGTTCTGGTACTAGGTACGACATATATATAGATATATATATATATATATATATATATTATTATATATATATATATAATATATATAGATATATATATATATATATAATATATATATAGAGAAATATATTTACCTAAGGGCCTCTAATACTATAGTGGCCTCGACGAAGACAGGAAGCCGGCGGCTTGTTCAAGGTCCCCCCTCCGATATGATTGATGATTGTAATGGAGTAGTATAGTTGCCAGAAATGTTAGTATATAACCGAGTGTGTGAAGGAATATATAGTGTGTAGTAAAATACATAGTATAATAATAATATATTAGAGTGGTGTAAGTGTTCATATATATGTGTATGGGAGTACGAATAGTGTAGTAAGGTATATAGTGCTAGAGGGTGTATTCATAATTAACAGTGTCATATATTACCATGATATAGAGGTAGAGATTTTGTTATAAGAGTGTGTAGTGGTGATGAAGGAATAGGGTATTGGAATCAGCGCTCTGGGGGTGGAGGTGTTGGCAATAGTGTTTAGAAGTGCAGTAGAGGAAGGTAGTGTGGTGAAGTTGTTAGAGTATAATAATACGTGCAGCTATGCATGATGGCGTTGAGAGAATAGTGTGTTGGGGGAAAAGGATGGTGGTGGTAGAGGTGTTAACTACAGGGAGAGAGAGAGAGAGAGAGAGAGGGGGGGGGATAGTGGTGATGATATGATGAGGTGTTGGCAAGAGTGGGGGGGTGATTGTCGGGGAGGGAGGGAGGGAGGGAGGGGGCGGGGGAGGCCGTCCATGTTGGCAGGCCTCACCCCGCCGCCAGTGTCGTGTGTCAGTGGTCGCAGGAGGTTGTCACGCCCCTCCCTCCATCCCCCCCCTCCGTACCTAGCTAACAAGTGGTTTAACGGGCCTTCGTCGCTTATATAAACACGGGATTATGCAAGCCATTAAGTGCGTGTGGTGGGCGATGGGTAAGTTACTCCCGCACTGTGGTTTGTTTGGTGTTGGTGGGAGTGAGGAGCCCTCCAGCCGCTGGGTGTGGGGGACCTACACTCGCTACACCCTCCCACCACTATCACACTCTCCTCCTCTCTCTCTCTCTCTCTACACCTCTCTACACATCACAATATACTGTGGAATAAGAGCTCTAGGGGGCCAATAACGCCCTCCCTGTCAGAATGGTGGGGTTATGTTCAGGTGTTGTGGCGGTGGTGTTGTGGGCGGTGTGTGGTGTGGGCGGCCCGTCACTAGGTGGAGGGTTGATGGGGTTAATAGCTGGCTCTGAGGGGTAATGAGTCCATATACAGCACCCATATTGTGGCTGTTAAAGAGGCTGCTGTGGATCTGTAGGGGAACGTTGGCAGTGGTTGGTCTTGACGCGTCTGGAACGGATGGTGATGTTGACGGCTGTTCTTGTATTGTTTGTAAAAGGAAGATTAAACTTTGACATTATAGCATCCGTCTGCAGTAGGAAACTTGCAAGAACACTAACATCAGACCCGTGTTTTAGTTCCCCCGGAGCTGATTAGTATTTACAGGATTTTAGGGAATAAGGTTCAAAACTTGACCATATATATATACATAATGAATTATACTGTACTACGTGTCACTTGCCAGGAATGTGCCAAAGAAGTAGGGAAGTACTTGTACTGTGTGGGTAGTTAATAAGTGGAATGTTATGAACGAAGATTTGGAGGCCACTTGAATCCACAACTCTGAGGTCCGATTCACAAAGAATTTGAAAGTGAGAGTTTAGTTGAAACCACAGCAGGGTAGAAGGGTAGTAGGCGGGGCACAAAGAGGTAGACCTCGCTTCCTGTAGACGGATAGGCAAGTGTATAATTTACAATATGCAAAGCTTGAACACCCTTTCCGACCGAGGTTTGTTTATACACTTATTAGCAACAACCTGACGTAATGTATTTTGGTTATAAGTCACGACAACATATTTGCTAGCTGTGGCACTGTTGATAAAAAAGCGTTTGCCTTGAATTGCTGTGAAATGATTTTCCTAGTCGGGTTTCCCCTTGTGACAAGAAGCGTGTTTAGCTTGGGAATAGCCCCTAGGACCTACACATACGAGACCTTCCTCGGGATGCAACCCACAAGTGCCACACTATTGGCTTCCTATGTACTGCTAGGTGAACAGAGGCATCAGGTATGAGGAAACTTGCCGTGCTAGTAACTTAAACTAGTAAATTAGTTGAGTGAACAGGGCCAAACACTGCACCATAGTTTACTGTTATCTATCTATATCCCATGCCCATCCTGTGAATAGTGCCCTGAAGTTCGGAAACTTAACCCAGTATTTTTGCTTTAAGATGCAAGTGACAGTATTGATGAACTAAGTAATTCTGGTGGGTTAATATGTAAAGTACAGTACATTAACGATTTGTTTATCTATTTACAATTTGTTTATGTAAATATTAAGAACTATATCCATCCATGTACGCTGTGGCTGACCATTCAGTCACATGAAAGGGTTGAGGAAAAGTACTCGGTTTGTTGAGCTTATCAATTAACACTGAAATACTGTGTATAAATTTTTGTCTATTCATGCATCCTTTAGGATCCATGAATTGCATAGCAGGCTCGGTCATTAAACCAAATTTTGTTGAATGAAATCATATATGAAGTGCTTCCAACATGCAATATAAGAGAAGAGTCATTTTCCAAGCCTAATTACTGTACTGTTGATAATGCAGAAAAATTGAGAGTATGTGGATGAAAACAAATGACCCAAACCCTACACATGAAATGTGACATTTTGGTCCATCTTGGACCCTTATCAAATTGTCATTTTTATTTCGTTGGGGGAGGGAGATTATTAAAGGTTTTACAAATATATTAGAGGTTTTCTCACAATGAAGCTCCCTGGCATTTTGATCTTGCACATCATTTGTTTCAATTATAAACCTTTAATTTAGTTGCGAGCTTGAAAAGTCGCATGAAAGGGGCCATGACAGCTAGTATTAACTAGTATTTTAGGTCAAATTCAGTGAAGCCACCTGCTCTAACTTGCTTCTAGCCAAACATAAACTGATTCATTTATACTTAATCTAAAAAGAAATGCCTAAACTTACCTTGTTTAACCTAAGTAAACCTAATCTACCTAGTCTTATCTCGTCCAGTAAAGTATAATTGGCTGGAGTGACTCGGCAGTGTAGCAACTCGTTTTGATAGTTGTGCTGTACCAATATGCCTTCCCTCTTCCCAGCATACTACACAAAGATGTCAAATTGGTTAAGGTTGTCTGAACTGTGCTAAAAAAAAAAAAAAAAAATCAAGGTCAATGCTGTTTGGAAAGTGTGGTGGCTCTTTTAGCCACTTTAATTAGAATATGTTTTGGATGTACTGTATAATACATACTGTACTGCATTAGCAGCAAACGTTTTGGTTTGTTGCTGGTAAAATTTTTTGGTAAAAAAAAAAAAGTGATTTACTGTAGCCTAGGTTGTATAGTACAGTACTTTTATCTGGATAGCCTACCCTGGTCACGGAATTTGTGCATATGAATTTGAATATCAATAAAATACAGTAAAGCATTGAAACAAATTTGGAATCAACTGGGTTGATTGATTTGAGTGTGTTGAACTCAACCCACACGCATGAAAATGAAAGTGGGGATTTGATAAGGGTCCAGGACAAGCTGAAACATTTAATTTTCACAAGGTTCAGTTATTTGTAATATAACAAGTTTGTATGTTGGTTTTTGTAATGTATGAAGTTTGTTTACCTAAATTACAATACTGTTATCTATGGGGCATTTTGTTATAAGCAGTGTCCATGTCAATCCTTTTAATTTCTTATGCAAGTGGAACAGTACAAAATAGAATGTCAATTATATATTGAAGGGATGATGGTTACTGTTTGGTGGAGACTAGTGCAGGTAGCTCACAACAGATTGGTCTTGTGTGTTGCTTTGGTTTATGGCCAAGTAGGCTTCCAGGCCCAGATACTAGGAAAGCATTGCAGATGCTTTTAGCATGAACCACTTGGACATCTAATATGAAAAAATATTAGATTTACCAATACAGTGTTAGCAAATTTCCCCTTTGAATAACCTTTTGTTATTTGTACTGTAATGGCAAATAGTGGTCGGTTCACACAACCACTTTATTTAAAATGCAGCACTATTTATATTTCCTTTACTTGTATGTAAAGCTTTTCTGCAAACATTGATGGATCCTATTAGATTGGCATTGATATTAATGTACATTTCCATAAATTAGAAGAGTTTACAGGAATTCACATCAGAACCACTTATGGTATATTACAAGTACTGTACAGTGGTACCTTCGTTTTTGTAGTTAATCAGTTCCCAGAAACGGTACGAAAACCGTAACTCTGAAAACTGAAATGAGTAGAGGTAAAATTATTTCTCATGGGCTATTTCCCATAAGAAATAATGTACAGTAAATTGAATTAATGTTCCACGCCCCCTCAAAAATATTAACTAAAAAGTACATTTTATACAGAATAATACTCTTGGGTACCTTACCTTATAGAGGACTCTTGTTGGTGTATGGAAGACGGTGAGGAGGGGGAGGAGGAGAGGTGTTAGTGTTTAGAAGGGGAGTCCCCTTCCATTATAACAGCAGTGATGACATTTGTGGGGTACTCTCTTACGTTTTGCAGGCATACCACTAAGACCTGGTTGTGGTTCACTTCTTGCTTGTCTTACTAAGAATCTGTCTATAGACACTTGTTTTTCTCTACTTTTTAACACTTGTTTGTAGTGAGACATCACATTGTCTTGCTATGAATGATCTTTTTTTTTTTTTCCCCGCCGTCATCATCCTCACGACTTATTTTCTTAGGTTGAACATTACCACTGACTTTTTGGAACACAGTGTGATATATAATAATAACTTTTATGTTTAGAATTAAAAAAAATCACAAAAACAATGAAATTCTTCACAAAGAATCCAAGCGCGATCATCAGTAGGCGGGAGACACTGGTAAACTGAAACGCCACGCTTGTGGTGAACCCATACATGTATAAACAAATTACGACCACTTAGGCAAACTATGACTACCGAATTGAATTTCTCATTGAAATTTACCATAACTGAAATCTGAGAACCTAGGTTCTACTGCTATTCTCAATATTCACATCTCTCTTATCTTCTTGTAATGTATGAAGGAAGGTAGAGCATCGAAGAACTTCTTGTAATGTAATTGTTAACCTAGGTACTCTTTTTGACTAATTACCTCTACATTCAAATGTAAATAAAAATAGCGCTGGGCCTACTACATGAATTTTCCTATTCGACTAAGGATGATGATGCTCAAACAATAGCACTTTGATCTTGTCAAGTGGTATTGTATAGATATTATGTATTGAAATAGCTTTTATATTAAACTAATTTTGTAATTACTATAGGTTACTCCCATTTTTATAATAGTTTAGCACCTATTCAGTATTGTAAATTTCAGATTTGACATAGGCGTACAGTACTGTTATTTAACTTTACTGTGTGTGTGTACTCATCACTTTGCATTGGAAAAAAGTTCTCAACTGAACCAGACAGCCTGGGTGAACGATAGACAGCGGTTTGCATAAACAAGTTGAAATTAGTGGAGTAATGTCACTAGTGGTGCACTCCAGGGCTCTGTTCTGGGGCTTTGATTATTCACAAGTCGACAACCTAGATGTTTGTTTGAACAGTAATACTGCATCTAGAAAATTTCCAGTTGACATGAAAGTGGGGCAAATGGTGAACTTGAATGACTGTAAAACTCCAGAAAGACCTCGACATACTGCAGAATTGGTCAGAAAGTTACATACAGTTAAACCTAGATACAATAAGTGCAAAGTTCTAAATTTGAGAAATGACGATGGCACCATCTACTAGAGGAATGATGCAAATTTGAGCAAATTGAAAGAAAAATTAAAGAAAGCTGTGCAGCACTATATCAGTGTGAGTAACAAAGCAAATGGAATGCTTGGGTTAATGATCAAAAGCATCAGCCATTAATGTACAAAGGTGATCCTGCAATTATGTGGCCCTGGTGAAACCCCATGTGGACTGTACAGTACTTTGTCACCATATTAGTGAACATGGATACTCTTGAAAAGAGAATGTAAGGTGACCCGACTGATAACTGGTACTTTATTTGGAATTTCCCTTATTGCTTGATCTGCAATCTTTGGAGGACAGGGTACAGGGTGATATGATAAAGTGGATGAGGGGTACTAGCAGGGAAGATATGGGTTAGATTTTGAAAACTATCTTACCAGGTCAGAACCTGTAACAATGGCCAAGCATTGAAAAAATTCAGATTAAGAAAAGATACAAGGAAGTGCTGGTATGGTAATGAGTGGGGTGGGTTACCAGCCAATACTCTCCATGATAAGACACACGGAGAGGGTTGATTGCACCACCCCGGTGCAATCAAGGAGCCGGTCGGCCGAGTGGACAGTACGCTGGA
Organism: Procambarus virginalis; assembly: GCA_020271785.1. Taxonomy (NCBI): domain Eukaryota; kingdom Metazoa; phylum Arthropoda; class Malacostraca; order Decapoda; family Cambaridae; genus Procambarus; species Procambarus virginalis. The sequence continues at coordinate 16,703,304 of WNGS01009202.1, forward strand.
CCTGTGATCCTGTGGTCCTGGGTTCGATCCCAGGCGCCGGCGAGAAACAATGGGCAGAGTTTTTCACCCTATGCCCCTGTTACCTAGCAGTAAAATAGGTACCAGAGTGTTAGTCAGCTGTCACGGGTTGCTTCCCGAGGGTGGAGGCCTGGTCGAGGAGCGGGCCGCGGGGACACTGAAAGCCCCGAAATAATCTCGAGATAACCCCCACCACCCATAATTGGCCACCAGACCCCGCCAAGGTGGCATTCTATTTGCATTTTTTAAGTAACGTTATAATTTCTTGGAAAGGGTTTTCAGAATCTCTTAGGGTTATTAGTGAAAGTTAGATACTGCTTATTTCGATCAGCATTCAACTGATATTCGATATACTGAGGACTTTCCCATTGGTAGTGTTTACCAAGAATCGCAAGAGTTAATCACTGCCATTAATTATTGTTAAAATGTCACTAGTCTTGTTTTGCTGATGAAAACCTGTAGTTATTAATAAATATAAAAGGAAACAGTTTTTATTGTACAGTGGTACCTTGGAACACGAGTGTCCCTGTATGCGAGTTTTTCGGAATACTAGCAGGATTTCCTTGTAAATTAGCTGTCTCGGAAGGCGAGGGTTACCTCGGAACGAGAGTTTGTTGATACGCGTTCAGGGCGACGTAGCGCGTGGTGGTTCGGCGATCGTCGCCCCTCCGCCCCTCAGTTTACCATTGTCTCGCGCCCAGTGACTATCCCACATCAATTCTTCACCCGGATTTTCAGTGTTTTGTTGGATTTTTGGTCATTTGACTATACAATTTATTATATATCTCACCATGGGTCTCAAGAAAGCCATTGGTAAGGTTCAACCTAAGAATAGCTGTGAGTAGAGGCAGTAGAGGATGTCCCTTCTTGATTAAGAAAATGTGTGAAGTATGGGAAGAACTGCTTAGTTTTGTTGAAATAACTCGCCCAGATAAAGCTGTAGCAGGCCGTTGCATTGACCTTTTAAATGATAATGTGATGTCTTACTACAGACAAGTGTTAAAATGTAGGGGAAAAACAAGTGTCTTTAGACAAATTCTTAGTAAGACGAGCAAGTCCTAGTGGTATGCAGGCAAAATGTGCCAGTGTGTGCATACCAGTGAAGTCCTCACTGCCTGATGTGATAATAGAAGGGGACTCCCCTTTCAAACAGTAACTCCTCTCCTCCTCCCCCCTCCTAACCATCTTCCATACGTCTACAGCATTCAACAGCAAGGTAAGTAATAACTTGAACATAGTTTTGTAGGTTTATTTAGATGAATTAGGTATAAAAATTTAGTTTGATGTGGGATTTTGGGGTTTATCAGGAACGGATTAATTCATTTCCCATTATTTCTAATGGGGAAATTAGCTTCGGAATACAAGTTTTCGGAATACGAGCCGTCTCCAGGAACGTATTAAACTCTTAAACTGAGGTACCCCTGTACATACCTATTTATGCTAATGAGTGCCTTGATACCTGCTTGATGGGGGTTTTGGGAGTTGTTCTACTCCCCAAGCCCAGCCTGAGGCCAGGCTTGACTTGAGAACTTGGTCTATTAGGCTGTTGCTTGGAGCGGCCCACGTACTTTTCCATTTTCAACATAGGTCTGGGCTAAAATTAGAACACATTCTCATTTTCTGAGTAAATGCAGTTTACATACTGTACTTTTAGGTAATCACAGCAGTTCATATGCTTTCACTGAATTGGTCTGAACTAAGATCCTATTTTTTGCTTGGAAATTTTGGCAGCCTTAATATGTGAACATGGAAGGGTATTTTAAATTAAAAGTAAAAGTTCATTGGAAATGGACACACTGTATGGTACAGTATATGGAAAATTATTTGCTTGCTTCCTTCAATATTTGCTTGAGGAATTTAAATTCAACTTGTGGAATAACATGTTAAGTAGGGTGATGGCTATTCAATTTCCTGTCAAACAGAATGCAAAAAAGTCAAAGATAATAAAGTGCAAGCACAGTAAAAAGCTCTGTATTGCAGGGGGCACATCCTTGTGCCATTGATTTTTCTCTCATATTAGATATAGACAAATGCAAATCACATCTTCATGTCATCTTTTGCTGATGACAAAAATTGACATGAAAATTACTTGTATAGAAGACAATAAATATATATATATACAGGCTGTTAATAAAGTTGTTGATTGGGCAGCTGAAAATAACATGTTTGTGTTGAATTCCAGTTACTTGGGCTTGGGCATGGACAAAATTAAGACTCGTTAAAAAATACAGGGTACAAGACAATTAGATCTACCTATAGTAGGAAAGCAACATGTAAGGGATGTGGGAATAATGATGCCCTAACATTCAGGGAGCATAATCAAGCAAATCATGTCGGTTAGAAAAATAATACAATAGATTGAGAACTTTTAAATCCAGGCATACCATCAGTGCTTGTACCATTTGAATCACTTGTGTAGTCACACCTTGAGTACTGTTTGATACTTCCCTTGTAGAGCGAATAAGCATTTAAGGTACACTACCAATACTGTATATCCACTCTTGATGCCATTAGTGGCAGTTTATGGTCTTCAGAACAGAAGAGATTGCTAAAATTGAGGGAATAGGGGGAAATATATATGGCATGCATAGACACGATAAAGCACCTAAATTATTAGGACCATCTCATAGCTCTTAAGATGTACTCCCTGGAAAGGAGACGAGAGATGTATCACATAATAAACATGTGGAAAATACTGGAAGGCAAAGTCCCAAATTTGCACAATAAAATAACATACTGGATTGAACAATATGGTAAGAAATGCCGAATAGAGCCAGTGAAAAGTATATGCCATAGGACAATCAGAGAACACTATCAACATAAGAGGTCCTCAGTAGTTCAGAAACATCCCAGCAAGTATAAGAAATTGTGCCAGAACAAAAGTAGAACTCTTCAAGAAAAAACTAGATGGTTTCTGAAAGAAGTGCTGGTCAAACCAGAATATGGTGGATATGTAAGCCTGCAAGCTGCTCAAAGCAACAGCCTGTTGGATCATGCACTCTTAAGTCAAACCTGGCCCCATGCTGGGCTTGGATGTAGGACTTCCAGAACCCTCGCTAGGTAAGATCCAGCTTTAAAATTTTAAACATTTGTCTGTGACTTTCATATTCCTTCTGGCATTTATTATAAAACTGGAAAGAATATAAAAGCATACACTGCAAATAATGGCAGAGTAGATATATTGGCAGTGTACCATAAATACTTATTGGCTCTACAAGAGAATATCACAGTGAGTGTTTGAAAAGGTTTTAAAATGTACTGTACAGTGCATGTCATCTTTCTTGATATGGAAACGTGCATAAATTTTTGTTATGCGAGTAAATTTTGTGTGTAAGGCGAGTACATACTTCAGGATATACTGGATGTTGAACTTTGTTACCAAGGACAGAACACGCAGCAGTCAGGCACAAAAATTGCTACATAGTAATCATAGGGCAAGATGTCTTTATTTGTAACTAGTTTAATCTGAAATATAGTTAGTCTTCATTTAGGCATTTACATATAGAAACTTGACATCCTTTGTTATATGTACAGTACTGTATTCAAATTGACATTTTATAAAAAATATGAAAATTGAGCAGTGTACTGTTTTATAAGTTGTAATTGACTATTACATACATATTAAGATAAAGCACTGGTATGAATTGCTCGATCTATAATTTATACAAAAGTAGAAAAGTACTAAATTTCCTAACCATAGTATCCCACATTGTGCTACAAACTTGCCTAGTATACTGTACTATTTAGAATTATATCTCCATCCATGGCATTTCTCATCACCACCTTTCCCTGTTATATATTCAGTAGTCATTACCTGACTAATTGTGAACTCAGATTACTGTACTGCAGTTTTGGAATGTTTACCAGTACTACAGGTACTACATGTAGTTTTATTTCTTTTAACATTAACTATTCATCTTGTAACCTAAAATTTCCTACAAATTCTTTCTTAGCTTTAAAACTTTTTGATAATGCAATGCGAATTAGTAGTTTTATGTGAATGTACCAAAACCTGTAGTATCACAATTCATTGTATAATCATGTATATAAATAATATAACTTGTTGGTATTCAGACATGATTTGAAATTATTTTAATTTTAACCTCGGTTTATATTGAAGCATACTTTGTACATTGTAAACATAGGGTATAACAGCTTAATTAAAGACAGAGCTTAGTGATAAGATTCACTTTCTAAAGTGATCTCTGGGTAAACCCAGTTATGAGCATATTGCTTTGAAGTATTGTTGAAGGTTTTCTGTTTGCAAGCCGCTTTAATGATACACTATATTCTGTGAGGTTATCAGTCATTGTGGTCTGTTAGTGTGTTCATTGCAAACCAGCTTGTGTGGAAATCTTTGTGGCCTTGATGTGAACACATACAGCTGCTTCATCTTGCATTTATACTGCATAAGCTGGAAGCATTGTCATTTCCTAAGCCGCTAGGTATACTAGCTATTGGGGAGGAATACAGATAGAGTAATTACTCTATAAAAGTATTAAAACTTTGTGTCTGTAGCAGATTAGTCATAAGTGGTTGACCTTTCTGCTAATTAAATCTGAATAGGTACAATACTGTAATTATCTAGAGCAATGAATTTTTGTTATAAATTTACAAGTTGCTTATTAATTTTCAAGGCAAATTGACTTCTGGTGTTAAGTACTGTTGAATGTTTAAGCTCATTGTAATGTTTCAACAAGTTAAACTTCAGTAGGACCACAGCAAGTTGAAGAGTTGGTAGCGAGACTTAATGTTGACCAGACCACACACCAGAAGAAGGGACGACAACGTTTCGGTCTGTCCTGGACCATTCTAAAGTCGATTGTGAATTTCGACGAAACGTTGTCATCCCTTCACCTTCTAGTGTGTGGTCTGGTCAACATACTTTAGCCACGTTATTGTGACTCATCGCCTGCGTGAGACTTAATGGTTGTAGGAATGAAAGTAAGCAAGCAAGCTAGGTTAGGCTGTCATGAGAACCTGTTTCTAAAACTTTTCAGTTATTCTAATTTATTTAAATGATTACATAATTTAATGTTGATTTATAACTACTGGCAGTTCAGTACTGTGCAATACTTGTATATCCCTTCTCACTCAAACTGATCAGTACAGTGACAGCTTAATTTTGTGTATGGTCTGCATTTAATTCACGTTGGTCTAAATAGATGGGCACTATTCCTTCACTCCATCTGCAAATTTCCAGTTTTGTTGTATTCCTTCAGTGTTATGTAGTCAGTATGTTGAAGTCAGTGTAAAATTTGTTTTGGGAAAAATTAGTTTAACTGTTTCTTGTCATTCTACTGAAGCTGTGCATGTCAAAAATGTTATAGTATCTCATTTTGAGAGAAATTACCTTCTTTAACATTGCATTAAACACACCATTGTCATAAAACATTTGCTATTTTGTTAGTGTGACTACAGTATATTTAACAATGTTAATATTAAAATCTGTGCATAAGACCATGACAGAAAACTCCTTAATAAGTTAGAGAAAATGTAGGGTGAGATAATGTGACATTGTCCCCAGACACACCCAGAGCCTGTCTCATAATGGTGTTAAGTGTTAGTAGGTGGTGGCATGTCAAGCGAATATGCAACCTTGAGGCGTGTTAAGGTGGGTGGCTATGGTGATAAATGGGTTTGGTGATAAGATGTAGAGGTGTACAAAACATTGTGTGAAAAAGGTCTTGTGGGTGTAGCAAATCTTCCAGATACATGAAAGGTTAAAAATACCCAGATGAAGAGTTTCTTTTACAGGAAAACATTTTTTAATAATTCTGCTCAGGTTTCAGAAGAAAATACTGTACAGTATAGCTTTTGGGGAGTTGAGTAACCTTTATAATTTGTATAGAATTTTGTGACTGAATACTGTATTGTACTAAATTATTAGTTGTGGCTACAGTATTTAGTTGTTCTCCCTCTCTCTCCTTTCCTTCCCACTATTTTTCCATACCCTTCCTCTTTTCTTCTGTTCCCTCCCTGCCCTATTCTGTGCCCTCCCTCGCATAGTAATAAAAATCTATAATAAATAATAATAAATGTTTATTTAGGTAAGGTACATACATACAAGAGATTTTTCAAAGAATGATGGATTTATAGATAGAGCTAGTACATACAATGCCTAAAGCCACTATTACGCAAAACGTTTCGGGCATGAAAAACATTAATGACTAAAGCTTAATACTAATTGAGTATAAAGAATAAAATGTGCTGAGAACAAATAAAAATAGATAAAAAATGGGGGGAACATGGCTGAAAAAGCAGCACAAATACAATTAGGTCGACAGTGTTGATTAAAAAAACAAGACATGGATTGACAATAGAGGGGTAAGGTAGGTTACAGGGAATTTATTAGGTAGTGCTTCGTTTTTATATTAAACTGGTTGAGAGAGGTACAGTCTTTAACATGGTTCGGAAGGTCATTCCACATCCTGGGTCCCTTGATTTGTAGAGCATTTCTAGTTTGATTAAGTCGTACTCTTGGAATATCAAAACTGTGTTTATTTCTTGTGTGGTGCTCATGGGTTCTGTTACAACCTTCAATGAAGCTTTTGAGGTCAGGATTGGCATTACAGTTCAGCGTTTTATATATGTATAATACACATGAGACAATGTGCAGTGACTTAATATCTAACATATTCAGAGATTTGAGTAGGGGTACCGAGTGATGTCTGGGGCCAGAGCTGGATATTGTCCTAATAGCAGCTTCGTGTTGAGTAATTAGAGGACGTAAATGATTTTGTGTAGTAGAACCCCAAGCACAAATACCATAGTTGAGATATGGATAGATGAGGGAGTAATAGTCACCAGGGCAGGGCGGGGTACATAATATGATCTTAGAAAGAATGCCAACAGTTTTTTAAACTTTTTTTTATATATGTAGAATGTGTCCCTGGAAATTCAGCTTGTGATCAATGAGAACACCAAGGAATTTGCCATCTAATTTGTTACAAATTTGGGTATTGTTTATTTTGAGTGGATATCTTATCCACTAACCTGATGTTTGTACTATTATAAACTCCCCCCCCTGATATCCTGTATCCAACTTCCACATGGAATACCATCTTACAGTGAAAGGAACGAGTGGAGATTCCGTTCCCGGATGACCGTGAGGGCAGTGGAGTGTAAAGCCCCTCTTTTGACCAGAGGATACGAGGCGGACTAAGTGTGCTTCATCCTTTAGGGATAAGCCCTGTTTTAAAGCTGGTGTATCAAGTGTTGGGGTGTTGTATTCTTATTAATGGAAAAGTAGCAGGTAATTGAGATTAATGTGATGCAAGGAAACATAGCACGAGGTGAGGGTTGGTGGTGCTTTGTGTTTATGAAAGCCATCATATGCCCCATCAGTGGGCACAACCTGCTGCGAAATTTGTGCATTGACAGTAATCCAATTGTTTTTTGGGAGCGACTTAGATCCAAAGTACAGGGTAGATGTAATTCAATGAGTGCATTCCTAAACCAAGGTGCTCTTAATTTTTAATGCCTATCACTACTAAAACTTGCCCGGCACACCTTGCGACCAATGCCGGTGTTGGTTAGTCCTGGTCAGGGAACGATTAATGCACCCGATCCTTAACTGTTGACTCCTCACCCAGCAGTATTTAGCACTCTGGTTGTAAACTGATTGGCAGATCATGTTTAGTAAGAACAATTTGGGCAATGCCAAAGATTAGTAGGTTTAAGAGCTCTTTTCTAACTAGTGTAGTCAGAAGTTATTGGCTCCTCGACCCTCCTGCATTAAAAAAATAAAAATAACGGAATGGAGTCAAGAGATTCTCTAATTTATGTAGCCTAAAGAAGCCCAAATATTAGAAGTATTTCCAGCGTTTATGAATACAGTACTGTTTTAGTAAGTTAACGTACTGTACTAGTATCTAAGGTAACGGGTGAAGCCTAGAATATATCTAGAAGAATAACAGCTGGATCCTGGAATATATAGAATGGTGACAGCCGGAGCCCGGAACGTATCGAGAATGATGCATGAATTATCCATAAAATTTAGCACTCGGAAGAACTAGAAAATGTCAAGCCTAAAAATGGATGTAGACTTTAACTGCCTTTTAACGTCGTCAGCACTTGTGTCCTTAACCAGGTAACAAAATATCGGTTGTTAAACGAGATGAATGACTTGTAGGTAGCTAGGTGTTAAATAAATTGTCATCCGCACTTCCGTGGAAATTAAAGTTCTATTTACCTACAGCCCATCGACTGGGCCATGTCACCGACAAAGCCCAGTCGATAGAGCTTCGACCTCACATGCGTGGGGTCCACGGTTCGAGACCCATATAGCCCAGGTGAATGGAAATAGGCATTATCTTGGTACTGTTGAGTCACAAAGCCTTGTATCCTCTAGATTGATTACTTGTTAATAAATCAAGCAGATTTTACCCTAAAGGTAATGTTTGGTGCCAGCGACTTGGTATACAAAATTATTTCTCAACCAATTATTAAATCGGATAAACCCTTTCACCTCTGATTCCCTCTCCGATGCACTCCCCAACTCTACAGATCATCCGATACAGCACACTCATATCCTTCATCTTGCCTTTCGGCGTGGGACTAACAAGTAGCCTCTAGTTTCGCGGCAAGGGTCAAGACCTCGTAGAAGGTTCTGCCAGTATTGCTGTTGTTTTTGTTATAGATTCAGCTACTCAGAACAAGTTCCAAGTAGCACGGGCTATGGTGAGCCCGTAGTGGACTTACCTGGCACAGGAGCGGGGCAGTAACTTCAGTATTGCTGCGAGGGACTGCTGCTTTATATTAAAGATCACCTGGAGGGTGGGAGGCAGCGCGCGCTGTGTTTGTTTACCTGAGCAGCTCTCGCTTGTTTGGATCTCCCTGATTGCCTCGGCCGCTCTACCTGCTTCCCTTAGGATTCCACCTTGCCCCCACCCTTTACCATCAACCACCACCCATCCCCACCCATCTCTACCTACCCATCCCATTCCATGGCAACACACCACCCAGCTCCAGACGCCAGGTCGGAGGCGCATGTTTTTTTTGTTTTAGTTAATTTATTATGCGCCCAAAACCATCCTGTGAGTGGTAGTGCAAAAAGTATGAGACACATAATGGGCTCAGGAATTTAACTCCAATATCAGTTTAACTAACAGAATTGATGAAGTTGGGTAAACTTTTAACATAGGCATCTACAGTCAATTTAGTTTTGAATAGTTTAGCTTAGTTTTCCGGAAAGTTAGTCACTTATGGATTCAGAAACAGAGCTGAATAGTCTTAACAGTTCGCGCTATAGCCTAAGCAATATATAAATATGTGGTGTACTAGTTAGGGGTTTTATTGGCTTTAATTTGTGATGGTTACAAGGGTAGACATCTCGGTACAGTACTGTAGCTAACATTACGGTACATGTCCATGAGATTGGCAAGTAAGAAACTTTCCGGCAGTGCAAGCTTAGTGTGTGAAATGCTTGTGTGTTTTAAAGAAACGAACGATGTTGGGATGGTGAAGCTGGGGCGCGGCATTTGTATACATGCGTGCACTCGAGCATTGCATGAATTTATAGCGTTCGTGTACAGTGGAAGTGCAGTACTCCTGGTAGCATTAGTCTAGCAAGATAATGAGATTATGCTTATCTGATAGCACTGTTCATGGCCTACATCACTCTCTCAATTTCCATCTTTCTTCACCCCTACCTCGTCATTCAATAAGTACATTCTTCCTGCCCCTCTTGTATACGTTTTATGGTCCTGCTCTGTAGTGTTGTTAAAGGATGTGCTCCTAATACTGTTGCTCCAGGTGTGTGTGTGTGCTTGTTAATTAACCATACTTTGTATTGTGCCATTACTAACGAAGTTTAAATTGATTACTAATAATTGGGTTAAGAACTACAATGTGTGTTACTTAAATTGAAAGTAAGCTGATGGGGAAATCTAAAATAGAAATTGCCGAAGGGTAGGTCTCTTCGGGAAGACAGTGTTTACGTCTTGTGGAAACTGGTTGTTAACGGCCTATGTATATGGGAAGGGAGAGGGGGGAGGGGTAATGTGGATGTTGACGTGTGTGTACATAGGAGGGAGTGTGGGTGTGTTGGCGTCTGTGTACATGGAAGGGAGTGTGGGTGTGTTGACGTCTGTGTACATGGGAGTGTGGGTGCTTTATATTATATCCCTCCTATGTCGTGTGTACATGGGAGGGAGTGTGGCTGTGCTGACAACTGTACATTGGAGGGAGTGGGGTGTGTTGGCGTCTGTGTACATGGGAGGGAGTGTGGATGTGTTGTCGACTGTGTACATGGGAGGGAGTGTGGATGTGTGGCGTTGTGTACATGGGAGGGAGTGTGGGTGTGCTGACGTCTGTGTACATGGGAGGGAGTGTGGATGTGCTGAAGTCTGTGTACATGGGAGAAGTGTGGATGTGTTGACTGTTGTACATGGGAGGGATGTGGATGTGTTGGCGTCTGTGTACATGGGAGGGAGTGTGGATGTGTTCACTGTGTACATGGGAGGGAGTGTGGATGTGTTGGCATCTGTGTACATGGGAGGGAGTGTGATGTGTTGGCATCTGTGTACATGGGAGGAGTGTGGATATGCTGACGTCTGTGTACATGGGAGGGAGTGTGGATGTGCTGACGTCTGTGTACATGGGAGGGAGTGTGGATGTGTTGACGTCTGTGTACATGGGAGGGAGTGTGGATGTGTTGGCGTCTGTGTACATGGGAGGGAGTGTGAGTGTGTTGGCGTCTGTGTACATGGGAGGGAGTGTGAATGTGTTGGCGTCTGTGTACATGGGATGGAGTGTGGGGTGTGTTGGCGTCTGTGTACATGGAGAGTGTGGGATGTGTTGTCGACTGTGTACATGGGAGGAGTGTGGATGTGTTGGCGTTGTGTACATGGGAGGAGTGTGGGGTGCTGACGTCTGTGTACATGGGAGGGAGTGTGGATGTGTTGACTGTGTACATGGGAGGGAGTGTGGGTGTGCTGACGTCTGTGTACATGGGAGGGAGTGTGGATGTGCTGACGTCTGTGTACATGGGAGGGAGTGTGGATGTGTTGACGTCTGTGTACATGGGAGGAAGTGGGGATGTGTTGACTGTGTACATGGGAGGGAATGTGGATGTGTTGGCATCTGTGTACATGGGAGGGAGTGTGGTGTGTTGGCATCTGTGTACATTGGAGGGAGTGTGGATGTGTTGGCATCTGTGTACATGGGAGGAAGTGTGGATGTGTTGACTGTGTACATGGGAGGGAATGTGATGTGTTGGCGTCTGTGTACATGGAGGGAGTGTGGATGTGTTGACTGTGTACATGGGAGGGAGTGTGGATGTGTTGGCATCTGTGTACATGGGAGGGAGGTGTGATGTGTTGGCATCTGTGTACATGGGAGGGAGTGTGGATGTGCTGACGTCTGTGTACATGGGAGGGAGTGTGGATGTGTTGACGTCTGTGTACATGGGAGGGAGTGTGGATGTGTTGACGTCTGTGTACATGGAGGTATGTTGCGACTTAAATTTGCGGTGGCTTTAGGCACTTAACTGACCAAATATTCAAGCAGTTATTTTATTATAATTATATATAAACTGATTATAATTTAGTATTAAAACGGTTTCATGTGAAGAAACTAATGTATAAAAATCTAACGTTCATAATGCAATCATTAAAATAATCGATGTAATGCGCTGTTATGATAACTACATTTCAACTATTGATATTATATTAGAATAGCAAATACAACAAAAGAAAAATTGAAGACTTTATTAACGTCGCATTGAAAATGAGACTTCGCGACTGTGTGTATAATGAAAAATTATACACAGAGGAGACAAACTCTGACTCCATCATTGATTATTTCACTATATCTGTGTCTAGCTTCAGAGATAAGCACGTCACAGTTATGCCTTGGGGAAACTGAGGGCAGTCAAGGATGACAAGGAGTCACAATTAGTGTGTCAACTTTGGATTCATATACGCGCTCTAGTGCAAGGATTATGGCAACCAATTCTGTTTGAAGAGTGGAGGCCCAGTTACTTAGGCTCGCCCCACACTCATGGGAGAAGGAACCATCCGGTGAGTACTTTACCACTGCGCCACGGGGGACTATTGTTAATTTATTGCATTATTCCAAAATGTTGATGTCATCATTCAAGGATTATGATAATAAGTCTACTGTCTATGAAACTGTAACAGGAAAAAAGGTTAGATGCATATTTATGGCAACCCGCTCTCGCACAAGACATATATGACTTATTGCTTATAGTCATTATTTCGCTTATAAATAAGTAAATATGTGACAAAAAAAATCTTTATCCTGGTCCCTTCCAAGTGCTATATGATACTACTATTATATACCCGTAATATCTTGCACTTTCTTTTGATAATTTCCTACCTCCATCTTGTACACTGCAGCCTTTCATAAGGAAAAGTATCATGTTTATGACAATCTAGGAAGATTCAGTTTACTAACCCTTCGACTT
>WNGS01009202.1:16722889-16763459 GCA_020271785.1 Procambarus virginalis
CAGTCGCAATAACTGCAGTGCAAGCATTGCTTCTCACAATTACAGTACTGAGTTTATGCATATTTCAAGAACTAAAATGCATGTAATACTGAAGCAATGCTGATAAACCCATTCGTTTCACACTCCCCCCCTCCCGTCGTATTTTGGTAACCTTGATCACAGAACTAAAATTTGTCAAATGTGAATTTCCCCCTTTATTAATCCGCGTTACTCAATTCCATAACAAAGATTATTCTTTCCATTAAGGTGCTACATCATTCAAATTTTGATGATTTTCTCCAGTAATGTACAACGACTCGTGCATGTTAGTGCATGAGGTATAGTGACACACGGCTGCGTTTCACCATCCTTTTCCTTTTGACACTGTCAACTTTTGACACTGTCAACCACCAAAACCTTCTTCTTAAATTACATCATTATGGAGTCAGAGGACACTCCCTGCAATACCTCAAATCTTACCTTACTGACAGGCTCCAGTATGTTTCTGTGAATAATTCAATTTCTCCCACCCTACCCATCAACATCGGTGTTCCTCAGGGCAGCATACTTGGCCCTCTCCTCTTTCTCATCTACATTAATGACCTTCCAAATGCCTCCCAACACCTCACACCAATTCTTTTTGCTGACGACACAACCTTCATTTACTCCAGTCCTGACCCCCTTGCTCTAAATGCCACAGTAAATACTGAGCTAAATAAAGTCCATCTTTGGCTAACTGCCAACAAACTCACCCTTAACATTGACAAAACTTTCTATATTCTGTTTGGCAATAAATCTTCTAATCAAATAAATCTCAAAATTAACAATACTAAAATTTGTAACAAATTAGATGGTAAGTTCCTTGGCGTTCTCATTGACCACAAGCTGAATTTCCAGGGACACATTCTAAATACATCAAAAAAAGTTTCAAAAACTGTTGGCATTCTCTCTAAGATCAGATATTATGTACCCCGACCTGCCCTGGTGACTCTATTACTCCCTCATCTATCCGTATCTCAACTATGGTATTTGTGCTTGGGGTTCTACTACCCAAAATCATTTACGTCCTCTAATTACTCAACACAAAGCTGCTATTAGGACAATATCCGACTCTGGCCCCAGACATCACTCGGTACCCCTACTCAAATCTCTGAATATGTTAGATATTAAGTCACTGCACATTCTCTCATGTGTATCATACATATATAAAACGCTGAACTGTAATGCCAATCCTGAACTCAAAAGCTTCATTGCTGGTTGTAACAGAACCCATGAGCACCACACCAGAAATAAATACAGTTTTGATATTCCAAGAGTACGGCTTAATCAAACTAGAAATGCTCTACAAATCAAGGGTCCCAGAATGTGGAATGACCTTCCCAACCATGTTAAAGACTGTACCTCTCTTAACCAGTTTAAGATTAAAACTAAACACTACCTAATAAATTCCCTGTAACCTACCTTACCCCTCTATTGTCAACCCATGTCTGTTATTTTTTTAATCAATGCTGTTTGTCAACATTTTGTATTTGTGCTGCTTTTTCAGTCATGTTCCCCCTTTTTCTTATCTTTATTTGTATTTGTTCTCAACACATTTTATTCTTTATGCTCAATTAGTATTAAGTTCTAGATATTAATGTTCTTCCTGCCCGAAACGCATTGCGTAATAGTGGCTTTAGGCATTGTATGTACTAGCTCTATCTATAATTCGATCCATTAATGTAACTTCACTTGTATGTATATACCTTACCTGAATAAACATATTTATTTATTTATTTTTGTTGTCGCCGTCGGAGGCAGCTTAGTTATTGTGCCCCCCATACTCAAGTTCAAGTATGTTTATTGAGATAAGAAAGAAAATCATTGGGATTAGTACATCTAAAAGGGATAGAGTAGTTTAGGCTATTTCTACCCTCCTTCCCCATACGCGTCTTGTGCAAGCGTGAAAAGGATTGCTGAGGGCACAGAAGGTCTTTTATTAGACTTCAACGGAGATTATTACATTAACAATTACATCTATTCTGCACGCCTTATAATTATAATATCAACTAGTCATAGGGATTATTCCATTTCAATAGCTATGTATTTGCAATTAAACATTATACATTAATTATACTTACCATTAAATAATGGTCTTTTTTTAATACTTAGCTGTTTTAGCTTTGGAGATATTACTGTAGTCATAGAAAAGCTGCTGTTTATTATTTTTAGTCTTCACACTTCATTGCTTGTTCCTTAATATTTATTTATTTATTTATTTATTTATATACAAGAAGGTACATTGGGATTGTGAGGATACATAGCACAGTAATTACATTCTTGTAAAGCCACTAGTACGCGCAGCGTTTCGGGCAGGTCCTTAATCTAAGAAACTTATAAGTAGGGAAATACTTGCAAACTTTATAAAATGATAACAGTTACATAGCATGAAAAAATAAAAGATGAGAGAAAAATTGTAGGTGTATTAAAGCACAGGTAGCTCAGAATGATTGCAATGACAGCTTGAATGGTAGTTTAATAGTTTAATTTAGTTTAATATCATATGAAATGTTATCATTTATCTATTAGAAGCGAAATATGGATACAGTTCAAGGATTTCAGATATTTTATCCTTAGTAATAAGATAGTTCTCTAAGATAGTCATTTCACGCAGCATAAGATTCGATTTACCTCTAAATGGATCCTTCTGTGAGATTTCCTGTCTTGAGTGTTTATTGAAAATATATTTAGCTGATGACAACGTACTTCAATAGCCTCTTTACCAGCTATGGTAAAATTAAATCTGATTCTCTGATTGGGATCTGTGGGGATAACGTTCCTTTCAATAATATCTTTCAGGACTCTTTCCTCAGTTTTATAGGCCGTGGAAAAGAAGTTCCTGTAAAACAATCTAATAGGAGGAACAAGTGTTGTGTTGGTTGTTTCTTAAGAGGTTGCATGGCATGTCACCTTCCTTTTAATGACTTCTTCAACATAACCGTTAGAGAAGCCATTATTGACTAGGATCTGCCTTACTCTACAGGGTAAAGCAGATCTGTAATCCGATGTTTAACACGGTAAAATTGTCTTTGAAAATGTAAGGTGTACTTTGCAAAACGCATTCCCAGGCGTCAGACTATAGTAAAGAGTAAAATGAACTTTGGTGAGTTAATTTTTCAACTTCCATCGACAGTGAAGAAAAACGTATTTCATAAAAACATAAATTATTGACTTAGTTATGTTAGTTTAGGTGAGGTTAAGATAGGTTAGGTAGGGTAGGTTAGGATCGGTCATACATCTATATATATCATATATATGCATGTTTTATATATAACATATATACGCATGTTTTATATATATATCAATATATGTATGTTCTCGTTATGTTATCATTTGACAATCATTGACATACAATGGACAATCTCATACATATGAGATTGAGATAATCCTTTCCTTTAAAACAAAGTTTAGTGCCCTTGCTGAAATACCAACTAAAATTTACAATAAAGCCTCCAGATTTTTAGCTCCTGCCATTGCATTGCTCTTCAACAAGTCACTTGAACTCCAAACCTTTCCGGATATTCTAAAAAAGCGAGAGTAACCCCAGTCCATAAATGTGGTGATCTCACTGGTGTCAACAATTTCGAACCTATATCAATTCTGCCAAACCTGTCAAAGATATTTGATCAAAACATATCTACAAGCAGCTTTACTCTTATCTAGCCAAACACAAAAATACTTAGCTCTTGCCAATATGGCTTCAGACCCAAAAAAAAAGCACTAACGATGCACTTATTAGCATGATTAACTTGATACATGCAGCGCTTGATAAAAATGAGTTCCCTGTTGGTTTATTTGTTGACCTACGTAAGGTTTTTGACACTGTCAGCCACCAAAACCTTCTTCTTAAATTACATCATTATGGAGTCAGAGGTCACACCCTCCAATACCTTCAGTCTTACCTTACTGACTGGCTCCAGTATGTTTCTGTGAATAATTCTATTTCTCCCACCCTACCCATCAACATTGGTGTTCCACAGGGCAGCATACTTGGCCTCTCCTCTTTCTCATCTACATTAATGACCTTCCAAATGCCTCTCAACACCTTAAACTAATCTTATTTGCTGATGACAGCTTTCATTTTATCCATTCCTGGCCCTCTTGCCCTAAATGTCACAGTGAATGCTGAACATAAAATAAAGTCCATCTTTAGCTAACTGCTAATAAACTCACCCTTAATATTGACAAAACTTTCTATATTTTATTTGGCAATAAATCCTCAAATGAAATTAATCTAAGAATAAACAATATTCAGATCAGTAACAAAGTAGATGGCAAATTCCTTGTTTAAACAAACAGCATTGTTTAATAGCAAGACATGGGTTGACATTTAGGGGGTAAGGTAAGATACATGGAGTTAATTAGAAAGTGCTTAGTTTTACTCTTAAACTGGTTGAAAGAGGTACAGCCTTTGACATGATTGGAGAGGTTATTCCACATTCTGGGTCCCTTGATTTGTAGAGCATTTCTAGTTTGGTTAAGTCGTACTCTTGGAATACCAAATAGGTATTTTTTTCTGGTGTGGTGCCCATGGGTTCTGTTACAACCTTCTAAGAAGCTTTTAAGGTCAAGATTGACATTACAATTCAGATTTTTAAATATATAGAGTACACAAGAGAGGATGTGCAGTGACTTAATATCTAACATATTCAAAGATTTGAGTAAGAGTACCGAGCAATTTTCTGCATCCTCGAAAATGCAGGAACATGTTGGCGAGGGGTACATGCCGTTTTGGAACACGGTGTAGATACTTTCACCCTAAATTATGTCAATTTTCAATTTGGGACAAAAAATGCTACAATCTTCAGTGTGCGGAATTCCACGTGAGAGGTTTAGTTTAGTTCATTTATTATGCACCCCATACCCATCTTGTGGGCGGTAGTGGAAAGGGTTACAGAGGCACATAATGGGCTCAGGGACTGAGCCCCACAATTCATTTAGCTAAGCAAGTTACAATCTTGATGAGCTAGTTACAAAATTCAATATAAGTCGACACATCAACAATGGGTTCGAGATTGACCTCAAGTACAGGTTCTAAATTAAGCAACTGACATATGTGGAGAGCTAGTGTCACAATTGATATGTTTGTCCTGCACACCGCCCCCCATCCAGTGGGCAGTAGTGGATAGGTTACAATCACTTAGTTACTACCTACAGTTAGCAAACTGGGGATATTTGGCTAAAATTTCTGGTAGCAGATCATTTTGAATGAAATATTTACACATCGCTGGAACATTGGTTATAGAATTGTCTCTAAATTCACTTATCTTTTTGCACTCCATCACATAGTGACGGAGGGTGTGCGAATAATTTTGTTGACACAGTTTACATTTGGTTAGGTCTACATCAGCATATAATGAGAATTCCCAGAGATACTTGTAACCGAGTCTAAGCCGAGCAGTAGTAACATCTAGAAGTCTGCTGATTTTATTGGATGATCTATAGATGTGTGGCTCCTCTTGCATGATAGTATGATGACAGATGGAATTACTGATGTCAATTTCACTTTGCCTCAGATCTACAAGATCTTGTTGAAGTTCTCGGTGCACTGCTGCTCTCAGATTGCTCATTGACAATCCAAGGTTACACTCAACGGCTCCTTTAAAGACAGATTCTTTGGCTAACTTATCAGCTCTATCATGCATTCGGAGGCCAACATGAGATGGAGAGGTACACAGCGTTATAGACGGGAAGATCAATATGACACTACTGGAAATTTTTTAGAGGAGGGCAGAAACAGAGTAGAAAATATAAGGGAGAGGAACAGTCAGATGGAACCACTACAGGATTACAGAGGGGAAGGGAGATACCCAAAAGACTGGAATACAAATTATCAACAAGCACACAGGTACTACACCACACAACACCCCGTCCTACTACCAAAACTGGACGAATCACTTCCAAAACAACACACGCCGACCTGGGTAGAGTGGGGGGAGAACAACCAAAGCCCACCAGAAGTGACACGCAATGTGGGAAATCATTCATATTTGCAAACATACAAGGCTTGAAACCAAAATCAAGAAATAAAGTTAAGTTCATAAATGGCCTCCTAATAGAATCGAACTCAATATTTGGTGCATTTACAGAAACCCACACAAAAGACCACATGGATAGTGAAATCTGGATTCCGAATAATAATCTATATAGATGTGACAGAGTAACTAGGTCAAGTGGAGGAGTAGGTCTGTATATTAAAGAGGAGCTGGCATGCACAGAGCTCCTGAACTCGTCCAATGAGGTGGTAGAGGTACTTGGAATCAAGGTAGAAAATTTGAATCTACTTATTATTTTAATATACAAACCTCCAGATGCAACAGTTGAGGAATTCACTGAACAAATCCACAAAATAGAGATAATCCTTAATAACCTAGCAAACCCAGTACCAGACATCATCTTTCTTGGAGACTTCAATCTACCCAGTTTAAAATGGAGAATAGTAAACAGTAACATTATAGCAGGAAGTCAACCTGGAAATAACCAACCACAGGTCAGAGAACTACTGAGATTCTGGGACAAATTCTCGATCAGTCAGCAGATTACAGAACCAACTAGGAACGAAAACACGCTGGACCTGATATTCACGAACAATGAGGAGCTAATCAGAGACATTACTGTCTCAGACACTACGTACTCGGACCACAAGCTCATTGAAGTGCAAACTAACATTAATAACGGTAGTAGGCCCAAGAGAAACAACAAGTGAGAAGGGCTATTCAATAAATTCAATTTTAATAATAAGAGGATTGACTGGGAGAAAATAAACAGGGAACTTACAAACATTCAATGGGAAAATGTTCTAAGAAATAAAATCCTACACAAGGAATAGAAAAACTGACTTCTGAAGCATATGAAGTCTGTCTGAAACATGTTCCTTTGAGGAAAGCCAGAAAGAGGTCCAATGTAGAAAGCGAACGCAGACGACATTACAAAAGGAGGAAGAAATTAACGGAAATGCTTAAGCAGACACGACTCTCCATACAAAGAAGAAATAATTTAAACAGGGAGATTGAAGAAATCGAACAGAGACTGAAGCATTCCTATCAGACTGAAGAAAGGCAACTAGAACAGAAAGCAATTCAAGAAATAAAGAAAAACCAAAATATTTCTTCACATATGCTAAATCAAAAGCGAAAACCACTGCCAGTATTGGACCTATTCGTATTAGTGAAGGTTCATACACTGAGGATGACAAAGAAATTAGTGAAATCCTAAAAAAGCAGTATGAGGACATGTTTAGCACTCCGATACTCAGCATGAAAGTGGAAGATTCGGACAATTTCTTTATGAATGATACTCAAACACCTGTAAATATAACTGATATCAGCACGAGCGTGGCAGATTTTGAAAGAGAAATTGACAATATGCCCATGCACTCAGCCCCGGGTCCAGACTCATGGAATTCAATATTTATAAAGAAATGCAAAGTGCCAGTAGCACAGGCACTCAGTATAGTGTGGAGGAGAGCTTGGACACAGGGGAGATACCAGATGCGCTTAAAGCAGCAGACATTGCCCCTCTACACAAGGGTGGTAGCAAAGCATTGGCAAAGAATTATAGACCAGTTGCACTAACGTCCCACATAATAAAAGTATTTGAGAGAGTGATCAGGAGTCAGGTCACTAGATTCATGGAAACCAATGACCTCCACAATCCAGGCCAACATGGATTTAGAGCAGGAAGATCATGCCTCTCACAGCTACTTGACCACTATGACAAAATCACTGAGGCATTAGAGGAAAAACATAATGCAGATGTCGTATACACAGATTTTGCAAAGGCATTCGACAAATGTGACCATGGAGTGATTGCACACAAAATGAGGTCAATGGGTATAACTGGTAAAGTAGGACGCTGGATACTCAATTTCCTGTCGAACAGAACACAAAGAGTAACAGTCAATCAAGTAAAATCGAGTCCGAGCGCAGTTAAAAGCTCTGTACCTCAAGGTACAGTCCTTGCACCACTGCTGTTCCTTATTCTCATATCAGACATAGACAAAAACACAAGTCACAGCTTCGTGTCATCCTTTGCAGATGATACAAAAATCAGCATGAAAATTACCTCTGCTGAAGACATTGATAAACTACAAACAGATATTAACAAAGTTTTCGATTGGGCAGCAGAAAATAACATGATGTTTAACGGTGATAAATTCCAGGTACTCAGATACGGCAAAAATGAGGATCTTAAACATAATACAGGGTACAAAACACAATCGAATCTGCCCATAGTAGGAAAACAGCATGTCAAGGATTTGGGAATAATGATGTCCGACGACCTAACGTTTAGGGAGCATAACCAAGCAAGTATTGCGTCAGCCAGAAAAATGATAGGATGGATTACGAGAACCTTCAAGTCCAGAGATCCCATCACAATGGTTGTACTCTTCAAATCACTTGTGTTGTCCCGTCTTGAGTACTGCTCAGTACTCACTTCCCCCTTCAGAGCAGGAGAGATTGCTGAAATTGAGGGAATACAGAGAACATATACGGCACGCATAGACGAGATAAAGCACCTAAATTATTGGGATCGTCTCAAAGCTCTCCAAATGTACTCACTAGAAAGGAGACGAGAGAGATACCAAATAATATACACATGGAAAATACTGGAGGGACAGGTCCCAAATCTGCACAGTAAAATAACAACGTACTGGAGTGAACGACATGGAAGAAAATGCAGAATAGAACCAGTGAAGAGCAGAGGTGCCATGGGCACAATCAGAGAACACTGTATGAACATCAGAGGTCCACGGTTGTTCAACGTCCTACCAGCGAGCATCAGAAATATTACAGGAACAACCGTGGACATCTTCAAGAGGAAACTAGATTGTTTCCTTCAAGGAGTGCCGGACCAACCGGGCTGTGGTGGGTATGTGGGCCTGCGGGCCGCTCCAAGCAACAGCCTGGTGGACCAAACTCTCACAAGTCAAGCCTGGCCTCGGGCCGGGCTTGGGGAGTAGAAGAACTCCCAGAACCCCATCAACCAGGTATCAACCAGGTATGTATGAGTTAATTTTTTTTTTAAATTTGAGTTAAAACTAACGTAGATATATGACCGAACCTAAACAACCCTCCCTAACCTAACCTAAACTAACACAACTAAGTCAATAATTTATGTTCTTAATATAATATAATAATAATAATTCAAATAAACTAATTGGAAATAATTTATTGAAAATAAAGAAAATCATTCGGCCTATTAGGCAAATCGGGCCTTGCATAGTAGGCCGAGAAGTGTGTTCTGGCCTTATATATATATATATATATATATATATATATATATATGTCGTACCTAGTAGCCAGAACGCACTTCTCAGTCTACTATGGAAGGCCCGATTTGCCTAATAAGCCAAGTTTTCATGAATTAATGTTTTTCGACTACCTAACTACCTAACCTAACCTAACCTAACGTTTTCGGTTACCTAACCTAACCTAACCTATAAAGATAGGTTAGGTTAGGTTAGGTAGGGTTGGTTAGGTTCGGTCATATAACTACGTTAATTTTAACTCCAATAAAAAAAATTGATCTCATACATAAAGAAATGGGTAGCTTTATCATTTCATAAGAAAAAAATTAGAGAAATATATTAATTCATGAAAACTTGGCTTATTAGGCAAATCGGGCCTTGCATAGTAGGCTGAGAAGTGCGTTCTGGCTACTAGGTACGACATATATATATATATATTATATATATATATATATATATATATATATATATATATATATATATATGTCGTACCTAGTAGCCAGAACGCACTTCTCAGCCTACTATGCAAGTCCCGATTGCCTAATAAGCCTAGTTTTCATGAATTAATTGTTTTTCGACTACCTAACCTACCTAACCTAACCTAACCTAACTTTTTCGGCTACCTAACCTAACCTAACCTATAAAGATAGGTTAGGTTAGGTTAGGTAGGGTTGGTTAGGTTCGGTCATATATCTACGTTAATTTTAACACCAATAAAAAAATTTACCTCATACATAATGAAATGGGTAGCTTTATCATTTCATAAGAACAAAATTAGAGAAAATATATAATTCATGAAAACTTGGCTTATTAGGCAAATCGGACCTTGCATAGTAGGCTGAGAAGTGCGTTCTGGCTACTAGGTACGACATATATATATATATATATATATATATATATATATATATATATATATATATATATATATATATATATATATATATATATAATATATATAAGGTGTGAGGGTGGTAGAGGAATATATTTACCTAAGGGCCTCTAATACTATAGTGGCCTCGACGAAGACAGGAAGCCGGCGGCTTGTTCAAGGTCCCCCCTCCGATATGATTGATGATTGTAATGGAGTAGTATAGTGCCAGAAATGTTAGTATATAACCGAGTGGTGAAGGAATATATAGTGTAGTAAAATAACATAGATATAATAATAATATATTAGAGTGGTGTAAGTGTTCATATATATGTGTATGGGAGTACGAATAGTGTAGTAAGGTAATATAGTGCTAGAGGTGTATTCATAATTAACAGTGTCATATATACCATGTATATAGAGGTAGAGATTTTGTTATAAGAGTGTGTAGTGGTGATGAAGGAATAGGGTATTGGGAATCAGCGCTCTGGGGGTGGAGGTGTTGGCAATAGTGTTTAGAAGTGCAGTAGAGGAAGGTAGTGTGGTGAAGTTGTTAGAGTAATAATAATACGTGCAGCTATGCATGATGGCGTTGAGAGAAATAGTGTGTTTGGGGGAAAAGGATTGTGGTAGAGGTGTTAAATACAGGGAGAGAGAGAGAGAGAGAGAGAGAGAGAGAGAGAGAGAGAGAGAGAGAGAGAGGGGGGGATAGTGGTGATGATATGATGAAGGTGTTGGCAAGAGTGGGGGGGTGATTGTCGGGGGAGAGGGAGGGAGGGGGCGGGGGAGGCCGTCCATGTTGGCAGGCCTCACCCCGCCGCCAGTGTCCGTGTGTCAGTGGTCGCAGGAGGTTGTCACGCCCCTCCCCTCCATCCCCCCCTCCGTTACCTAGCTAACAAGTGGTTTAACGGGCCTTCGTCGCTTATATAAACACGGGATTATGCAAGCCATTAAGTGCGTTGTGGTGGGCGATGGGTAAGTTACTCCCGCACTGTGGTTTGTTGTGTGTGGTGGGAGTGAGGAGCCCTCCAGCCGCTGGGTGTGGGGGACCTACACTCGCTACACCCTCCCACCACTATCACACTCTCCTCTCTCTCTCTCTCTCTCTACACCTCTCTACACATCACAATATACTGTGGAGTAAGAGCTCTAGTGGGGGGGGCCAATAACGCCCCCTGTCAGAATGGTGGGTTATGTTCAGGTGTTGTGGGCGGTGTGTGGTGTGGGCGGCCCGTCACTAGGTGGGAGGGTTGATGGGGTTAATAGCTGGCTCTGAGGGGTAATGAGTCCATATACAGCACCCATATTGTGGCTGTTAAAGAGGCTGCTGTGGATCTGTAGGGGAACGTTGGCAGTGGTTTGGTCTTGACGCGTCTGGAACGGATGGTGATGTTGACGGCTGTTCTTGTATTGTTTGTAAAAGGAAGATTAAACTTTGACATTATAGCATCCGTCTGCAGTAGGAAACTTGCAAGAACACTAACATCAGACCCGTGTTTATAGTTCCCCCGGAGCTGATTAGTATTTACAGGATTTTAGGGAATAAGGTTCAAAACTTGAACCATAATATATATACATAATGAATTATACTGTACTACATGTGTCACTTGCCAGGAATGTGCCAAAGGGAAGTAAGGAAGTACTTGTACTGTGTGGGTAGTTAATAAGTGGAATGTTATGAAACGAAGATTTGGAGGCCACTTGAATCCACAACTCTTGAGGTCCGATTCACAAAGAATTTGAAAGTGAGAGTAGTTGAAACACAGCAGGTAGAAGGGTAGTAGGCGGGGCATAAAGAGGTAGACCTCGCTTCCCTGTAGACGGATAGGCAAGTGTATAATTTACAATATGCAAAGCTTGAACACCCTTTCCGACCGAGGTTTGTTTATACACACTTATTAGCAACAACCTGACGTAATGTATTTTGGTTATAAGTCACGACAACATATTTGCTAGCTGTGGCACTGTTGATAAAAGCTGTTTGCCTTGAATTGCTGTGAAATGATTTCCTAGTCGGGTTTCCCCTTGTGACAAGAAGCGTGTTTAGCTTGGGAAGTGCCCCTAGGACCTAGACATAAGAGACCTTCCCCAGGATGCAACCCACAAGTTGCTCAACTCTTGGCTTCCTATGTACTGCTAGGTGAACAGAGGCATCGGGTGTGAGGAAACTTGCCGTGCTAGTAACTTAAACTAGTAAAATTAGTTGAGTGAACTGGGCCAAACACTGCACCATAGTTTACTGTTATCTATCTATATCCCATGCCCATCCTGTGAATAGTGCCCTGAAGTTCAGAAACTTAACCCCAGTATTTTGCTTTAAGATGCAAGTGACAGTATTGATGAACTAAGTAATTCTGGTGGGTTAATATGTACAGTACATTAACAATTTGTTTATCTATTTACAATTTGTTTAGGTTAAATATTAAGAACTATATCCATCCATGTACGCTGTGGCTGACCATTCAGTCACGTGAAAGGGTTGAGGAAAGTACTCGGTTGTTAAGCTTGGCAATTAACACTGAAATACTGTGTGTAAATTTGTCTATTTCATGCATCCTTTATCCAGTTGCATAGCAGGCTCGGCCATTAAACCAAATTTGTTGAGTGAAATCATATATGAAGTGCTTCCAACATGCAATATAAGAGAAGAGTTCATTTTCCAAACCTAATTACAGTACTGTACTGTTGATAATGCAGAAAATTGGAGTAATGTGGATGAAAACAAATGACCCAAACCTCTACACATGAAATGTGACATTTTGGTCCATCTTGGACCCTTATCAAATTGTCAGTTTTTATTTCGTTGGGGGAGGGAGATAATTAAATGTTTTTACAGATATATTTGAGATGTTTTCTCGCTGTGAAGCTCCCTGGCATTTTGATCTTGCACATCATTTGTTTCAATTATAAAACTTTTAATTTAGTTGTGAGCTTGAAAATTAGTCGCATGAAAGGGGCCATGACAGCTAGTATTAACTAGTATTTTGGTCAAATTCAGTGAAGCCACCTGCTCTAACTTGCTTCTAGCCAAACGTAAACTGATTCATTTATACTTAATCTAAAAAGAAATGCCTAAACTTACCATGTTTAACATAAGTAAACCTAATCTACCTAGTCTTATCTCGTCCAGTAAAGTATAATTGGCTGGAGTGACTCGGCAGTGTAGCAACTCGTTTTGATAGTTGTCGTGATGTACCAATATGCCTTCCCTCTTCCCAGCATACTACATAAGATGTCAAATTGGTTAAGGTTGTCTGAACTGTGCTAAAAAAAAAAAAAAATCAAGGTCAATGCTGTTGGAAAGTGTGGTGGCTCTTTTAGCCACTTTAATTAGAACACATTAACGTACGTTACAGCAGCAAACGTTTTGGTTTGCTGCTGGTAAAAATTTTTGGGTAAAAAAAAAAAAGTAAATTGTGATTTACTGTAGCCTAGGTTGTATAGTACAGTACTTTTATCTGGATAGCCTACCCTGGTCACGGAATTTGTGCATATGAATTTGAATATCAATAAAATACAGTAAAGCAATTGAAACAAATTTGGAATCAACTGGGTTGATTGATTTGAGTGTGTTGAACTCAACCCACACGCATGAAAATGAAAGTGGGGATTTGATAAGGGTTCCAGGACAAGCTGAAACATTTAATTTTCACAAGGTTCAGTTATTTGTAATATAACAAGTTTGTATGTTGGTTTTTGTAATGTATGAAGTTTGTTTACCTAAATTACAATACTGTTATCTATGGGCATTTTGTTATAAGCAGTGTCCATGTCAATCCTTTTAATTTCTTATGCAAGTGGAACAGTACAAAATAGAATGTCAAGTATATATTGAAGGGATGATGGTTACTGTTTGGTTGAGACTAGTGCAGGTAGCTCACAACAGATTGGTCTTGTGGTTGCTTTGGTTTATGGCCAAGAGGCTTCCAGGCCCAGATCTAGGAAAGCATTGCAGATGCTTTAGCATGAACCACTTGACATCTATATGAAAAAAATATAGATTTACCAATACAGTGTTAGCAAATTTCCCCTTTGAATAACCTTTTTTATTTGTACTGTAATGGCAAATAGTGGTCGGTTCACACAACCACTTTTTTTAAATGCAGCACTATTTATACTGTCCTTTACTGTATGTAAGCTTTTCTGCAAACATTGATGGTCCTATTAGATTGGCATTGATATTAATGTACATTTCCATAAATTAGAAGAGTTTTACAGGAATTCACATCAGAACCACTTATGGTATAGTACAAGTACTGTACAGTGGTACCTTCGTTTTTGTAGTTAATCAGTTTCCCAGAAACGGTACGAAAAACCGTAACTCTGAAAACTGAAATGAGTAGAGGTAAATTATTTCTCATGGGCATTTCCCATAAGAAATAATGTACAGTAATTGAATTAATGTTCCACGCCCCCTCAAAAATATTAACTAAAAAGTACATTTTATACAGAATAATACTCTTGGGTACCTTCCTTATAGGACTCTTGTTGGTGTATGGAAGACGGTGAGGAGGGGGAGGAGGAGAGGTGTTAGTGTTTAGAAGGGGAGTTCCCTTCCATTATAACAGCAGTGATGACATTTGTGGGTACTCTCTTACGTTTTGCAGGCATACCACTAAGACCTGGTTGTGGTTCACTTCTTGCTTGTCTTACTAAGAATCTGTCTATAGACACTTGTTTTTCTCTACTTTTTAACACTTGTTTGTAGTGAGACATCACATNCTGCCTGAACAGACGTCATGTGGAAGGAAATGCACCCAGTCGTCTATCCTGTTGTGAGATTTCATCCCAGTATCTTTTGATTATGACCAGACTGTGGTGTAATTACCTAAGTGTTGGACCCATTACAAGTGAGGAAAGCATAGGCTACTCTTTGGTGTGGGTTATTAAAATAGTTACCAAGTACTGTATGCAAAATATACATAAGGTCGTCCACAGGCTTATTTGGTCCAGCCAGCTTGCGGTCTATCCCAATGCCTACGACAAAAACAGCAGCCAAGTTCGCAGACTTGGCTGCTGTTTTTGGTAACATGTCCTTGGCTGACAT
Organism: Procambarus virginalis; assembly: GCA_020271785.1. NCBI lineage: Eukaryota > Metazoa > Arthropoda > Malacostraca > Decapoda > Cambaridae > Procambarus > Procambarus virginalis. The sequence continues at coordinate 16,738,073 of WNGS01009202.1, forward strand.
TCGTGTGCGCGATTTTTGGCAGTCGAACAGGGGTCCTGGCCGCACTGCGCACCTGGTTTTGGCAAAAACTTCATAGTCCAATTGTTATGGGTATATATTTGTTGTTTTTATAAGTGTTCAGGTAAAGTTAATGTCAAAATGTTTCCAAGCTCAACCACTTTTATTTCAAAATAGTGATAAAAACATTAAAAAAATTAAAATATAGCCTAATTAATAATGTGAAGCAAGATTGAGCTGGCCCTTCACAAACCACTGTCATTCTAACCCTGCAATACCAACCTTGAAATTTTCTTCACAACCCCACCACAACTGTCACTTAATACAGTTGACAGTCATTCAGTGCTAGTTTACATAACATGAATTAGGGGCTTCATGTTTTTGTTTTTAATTCAGTTACAATATTCTAAAAAGAGGTTTGCTTGATGGGAGTTGGTGTGTAAGTTACACAACCAAAACATTGTTTTGGTGCATAATGCTCAAATACCATACTGACTTAATGACTCCTCACAATTGTAGTGTTTTATACATTTCCTAAGATTATAATTTTGCATTATGGCACCTTCTAATTATTCTGCACTTTCGTGTACATACTGTACTTCTGTAATTATTACCTTTTCCCCCCACTTTCATTTGGTCTGGAGCAGGCATATTTGTTACCAAGATCAAAGCTCAAAGTGTGTAGTTGTGGTGCTTGTGTGCAAGTTGGTTCACATGATGCTCGATCAAGACGTTTAGGTTAGTGGTAGCCAAATATTACTCTCTGACTAAGATTATCACTATCGCAGGCCCTTCAAACCACTATCGCAGGCCCTTCACATTCTGTGGAGACAAAGCCTAGATACTGGCGTTATTCCTGATATACAAAAAACAGCAGAGATAGCACCACTTCATAAAGGAGGAAATAAGGCAGAGGCAAAAATTACAGACCGATAGCACTAACATCGCACATCATAAAAATTTTTGAGAGAGTGCTAAGAAGTAAGATCACAAAATACATGGAATCACAGCATCTCCATAACCCCGGACAACATGGTTTCAGAACAGGGCGCTCTTGCCTGTCGCAGTTGCTGGACCACTATGATATGGCATTAGATGCTATGGAAGACAAACAAAACGCTGATGTAATTTACACAGATTTTGCAAAAGCTTTTGATAAATGTGACCATGGTGTTATTGCCCATAAAATGCGCTCAAAAGGAATTACCGGAAAAGTAGGCAGATGGATCTACAATTTCCTGACCAACAGAACCCAATGTGTAATAGTCAACAAAATAAAATCCAACCCGTCAACCGTTAAGAGCTCAGTCCCCCAGGGTACTGTGCTTGCTCCAGTACTTTTTCTCATCCTTATATCGGACATAGACAAGAACACAACCTATAGCACTGTATCATCCTTTGCAGATGACACTAGGATCTTCATGAGAGTAGGCAACATAGAGGACACGGCGAACCTCCAGTCAGATGTAGATCAGGTCTTTCTATGGGCTACAGAAAATAATATGGTGTTTAACGAAGACAAGTTCCAGCTCATGCGCTATGGAAAAATGAAAATATAAAAACTGAAACCACGTACAAAACTCAGGCAAATCATAACATAGAACGAAAAGGCAATGTAAAGGATCTGGGTGTACTCATGTCGGAAGACCTTACCTTTAAAGAACACAATAAAGTAGCCGTCACAACTGCAAGAAAATGACAGGTTGGATAACAAGAACTTTTCACACTAGAGATGCTATACCGATGATGACACTTTTCAAAACGCTTGTGCTCTCTAGAGTGGAGTACTGCTGCACAATGACAGCCCCTTTCACTGCGGGTGAAATTGCTGACCTGGAGAGCGTGCAGAGATCCTTTACTGCTAGAATCCACTCGGTAAAACATCTAAACTATTGGGACCGACTAAAGAGCCTAAATCTGTATTCCCTTGAGCGCAGGCGGGAGAGATACATAATAATTTACACGTGGAAAATATTAGAGGGGCTGGTCCCAAACCTGCACACAGAAATAACATCACATGAGACCAGAAGACATGGCAGGATGTGCAGAATACCCCCGTTGAAAAGCAGAGGTGCAACTGGTACTCTGAGAGAGAACTCTATCAACATCAGAGGCCCGAGACTGTTCAACACGCTTCCACTACACATAAGGGACATAACTGGCAAACCCCTCACAGTGTTCAAGAGAGAACTGGATAAGCACCTCCAAAGGATACCTGATCAACCAGGCTGTGACTCATACGTCAGGCTGCGAGCAGCCGCGTCCAACAGCCTGGTTGATCAGTCCAGCAACCAGGAGGCCTGGTCGATGACCGGGCCGCGGGGACGATAAGCCCCGGAAGCACCTCAAGGTATCCTCAAGGTAAGGTAAGGTATCCAAGGACTGCATATCTCCTTAATTATTTTGTTTATGTAGAGTATTTTCTAAATTACATTCTTGTACACATTTAAGAAATTGTCTTAATGTTTGCATGGTACAAGAGTTCAAAGTCTTGCATATCTTTATACCAGTACTCATTTATTTCAGGGGGAAAGAGAGATGAGAAGCTAATTTTGCCTTTAAATGACTCCATCAGTTTCACCTTGAGTCAAGATGAAATGTGTGCAAAGACATCAATTGCAATTTCTCCACATTTCACAGAGGATAAATTTTGGCTAAATGGCAAGTTAGTATGCTTAAATTTACCATCATTATTATCCCTTTTGTGCATGAATGTTTACTTATTTGTGAATTACAATGCAATCTAGGATTTATATTTTTTTTACAAATAAATCATGTGCATGTATGTTTAATATTGAAAAATATATTGAATATTTATAATGTATATTGTTGACAGATTTGTGGCTTATCAACCCAAATTGAGTAAATTGAAGCAGGTGGAATGGGTATCTGTAAACTAGGCGTCAATTCATACACACATGCAAGTTGTCCGAAACTGAGCTATTTATCCACCACCATTTAATGAAGGTTTGAAAATGCCAAGTACTTCACTTGGCCTGTGATTGAAGAAAAAGTATCCACAAACCTGTACACCTATCCATAATCCTCTAATCCTCATAATGCTACTCTAATTGAAAGCCTTCATTTCAGGGAGGAGTCACTAGAAAATCCAAGAATACAAAATTGTCTGAAAGAGAGTAAGTTGCAAGCTTTACCATCTTAGACCAATGTTAAGCTTTATTAATGTTTATATAAGAGACTATTATTGTTCAAATGTTTTTGGCATAATATTAATAATGTAAAGTGTGGTGCTTAATTATAATTTAATGCAGTAGTAAACTGCTGATGGCATTTTTGTAGGTAAAGCATGAGTGAAGGTTTTTTCTTTATTATTTGCAAAATGTAAGTAATAAAGGATTTAAGAGATTAATGTAAATGGTTTGAATGTATTGTACTCACCTAGTTTGCTTGCAGTGTCAAATATCTAATGCAGTGACCATTTAATTTTCCTCTCTACATTTACACTTTAAATTCTGTACTGAATTGGCTTCACCTTATCTAATCCATTCCACTTATTTAAAACACTTACACTGAAGAGGTTCTTTGCTAATGTCTTTCCAACTAATTTGAGTTGATAGTTTTCATCTCTGCTGCCTCCTCCTCCTCCTCACTTACTTTTGCTAGTGTATCTACTTTGTCAGTTTCCTGACAAAGTAGATACACTAGCAATATGTAGGGTCTCTTCATTCTCTCTTACGGTGTGGTGATGTTTAGTTCCCTTAGTCTTGTCCTATAGATTGGTCCCTTGAGTTAAGAAATGAACCGTGTTTCACTAATTCATTGCCACAAAAGGATTACATAATTAGTTTTATGTAATATAGTCATAATTAGTTGACTTTCAACAAAGCATTATAAAACACAACTATAATACTGCATAGTCAACCCGTCCTCGACTCAAGTCCATTACATCCCGTAGTCGACCCCATCTTGAGGTTATCTTGAGATATTTTCAGGGCTTAGCATCCCCACAGCCCAGTCCTCGACCAGGCCTCCTTTTTGTTACACACGCTTCCCCAGGAAGCAGCCCATAGCAGCTGTCTAACTCTCAGATACCTATTTACTCCTAGGAAACAGGGGCTTCTAGGTGAAAGAAACATTTTACCCATTTGTCCTCGCCTCCACCATCAAACCCTGAACCTCAGGACTACGAATCCGAAGCGCTGTCCACCCAGCTGTCAGGCGCCCGCCCATAGATGCATTCATAAATTTTTACATGCTGTTCATCCAAAACGGGAATTTTCTCAACTATAAATTATTATTATAATAGCATATTGTGCATATATAGGCATAGGTTAAGTTAGGTTAGATGTTTAAGTTCTGTTGGCAATTATTTGTATTTGTAATACGTGGGTGAAGCATTTACAGCGTTGTGGTTCAAACAAAATTTGTCAGTGAAGCACTTGTTCCAGATGTGTTCGAACGAAATCAGTTGAGTCGTGTGTAAACCGTTTTTCATTCATAAACCAGGGAGAGTTTGGCGGGTGCTTGGAATCCCCTTTGGGTCTTTGTTTGGAGGACGGGCTGGCATAGTACTGCTTTTCATTTTGTTAAGGCCTTGTGTTGCTGGAATAAAAGCACATTATGCCCAAGCACAATGACATCACAATAATGTGATGTGTCTTGAGAAAATATTGGGACAGTATGATAGATTCAAACTCTCATACCAAGACTTCCCAGACACACAACCCACTGAATTGTGACGAGTTAAAAGTATCTCGACAACTATTTTTTTTTAAAGGATTATAGGCAGCATATGAATTTCTTCTCTTTGCAAGAAACTTTCCAACAACTATTATATAGTGGCAAAAATCTTATCTGTTTAACCACTCTCCCACTTGGGCTGGACGATAGTGACGGTCTCGCATCATGCAGGTTGGCGTTCAATCCCCGACCGTCCAAGTTGCTGGGCGCCATTCCTTTTCCCCATCCCATCACAAATCCTTATCCTGATTAGCTCCCAGTGCTATATAGTCATAATGGCTTGACACTTTTCCCTGATAATTCACTTTCCTTAACCCCTCTCCTTCCAAAACCTATCCTGTTTTTCCTCTGTCCTGGCGTTCTGTTATTTCTTACTCTTATAATTTTCACCCATGCATGCACTTCTGCGATGACTAAGTGAACATATTATGACTTATCGTTTTTAAGCATTAGCCTCTTAAAATATTAACTGCACCTCTTGGTAACATCATGCGCACCTGACTGTCAACACAGTAGGGTAGATAAGGGCAGATAACACAAGGTAGATAAAGACGGGCTATTTAACACAAGGGGCACACGCACTAGGGACACAGGTGGAAACTGAGTGCCCAAATGAGCCACAGAGATATTAGAAAGAATTGTTTAGTGTCAGAGTGGTTGACAAATGGAATGCATTAATCAGTGATGTGGTGAAGGCTGACTCCATACACAGTTTCAAGTGTAGATATGATAGAACCCAATAGGCTCAGGAACCTGTACACCAGTTGATTGACAGTTGAGAGGCGGGACCAAAGAGCCAGAGCTCAACCCCCGCAAGCACAAATAGGCGAGTACAGTTTCCCCGACATCCCTCACTATATTTACCATCCTGGTCTTTTCCTACCATTGACTTTGTTACACTGTAATTCATTTATTGCCTATATTTAATACATTTTTTTTTTACAAAACTCATCTTTCCTTGTAATTTGTTCAAGCCTAGCTACTTTCCTTACAATCTAGTTCTACAATAACATAATTGTATTCCAGATTTCTTCTGTTTCACAATACTTGTTTCTGTACATCTTTCTGCAGCAATATTTTTCCATGCATCCTTCTTTCTTCCCACCAGAGTCTTTGACACTTTCACTGAACCATTCAGTATCTCTTTATACAGGTATTATGTTCATACCTTCATATATTTATATATGTAAGTACTGTATATATATTTGTATATGAATTATTATATTTTACTGTATATAGGACTTGTAATTTTGTATTTATTGTTTCAGTTCGTCGTAGAGCTTCAAAACGAAAATTGGAAGGGTCTACTGATGACATATTAAACTGGCATATTCACATATGTTCAGCAAACAATTTCCCCACTGCTGCTGGTCTGGCCTCCTCTGCTGCTGGGTATGCATGTCTGGGTAAGTAATCTGCCCAGTATCTCTCTCTAATGATTACTTTCCTGTGGAAACTTCCTTTTCTTGAAGTGATAACTTTATTTAGTATCTCCTCAGATTATTTCAAATGCCAAAGATTTGAAGACCTAAAACATTAGTCAAAGAAAGATAACTTTTTGTTTAGCTACGGTGAAATTCCTGTTTAGGCATTAGGTTCAGTATTCAACCCCTGCTTTGGGAAATAGATTTTATTCCAAGAAGAGTTTTGTGAAGTATAATATTAACTGAAAAAGTAGTAATACATCATGCAAACCTCTACCAAGTGAGCTCACAGGTTACCCAAGCTGGCAAATTTTTGACTGGTTGTTTCCAATATGGTTGTCTGCTCATGAGGGAGGAGGGGGGGGGGACCACATTGCAGTACTGATTTTCATTGATGTGGAAGTACAGTTTATAATAGTTATGCCCAAAAATTAAGAGAAATGATGAATTCTCGCAATTAATTTCCTTAACAGTCACTGGTGTGTTGACGCTGGTTGTCAATGCAATTGATTTACCTCTTGTATATGATGGCTGTATAAACTTCAGCTGAAATATGTAATAGCTTGGATAGCATGGAAAAACTTGGCCTCAGACTTGGGGGTTTGAGAGTAGGAAAACTCAAATCTGGTTTTGAGTAAATTGCACAAAAACCTCCACACAGTGCTTGATACATTTTTTATTGATATTGGGTATCTCAAGGAATATGAGGTATTGTATCATTAGGATTCTTTCCACTGTTCTGTGGAAAATATTTTAAGCTTAAGTAATATGGTTCTTGTAGATGTTTGAAATTTTCATGATGGCAGGCCAAGTAACGATATGATTGCCATTTGGAACTAATTTCGATATGCGGCTGTCTTCATCTTCACACAATATCTCTACAGTTGCCTCTTTAAACATTACTCTGCAGTGTATGCCCTTGGACAAGTTTATGGTGTTGAAGGCGACTTGTCATCAGTTGCTCGTCAAGGATCTGGCAGTGCTTGCCGAAGCATTTATGGAGGCCTTGTGAGGTGGTACAAAGGAGAACTGGATGATGGCAGTGACTCTATAGCGCAATCTATTGCTCCAAAAGATCATTTTCCCAATTTAAGAGTCATTATTTGTGTGGTAAGTTTAAAACTCAGTTTTTGTAAGGTTCATTTTAAAAAAAAATTTAAAATTAAACACAAGATGATAGCCAAATGGGACTGGGATAGTATTGGAGATACTGTAAGAGTTCAGTAATCCAAATTCCTGTAACCCAAATGAATGAATAATTTTTGAATAAACTGTGGAAGTAACCAAATAAATGGCATGTGTAACTGGGTAAATGGTGCGAGTAACTGGGTGGTGGCTAAAAAGTTGCATATTTCAGTTTTGGACATTCCTGGTAAGAAATTCAGCCAAGTCAAATGCTTGGCTAACTTTCATGGGGAGTGGGCCCCATATGATTCAGATTACCAAGCCTAAACAATATTACTGGACTGTTGTAAGCTATGTCGTACATTCTCTGAAAACAGTGGTGGATGGGGGAGAGAGAAACGGAGAGAACTATGCACACTTCTTCCCCTTGTCCCCTAACTCTTTCGCTGCATAATTATTTTTCAGAAGTATGCTGTGAACGCAAAGTGAAAAAAGCTCTTTTCAAGAAAAGCTTGTTCATCATTAGCTGTGATTTGTGTGTAAATAACATTTAAGTAATAAACAGAGGGACTGACTGCTGTATGGAATTAAATTTGAGTATTTGCTTTGAGACTGGGTTACAAGCAGGAACACTCAATCCTTTCTTGACACTCAACTCAAGACATGCTGCAGTTCTTCAGGAAGTAACTAACTGAATCAAAACAACAAAAAATCAATTCATTCAAACCGTAAACGATTTGTTATGAATTTTGTGGATACATTTCACTGCCATAGCCTAAGGATTAAATGAGAAATGAAAATGGTTAAGGACATTGAAGAAAAGATGCCTACATATATTTGTAACAATTGTGTTGCAATAAATTTGTGAATAAAAATTATTGTAGGGACAAAATGCATAAGAAATTTTTTGAGTAACTGAATTATGGATGCAAAATATTGTTTGGAAAAAGTTTTGCATCCAGAGAATAACTGCTAGCAAGATTTGGATAAGTACAAAAATGTAAATAAATATTAGTTTTTATGCAATAAGCACTCCAGCTGGCTAATATCAAAAGCAATTAATCGTATGCATGATAATCCCCCTTCAGAATTGTTTAGCTTTTTAAAAAAATATGAAAATAGTGTGAGTGAGTTACAAGCAATAATTTCTTTCCTGACCTGGGAAAGCATTTATGTTGCTTCTTTCATGTGCCTTCGTTACTTGCATCTCCAAAAGCGGGCTGCCAATGCCAGTTAGGTGGTCATTTGCTCGTGTAGACCAGTAAGAACCAAATAGTCATGCGATTCTCAAACTTGCAGAATTGAAATTCTGGTTACAGAATCAATTCAGTAATGTTGTTTTTTGTAAAAGGTATGATTGTTGATGAAATGGTGATGCTATCTTGAAATCAGAAGTTGCTATTGAGGGTAGAGAAACAAAACTTGTGGATCAAATGGTAAAAGGAGCAAAGTGCCAACCAGTTCAATGTTATTCTAGAGTACGGAAATTCTTGAACCAAAATGTAAATTATTAGTACAAACAGGAAAGTCCTGTTCGAGGTGTTTCATAGCCAGACGTTATCTGCTTTGCAGAAAGGAATGAGGCAGGTGGTAGATTGTGATGCGAATGAAGCACATTTAATGTGGCTAAAATTTGCTTATTTTCATGACCTTTCAGTGTTTAGGCTTATTCTACAAGCCAAGATGCTAAAGTGCTTTATAATTCATCAATCTATTTTGTTTCAAGAGATCTATAGTGGGTGGCTGCCATAACACTTTTGCATCTGGATCGGCATTTCAAAAGCACCTTTCACAGTACTAGTGGGAATAAAGTAAGTGGGAGTAATAAAAGATTCTGTGAATATATTGAAGCAACTTTTAATGTGACATTGGATAAAGCACAATAATTATTATTTTTATTCAAATTGAAGTTAGACAAAATATGCATCATAATATTTTGTAATATGTTTAAGTAAGTGATAACAGAGTAATATCATGTGTTTCCCATTGCTAAGGGACAAGAGTCCTGTTGTCTGAGAAAATTCACCAGGGCTGTGAGGTGGCGTGAACTTACAATCAAGGCATTGCCAGCCGCATGCTTATCCACTAGACTTCTGTTATATCTATTGAGGTCCCCTAGACCTATGAGTGACTTTTCATAGAATGCAACCCACAACAGTTGCCTAACTCCTGGGTACCTTTTCACTACTAAGTGTAAGGAAACTTACCTAAACTTCTTTTCCTGCCTGAGAATCCAACGTTGGACCATTCAGTTGTGACTGTGCTGATCAATGAGCAGTAAGAAGTTGTGGCAAACACAATACACAACTGCAGAATAAAATCTTCACAATGTTCTTGGGAATGATGGTAGCATTATTAGATAAGTTATATAGCATTCATGTTTTAATATTGAATACTGTATAATGAAGAGTATTATTTTTCAGGTCAGTTCTGGTCGTAAGAAGATAGGTAGCACGGATGGAATGAGACAGACAGTTCTGACTTCAAAATTAATGCAGTATCGCTTCACACAATCTGTTGTGTCACGAATGGAGTCCATCCTAGAGGTATGGTAGTATTGATCTTACTTTTATAAATAAATCTTTATTACTATTTCACTGGTTAATTTAGTTTTTGTAGTAGCCTTTAATGGTTAATAATAACTCTTGGATTAGTTTCTTCTGAAAATTCTTAGCTGTTTGGTTTACATTTCAGTAAACAAAAAGCTCCTGTACCCTGTTGGTTTGTCTATAAGATAGATTTGTTGAAATGCTTAAATGTTAAATTTGCTTATGAATTTCTACAAGCTGCTGAGTTGACTAAATTTGATTAGAGTACAGCTGCAATGTATGGAAAATTGATGCTTTCAGAAAATTGGTATATACAATAGTTATTTTTTTGAGAAGTCTTTCTAGTTTTAACATTTCAACAAATCTGATTAAACTGCCCTTAATTTTTACCTTGAAATTGTCTTCATGTAACTAGCCGTGGGATCTCTCTCCTAAATAAGTTGGTTTTTGTATTTCAAACTGAAATTTGATGTTGTTGTGTTGGTGCAGGAGTATTGGTAGGAATATGTGAAACATGGAGTGGGAGGTGGAGGAAAATATGCGCTTGTCACAAGACAGGAGGATGGATATAATTATTGTATACTGTACAACCATTTTCCATTGTAAACTCTTGCAAAGAAGTAAACATGGTGCCCTTTCTTCCTATAATGAATATTTTCTTTGGCTACATACTGATGTGGTAGAATTTTGCTGCTTTCATAATCTTTTCATTGTTTTTTCCCTTCAGTTGTGCCAATTAGTCATCTTTTTTTGCTTGTCCATGTGTATGTTTCGTGAGGCTCTTCTTATTCTTGCTTCTCAGTGCAAGCAAGAGGCAACTGCTTCACCACTGTGATATCCAAACACAGTATGGATTTCTATTGCTAAGGTTTCAACACATCCATTAAAAGTCCCCTGCTGGAAGGCAGTTGAAATGTTTAAAGAAGATTTACTGTATCATTAATTCATCCCCTCAAGGAAGATGAGTCTCTAGAGCGAAAGCCATCAAAAACAGGGTTAGATTTAAATATTTAGTGTTATAATATTGTACTTTGGTATGATGCCACAGGAAACTGGGAACATAGTCAGTGCAGAACTTGTAATGAGTGGCATATATATTGGTTAAATTGGATGTGTTAATTGATTTGTTTACTGTTATTGGTTTTTCTATGAACTTATTTTTTGTTTACAGGCAATTGAAAAGAAGAATTGGTCTGATTTTTGTGATCTCACTATTGCTGATAGCAATGAAATGCATGCAGTTTGTCAGGACACTTTTCCTCCATGTGTGTACATGACAGACACTTCCCACACGCTGGCTAGCCTTGTTCATCAGTACAATGATGTTAAAATTTCTCAAGGTGACATCAACCATAAGGTAATAATGATGTACAAATACTGTTCAGTATATTCTCATAATTTCATTAAGTTTGCAGAAAAGAGGAAGACTGATGGATTTCTTGCATGTTATTTATATATGAAAGGTCAAAATGGATATGTACATTTATTAAATAGAATGTCCTATAATGTAATGGTCAGTCAGCACGCTAGATTCATGGATAAGGAGGCCTAGTCAGAACCTGGCCACATGGACGTTGATCCACAGAATCATCATCGACTGGGTGCAAGTGTTAGGCATCATTTCTCCATTGTTTGCCCCAGTTCATCTAGCAGTAATTGCAGACCTGGCTGTAAAACAATTTGTGGATTGTGTTCTTGGGACAACAAGAGGGTGTGGTTTAAATGCCGTGTGGTGGGCTAGCATCCCTGAATATTAAAGAGCCAATAGCACATTGTTCACTTTCCACAAAATTCCAATCCATCATCGTGCATACAATAATTGTGAGGGCTTGGTGCCGTAGCCACCTCTCGCTGGCAGGAAAATTAAAAAATGGAAAATACTGTAGTGTAAAGTATTTATTTAAAGTATTTCTGTTTTAGAAGGTTTACAGTAACTGAGAAGTAAATAGTGCTTTGAGAGGGCTGTCACAGTGCTTACATGCGAGATGTTCAGTACTGTATAAACACTAGTCAGTAAAGATGCTTACATTTCATTTCATGAATGTACAATATGATCTATTTAATTTTATTTTTGTGGTTTTTTATCGTTTGTATTCAAATTTTCTACTCTGTAACAAGAGAACAATAGTTTTTTTAATTTTTAAAAAATAAGTTAGTGAGCACCTTGGTCACTTGTAACTATTGTAAAGTTTGAGTTAATGTATAATTAACAAGCTAAGGAAGAAGAAATTAAGAAATATAAAGTGCAAAGTTGAGTGAATATAGCAATGAAAGCAAGGTAATAAACCACTGGTTATATGTCCATAGAATACACGAAGTTTCATTTCATGTAAGAAAAAATTAGGACATGTATTGACTATACTACACAATCTCCAAAAATTGCCTCGTGTAATTTGTTGGAACAAAGCTCATAGCACATTACATGTAATAGCTAAAGGATATGATAAAAGTGTTACTGGTACTATTACTTAAAAAAAAATGCTTTTAAAGTGTGTTTAATTTATTGACTGTTGTGCCTCAGGTGTGCTACACATTTGATGCTGGTCCAAATGCTTGTTTGTTCGTCCCTGGAGCTGTTGTGGATGAGGTCATGGCACTGTTGCTTCGTGCCTTCCCGCCGTGTTCGTCACAAAACTCTGATGAATATGTCAAAGGCCTCTCGGCCCATCCAGCTACTCTATCTAAGGTATGCAGGCTGTTATATTACACTGAGGTATCAAATGTGATGTCGAGTTTATCAGTGTGTGTTATGACTGTGGAATGGCAGCATACATATAGCTTGTTTACATAGCACTCCCTCAGACTGTATAGGAACTAGTGCTGTATATAATTTTGTGTTGCATTTACTTGTATATCATAATAGAGTGTAGAACTCTTCCACTGATGTAACAAGGGATCACAGTACTGATGCTGTACCTTACGCACAATGCATATTCCTGGATTGTTCGTAATGTACAGTGTCAAGGCTGTATAAGATGGAATATTTATTCATTTCACTTAGTCACACAACCCACTGTCGGAGTTGAACAACAATAAAGTCCAAATTATGTCGTCTGCTGTTGGTTGTGAATAATGAGATGTCATTATTTCTAGCTTTGTGAATGACAAATTGTTATGGCCAGGTCGCGCCAGTAACAGGGTTCTTTCCCATTTTATTGGTCTTTATTAGCGCTCATGGGGGTAACTCTCTCTCACTTTCCATGCTTGTTGTGGATGGTACGCAGGGCTTTTGGACTTTATATTTGCATGCTCCTGTAGGGAATTCTATTGCGAACACAATGATACCAAAATGAAAGACTTAAGACGAGAATTGAGATGTTCAAAGTGAAGAGTGTACACATTTTATTGCTCTGGCTCGCTCCCGGGTAACACGCTCTCACTTTCTAACTTTCTCGCCGGACTTCTGGCCTTTATATGCATTTAGTGTTGTAGAGAATTCTATTGCAAACACATTGATACCAAATTGAAAAACCTAGGATGAGAATTGAGATGACAAAGTTCAAAAGAATATACACTTTTCAGAATGAGAAGCGCCTTGGGGTGGCGCAGCGCTCTCTTTCTTGTAACCGCGACCTGTTTTCATCATATCGGCGGGTGGAGATTGCTGCTGTTTTTTATATTATATGCATACAGGCCTGTTGGGAATTCTATTATGAACACATTGATACCAAAATGAAAGACCTAGGACGAGAATTGAGTTGACAAAACTGAAAAGAGTGTAAACATTTTATCACTCTTGTGCGCTCCCGGGTAACTTTCTCTCACTTTCTCTGTTGGTTGTGGATGGTAAGCCGGGCTTTTGGAGTTTATATGCATTTAGTCCTGTAGGGAATTCTATTGCGAACACATTGATACCAAATTGAATATCTTAGGACGAGAATTGAGCTGACAAAGTGGAAAAGATTATACACTTTTCAGAATTTACCGCGCTCTCCCTCGCGCTCCCGCGGAACGCTCAAGCCCACCTGAGGTAGTGGGGAGGTCCCGGGCCCAGTGCATCAAAGTGTTAATACCGAACATTATATACATCACTATTACAGTGCAGGTGATGGTCTTGATGCACATTATGGTTTAAAAGGCCTGTCATAAAATAGTGAAATCTAGTACTGTACAGTGTAACCTAGATATGGTGAACTATATGGGACCAACTCTGATTCGCTGGAGCGAGGGATTCATTACAACCAGAGATGCCTTCTGGAAGCATATGTTGAGATGCTTTGAGTTTGTTTTTCTAAAGAAAAAGTAAGTTTTGCAAACTTGGTTGTTGGATTAAATGGGTTTGACTGCATTTATTAAATTTTAACTTTTTTTATATAACAAATAATATATCTGGTAAATAAGAGTATTGGTAAATTTATTCATAAACAATTAAAAAAAAAGTTAAATTCAAGAAATTGGTGTCAACCATTTGCATTTTTTCAGCTTCACAACAACCAGAAATAACTAACATTTTAGTCTATGGGTATAAACTCGTCCACTCTGATATAAGAATGTGGTTACTTTGTTAATGAATTGATTTAAATGAGCATATGTATGGTGATGAAATTTGTCACTTGATACCATAACACTACAATACTACTTTTGGTTGACTCATTCTTCTGTTTGTTGTGTATATATATTTTATGAACAAAACTGTGTGACAGACCATCTCCTCCAACACAAAATCCTCAAAGGAAGGAAGATATTACAGAAGTATATGCCCATTCATTCATAACAATATCCTAGAGAACATCACAAAATTTCTAGCTCAATTTTATGGCAATGCCCCAAGAGAGTGAAGATGCATTTTCCAAATAAGCTGAACTGAATTATTTATGATGGTGTTTAATTGTAGAACCACTTTTCTTCCCATTTTTCAACACACACTCAGAAACCATACGGACTTCTTCCACAAAATTTAGTTGGTATGAAAGATATAATTATACTGCTATGCAGCTGAGCTTCCTCACAAAGGTAAAGAATATTAACTTGTTCCCTACTATTTTACTTCATTTTCAGTGTCCAGTGTCTTGCTTTCCGACCGCCCCTCGCAGTCACCTGTCCCTCGATAGAATTCTTGGTGACTCGGATACTTTTGATATCGTTCACCTTATGCGTTTTTGTTCTCGTATTGGCATCCTTGGTGATATTTAGCGCCCTCTGATTATTCCGCACATTTGATGGTGCTACATAGCCTTCCCGGTTTGGTGCCTTCTTTTGATACTTACTTACATAGCCTTCCCGGTTTGGTGCCTTCTTTTGATAATTACTTACTTACTTCATTTTCAGGAGCTCATGTCCTTGGTAACAGATGAGACTGAGGCAGGAAAACTAAAATACTTGATTCACACCAAGGTAGGTGATGGACCAAGGGTGATTTCTGATACTGATTCAAGTCTTCTAGATGAGACAACAGGTATGCCCAAGCCAGCTGGTGGGGAGGCATAGGGCTTAAGAAATGAAAGTCAAATATGGAGTCCATGCAGAAGGATGCTGTCTGGTTATCTGCAGAGGTTCTTGGTTGTTTCAACATGTCTAAAAGCATGTAGACCCAAGGATAAATACATTATTTAAAGAAAACATCAAACCCTCTTTAATAATATGTATAATATTTGTTTAATTTGGAATAAATAAAACCATAAGACTTGATGTATGATATGCTGACTGTTTAATCAATGAAGTCACGTAATGCCATTTGTTATCACCTAAGTATTCAAGACAGTGAAATAGACATTCAACGATAGCAGTTTTTTAAGAGGTTAGTTAATGTGCAGTATTTCTGAATCTCAAAATGGCAGCTAATTATTTTATGTAAGTCTGGGAAATGGGTATATGTATATCAAAAAGGAAATGTGTGCAAGATGTGGTATGAGTGAAAGGCGAGAGAATGTAATGTGGAGGGGTATGGTCAAATCATACATGAGACAGTTCAACAAAGTTTGTTTTCCAATAGTCAGGGGCTGCCATAAATATTATTTGGTTAGGCTATATTTTGGGCTTGGTTGGGTTAGGTTGGGTAAGTTTTATAATCCATTAACGAACTGTCTTGTATACGATGTGACTCATATTCAGTTGGAGTCTGTGAAGCACAGTACACTGAAGTGCTGTGTACATGTTAGTAGGATACCAGAGAATTGTTTAACACAAGTGAAATAAAGGAATAATCATATAATAGAGGCAGACAACCAGTATCCTGCAATGGAAGTATTAAACATCATATGAAAGGAAGGGTGGGGAAGGGAGTCAGGGAGCTTTGGAGTGTGAAATGTTTGTGTGGTGATGTCCCCCTTGGATAAATTTCTGCTGTGGCCACCCCTTAGTGGGAGGATTCCTATGAAGATGAGTAGCATTGGACTATAGGTAGAATATTTTGTTACAATCAGCTATATGTATTAAATACTGAATTATTTACAAAATTGAATTAATGCATTTTTTATAGAACTTGGCAAGTGTTTGATGAGCTGTTGTTGTTGTCTAAGCTTGTATGATATTTGTCTGCTATAACTACACAAAAATTGGTCTTCATAACACAAATTTAGCATGGACCTACTGTACTTAATTGATAAATAATTTTAAATTAGCCTAACCTTACCTACTTCTGGATAGGTTAAGGTATAATAATAATTGGTCTCGTCAATTTAGGTAAGTTTGGTTGTTATGCTTGTATTATTATAAATTTTTAGTGTACTAATACACTAGTGTTTGGTTGCTACGTTTGTATTAGTATACATTATTAGTGTGCATGACATGTACAGTATACTATGTCAGAAACAAAAAGTCTGGGACTAATCTAGTTCTCTCTAATTAGTGTTCTTTTGGTCACCCAACTAGTTACTGGTCACACTTAACCTGACTCACAAACATGTACGTCATCCATGAGCATACAGTGTATAATATACAGTTCGGTAACAGGGTTGTTAATTTGATAAAAATACAAATAGGATTCCTTTATTAATTCAAGCGAAGGTTAGACATATACTGTACATGAATGAGTTTGGGTGGATATAAATAGGAGCTGCCTCGTATGGGCCAATGGGCCTTCTGCAGCTATCTTTATTCTTATGTTCTTATGTAAGTGATATGTACCGAGTGAAAGGTGTGCTTCAATCCACAGGCCATGTTGCTTGAAATCAAATTAATTTGTAATACAAAAATGATCTTTAACAGGGGCCTGATTTACTCGTTTCAGTTTTGTGACAAAATGTATGAATATAGTATTTTCACCATGTCTTATTTTAAGGTGTGCAGTATGCATGTAGGGATTTTGTTGACAGATCACTAGTTCAAAATGTGCAAAGAACTGTACTACATTATAATAGTGCCTTCAGTATTTTTGTGGCCTCTTTCTTACCAAGAAGCTTTGTGAAAATGTGTGTGTGTGTTGGTGTTACTTCACTTCCAAATATTATTGTTACAACCAATAATTGTAATAGTATATTAATTAGCTCTTTGCTCTCAAATTAATCCTATGCTGCATATTAGTATGATGTTTTGTGATGGTTATCTGTTGATCATTGCCAAAAGGAATAAATATAGCTGCAAACCCTTTCCCGGGTAGCAGTTGTGACCAGTTAAACTGTGTGCTACACACTGCCAGATTAATAAGTAATGATGTACATTGATTTCCATCTTCAAACCAGATACGAAAAATTAATGTTCACGATAGTTTTATGAATATTGAATTTAGATAAACAGTTTATAGGAAAAACTGATTTCCAATGTTGAAAAAGTATTGATGACACTAAATGGCAACTAAGAGGAACTTTTAGAAAGTATTTATTGTTGGTATTTGTATACTAAAATAGCTAATTTATTAGTGCAATATGCACCAAATATATGTTCTGCTTGGTTAAAGAAATACACATTAAATATGAACATTAAGTGAAGTTCAAACCAGAATTTATTGGATTAAATGTACAAAAAGGCTCAAGATCAATATATAGATTGATCAAAATAAAAATATGTACAATGCTGTACTGTATATTACAAAAACCAATTGTGTGTGCATGCATATTGTGCAGGGATGTGCTCAAGTAAAGGAAAGAAATGGTAAAAAAAAGTTGCACTTGGATGCATTATACAACATACTGTGTATGATGTAAATTGTGCATGGATACATGCTGCAATATGCCATGTTGTCAGTTTCAGTTGGATACATCTTGCAACATACCATGCTATAAGTTGCACTTGAATACAGCCATCGACATGGAATACTGTAAATAACACCCGAATGCAACGTGCAGTGCTATAAGTTGCACTTAAATGCATCCTGTAACATAATATCCTGTTAGTTGCACTTTGATATATTTGCAACATGATTAACATTACTGGAAACTTGTGTTCCTGTGTGCATTGCACTGCAACGATGCTTGCCACTTCATATTTTTCTCGTGTTGCAGTGATATCTGGAGCTTTGGTTGTGGTGCAGTGCTGTCTTATCAATTAGTAATTTAGTAGATGTGGACTAATTAAGGATAAATTGGAGCATTCCTTACCAGTATTAAAAAAAATCATTGGGATGTTTTATCACCCAACTGGTTATAAAAGCATTTATTAGTTCAAACCACATGATATATTAATTTGATTATAACTATTATATTGCAGTTTGTCTTGGAATTTTAAGTAAGTATAATAAGCTGGAACTGTGTTACATTCAAAGTAACCAAAGTTATTCTTTTGTAAACAAGTTTCTTCCAGGAGATAATGAAAATAGCTGACACATGTGTGTTACTTCTGCTTGGAGACTTACACCTGTTATTTCTTCAGGTGTCAATCTAGCACTACCTCTTTACTGTAATTTTATTGCAAAAATTTGCAGTTCGAGTAAGTACTAAAGTACTGTAACGCAAACAGGTTTCCCTAGATTTTTATATTCTCCCTCGTGAAGAAAATGGTAACTGCTGCATGTGTGTGATAGCAAAACAGTATTATCAGTTTAATGTTTGAGGAACTCCTTAAAAGGTCTTCCATCTCTAAATGTGACTGAAATGTTTAGGAATGACTTGCACTGCAGCTATTCCTACATGGATTGAGAGTTCCCTAAAGAAAACAATGCCTATAGTAGAAATATTAGATATAACTAATAAACCACAATAGTACTAAGACAACAGGTTTCCATAAAGTACTGCAATATAATGTGATTTTTATAGTAAATTTGGGATATATATTTTTGTGTAGGTTTTGAAACGGTTGATACTTTAACTATTATAATAGTGTAACCATTCAGGCTAGAAAATATTGTGCCTATACTTGTTATTGATGATAATATTTTTGTTAATGATATTAATAGGCTTGATATTGATATTAGTAGGCTTGTTATTGATATTGATATTAATAGGCATGTTTATCAATAGGCTTATTGATATTAACCCTTCCACTGTGCGACACGACTGGGGTTCATCTCGCGTATTATTCATAACCTGTGCAATATGGCTCGGGAAGTATTAAAGTACAGTACTGTACAGTGGAACCTTGGTTGCCGAATTCCCCTCTTTACGAATTTTTTGGTATTCGAGCTCAATTTCTTTGTAAAATTTGACTCAGTATTTGAGGTTTGCCTCGCTTCTTGAGTTTGTTGGTACACATATGGGTCTACCCGCAAGTAAGGTGTGCCTCAGTTTGCCAGTGTGTCCTGCCTAGTGACGACCGCACTTGAATTCTTTGTGAAGAATTTCATTGTGCTTTTTTGGTTTCTGAACATGAAAGTAATTACAGTATTATATATCATGCCATGGGTCCCAAGAAAGTCAGTGGTAAAGTTCAACCTAAGAAAACTATTGTGAGGATTACACACAGAAATCACAATAACGTGATGCATCAAATGAACAAATCCAAGATCCAGTAATGCAGGATCCAGTAAGTTCAGTAGAACTTTGGTTTCAACTCTTTTTGACCATGTCGTAGCTCAGTCGATTAAGGCAGCGTCTGGGATGCTCTTGGACGCAGATTCGAATCCTCGTCACGGCTCTTGTGGATTTGTTCATTTATTGTGAGGATGATGATAGAGCAAAAACAACAGATCATTGGTAGGAAAAAACGTGTCTATAGACAGGTTTTTAGTGAGACAAACAAGCAGCGAGTCACAACCAGGTCCTAGTGGTATGCCTGCAAAATGTAAAAGAGAGTACTCAAGAAATGTTATTACTGCCTGATGTTATAATGGAAAGGAACTTCCAAACACTAACACCTCTCCTCCTCCCCCTCCTCTTCCCCCCCCCCCCCTCTTCTCACCGTCTTCCATACGCCAACAAGAGTCCTCAATAAAGATAAGATATACATCCTGTCTACATACTGTAGTACAAAATATGAGTAGTATTATGTATAAAATGTATATTAAAGTTAATATTTTTGGGTGTGTGGAACAGATTACAGGTAATTCAATTTGCATTATTTCTTATGCAAAAATTTGTTTCGGTTTTTGAATTTTCGGTTGCCGAACCATCTCTGGGAACGGATTAAATTCGTAAACGAAGGTACTACTGTACCACCTACAATTTAAAAATCCCATGGAATACACAGGACTCATATCTGCTTCCTCAGGCCTACAGTAAGCAGATGACATCTTGGGAAAAAAAATGGTGGGCACCCCTCCTGGGTGTGAGGGACCCTAGTACTGAGAGGGGAGGCTATGAATACCACATGCAGCAGCAGCAGCAGCTCACAGCACTACCATGCAGCATGTGTCCACTGCATCACTTGATAATTATGAAATAAATAAGTAACTGTGACTAGCGATGATGGTCATTGAAGATGCCAACTATAACCACTGTATGTACAAGGTTCAGATATCAGTAAACCCAATATTGGTTAGAAAATTCATAGCATGAAGCAGCCATCTACAGCACACAGCCAGGTTTTAGTGCAGCTATGAATCATGAAATGGGACCTCAGGCTCCATTAGAAAATAATCTTGTGGAAAATGCTTCATATTCAGGATTTAGTGACTGGGATTCTGATGATAATAGCAAGGTTGTGGCTAGAGTTAGCAATATGCATAGTATATTGGAAGGCATTTTGCTGTATCAGGTGGTATCAGCAACTATCTAGTGTGTGACGCTATGCTGTGCTTGAATTATAAGATTACCACATCCCACTAGAACCGCTTGGTGGTTCATTTTGGTGCATAAAGATGTAGTTATACTGTGTATAATGTATTCATATACAGTAGTGTAATAACGGCAAAACAGCATGTTTTATTGTTAAAAAAAATACTATTGTTTGCATATTAGTGATACAAATATCTGTGCTTACCTATATTCTGCACATTCTGTGTGTGAACAGTGTAATAACAGCAAAAAACAGTATGGAAGTGTGTGTACAGTGTAATAACAGAAAATGTGTTTTATTGTCCTAATATGGTGCACATATTAGTGTCACGAATATATTTGAGCATTCAGATGTTTCACACATTTTATTATAGAAATTTCTCAAATGTCCTACTGTTGAATAATAATACTGCATAAAACCTGAGAAAAAAATCAGAAACATTGATATATATGTATGTAAAATTATTTTCGTGGCAACCCACATCTGGCCTGGGCGACCTCTGCGGAGTGATTGCTCCATGATCACTCATGAATCGTGACATCCTCACAAGATTTCTCGCTTCACCACAGTCAAAATAATTCACATATAATTGTTGTTTTTTTCCGTGATTGGGGAATCACTTTAATAATACTGGAAGAAGAAACTTTAAAAAAAAATCTCATGCATCGGCGTGCTGTCTCGTATAAACGGTGCAGCTCAAGGTTTAATAGGCTTATTACTAATATTAATAGGCTTATTGATATTACTAGAATTTTTATTGATATTAATAGGTTTGTTATTGATGTCAATAGGCTTAAGTATAAATATTAACATGCTTTGAGTATAATATTCCAAATTTTTCTGGGCTTCCAAATAGTAAGATACCTTGCAAGAAGACTTTATTTCATATATAAATTTTAATAGTACATAGTCATAAATACTGTAGTTTGTGGCTGCAAGTATTTTAACTTCTGGCATTAGATTTGCCATATTTGTATAAGGAAATTTAAATGTGAAAGATTCATTTATGGGAGCATGTGACTGAAACATGGTACAATACATATTTTGGCGTTTTGGTCCTTCTTGAGATAAAGTATTGTTTGTGCAAGAGTGGTCTTCCAGGGGTTAGTATAGCAGTCTTTCATTACACTGTATATATATATATATACGTATATAATTTGTAATACATTACATACTATTTTAAATTATTTTCATTCATTACGCTTATAGTTGCATAATTTTAGTATACAGTGTAACTATTTTTCCATGCTTATGTTTAGTGTAAAGCCAATACAGTACTATATTATTTTCTGCCATAAAATATTATAAATAGTATATGTTGTTTTCTTGACCTCGCTACTGAGATCAACACCCCCACACCCACAAAAACCCTCCCACCCAAACAGTACCAACTCCAACCCGCTTACCCAGCCACACAGCACACAACCCAACCACAAACAATCCACTCACCAACATAAATGGCATAACTATTACATATTTGTATCTGTCAAACTATACCGAAATTCACGAGTCGGATATGATTGACAAATTAACTATCATATACGGGCCAAGCAATCCAAAGAGCCTAAGAATAAATCTAGTTGAAGAGACAATGTTAATTCATATTCAGTTTCAGCTAGAGTTCAGAGTACTGTCAAAACTCGATTATGGTTGCCCTGCTTACTCATCTGCATCTCTCTACTCTTCGCTGTCTTGGTGCTTTGCACCATACTGGGTTGTGCCTCAGCTCTGGTGCCTTTCGTTCGACTCCCTCCCTCAACTTGTATGTTGACACTGGCTTCCTATCTCTTCAGCACCACTGTGGTCGCTTCTATCTTCGCTATCTTGCGCAGTCCGTACAACATCCTTACTCTCGCCTCTGTCGTACTTTGACATTTACCCCTCCTGTCTTTCCTGTTCCTCTTCACCACCTCTTGCTTTCTGTCTGGTTATCTTGCTTCCAGGATTCTCTTTCGATTCGTATTGCCAATGTTTCTCCTCGTATTGTTCCATCCTTTTCCTCCCCGTGGAGGGGTCCCCCTTCCTAAATTTTGTACATCCCTGACCCATATCACTAAGGCTTTTACCCCTCCTACTGTTCTGAAACACCTTTTCCTTGAACACTTTTCTTCACACTCCCACTCCATCTCCATCTTCACCAAATTTTCTTCGTCTGCAGACGGTATTAGCTACTCTGTTGCTTTTCCTGACTACACTTATATGTGTCGCCAATCTCCAGAGACTAGTGTCTTCACAGCGGAACTTTATGCTATTCTCTATGCTCTTCATCTCATGCTTTCTCGTTGTCAATCTTCCTTTGTGGTTGTCGTTGACTCTCGTAGTGCCCTCATGGCTCTCGGGTTCTTTAATCCGGTCCATCCAGTGATCGTCGAGATTCAACATCAGTTGTTTCTTATTTCCAGTAAATTTAAGTCAGTTGAGTTTTGCTGGGTTCCCAGCCATATTGGTGTCTTTAAATGAGCGTGTGGATGCTGCCACTAGGGAAGCTGTCCGCTCTTGTCCCATCTCTCGTAAAGGTATTCCTTATTTCGACTTTTACCCAGTTATTCATTCCTCCATCCTTGCCCGTTGGCAGGATTGCTGGTCTTCTGTTACTGGTAACAAACTGCATACACTTAAGAGTAGTGTGTCCTCATGGCCTTCCTCCTACCACCATAACCGGCGATGGGCAACGGCTCTGACGAGGATGCGTATTGGCCATACACACTTAACTCTGTCACTTAATGGAGCGCTGCCCTGCTCCGCATTGACCCTCTTACGTTCGTGCATATCCTTGTTGAATGTCCTGACTTCCAGGACGAGCGTGTATCTTGCTTTCAGACCATCCCTTGCAGTTGCTTGTCCCTCAATAGAATTCTTGTTGAATCGAATACTTTTGATATCGTTCGCCTTATGCGTTTCTGTTCTCGTATTGGCATCCTTGGTGATATTTAGCGCCCTCTGATTATTCCGCACGTTTGATGGTGCTACATAGCCCTCCCGGTTTGGTGCCTTCTTTTGATAATTACTTCTTGGCTTATGAGCAAAATGATCAGTAACTGACTGTCCTGTAAAATTCTGGTTTGTTCTGAAGATTGTAACCTTTCCACCGCTGCCCACTGGTTAATGGGTGATGGGCAGGATAAACATATCAGTTATGACACTAGCTCTTCACATATGTCAGTTGCTTAGAGCAACAACACATGCATATGTCATATTTTAGAGATTACTTCTGGTCGGTCTCGAGCCCATTGTTGATGTGACGATATGCATTGAATTTTGTAACTAGGGCATCAAAAATGTAACTTAGCTAATTGAATTTTAAGGTTCAGTCCCTGAGCCCATTATATGCCTTTGTAACCCTTTCCACTGCCGCCCACAGGATGGGTATGGGGTGCATAATAATTAACTAAACTAAAGAAAAAACTGATCATGCAATAATATTGTATATTTTCAATTGACAAAAATGTATGGAATACTTACAAAGATTTGTCAAATAATTAATTATTAAATCATTAATTATTTGGCAAATCCTTATGTCCGTAAGTATTTCATACACATCAAATCAAATCAAATATTTATTTAGGTAAAAGTACATGCATACAAAATGAGTTACAAACATAATGTTGGATTTATAGCTAGAGCTAGTACATACATTGCCTAAAGCCACTAATACGCACAGCGTTTCGATCAATACATTTTTTATAACTTGAAGACTGAAGAAATTCTCAACAATAAATGAAGATGACAAAAGCCTCACACTGTGATGCCATCTCTTTCAAAACAAAATCTTACAGATTGGAAAAATGTTCATACATTTATTTTTATTTGTTTTGTTTGTTTATTTATATATACAAAGTTCTTACATTCTTGTACAGCCACTATCACGCATAACGTTTCGGGCAGGTCCTTAGTCCTAATGTTCCCCAGAATACGACCCGCCAATTAAATCGGTTAACAACCAATTTTACTGTTGGGTAAACAGAGGAAGTAACAATTAAGGATTGCTACCCAGTCAATCCTCCCGGCCCAGGCCAAAGTCCTTGCGAAGCGCCCAATTCAATGTCTTCTTTCTTTATTATGCACCCCATACCCATCCCGTGGGCGGTGGTGTAAAGGATTACAGAGGCACATAATCGGTCAGGAACTGAACCCTCTAGTTCGTTTAGCTAAGCAAATAACAATGTTTGACGCTAGTTACAAAATTATCAATGTTGTATACACATGTACACACCCTCATACATGTACATATATATATATATAGTATACACATATACATACACATACACATACATATAATCACCCACACAAATACACACATCATAATCTTTGTGTCACAAGTGACACAAAGAGGTGTCACAAGTGACTTACAAGAGGCTCACAACAGTCACTATACAAGGCACTTTACATCTATAGTGAGTCACACAGTTACTAGTCTTGCTCCACACCCACCCAACTGGGCGGCAGCTTTACAGTCATGTGCATGCATTACCTACAGTAAGCAAATTTTGGATACTTCGCTAAAATTTCGGGCAGCACATCATGTGAATGAAGTACTTACACATTTCTTGGACACTATTGATGGTG
>WNGS01009202.1:16804556-16822653 GCA_020271785.1 Procambarus virginalis
TGCTCCAAGTTTCGTCTCAACGTCTACGACACTGCCAGCAACCGACTACTGTAACTAAGACTACTAAATAAATATAAAAACTCACTATACACTGTGTATCTAATTTACCCAACAACGTAACATAAACATACGTTACACAATCATAATTTATTTTATTTATTTATTTATATAGTGAGAAAACAAAATTTCATTAGATTTTCAGGATGACAAAACCACCTTTGAGAAAACATCAGGTTTTCTGGCCAGTTTCAGTCTGGAGGTGTCCAGAATGTAGGTGGTCATCTGCATAATTCCTTATAGGTTGAAGTTATGTTGTCTGGCAAAAATAGAATGATTAAATCAGGCAAGGGTAAGATGATCTTTATTACAGTGAATAAGAAGGCCTAGTTATTAGAGAAATGTGATCAGGCCTGGGGGGTTATGAGTGGCTGGAAGAGAAGCATAGCATTGGTACTACAATAATATTACTGTATTTCTGACATGGAAGCAGATCATGGTGTGTGTTTGTGTGTGTGTGACTAAAAAAAAGTCACACAGCCAGAAAACAGCCAGAAAGAAAAACAGAAAAGCCAGAAAAATGATAGGATGGATTACGAGAACTTTCAAATCCAGGGATCCCATCACAATGGTTGTACTCTTCAAGTCACTTGTGCTGTCCCGTCTTGAGTACTGTTCAGTACTCACTTCCCCCTTCAGAGCAGGAGAGATTGCTGAAATAGAGGGAATACAGAGAACATATACAGCACGTATAGACGCGATAAAGCACCTAAATTATTGGGATCGTCTCAAAGCTCTCCAAATGTACTCACTAGAAAGAAGACGAGAGAGATATCAAATAATATACATCTGGAAGATACTGGAGGGCCAGGTCCCAAATCTACACAGTAAAATAACAACGTACTGGAGTGAACGATATGGAAGAAAATGCAGAATAGAGCCAGTGAAGAGCAGGGGTGCCATAGGCACAATCAGAGAACACTGTATAAACATCAGAGGTCCGCGGTTGTTCAACGTCCTCCCAGCAAGCATAAGAAATATTGCCGGAAAAACCATGGACATCTTCAAGAGGAAACTAGATTTATTCCTCCAAGGAGTTCCGGACCAGCCGGGCTGTGGTGGGTATGTGGGCCTGCGGGCCGCTCCAAGCAACAGCCTAGTGGACCAAACTCTCACAAGTCAAGCCTGGCCTCGGGCCGGGCTTGGGAGTAGAAGAACTCCCAGAACCCCATCAACCAGGTATCAACCAGGTAACTAAAAGAAGAGCAGTGATGATAAGAGAAGTGGTGGAAAACACTGAAACCTTCTAAATACCCAGTATGAGGCTATGAATGATGGAGGTTACAGTGATTACATAGTATTGAGCTGGCTGCTGGTGCTGCACAATTAGTCTGTAGTTGAAAGAATGGCATAAACCATGAACATTGGGGACTGTTTTTCCTAATCAAAAAATAAACAAGTCGTTTCCATCATGGCTTATTGTAGTTAGAGCATGGTTATTTCTTACTGGAGTTTAAAAAATAAAGGCATGAGGATAAAAGGAGCAAATGTTAAAAATAAGCACAGGTAAAATAGCTTGCTAACCTTGAATACTGCAACCCAAGTGATCGGAGTTGAACAGGAATGAATTTGTCTTGAAGGCCATATGGGATTCCTTGGACAAGATAGAGCCATCCCAAGGAAGCAAGTGGAACTGCTTTCTTTATGTGTGCCAATTTCCACATTTTGGTCAACTACTCCTGTAAATTATTTCCAAAGAGAAGTAACAATCTTCAGCCCATACAGAAATGTTCATTATTTAAAACATAGCACACATGTATTTTTCTAGCATGCCCCTAGTGCACATTCTAAAAGTTACAAATGAAATTTAAAGTTATCATTTTAATTAATTTTGTAAACATAGATCTTAAATTGTACATACAATCTGCAACATTTAGAATATATAAATAAGAGCTAAAAATTAAAGTAACTAACAATCTTACAAAGGTGAGGAATGCACTTATTGTTTAGGTGTAAATACCCAAAAATCAACTCAAGATGGC
The DNA here is from genome assembly GCA_020271785.1 of Procambarus virginalis. Taxonomy (NCBI): domain Eukaryota; kingdom Metazoa; phylum Arthropoda; class Malacostraca; order Decapoda; family Cambaridae; genus Procambarus; species Procambarus virginalis. The sequence goes on from WNGS01009202.1 coordinate 16,806,596, forward strand.
TGGAATGTAGATGGAGTCCATGAGAACATATCCTCAAAACACTTAAAGTGACAGGTGCTCTTCTAGATGTTGTCTTCCATTTTATACCCTGAAATATATGATAAGTTTGCAATCAATGTTCCAAGATGATTTATTTATATGATTTTGCAAGTATTTATACCATAGGTAACATACTTTTCATCATACAGTACTTTCTACTACAGGTGTATTATAATAATATTAATAATAATTTATTTACAAGAAGGTACTCTCAGAACCCCATCAAGCAGGCACAATGGGTTTGTGAGATTCCATAATATTGGTGTATTTTACATTCTTGCAAAGCCACTAACATGCACAGTGTTTCAGGCTGGTCCTTAATCTAACACGATCTGGTAAGATGAGAAGATACATTGAAGCAAAAGTTTATATCAACATATAACTACAATATAAATTGACAGAGGTGAGGCTGTATGTCTTAAATACTGTACATACTGTCTTAAATGTCTTAAGCATGTGTTATTGTACATACTGTATTAATGAGTGTTATTATAAGAAGCATCTACAATAGCAGCACAAAAATCATTCTTCAGCTATATCCAGCACTGGTGAGGCCCCACTAGGACTGTACTGTGCTGGGCCTTTACTACAGAACAGACATAGACACCCGACTCTACTACTGGGAAAGGATAGATTGTTTCAACAGTCTATGTGATCATGTGTGATTTGATCAGAGGACGATACCTTCCAACACCCAGAATATCGCCCGTGACCCGGGCCTCTTTGTTTATGTTCATTTCGTATACTGCCCAACTCGAGAGCACATTTCGTATACTGCCCAACTAGAGGGCACATTTCGATACAGCTTGTTTCATACATTATTATTCACTAGTAATTACCTAAGTGTAATTACCTAAGTGTAGTTACAGGATGAGAGCTACGCTCGTGGTGTCCCGTCTTCCCAGCACTCTTTGTCATATAACGCTTTGAAACTACTGACGGTCTTGGCCTCCACCACCTTCTCCCCCAACTTGTTCCAACCGTCTACCACTCTGTTTGCGAAAGTGAATTTTCTTATATTTCTTCGGCATCTGTGTTTAGCCAGTTTATATCTATGACCTCTTGTTCTTGAAGTTCCAGGTCTCAGGAAATCTTTCCTGTCGATTTTATCAATTCCTGTTACTATTTTGTATGTAGTGATCATATCGCCTCTTTTTCTTCTGTCTTCTAGTTTTGGCATATTTAATGCTTCTAACCTTTCCTCGTAGCTCTTACCCTTCAGTTCTGGGAGCCACTTAGTAGCATGTCTTTGGCTCACTAGAAAAAACTAGTGACGAAAACAGGAAGCCGGCGGCTTGTCAAATGTCCACCCATTTGCACTGATGATCTTTTCGAGTTGTATTTTGAAACCCAACAGACTTTCGGCATTTACGGCTTCGGCTGGTAGGCAGTTCCATGGGTTAATAACCCTGTGGGTGACAAAGTATCTGTTATCAATAATAATAATAATAATATTTTATTTAGGAAAAGTATATACATAGATGCAGAGTTACAAGCATTCTGATTGAGTTATAGATAGAGCTAGTCCATACAATACCTAAAGCCACTAGTACGCATAGCGTTTCGGGCAAGGTCAGGTGCGGGAAAAAACACTTAGACTAAAACTTAATAGATTGAGCTTAAGGTATAAATTGCATTGAAAGAAAAAAATAAAAGATAAAAAAGGGGGGAACATGGTAGAAAACAGCCAATAAACAAGTTGGTCAACAAACAGCCTTGTTTAAAAAAAAGTAAGAGATGGGTAGACATTTCAGGGTAAGGTATGTTACATGGGGTCAATTAGGTAGTACTTAGTTTTCATCTTAAACTGGTTGAGAGAGGTATAGCCTTTGACATGATTGGGAAGGTCATTCCACATTCTGGGTCCCTTGATTTGTAGGGCATTTCTAGTTTGATTAAGTCGTACTCTTTGAATATCAAATAGGTATTTGTTTCTGGTGTGGTGCCCATGAGTTCTGTTACAACCTTCTAAGAAGCTTTTAAGATCAGGATTGACATTACAATTCAGAGTTTTAAATATATAGAGTACACATGAAAGGATATCCAGTGACTAAATATCTAACATATTCAGAGATTTGAGTAGGGGTACCGAGTGCATGCTGTCTGGGGCCAGAGTTAGATATTGTTCTAATAGCAGCTTTGTGTTGGGTAATTAGAGGACGTAAATGATTTTGGGTAGTAGAACCCCAAGCACAAATACCATAGTTGAGATAAGGATAGATGAGGGAGTAATCGCGTCACTAGGACAGGGCGAGGTACATAGATCTGATCTTAGAAAGAATACAAACAGAGTTTGAAACTTTTTTTGATATATTCAGAATGTGTCTCTGGAAATTCAGCTTGTGGTCATTGAGAACGCCAAGGAATTTGCCATCTACTTTGATACAAATATGGATATTGTTTATCCTGAGTTTTATTTGATTTGAGGATTTATTGCCAAACAAAATATAGAAAGTTTTGTCAATGTTGAGGGTAAGTTTGTTGGCAGTTAGCCAAAGATGAACTTTATTTAGCTCAGTATTCACTGTGACATTTAGAGCAAGGGGGTCTTGTCTGATCTTAGAAAGAATGCCAACAGTTTTAGAAACTTTTTTTGCCATATTTAGAATGTGTCCCTGGAAATTCAGCTTGTTATCGATGAGGACACCAAGGAATTTACCATCAACTTTACTACTGATTTGTATATTGTTTATTCTTAGATTAATTTAATTTGAGGATTTATTACCAAACAAAATATAGAAAGTTTTGTCAATGTTGTTGTTGTTGTTGTTAAAGATTCGCTACCTGGAACAAAAATATCCAAGTAGTACGGGCTATGGTGAGCCCGTAGTGGTTTGTCAATGTTAAGGGTTATTTGAGACGATTTCGGGGCTTTTTTAGTGTCCCCGCAGCCCGGTCCTCGACCAGGCCTCCACCACCAGGAAGCAGCCCGTGACAGCTGACTAACACCCAGGTACCTATTTTACTGCTAGGTAACAGGGGCATAGGGTGAAAGAAACTCTGCCCATTGTTTCTCGCCGGCGCCTGGGATCGACCCCGGAACCACAGGATCACAAGTCCAGTGTGCTGTCCGCTCGGCCGACCAGCTCCCTTAGGTGAGTTTGTTAGCAGTTAGCCAAAGATGGACTTTATTTAGTTCAGTATTCACGGTGACATTTAGAGCTAGAGGGTGAGGACTGGAGAAAATGAAAGTTGTCATTAGAAAATAAGATTGGTTTGAGGTGTTGGGAGGCATTTGGAAGGTCATTAATGTAGATGAGAAAGAGGAGAGGGCCAAGTATGCTGCCCCGTGGGACACCAATGTTTACGGGTAGTGTAGGAGAAATGGAATTATTCACAGAAACATACTGGAGCCTGTCAGTAAGGTAGGATTGAAGGTATTGCAGGGAGTGACCTCTAACTCCATAATGATGTAATTTAAGAAGGTTTTGGTGGTTGACAGTGTCAAAAGCCTTACGTAGATCCACAAATAGCCCAACAGGGAACTCATTTTTATCGAGAGCTGAATGTATCAAGTTAATCATACTAATAAGTATAAATAAGTAATAGTGCTTTTATTGGGTCTGAAACCATATTGGCAAGAGCTAAGTATATTGAGTTTGGCTAGATATGAGAAAAGCTGCTTGTAGATTAGCTTTTCAAATATTTTTGACACAGTTGGCAGAATTGATATAGGTCTGTAATTGTTGACATCAGTGAGATCACCACATTTGTGGAATGGGGTTACTCGCTTTTTTTTAGAATATCCGGAAAGCTTTGAAGTTCAAGTGATTTGTTGAAGAGCAATGGGATGGCAGGAGCTAGAAATCTGGAGGCTTTTTTTGTAAATTAGAGAAGGTATCTCATCAAGGGCGCTTGACTTAGTTTTAAGGGAACGGGTTACGTCATTAACGTCAGAAGAAGTAGCGGGAGTTAGATACAGAGACTCTGGATAGTTACCTGTGAGGTAGTCTTTAATATTAGTGAGTGAGGATGGAATATCATGAGCAAGGGATGTACCAATGGATGAAAGGAACCTATTGAATTCAAAAGCAGTGTCTGAGGCTGAAAGCACACCATCGTCATTGGATAGGAGAATTGGTTTTTTATTCAAAATCTTTTTTGATCCTAATATTTGGGAGATAGTGCTCCATGTTTTCTTAATGTTGCCCTTAATTTGGGTACATTTATTTTCGTAGTATTTTATTTTGGCTCTTCTAATTATTTTAGACAGCATTGATGAGTAAATCTTTGAAAATTCTTTGGAGACGACTCCTAACCTATACTTCTTCTGAAGGTCATGTTTCTTATTAATAGATTTAATTATACCCTTTGTAAGCCATGGGGTGTTTAACCTTTTATTTGCAACGTGTTTCGTTAGCATTGGACAGTGGGAGTTATAAAGATTCAGAGTTTTCTGAAGAAATGTTGCACTACTAGGTTGATGTTCACTACATCACCAAATTCAGCCTCCCAGATGATATTAGCAGCAGCAGCAATAAAGTTGCTTAAAGAATTTTCATTGTACAGCCTAAAGCTTATCTTCCTTGTATCTAGAGGTGGTTTATTAATGTTGGTTAGGATAAATGTGGGGTAATGGTCTGTGGTCCTATCAATGATTATCCTGAAGTAAGTGGAGAGGTTATGTTAGTCCAGATGTGGTCAAGAGCAGAGGCAGTACTATCAGTGATTCTAGTAGGTCTAGTGATTAAGGGTATGAGGAAGCAGGAATTCACACAGTTGAGGAAACTAGCAGCAGGAGGGTTATCATGCTCGCAGAGGTCAATATTAAAGTCCCCTGCAATAATTAGATGGTTTTTGTTCAGTCTGTTATCTAGTATTAGATTTCTAAGGTTAGAGTTGAATTCGGACATATCAGTGTTAGGAATTCTATAGACTGCTCCCACAGTCAGGGCAGACTCGGCACCCTTGACTCTGAAACAGGCAAAGATATACTCCCCACGGGAGTCTCTAGTTCTAATTACTATTTAGCATGTCAGTTCTTGGTGGTAGTAAAGAGCAGTACCACCACCTCTCTGAATTGGTCGACAGTTGTGAATTGCTGAGTAGTTTGGCATGTTAAAGAGTTGAGTAGTATCCTCTTTTAACCACGTTTCAGTAAGTATAACAAAAGAGAATTTGTTGTCAACAGTCTGAATCAAGGCACTAATATCATCAAAGTGTTTGCTTAGAGATCTTACATTCAAGTTAATTACAGAGACATTGGGATTATGTGTTAATACATTGTTTACATCATGTACCCACCTAATTGTGCTTGCGGGGGTTGAGCTTTGCCTCTTTGGTCCCGCCTCTCAACTGTCAATCAACTGGTGTACACAGCAAATGTGCTGTATAATATCTGCAATTCTGAGCATTAAAGTGATGATTGTCATAGATACTGGATAAGAGGTTAAGTTCTGGGTCTATACTTGATTGCATATCTGTAAAATTGCATAGACATACAATATACAATTGCATGTCTTTACAATGTAGGACTGATTGCATCAGTCCTACATTGTGGCTTGTTGAGCTTAACACTGCTCCTCCTCCTTGTTTCTCTTACATCTGACCTTTTGAAGAAATTGTCCTGAGCAACATCCTCCAAATTGTTCAGTATTTTAAACTTTTCATTACCTGCCCTTTCATGTCTGCTTTGCAGTGTTAGCCCTGTAGTCCTCAATCATTTCTGGTACGAGAGTTGACTTATCTCTGGAAAGATTTTTGTTGCCCGGTGTTGCACTTTCTCCAGAGCAGCTGCGTCGTCCTTAAGATGAGGTCTTCATTCTTGGATACAGTAATCCAAAGGGGCCGCACCAGAGACTTATAAATTTTAAATGGGAATGAATCTGAATGGAGAAATGTGGTAAGTGGTATACGACAGGTGTCCATTTTGGGGTCAACCCTTTTTGTCATATACAATTATGACACAGATGAGAATATTACAAACCACATCATCAAATTTGCAAATGATACAAAGTTTTATGGTACTGTAACGTGTGAAATTATAATGATATTGAAGCCTTGTAAAGAGATTTACATGAACTCCACAAATGATCAGAAGGCTGGCAAATGCTTTTGAATATTGGCAAATGCAAGACCTTGCATGTGAGGCATGACAACCCACGCCACAACTACCAAATTAATAACATTACATTACAGCAGATTGCCGAAGAAAAGGACCTTGGAGTCAATTCAAATTAAAAAAATTCAAATGTTTATTTAGGTAAAGCACATACATACAAGGGGTGATACAGATATTGATGAATTTATAGATTGAGCTAGTACATACAATGCCTAAAGCCACTAGTACGCAAAGCGTTTAGGGCAGGAAACTTGCGCTCGATGAAAGTTACACAACAGGTAGGAGCAGCAGCCACAAAAGCTAACCAAACCCTGGGAATAATCAAGCGTTTGGAGCTGTTTAATGCGTACAACTATTGTCATTAACATTAAAGGAATATCGGCAAAATTATTATGACTATACTTATGAAAACTCATTCATTTTTATCATTTGTATTGGAAACAAGATTTTAAATACATTTTAATTATAAAATACATAATTAAGTGGGTGGGTTAAAAAGAAGAGACAATTATACCGCATCAAATTAATTAGAGCCAGGCGGTGGGCCTTCGAGAAGTCGTTCCAAGGCAGTCTAATTATTTTCTCATTGATTAAGACGAATTCAGTGTGTCATTGTAAAGTCTTACCGTGTCTGAATCACAGATGTATTTGCAAGAGATACGGTCTAAGGTGTACCCCAAAATGCCAACATACTGTATATATAAAATAATAATAATAATATATCTTATACATTTCTATATCCTGTATGAATCCATGTTTGGATAATGTGCGAAAAATCGTTTAAACCAGAATGAATGAACTTTAGTTATGACAAGTTCCATAAACATATATACTAAATCCCATTAATAGTTTGTACCTTTGTAGAGGATATTGATCCGGAAAATGTCTTCAAAAGGTCAGATGTAACACACACAAGGAGCAACGGTGTCAAGCTCAACAAGCCACAGTGTAAGACTGAGAATAGGAGATGCTTTTTCACCCACAGGGTGAAAAAGCACCTATGGAACCGCGTACCCGCCGAAGCAGTAAATACCAAAACTTACACACAGAGATCACACTAACGTGATGCATCAAATGAACAAATCCACAAGGGCCGTGACGAGGATTCGAACCTGCGTCCAGGAGCGTCCCAGACACTGCCTTAATCGACTGAGATATTATTGACATAGCTCGGGTGCAGGGGGGAGTTGTGTAAAATCCTGGTTTGTGCCTCGGAGAAGCTACGGGATCCAGTAAGTTCAGTAGAACTTCGGTTTCAACTCTTTTACCATGTCGTAGCTCAGTCGATTAAGGCAGTGTCTGGGATGCTCCCAGACGCAGGTTCGAATCCTCGTCACGGCCCTTGCGGATTTGTTCACCAAAACTTACATTTTAACGAACTGGAAAAGATCAAGGCAAATGGGGGAGTACTATCGACAAACCGTTGTCTTCCTGTCCTCGAGGTCACTAGTGTTAGTGGCCTTCAGGTAAATTCAGCTGGAAAAAATCATCAGGGCAAATAGGGTGACATTTGACAAGCCGCCGACTTCCTGTCCTCGTCAAGATTACTAATGTTAGTGGTCCTCAGGCAAATTCAGGTAAATTGGGTCCCTGTATATTACTGTTACCTATTAGCTTAAGATAAATTAGGTTAATTAATTGCTAGTATTAAGCATCTCCAGAAAATTTATTATGCAAAATCACAATTAAAAATAAGCATTAAAATTCTGTTCATATATCCTGTTAGTATAGCCATAATTATCCACAATATATGATTGTATAGTCTTATACATAATACAAGAAGATATACAAAAAGGGTGATAGACAGGAGGCACTGAATTACAAGCCAGTGTCCCTAACTTGCATACCATGCCAGTTGATGGAGAATAATGTGCGAAAAAACTAGTGAAACAAATGGAACGAAAGAACTTTGTATAACATCAGCATGGGTTTAGGGATGGCAGGTCCTGCCTTACAAGATTAATTGAATTCTACGACCAGGCAACAAAATAAGGCAAGAAAGAGAAGGGTGGGCAGACTGCACATTTTTGGATTGCTCCACTGAGGGGGAGTAGTAGACCATTCTCACAATCGACTTGAGAATGGTCCAGGACGGACCGAAACGTCGTCGTCCCTTCACTTTCTAGTGTGTGGTCTGGCCATTCGTTTCAAGTAGCAATAAGACTCGCAATATGCCTTGCGAGTCAAGTTCCATATGGCCATGCTGGCTGCCAACCTACAGATACTGTATATAAGACCTAATGCCTTAACTATATGTAGGAATACAAGACAATATGCTGTATCTTTCTCTGCCTGTCTATTGATAATGGAAAGGGAAGGAAAAGGAACAATCAGGGGGAAAAGCTCCAAGCCATTACGACTATATAGCACTGGGAAGGAGTCATTATAAGGATTTCGGATGGGACGGGGAGAAGGAATGGTGCCCAACCACTTGGACGGTCGGGGATTGAACGCCGACCTGCATGAAACGAGACCGTCGCTCTACCGTCGAGCCCAGTGCGAGAAAAACACTTATCACTGATCACATTACGCTACATTCTTCCTTGTTACTTGACGTTTTGTTCTTATTGGACTCATCCTTTCGACTTTTGTTTTCATCTGAGAAATGACTGGCCATAGCTGCCACGACGGCCACTCCCGCCACGCCGACGGTGACGGCCACCTTCCCCATAGTGCTGAGCTCCTCTCCGCCTGTTGCCCGAGTCAGTTGTCGAGCTGCGCTCATGCTTGGGGACGCACACAACTCATATAATCTCTTGTTAATGCTCTTGCGCAAGACTGTTTTAGTGCTGCTGAGATCCGTGCCAACATAGTCCTCTAAACTATCTAAGACAAGTGTGCATGCTTCCAGTAGCTCATAAAGCTTCTCTTTTACTTCACCGCCAGAAATCCCAGACTGATCAGGGTAATGAACAGCGTTATTCCTTATTTTTACAAGATTTGCTAAATTTCTATAAAGTGGCATGGAGGGATTCAGTCCACACAGCTTTTGCTGCACCGCCCAGTGTAAACTTATGTCAAAGACTTCGGCTGCAGTGTCGATATCATAACATCCAGGCCAGTCACAGGAGTCCAATAATAGTCGCTGGTCTGGATTGAAATGCTTCTTGTAGGTCAGGTCGCTGCCAAAACGTTTCTGCCAGTAGCGATCAGGGCTGAGACGCCCGCCCTGGTACAGAAGTGTGGTCACTCTGTACATGACCCGCTGACCATCCTCCAGCACCGCACCCAGCCACAGTTGAAAGTTGCTGAAACCAAGACGAAAACTTTAATGTAAGTCAATATTTTATCTAGTTTATATACAACGTTGTTGATATATGTTATTATAAATAACAAGAAGCTTATTGAACTATTCGGTTACATACTTATGGGTCTCATTAAGGACCAAGTGACAGTGAGAGTTTCAATAAGCCAAAACAAATCCCCAAAGTAAACAATTTAATAAATAATTTAAAATTATGAATGCATTCCTCTCGCATACTGGATGTATTCCCTCTGTTCTCTATTTAATAATAATGACTCTACTACCAACAAGCTTTCAAATGGCTTACAAAACACCTTGAACTGGCAGAAGAGATTTCAAAATTCCACATTGTGCATAACTATAACTGTTAAACAAATTAACAAGCCAAGCGAACCATCTTGTAGATCTATTAGTTTTGATGGTAACAATTAACCAAGGTTTCGGCTTCCCTCGCCCCCACCCCCGTGCATCGTGCATCAATCAACCCATCCTCCAAATAAAGACCCAAAATCCATTCCATGCACCCGCCAAACCCCCTGTTTATGCAACCCGTCCTCGACTCAAGTCCATTACATCCAGCCGTCGCCCCCACAGACGCATTCATAAATTTTAACATGCTGTTCATTCAAAACAAGAATTTTCTAAAATATAAATTAATATTATAATATATTAGCATATTGTGCATATATAGGCATAGGATAGGTTAGGTCAGGTGTTTAGGTTCTGTAGGCGATTATTTGCATTTATAGTACGTGGGTGAAGCATTTATAGCGATGAGGTTCGAACGAAACTCGTCAGTGAAGCACTTGTTCCGGAAGTGTTCGAACGAAATCAGTTGTGAGTCGTGTGTAAACCGTTTTTCATTCATAAACAGGGGGTTTGGCGGGTGGATGGAATCACTTTTGGATCTTTGTTTGGAGGACGGGCTGGTTTATGAATGAAACGGCCCGTCCTCCAAACAAAGACCCAAGATTGATTCCATACACCAGCTAAACCCCCTGTTTATGAATGAAAAACGGTTTACACACGACTCACAACTGATGACGTTCGAACACTTCCGGAACAAGTGCTTCACTGACAAATTTTGTTCGAACCACAACGCTGTAAATGCTTCACCCCACGTACTACAAATATAAATAATCGCCAACAGAACCTAAACACCTAACCTAACCTAACCTATGACTATATATGCACAATATGCTAATATATTATAATATTAATTTATATTTGAGAAAGTTCCTGTTTTGAATGAACAGCATGTAAAAATTTATGAATGCGTCTGTGGGGTCGACCGCTGGATGTAATGGACTTGAGTGGAGGACAGGTTTCGGATCTATTAGCCCGGATCTAAATTTATGCCTCAATTAAAGGCATACATTTATATCTGCAGCTACCTGGTGTCTTGAAGACATTTCAGCTATCAGCAGCAAAGTAGTTTTAAAGTGTGAGTAACTTGGTGTGTTTAACTTAGTAGTTTAATGCAATAAGCACCATTTTGCACCCACAAGATAACGTAAATTGTAGTGGTTGACAAATGTTAATGTTCTTGTTCGATAAGCTGTTCACTTTAAGACATTTCAGGAAGTCCCAGCTGTGTCTGGGTACAAGTGACAGGATGAACAACCCCGCTGGTTTTCTTCCTATTGGGGAGTGTTGTACATGCTGCTATGTGAAAGGATGATTGACGCTGCCCAATACTGTTACGCTATAGTGTTATGTCCACTCACAGGATGAGTGACGCTGCCCAATAAACTGGCTCCTCGGGCCAATATTTAGAACTGTGGATTACACCGTGTCAGACTGACAGAGGGAAGGTTTCTGAGTACAACCTTGAAGACATGACGTGTTGCTGTGTCCGGCTTGCGAGGCGGGAACGCTGCGTTGTTTTAAGGCAATGAATGAGATCATTGACGAGTCCCTCATGCGATGATAACTACCTCCTCTCTCCCTCACGTGACCAATTCAGGATAAAAGCAACACACCCCGCTGACTGCTGAGCCTGGCACCAGCTCACATCTGTAAGGTACAAAAGAGGTGCTGTAGTAATCATTCCCGACGGCACCGCTCCTGTGCCAGTTAAGTTACGGGCTCACCATTGCCCGTGCTACTTGGAACTTGTTCCGAGTAGCTGAATCTATAACAACAACTAATCATTACCACTACACTCGTATATGGTAAAGCAATTAATACACCTTCTTTTTGACTATTAAAAGTTATAAATTGTATCAAAATAACTGGAAAAGCTGGATATATATATCAGGGCAAAGCGAACGAGAGAGCACCTTAATAACAGTGGTGCATTGACCCGCAGGAGCAGATAAGCGCTGGTGAGCTGATAGGATGTGACTGATGATTGTTGAGTGTGCCTGCAGGTGACTGTTGACTGTTGAGTGTGCCTGCAGGTGACTGTTGACTGTTGAGTGTGCCTGCAGGTGACTGTTGAGTGTGCCTGCAGATGACTGTTGAGTGTGCCTGCAGATGACTGATGAGTGTGCCTGCAGGTGACTGATGACTGTTGAGTGTGCCTGCAGGTGACTGATGACTGTTGAGTGTGCCTGCAGGTGACTGATGACTGTTGAGTGTGCCTGCAGACTGACTGATGACTGTTGGGTGTGCCTGAAGGTGACTGATGACTGTTGAGTGTGCCTGCAGACTGACTGATGACTGTTGAGTGTGCCTGCAGGTGACTGATGACTGTTGAGTGTGCCTGCAGGTGACTGATGAATGTTGAGTGTGCCTGCAGATGACTGTTGAGTGTGCCTGCAGATGACTGTTGAGTGTGCCTGCAGATGACTGATAACTGTTGAGTGTGCCTGCAGGTGACTGATGACTGTTGAGTGTGCCTGCAGGTGACTGATGACTGTTGAGTGTGCCTGCAGGTGACTGATGACTGTTGAGTGTGCCTGCAGATGACTGATGACTGTTGAGTGTGCCTGCAGATGACTGATGACTGTTGAGTGTGCCTGCAGGTGACTGATGACTGTTGAGTGTGCCTGCAGGTGACTGTTGAGTGTGCCTGCAGATGACTGATGACTGTTGAGTGTGCCTGCAGATGACTGATGACTGTTGAGTGTGCCTGCAGGTGACTGATGACTGTTGAGTGTGCCTGCAGGTGACTGATGACTGTTGAGTGTGCCTGCAGGTGACTAATGACTGTTGAGTGTGCCTGCAGGCGACTGAAGACTGTTGAGTGTGCCTGCAGGTGACTGATGACTGTTGAGTGTGCCTGCAGGCGACTGATGACTGTTGAGTGTGCCTGCAGGTGACTGATGACTGTTGAGTGTGCCTGCAGGTGACTGATGACTGTTGAGTGTGCCTGCAGGTGACTGATGACTGTTGAGTGTGCCTGCAGGCGACTGATGACTGTTGAGTGTGCCTGCAGGCGACTGATGACTGTTGAGTGTGCCTGCAGGTGACTGATGACTGTTGAGTGTGCGTGCAGGTGACTGATGACTGTTGAGTGTGCCTGCAGGTGACTGATGACTGTTGAGTGTGCCTGCAGGTGACTGATGACTGTTGAGTGTGCGTGCAGGTGACAGTAAATACACACAAGTTTACTAACTTTCCTCCAGTTGTTCACTCTCACACCTCCATGAATATGTAAACTTCAAATATGGCTCCGCAGAAAACGAGTTGAGGAGGCGTGCAGCACGTGTACACCTGTTGTCACAGATTCAGCTACTCGGAACAAGTTGCAAGTAGCACGGGCTACGGTGAGCCCGTAACTTACCTGGCACAGGAGCGGGGCACGGTGTACACCTGCGAGAGCAGTATTATGAGGACACGCACATACAGGCGGGCACGTGCACACATCCCACACCTGTGGTACGTGACTGGGAAGTGGGGATCGTTAGGAGCATGCTGCGTTATCTTCGAAACCTGATAATATGGATTAGTTCAGTGTAACTATTTCACAATAAATTCTATTGAGATTTGCTAAAGTGGTTTGAAATAACACTAGTGAATTAATCTTAGGAGCTGCCTGGGTGGCGCTGCTATTTTCCTAACTCTGATGAATGTGTACCGATTCAACTATTATAATTTTGTTCAAAGAATCGTTATCATCTCGCGTTGTATGTTGCGTACTTAAAGGTACTGGCAAGATAAGCTTTCACGTTATTGGATTTATTTACACACACTGCCCCTTTCACAGCCCCTTTCAAAGCTGGAGAAATTGCTGACCTGGAGAGCGTGCAGAGATCCTTTACTGCTAGAATCCACTCGGTAAAACATCTAAACTATTGGGACCGACTAAAGAGCCTAAATCTGTACTCCCTTGAGCGCAGGCGGGAGAGATACATAATAATTTACACATGGAAAATATTAGAGGGGCTGGTCCCAAACCTGCACACAGAAATAACATCACATGCGACCGGAAGACATGGCAGGATGTGCAGAATACCCCCGTTGAAAAACAGAGGTGCAACTGGTACTCTGAGAGAGAACTCCATCAACATCAGGGGCCCGAGACTGTTCAACACGCTCCCGCTACACACAAGGGGCATAACTGGCAAACCCCTCACAGTGTTCAAGAGAGAACTGGATAAGCACCTCCAAAGGATACCTGATCAACCAGGCTGTGACTAGTACGTCAGGCTGCGAGCAGCCGCGTCCAACAGCCTGGTTGATCAGTCCAGCAACCAGGAGGCCTGGTCGATGACCGGGCCGCGGGGACGCTAATCCCCGGAAGCACCTCAAGGTATACTCAAGGTATACACTCTACAAAACATCAATTACAGTATATATATATATATATTGAAAATGATAACCAATACATAGATTACATCTTATTGGTCCATTTTGCTGTGAAAATCACGAATATGCGGTTGTATTCTAATGTACTTTTTATATTAGCAACTGTGGCAGTCATCTTGTTAGTATATAAACAGTGAAGGAGACGATCAACTGAACCATTCGGCTTATTTTCTCCTATCAGCAAATTGTCCTTTTGTTGACACTTCGTTTATCACACTGCATCGTGCGGTCATATCCGCTAATGTGCACACCAAGCCTAGGAAATGTGATGTCGGTCCGTGGAAATTTTGGCAACGGGGCGTCGGAATGTTATCATATTTTACCTGATAATAATAATAATACCAGAATACTAATAATACTAATACTAATATATAAATACTACTAATATAATACTAATATTACTATATAATAATAATAATAATAATAATAATAATAATAATAATAATACTAATACTAATACTCAGCCCGAAACGCTGCACGTACTAGTGGCTTTACAAGATTGTAATTACTATCCTGTGTGTCCTCACAATCCCAATGTACCTTCTTGTATATAAATAAATAAATAAATAAATAATAATACCAGATAATACCTGGTTATTTTTTTATTTGATTTTTGATCTTCGAGGTCAGACGGACCGCACAGCCTAGGATGTATGTGCTCTACAAGACGATCCCACGGAAGTTTTTTTTTGTTAGGACTCATATCCCAGGCAAGACCTACCTTCCTGGGAGAGGGCGTCGTCCCAGACAGTCCTGCGAGGGGGGGAAGGGACGTCCCAGACTGACCGCCCTGCAAAGATCTCTTGTACACCCCGAGGGGGAGTATCTCCTGCACACTCTGAGGGGGAGTATCTCCTGTGCACCCTGGGAGGGAGTATCTCCTGTACACCCTGGGAGGGAGGATCACCTGTACACCCTGGGAGAGAGGATCACCTGTACACCCTGGGAGGGAGGATCACCTGTACACCCTGGGATGGAGGATCACCTGTACACCCTGGGAGGGAGGATCACCTGTACACCCTGGGAGGTAGAGATAATCCCTAAGGTACTTCTCACCTGCAGTTAGTACGAGGCGGTGATACTGGCGTAGGAATCCTTCCCTAATAGGTTAAGAACCTGCATGTATTGGCGTCAATAAAGTTCTCGTCCTTTGTTCTCCACGCCTCTGTACACCTTTTCCTCCTCCCGACGACTGCCTGAGTTACTGTTGTCACAACAAACACACTTGTGGGTTGAGTGGTGGTGTTTTACATCACGTATTCTATGAAACGCGAATCACATTTAGCAACTAAATGACATCCGAACTTATACAATGGAGGATTGAATCAGGAGTCGTGGGCTATACACGCTCTTACAGGCTGTATCGTACTTTATAATGCTGTGATGAATTAATTAAATATTTAATTGGGAAAGATACAGATCAGATTACAGTGGTTACTTAATAGGTACAGTATTTGTATATTTTATAAAGCAATAAATTATGCACAGTGTTTCGGGCATAAATTAAGATGAGTATTCAGTTTTACATAAACTGTGTAGTACTTAACACAGAGAGATGTTAAACTAAATTCCCTAAAACGGCCGATAAAGGTCAAATTAACATTATATCACTAGCCATGGCTACTCTAAGACAGTTAACGCAAATACCAACCTGCCGTGTTCAGACCTGGGTCCACCCAACAGGTGGCGACATCTTCAAACATGTGGCAGAACTATCATACCTTTCTCTCGCTCGACTGACCATTTCTATGTCGGTTTATTATGCCTTTTGATTACTAGGCTATAAATGGTCGCAGACAGGTTACACAGCTTATTTCCATGTGTTTATGGGCTCAAACGTTTAGCTAAGCAAATTAAATCATGTTCGTTATGATAACAATTATGATTATTTTTTTTGATTATTTTTATTTTCAATTATGATTCATTTTTTTTTCTTGCAATGTATTTGTTATCATTTAT
>WNGS01009202.1:16842924-16861700 GCA_020271785.1 Procambarus virginalis
TGAAGGACAAGCTAGTCATAAATTAATGCACATTGTGAATGAAATGGCATATGAGAATTATTCAATATAGTAATGGCTAAACTACAATATTTTTTTAGTTTATGAAATAATATATTAACTAAATACACATGCTGTAGTATTATGTAGATCATATATTATTTAATATACAGTATATATAAAACGGGTTAATTTATACATATCCATTATTATTCTGTCCTAAATAAAGGAAGGGATTAAAAATATTGAATTTACATTCTCTAAGAAGGCAAATGGTAAGGGGTGGCATGAATGAAATAATACAAATTAATAGGAGACTAAATATAACACAAAACAGTGGATACAAACGGGTTAAGTTCAGATTTAGAAAAATGTTGCTAAATGTTTGTTTGGGAATTGGGATGTATATTTATGAATAAATTACTTGCAGCAGGCTTGTTTTTATCAAACGTACTGCATTATTTTTATTAATAACTAAAATCTTTCTACACGATATCCTTGGTAAACTTGAATGTTAATTCAATAAATTTCTAGTTCACTATAGTTTTATTGTGTAGATAAGAATAATATAGTTGTAATTCCCAGGGTAGCTGGTGGAGAAAGTAGACTCGATGCCAGAGGTAGGCTCATGCATTGGGTCCAAGGGCAGCTACACAGCAGGAGAAAAAGAATGTTGTTGTTGAAGAATCACATAAATATTCCCTTCAAGCTTGTATTAGGGAAGTTCAGTCAGGTTAACTGGTTTATTGCCTTCATTTGTTACCTACATAGAGATTTAGACATCATTTCAGTGTACTGTATTTAGACCCACCATCATATTGCAACTTTCCTGCATCCACCTCGGCCACCACTAGCAAAACCCCCTGAAATAGCACTGCCTACATCACAGTTACTGTCACCACCTTCCACCCAAGGTGTTTAACATTTCATGCTGCAGACAGACTGCTTGTAGCTCATGATTTTGTTAAATTATTCAGGCAACACTTATTTTTCTATGCTCACACAACTTGTAGTACAGTGAACACTTAAAAATAAACCTGTGCCTCTGTTGTTAAAGTCAGGACACATGTTTGTAGATGGATCATAAGAGAAACACCTGTCTGGTTCCTTGTAATACAGTCTGTAGTTGATATACACTTTTGCAGAGAATTTGCTGTGATTTTCCACCATGGCAGCTATCTTGCCACGTTGGTGCATCTTGTGTGTTTCGCACGACCAAAGCTGGCTCTGTTCGTGGGTTCCTTTAGGTATCTGGTAGGGTCTTTCTTGCCAAATTGATTACTGTTTTAGAGCCTGACTAAATGTTGTCTGTGGCCATTTACAATTAATGTATTTGCTGTGCATAGAGATACATTTCCACGTTTTTCTTTATCTGGAAGTTGAGATTGCCAAGGAAGATGTGGCTCTCAAGAGGAAGCATGCTTCATATTGAGTGAGGTCCACCTTAATTAACTGCCTAGTCAAGCAGACATTGAGAAGTTGGCACAACTATTGGTTCTTTGTGTGCCATCAGTTGGCTCTCATGGGAGTGGGGGGATATGAAGATTTTCCTCTTTATGTCATTGTGTGACTCACTTTTTCATCCTTTGAAGTTCCTTTGGTGGGCAATCAAATCCACAAATCTTGCTTGTGGAAGTCCATTGGCCAGGTGGGCACCCCCTCTTGTAGAAAAATAAATTAACATGTATGATTGGGAAGGTAATTTAGCAAATGTTATACAATAATTTAGTGACAGTGATGAAATGCATAGGACTATATTTTTAGTATATCAAATTTACAATAACAGCAAACACAAACGTTTTTTGGACGAGGAAATCCGGGTGAAATTTGTTAACGATGTTAAGTAGATACTTCTTAGTTTCTCTTTTACACTGGCTGGGAGACATACAGCTTTAAATCACATTTGGGTGGCCATTCCACAATTTGGGACCTTTGATTTGCATAGCATTTCTGCTTTGGTCGAGTCTCATTCTAGGAATATAAATAAGATGCGTTTCTCGTGTGGTGCCTATGGTTTCCGTTATAATCTTCTAGGAAGCACTTAAGGTAAGGATTAGCACTGCAGTACAGAGTTTCATACATACAGCGCAAACATGAGAAGATGTACAGTACAGTACTTGATACTGAACATATTCAAAGATTTTAGTAAGTTAGCTAAATGTTTGGGACTGGAGTTAGTTATGTTGAGAAGTTAGGAGTCAAAGGTAATTTGGGGTTGTAGATTCCCAGGCACAGGTACCACAGGTGAGATATGGATAGATGAGGGAATAACAGAGTTGGCGGGGATAGGGCGAGGTATGTAGTATCTGATTTTGGACAAGAAAGATAGTTTACCTTATGTGATAAACTCAGTAGCTGATTGCAAAAATTGAGAAGTGGGTAGAGGCATATATAGCTTAAGGACACTGGAGGTAGGAGAAGAATTGAAGGGGCTAGGCAACATTAGGGTTAACTAAACTGTGGTACTGATATGGTCAAGTTCTGATAGACCACATTGGGAGAGGAATTTGAGGTTTTCCTCATTTGACATTACAAAAAAATTCCTGTTCTAGTTTACCTCACATTTATTATCCCATCAACATCAAAGGCCTAAGACTTTTCAACACTCTTCTACACATATAGGGCATTACTGGCTGATCTCTCACAATGTTCAAAAGAGAACTCAACAAGCATCTTCAAAGAATACCTAATCAACCAGGCTGTGACTCATACATCCGGATGTCAGGTGCATCAAACAGCCTGGTTGATCAGACTAGCAACCAGGAGGCCTGGTCAGAGACTGGGCTGCAGGGACGTTGATCCTCGAAATCATCAACAGGTTGGTAGCATTGATGGATCTTTCCTTGGTTTTTGTTTAAGGACTTGACACAGACGGTAGAAGAGTTCCTGCCCCATTCTTGATCAAGCAACTATTAATGTAAACAACTTTGTTGGTTTCTGCAGACTGGACAAGATCAGATTTTATACATCAGCTAGCTAGTTTGAGGCGAATTTTCCTCTGATTTGGACTAGTTCATTTTTTTTACCTACTCTATATGCAGCAATGTTGTTAGATTTGTTGATTTTATATGTCAGCTGGTCTTTAGCATGTCATGCACGATGTAACACATATGTCACCTTTAACTTTCCTCAGGTAAAGCTGAGGATGCCACGATAACAATTTTTTGCTGGTCAATTCATCCTGGGAAATTGTTTACCGAGAGTTTAGGTTACTGATGTACTTTTGCATTTTTCATGTGCTCATTATGTTTTTGATGGAAATATTGACTTTCCGATGATTAATTTACTCTGTACCGACCCTGTTTCTTGCCATCCCCCATTGGAAGTGTGGGGCACGGAGGGTTCCATCTGCACTCTACTTATATTTGCCTGTTTGAAACTATTGACATCACTATCAACTACACTGAGACCACAACACCCCCTCTAATTCTGTTTTATAGAACATATGAAAAAAATACACTCTTGTCTTCATAGAAATGTAATAAAACTGGAGAAAAATAAAAAGTAGCACACAAGTTTTTTAGCTTTTTATCCCATTTATTCTGCAGATCCAAGAACAGTATGTCCAAAACAGAAGTGCTGCACTGAAAAGATTAATTAGCATCCTTACATTATCCAGAGCTAATTTTTTAATATAATAATTCCGAGGGGTATATTGATGTTGAAGGTAACTATTGTCAGACCTAAATGCACCAGAGTACAGTACGTACTTACCTTGTAGGTTACTTTGTTTTACTCTTATTTCCACATTCAAGTTATTTCGGAGTACAATGCCAGCTGCCCACTGGGCTTGCTGACCAAAGTACACTCTGCTACCACACCAGTCACGACCAACATATTCTTCTGTTGTTCTTTGTGTTTTTCTCTGCGGCTCCCAGCCGCTCTGGTTACCTTTACACCTACTGAGTTACACCTAACTCTTTTGAGTCACTGAAAAGCCTTCCGGGGACTAGCAAAGACCTGACGCCACTTATACTGAGACGCAGAAAACCACTAAAAATAGTGTGCAACAAAACATGCAACTAGTTTAGTTTAGTTCATTTATTATGCACCCCATACCCATCCCGTGGGCGGTAGTGGAAAGGGTTACAAAGGCACATAATGGGCTCAGGGACTGAACCCCACAATTCATTTAGCTAAGCAAGTTACAATCTTGATGAGCTAGTTACAAAATTCAATATAAGTCGTCACATCAACAATGGGTTCGAGATAACTTCAAGATAAATTCCAACAACTTAGAAAACAAGCCATTTGCAGTTAGGTCGTTCACCTTTGGCAGTAGCTGCTCACCACAAGGAGTTCATGGAGCAGCCTGTATCACTGCCCAGTAATTCGCTTGGTGCAGCAACTGTCGTTACTGATTGATGAAGATGAAACCACTAAGAGATGGCGTGGGCATAAGTGTCGTTACTGCTCCTGGAGTCTCCTTAAGCAAAAAGCCCTTGTGAGTCTCAAATTCTTTTAACTGTTAAGTATTAGCCGTCTTTTTGGCGGCGGCCATTTGCTTGAGTTTCATTTTTCTTTTAATATTTGCTTCGTAAGCTAGTGTTTATAAGCCATCTTGTGTGACTTAAGAATATCTGTTAAACTCAAGCTGCGTGTGTTTAAGGTTGCTTTCCTAGGTGCTCGCTGGTGTTGCCCCTGACCTTACAGGGTTACCTTCCCTCGCGGGTTCAGATGTCCGTCCCTGAGGTAGTGCTTGCACAGTCTTGTGACTCTGTGATGATTAGGGTTGAGGGCGGTCTCTTTGGGGTGCACATGATTTGCGTGCTCATGTTGCGGCACGCCGTTTACCGCCGTTTGCAGCTGCGGGTTTTGTAAGACTATTCTTCACAACAACGGCTCCGGTTGACTGGTGCCTATTTGGTTTTACCCTCAGGGTCTGGTAACCCCCAATCCCCTCGTGATCTTTGGTGTGGTTTCGGATGAACCTGCACTCGCTGGCTGAGAGTTTGAAAATATTTTTCGGTTGTGCTACTGCCGACAGTAATTTTTACTGCCAACGTCATGCCGCTCTTTTGCATGAGTGAGTTGATACTTTGCACTTTGAGGCCTGCAACCTCTTGGGTACAGGATAATGTGAGGTCACAGGATACTGTGAGGTCACAGGATACTGTGAGGCACTTTTCAGTGGGGTGTGATATCGGCGTGGATCCTCCTTGCAGGGAATTGGGGGGTGGGGGTGGGAGGGGGGGTGGAGGCTTTTGTCTTTTCCGGAGTCTGATTCTGAGTCTGATGCAGAATATGGCTCTGCCCCCGGGTTCTTCCTTTGGTGCCAGGCTGGGGGGGCTCGGGGACAATCCATACGGTCCTTCAGCCCGCTTGGTCCTGGTGCCCTTTCCGAAGGGATTTTCACACTGGGAAGATCTTTCGTATCTCCGTCGATGTGAACTGGATTCCTTGGGAGCTCCTCCCATGTGAGTTTCAGAGTTCCGCTGGAGTCTTGAATGCGTCATATTTGCGGAGATTTTCGATGTTCATCTTTCAAGGACGGATCTATTTCGCTCCTCCTTTGAGATCAGAACCTAGCTGTCTTGATGAACCTGACTTCTTTTGCGTTCGGGTCTATTGCTTTATAGGAAAACCAGCCACTCAACCTCGATGAGTGGCTGGTTTTGGGGTCACAGCAAGTCCGTGTGTCTGCAAGCAAGGATCTAGTTCTTTCCCAGCTCACTAGGTTCAGGTTCTGCAAATATCAATAACACGAGAGAATGTGTGGAGTGAATGTCTAGCATGTTAAGAGATTTGAACAGGGGGCTCTGTGTTGTCTAAAGAATATTTGTTACGGTATAGATAGCTGATTAATAATAAGTTTGAGGTAGATGAATCATGCACAAATAGAATCATGCCCAAATTATCTATATAGGGATAGATTAGTGAGTAGAATAGTGTTAAAAGAGCAGTGGGGGACATAGTGTCCAATTTTTCAAAGTATACCAACAGTTTTAGAGATTCTTTAGTCTATGTGATGTATGTGAGTACTGAAGTTAAGTCCGTTGTCTATATGTATAAGCTTAGGAACTATCTCTCACTATCAGTGTGGGAAACTTCCTAGTTTTCCCTTTCCATATCAGTGTTACATTGTCTATCTGAAAGTCAATTGGGTTCAATGATTTGTTTACAAATAAAATGTAGTAAGTCTTTTTAGTTTAGTGTATTCATGTTGGTTGATATTCATGCAAGAATGGACTATTTTTAACTTGTTATTTACCGTTTTATTTAGAGTGTGTGGGTTGAGATTTGAAAAAATGAAGGTAGTGTCGTCAGCAAATAGTATATAGGTTAAGAAGGTCAGAAATATTTGGCAAGTCATTAATGTTAATATGAAATAGGAAAGGTCCTAAAATATTGCCTTGCGGCACTTTTCTCGCTACATTGTCTCACCTCGTATTCTATGTTTGAGATACGATGCCATTTCACCTTTCTCTTTGATTTCGAAATGTTTCCGCTAAGTGAGGTCCGGTTTACTTCCCTATTTCTTGCCAGAGAGACTCATAGGCCTGGAAAAATTCACTTCCTTCATTGGTGGTTGAAAAGTGGCCTCCTCGTGCAGGTGAACTCAGGCATACCATATAGGGAACTCAGTACACTTTCTAAGGTACCCCTCTTACGGCACAACCCACAATTTTGACCTCGCGTTTTTGAGTAGAAATAAGTAACCAAATCAGTGAGGCAGTTACTTAATTCTGATGATTTTTTTTCGGATGCAATCCCCAATTTAAAAGCTAGGTTAATGTAATTTTTCACTTCTCACTTGGCTCCACATTTGGCCACATTGCCTTGCCTGATGATTCTGTTCACCTATCAGTAAATAGGCACACGGGAATTAGGAAACTGTTGTGGTTGCATTCTGGTGAAGGTCAGTATCGACCTCAGTAAGTCAGTAAGCCTAACAGGCTTCCGGTCCACAACTGTGGGAACCAATCCAGTCTATTGTAACAACATCCACTACGGGCTCACCATAGCCCGTGCTACTTGGAACTTCTTGTTCCAGGTAGCGAATCTTTAACAACAACAACAGTCTATTGTACAATAGATGATTTGACTACAGACTAGACCAGTGTTGTCTAAACCCTTATAGGTGCTTGACATATGGCGATGAGGCTCGCGGTAGGATGGCATAGATGAGTATTTGGTAAGGAGGAGGCGGGGGGGTCAAGGGATGAGAATTACAAATATAGGATGAGGATGGAGATTGAGTGAGATGTAAAGTTTCGCGGCCTGTCTACCTTGGGTTTGTAGTATTACTGTCTACTTTTATTGTTGCAGTGCTAATCCCGATCTTAAGTGAGTCCTAGTGGGTTGTAATAGAACAACTGGGCACCACGCTAGAAACAAGTATCTCTTTGATATTCCAAAAGTGCGACTTAACCAGTGCAGAAATGCTCTGCAAATCAAGTGTCCCAAAATATAGATTGACCTTCCTAATCACATCAAAGACTGTTCTTTTCTCAACCAGTTTAAAAGATAAACTAAGAACTACTTAATAAACTCTATGTAACTTACCTCCTAAATATCAACCTATCTTTTGGTGTTATTGAACATTAATTACTGAACCTGTACTGCTACTATCTTCCGTGTAAAAATTGAATACAAAATTGTGTTCTTCTTTTTTGTCCAGTAAAATTACTACCCTTTGTTCTGTTAAAAATTTTGCTGTTCCATCCACTATGTAATAATTGTCACTATATTTTCTCTTTCTGTATTTTAATTCATTATTATTTTTATCTCATTTAGTTTTGCCTTTTTTAAGTTTTTCCCACATTATGCCCAAAACGATCTGCGTATTAGTGGCTTTAGGCAACGTACTTGCCTACCTTTGAATCCAAAAATCTGCTTGTGTCCCATGTATGTATGTATGTATGTATGTATGTATGTATGTATGTATGTATGTATGTATGTATGTATGTATGTATGTATGTATGTATGTACTTTTGCCTAAATAAAGTGTTTATGTTATGTAAGTGATGTGTGAGGTTATTTGGTTAGTGTGCCAGCTTGTCTGGCTGGTGCCAGTGTTAGGCTACTGCTGCTGTTGTTCTGGCTTTCTAATGCGGTGACTTTGGCGTGGCGTAATAAGGCTGTTAGGTCCGTCTGGTGAGACTGCTGGACCAAGGCAGGTCGTCCAAGGTGGTGTTGCTCCTAGCTGCTCTGTGGTGGTACTGCGATGACCTAGTGATGATCTCGATGCTTCGTTTTTGTGATGGGCTTAAGAATTATTAACTTCTGGAGGGTTTTAAGGCCACCACAATAGCTTACTGACTAACCAGCAAGTTTGGTGTTGGCTTAGGGTCTATCAGCCTCTGGAGGGTTATTAAGGTCACCACAGTCCCAGAACTGAAAGGTATGAGCTACGAGGAAAGGCTACGGGAGATAAACCTCACGTTCCTGGAAAACAGAAGAGTAAAGGGAGACATAATAACTACCTACAAAATTCTCAGGGAAATTGACAGGGTGGACAAAGACAAACTATTTAGCATGGGTGGAGCACGAACAAGGGGACACAAGTGGAAACGTAGTACCCAAATGAGCCACAGGGACGTTAGAAAGAATTTTGTCAGTGTCAGAGTAGTTAATAAATGGAATGCATTGGGCAGTGATGTGGTGGAGGCTGACTCCATACACAGTTTCAAATGTAGATATGATAGAGCCCAGTAGGCTCCAGAATCTGTACACCAGTTGATTGACAGTCGAGAGGCGGGACCAAATAGCCAAAGCTCAACCCCCGAAAACACAACTAGGTGAGTACAATTGCTTATTAACTAAGGAACAAGAATACTTTCATCCTGAAGATACTCCGGGACGAAAGTAAACTCTCAGTGTACATACACCGAGAAGCAGAGTACACCTCGGTGTATATATATGCCATGTGTTTCCATACTTTTGATGATGGGCTTAATGCCTGCCTATAAAGGTTTCTGAATTTACCCGAGGGCCACTATCTCTCTAGTGGCCTCTATGAGGACAACAAGCCAGCGGCTTGTCGAAGGTCCCCATATTTGTCCTGATGATTTTGTTGAGCTGGATTTTGAAATTAACTGAGTTTACCTAAGAGCTACTAACACTAGTGGCCTCGACGAGGACAGGAAGCCGGCGGCTTGTCGAAGGTCCTTCCATTTGCCTTGATCTTTTCCAGCTGTACTTTAAAGCCCAACAGAGTTTTGGCTTTAATAGCTTCGGCGGGTAAGCGGTTCCGTGGGGTTAATATCCCTGTGGGTGAAAAAGTATCTCCTGTTCACAGTCCTACACTGTGGCTTGTTGAGCTTGACACCGTTGCTCCTTGTTTGCGTTACATCTGACCTTTTGAAGAAATTTTCCTGATCAATATCCTCCAATTTGTTCAGTCCTTTAAAAGTTTCGGTGAGATCAGCCCTGTCATGTCTGGTTTGCAGTATTGTTAGTCCTGTGGCCCTCAATCGTTCCTGGTGTGAGAGTCGGCTTAGTTCAGGAATGATTATAGTCGGCCGGCGTTGAACTTTCTCCAAAGCAGATATATCTCTCTAAAGATGAGGTCTTCTTTTTTGGATACAATAATCCAAGTACCAGAGATTTATACAGTTGCATAGATTCCTTCTTTTCCTTGACGACAAAATTACGTTTGACTATTCATAGGACTTTTTTTTTACTGCAGCTCCCACTTTTACAACTTTCAGTGATTGGTGGATTCTGACTCCAAGGGCCTTTTCTTCGTCAATCTGCTGCAAGGTAATTTTTTTTTTTGGGTGGGGGGGGGGGGGAAATTCCTGCGCTGCTCCTAAGCCTCTGACTGACCCACTAAGTGTTGCTTGTTTCTGTTTTACTTGGGCGGAGTATGAGTATTTATGACTCGTATGGTTGATTCAGTAAGATTTTGCCCAATGTGTTTAACAACTTCTGCTCTGTTGAATCTGTAATGCTGTTGATTATTTAGTAGTTTTACTTTGTATTGGCCCCGCATGGAAGGTCTTGCATTTTTCGATATTAAAACTAACGTTGCTATTTGTGATTGGTTAGGGTTAGTGTGCGGATGTAGCACCAACATCCGCTAACGGCGCTGATGTAGGTGCTACAGTACTCTCATGTATTTGCTACTCTACCAGTGATGTAGATTACAAAAAAATGGCTTGTGTAAGGCAATTGTTTGAATACAGTAATAGGGAAATATATAAGTATTAAATAAACGGCTAAAATTTTAATTTAGACATGTGCATTGTATACAAATTTTTAACTTGAAAATAAAAGTTAAGTGAAGCATTCCATAACACAAATTTTTTGTTGTGAGAAAACCAGTTTCTTTTTCACAGCGTCTTGGCCTGATGTGAACTGCTAGGAATCCGGCCATGCTCCAGATAGCGTCCAACTCTATCAGTCTCAAACAAAACTTAGCGTCAGCAGGGCTCAGCAACACCCAGGACCATTTTCTCCCCCGAGGAAGCCGGGAGTTATCAGTAGTTTACGCTAGCGTGGGCGCGCTCCGCTCTTCATTTCCGCTTTTGCCTTATCAAAGAAAACTGCGACTTGCGGTCCACAGATCCTCGTTGTTGCATACTAAACATTTTATACAGTCTTGTATAGTTCACTTTGTCCTTTTTAGAAGTTTGGATAAATGTAAAAATGGCTATAATGCAACTCTGTGCCTGAATCCGTACTTATAAAAGCTTCTAGCAAATTTTTGGGCAATTTTTTATAATCCTCGTGCTCACATAGGACTTTTTTCTATTACAATTTTTTGATACACACAACAATATGCTGTGCTAACCTATCAGTGACTACGGGGAAATAAGGTCTAGCTTTTTATGCCCCGCCTACTAGCCTTGTACCTGTTGGGTTATAGCTTAACTATTCTGACATTCGAATTCTATATCGAGGATTGCCTTAAAGTTTGTGGATGGAGGTGGCTTCCACAACTTCTCTCAATGCATTCCACTTGTTGACCACTCGTACAAGGTACGAGTAAATATTTCCTTACATTTCTTTCACTCAGTTGTGTTTCCAACTTTCATTTTTGTTCTCTTGTGCTATTTTCTCTTAATTTAATGAGGCTGCCCTTGTCCACCGTGCATGTTCCCCACAGTATCTTGTATGTTGTGATCATATCTCCTTTTTTGTCCTTCAGTGTTATAAGGCCCAGCTTCTTCAACCTATCCTCATAGCTCTGGCACTAATCTTGTTGCAACAAATTCCAGGCCGGTGTTGCATATTCCTGTTTTGGTCTAACAAAAGCTGTGTAGATTGCCTTGAATGAGTCCCAGTTTAGGTTCCTAAACGAAGTTCTAATGTTTGCCAGCGTCCCATATGTTGAAGATGTCACTTTGCCTATGTGTGCTACGCTATTCTGTATGAAGGATTACAGAGCATAGATCAAGAAGATTTCCTTAGTATATCTAATATATCTTTCTCACAGGATGGTTATTCATGCATGGAATCAGGAAAAATATGAGATGAGAATCTAGTCCATACTAGCCTGCATTAACAAACTCTGGGTACTGCACTTTGGCGGGTAGGCGGTTCCATGGGCTTATAACCCTGTGGGTGAAAAAGCATCTCATGATTTCTGTCCTACATTGTGGCTTATTGAGTTTAACACCATTACTTCATATTTGATTACATCTAACCTTTTAAAGAAGTTGTCTGGATTCATATCCTCCAAATTGTTCAATATTTTAATAGTTTCGGTATTGTCTAGTTTGCAGTGTTAGCATTGTGGCCTTCAACTGCAATATTGACCATTCCTTCCATTCACCTGGGCTCTAGGAGACTCGAACCCGGGCCCCACGCGTGTGAGGCCGAAGCTGAATTTGATTTGACTAACTACAATATAATTTGTATACAAATGTATCTAGCCTAGTAGACCAAAGGAAACCAATACGCAAATTGAGAACAGGACTAAAGAATATTTTTATACCTACAGAGAAAACAATTAACATTCTTGTGGACGTATACAAAAGATAATTACAACAAATATCCAAAACCGTTATCGTATTTTAAAGTAGCAACTCATACGTCTATTGCAACCCATACCATTATTGCAACTCATACGCCTATTGCAACTCATACGTCTATTGCAACCCATACCATTATTGCAACTCATACGCCTATTGCAACTCATACGTCTATTGCAACCCATACCATTATTGCAACTCATACGCCTATTGCAACTCATACGTCTATTGCAACTCATACGCCTATTGCAACTCATACGCCTATTGCAACTCATACGTCTATTGCAACTCATACGTCTATTGCAACTCATACGTCTATTGCAACTCATACGTCTATTGCAACTCATACGTCTATTGCAACTCATACGCCTATTGCAACTCATACGTCTATTGCAACTCATACCATTATTGCACATAAATACTCGCATCACATAACTCGTATGGTATCTGCGCATGATGCTGTCTATGTCTCATGATGCTGTCTATGTCTCATGATGCTGTCTACGTCTCATGATGCTGTCTATGTCTCATGATGCTGTCTATGTCTCATGATGCTGTCTATGTCTCATGATGCTGTCTATGTCTCATGTTTGTCTGAATCACCGCAATTTTTATGATGCGCTCGATTGTGTAAAAAAATGTCATCCGTTCAGTAAGAGGAATAGGTTGTTTATGAGACTTTCTCACGAGGCTTTCTACGTCTCACGAGGCTTTCTGCGTCTCACGAGGCTTTCTACGTCTCACGAGGCTCTCTATGTCTCACGAGGCTTTCTGCGTCTCTCGAGGCTTTCTGCGTCTCTCGAGGCTTTCTGCGTCTCACGAGGCTTTCTGCGTCTCACGAGGCTTTCTGCGTCTCACGAGGCTTTCTACGTCTCACGAGGCTTTCTACGTTTCACGAGGCTTTCTACGTCTCACGAGGCTTTCTGCGTCTCACGAGGCTTTCTGCGTCGCACGAGGCTTTCTGCGTCGCACGAGGCTTTCTACGTCTCACGAGGCTTTCTACGTTTCACGAGGCTTTCTATGTCTCACGAGGCTTTCTGCGTTACACGCAGCCCGTCCTCCAAACAAAGATCCAAAAGTGATTCCATGCACCCGCCAAACCCCCTGTTTATGAATGAAAAGCGGTTTACACACAACTCACAACTGCTGACGTTCGAACATATCCGGAACAAGTGCTTCACTGACGAATTTTGTTCGAACCACAACGCTATAAATGCTTCTCCCACGTACTATAAATACAAATAATCGCCAACAGAACCTAAACACCTAACCTAACCTATCCTATGCCTATAAATACACAAAATGCTAATATATTATAATATTAATTTATACTTGAGAAAATTCCCGTTTTGAATGAACAGCATGTTAAAATTTATGAATGCGTCTGTGGGGTCGACTGCTGGATGTAATGGACTTGAGTCGAGGACGGGTTGTCTCACGAGGCTTTCTATGTCTCACGAGGCCTTCTACGTCTTACGAGGCTTTCTATGTCTCACGAGGCTTTCTATGTCTCACGAGGCTTTCTACGTCTTACGAGGCTTTCTATGTCTCACGAGGCTTTCTATGTCTCACGAGGCTTTCTACGTCTTACGAGGCTTTCTATGTCTCACGAGGCTTTCTATGTCTCACGAGGGTATTGTAGTACATACAACTAATACTAAGCCTAGGAGAATTTAGGTTAGGCTGTTCCCTTCTTTCTTGAGCCCTCGATAGTCCAAATGTGGACTGTTATCAGTACAGGAGCAGCCCATTGTCTCGAACTGTCACAACGTCACAAAAATGATGTACTAAATTGCCCGAACCAAACCTGTAACCGACCCATTTTGTAAATGTACTCCGCAGTAGTTATGATTTCTGAAGAATACCTGTTCAGTAGACTGCACATAATTCATGTGTGTTGTGCTTGTTCGTGTGGATCTTTACCCAGCTAGAGTAAGTCATCACTATATTGCTTAGTTATAACAACACGGGGTTGGTTTTGTGAAGTACAACGATCTCCTAATGTACAACCTAACACATTTAAATTCTGCCAGTAAATATGCAAATTTTGGCTACTGTAAATGTTTCACTACCATTTGTAATTAATTACACCGAGGTCAAGATCCTTGACTTTCCTTGTCTATGTAACCTTTCCACCACCATATCCTGGGGGGGGGGTCTACATTAAATGAAAATAGTTTAGTTCATTTGTTATGCACCCTATACTCATCCTGTGGGCGGAAGTGGAAAGGGAAAGTGGAAAAACAACACATAGCCAAAAATGTCTAAGACAGCGGTTGGTATATTCTCTAATCACTTATTATGTTCCCCAATCTGCTCTCCTTTCATTATAGTAATACGCTAATCTATACCTGTCTTGCATACGGTATCTGTGCATGGGGTTCAACCACTGTAAATGACCTTAAGCCCATCATCACTCAGCAAAAATCTGCTATCAGAACTATATAACACACTCTGTCTTTAGACAACACACAGCCCCTCTGTTCAAGTCCCTTAACATGCTAAACATACTCTCCATACATTCTCACGTGCTCTTTATATGTTCAAACCTTGTTCCTAAATGCTAATCTTCATCTGAAACTTTTCCTTTATAGGTGTAATAGAACCCATGAGCCATAAATAAATATCTCTGATATCCCCAAACTAAATCTCTGCAAACACTCCATGCAAATGAAAGGGCCCAGTCTATGGCACACACTCCTTAATGAATTAAACAAATTGTACAACCTATGCCTTATTCAAAAGTAAAACCAAAAAGTACCTAATTTCATGCTCATAGTGTCCTACCTTGTGCTTCAAACTCACACTGTATCTTGTACTACTCACTTCCCCAATATTAGTACTTAAAACATATATCTTCACCAGTGTAGTCACCTCTGTCATTTTATATTGCAGTTATATGTTGATATAAAATTTTGCTACAATGTACCTTTTCATTTTACCTCATATGTTAGATTAAGGACCTGCCAGAAACGCTATGCGTGTTAGCGGCTTTGCAAGACTGTAAAAAGGCTAATTTTATGTAATCTGACCAGCCCATTGTTCCTTCTTGTAAATAAAAATTATTATTATTATTATGTATATGCGTTAAATATTTAACAAAAACAGCATTTCGTGTAAGCTATCTGGTTCCATTTTCCCACCCTGTCGGCATGCACGTAGGGTATTTGCTAATTGATTGTTTTCCATCAGCAAGCCTGGGGAGAAATGATGAATGACGCCTCCAAACTTTGTGTCTACTTTGTTCATGTGTCAAGAGCGGGGTTTAAGCATTGATGGATGGTTGGGCAGTGTTTGTGTAGTATTGTGTTGAAGTGCTTAAGCTCGACACCAAACCAGAACCCCCGTTGTCACTGTCAGATAATTCATATACAAATGCCTACCACCATCACTCACCAACACACCTGCAACCTAGACGAGATGAAAGTAACGGTTAAGTGCCAACCCGTCACCGACTCAAGTCCATTATATCCAGCGGTCGACCCTACAGACGCATTCACAAACTTTTACATGCTGTTCATTCAAAACGGGAATTTTCTCAAATCTAAATTAATATTATAATATATTTGCATATTGTGCATATATAGACATAGGTTACGTTAGGTGTTTAGGTTCTGTTGGCGATTATTTGTATTTATAGCAACCCATCCTCGACTCAAGTCCATTACATTCAGCGGTCAACCCCACAGACGCATTCATAAATTTTAACATGCTGTTCATTCAAAACGGGAATTTTCTCAAATATAAATTAATATTATAATATATTAGCATATTGTGTATAAATAGGCATAGGTTAGGTTAGGTCAGGTGTTTAGGTTCTGCTGGCGATTATTTGTATTTGCAGTACGTGGGTGAAGCATTTATAGCGTTGTGGTTCGAACAAAATACGTCAGTGAATCACTTGTTCCGGATATGTTCGAACGTCAGCAGTTGTGAGTCGTGTGTAAACCGCTTTTCATTCATAAACAGGGGGTTTGGCGGGTGCATGGAATCACTTTTGGATCTTTGTTTGGAGGACGGGCTGATTTATAGTACGTGGGGTGAAGCATTTACAGCGTTGTGGTTCGAACAAAATTCGTCAGCGAAACACTTGTTCCGGAAGCGTTCGAACGAAATCAGTTGTGAGTCGTGTGTGTAAACCGTTTTTCATTCATAAACCAGGGGTTTGGCGGGTGGATGGAATCACTCTAGGGTCTTTGTTTGGAGGACGGGCTGTAAGTGCTGTGTTTGAAGCATTTCAGGTCTACTGAAACACGTCTCGAGAAAAGCTCGGATATAATCGATTGAGTCATATATTATGTATATTTAATTCAGAGAGAGGGAGAGAATAAATACCTATGACATAGAGTGGCTTTTGGAACCTTTGATTAAGAGACGGGTTGGTGTTTTACCTGTATTTTGCTGGTAAGACTGTGTTGTGCTATGTTGAGGCCATGTTCACAGCGGGTGAAGCCTCGCTCGGCCGCCACGAGGAACCGAACCAACTACTAGCCCGTCCTCCAAACAAAAATCAAAAAGTGATTCCATGCATCTGCCAAACCCCCTGTTTATGAATGGAAAACGGTTTTACACACGACTCACAACTGATTTCGTTCGAACACTTCCGGAACAAGTGCTTCACTGACGAGTTTCGTTCGAACCACATCGCTATAAATGCTTCACCCACGTACTACAAATGCAAATAATTGCCTACAGAACCTAAACACCTAACCTAACCTATCCTATGCCTATATATGCACAGTATGCTAATATATTATAATATTAATTTATATTTGAGAAAATTCTTGTTTTGAATGAACAGCATGTTAAAATTTATGAATGCGTCTGTGGGGGCGACGGCTGGATGTAATGGACTTGAGTCGAGGACGGGTTGAAATACAAATAATCGCCAACAGAACCTAAACACCTAATCTAACCTAACCTATGCCTATATATACACAATATGCTAATATATTATATTATTAATTTATAACTTTTTCTATTGATGGTTATGATATAATTTAGGTCCTCTGATAGCTACGATTAATAAAATATGATATTGGATAGTTTCCAGATGGATGAGCTCTGATTCTTCAGTTGTTTGTCGAGGAAATCAGAGAAGTTTCCATCATAACAACGGTTACACGATGCTTGCGAGGCTGTTATTAGTCAGACGATTCCCACAAAAAATGGAGATTATATCTAGAATAGCTTTCAGTAGGAGAATGTTGTCCTTCACTGTGAGAACTCTGTAGTTAATGTGCTCTTAATCATAGGTGTTGTGTACATCTTCCCTGATGTTACACTCTCTAGTTAACTACCAATAATTTGTTAATAATTTTGATTCATGTGACAGACCTTTATTTTTTTTAGCAATGTTTTTGACCAGTCTTTTCTATACTTTTTAGGTTCTTCTTCACCTGAAAGAAATACAAAAATGAACTCGAAATGCATGTTACAGTTATAATGGGTCTGACCAATTTCACCAAGTTCAAGGTGGCTACCTCAGAGGGTAAGTGTACACAAGAGTGCAACATAGTAATATATATAGAGTCCCTGTGGGTAGGTGTGTGTGTGTGTGTGTGTGTGTGTGTGTGTGTGTGTGTGTGTGTGTGTGTGTGTGTGTGTGTGTTCTCACCTAGTGATGCCTGCAGGGTCGAGCATCTGCCCCTAAGCCCCACCTTTTGACCGTCATTTGTTCGGTGCAGTGACTCATTTCACTCATTTTTCTTATCATATTTACATGTAAAACTGTCTATGTGGCATTGGCTTCGGTAACTTCCTCGTTTAGTCCGTCCCATTCATTTACGACTCTGAGACTGATCAAGTTATTTCTGACGTCTCTGTGACTAATCTGTGTTTCCAGTTTCCAATTGTGTCTTCTTCTACTGTCCTTAATTTGAACATTGCTTCTATATCTACTTTGTCAACCCCCCGTCGTTATCATTTTTGCCTTATTCCTTCTTTCTCCACTTTACTGGGGTCCGGTTTCCCCAGTCTTTCTTCATAGCTCAGGAATAAGCCTTGTTGCGCAATTTTGGACCGTATCTATTTTAGTTTTGTGCTTGTTAAGGTAGGGGGTTCCAGGCTGGGGCAGCATACTCAGTAAGAGGTCTCCCAGAGGTTGTATATACAGGGCTGGGAAGGGATCTTTGTGCAAGTTGGTGAAGGATAACCGGAGGTTTGCCAGTATGGCAAGTGTTGCCCTCGTTATCCTGCTGGTGTGTGTGTGTGCCTCTGGTGATGGATCTCCAGTTATGTCCACTCCTAAGTCTTCCTCTTGTTCACAAGTTGGAAGTTGTCTTCCCTTCATCCTGTACTGTGTGTAAGGTCTTCTTGCTCTGTCTCCTATCCTCATAACCTTGCATGTGTCAGGGTTAAAGTCTAGTAGCCATTTCTCAGATCATCTCTGGAGATTGTCTAGTTCATCTGGTAACGTATTGCAGTCTTCCTCAGTGTGTGTGTGTACTCACCTAGTTGTGCTTGCGGGGGTTGAGCTCTGGCTCTTTGGTCCCGCCTCTCAACCGTCAATCAACAGGTGTACAGATTCCTGAGCCTACTGGGCTCTATCATATCTACACTTGAAACTGTGTATGGAGTTAGCCTCCACCACATCACATCCTAATGCATTCCATTTGTCAACCACTCTGACACTAAAAAGTTCTTTCTAATATCTCTGTGGCTCATTTGGGAGCTCAGTTTCCACCTGTGTCTCCTTGAGCGTGTGCCCCTTGTGTTAAATAGCCTGTCTTTATCTACCCTATCAATTCCTTTCAGAATCTTGAATGTGGTGATCATATCCCCACTAACTCTTCTGTCTTCCAGCGAAGTGAGGTTTAATTCCCGTAGTCTCTCCTCGTAGCTTATACCTCTCAGCTC
>WNGS01009202.1:16862700-16874558 GCA_020271785.1 Procambarus virginalis
CCAGACTAGTACCCGAGCTGAGAGGTATAAGCTACGAGGAGAGACTACGGGAATTAAACCTCACTTCGCTGGAAGACAGAAGAGTTAGTGGGGATATGATCACCACATTCAAGATTCTGAAAGGAATTGATAGGGTAGATAAAGACAGGCTATTTAACACAAGGGGCACACGCTCAAGGGGACACAGGTGGAAACTGAGCGCCCAAATGAGCCACAGAGATATTAGAAAGAACTTTTTAGTGTCAGAGTGGTTGACAAATGGAATGCATTAGGAAGTGATGTGGTGGAGGCTGACTCCATACACAGTTTCAAGTGTAGATATGATAGAGCCCAGTAGGCTCAGGAATCTGTACACCTCTTGATTGACGGTTGAGAGGCGGGACCAAAGAGCCAGAGCTCAACCCCCGCAAGCACAACTAGGTGAGTACACACACACACTGAGGAAGACTGTAATACGTTACCAGATGAACTAGACAATCTCCAGAGATGATCTGAGAAATGGCTACTAGACTTTAACCCTGACACATGCAAGGTTATGAGGATAGGAGAAAGAGCAAGAAGACCTTACACACAGTACAGGATGAAGGGAAGACAACTTCCAACTTCTGAACAAGAGGAAGACTTAGGAGTGGACATAACTGGAGATCCATCACCAGAGGCACACACACACCAGCAGGATAACGAGGGCAACACTTGCCATACTGGCAAACCTCCGGTTATCCTTCACCAACTTGCACAAAGATCCCTTCCCAGCCCTGTATATACAACCTCTGGGAGACCTCTTACTGAGTATGCTGCCCCGGCCTGGAACCCCCTACCTATACAAGCACAAAACTAAAATAGATACGGTCCAAAAATTGCGCAACAAGGCTTATTCCTGAGCTATGAAGAAAGATTGGGGAAACCGGACCCCAGTAAAGTGGAGAAAAGAAGGAATAAGGCAAAAATGATAACGACGGGGGGTTGACAAAGTAGATATAGAAGCAATGTTCAAATTAAGGACAGTAGAAGAAGACACAATTGGAAACTGGAAACACAGATTAGTCACAGAGACGTCAGAAATAACTTGATCAGTCTCAGAGTCGTAAATGAATGGGACGGACTAAATGAGGAAGTTACCGAAGCCAATGCCACATAGACAGTTTTACATGTAAATATGATAAGAAAAATGAGTGAAATGAGTCACTGCACCGAACGAATGACGGTCAAAAGGTGGGGCATAGGGGCAGATGCTCGACCCTGCAGGCATCACTAGGTGAGAACACACACACACACACACACACACACACACACACACCACACACACACACACACACACACACCGGTTGATTGACAGTTGAGAGGCGGGACCAAAGAGCCAAAGCTCAACCCCCGCAAGCACAAATAGGTGAGTACAAATAGGTGAGTACACACACACACACACACACACACACACACACACACACACACACACACACACACACACACACACACACACACACACACACACACACACACACACACCTACCCACAGGGACTCTATATATATTACTATGTTGCACTCTTGTGTACACTTACCCTCTGAGGTAGCCACCTTGAACTTGGTGAAATTGGTCAGATCCATTATAATTGTAACATGCATTTCGAGTTCATTTTTGTATTTCTTTCAGGTGAAGAAGAACCTAAAAAGTATAGAAAAGACTGGTCAAAAACATTGCTCAAAAAAATAAAGGTCTGTCACATGAATCAAAATTATTAACAAATTATTGATAGTTAACTAGAGAGTGTAACATCAGGGAAGATGTACACAACACCTATGATTAAGAGCACATTAACTACAGAGTTCTCACAGTGAAGGACAACATTCTCCAACTGAAAGCTATTCTAGATATAATCTCCATTTTTTGTGGGAATCGTATGACTAATAACAGTCTCGCAACCATCGTGTAACCGTTGTTATGATGGAAACTTCTCTGATTTCCTCGACAAACAACTGAAGAATCAAGGCTCATCCATCTGGAAACTATCCAATATCATATTTTTATTAATCGTAGCTATCAGAGGACCTAAATTATATCATAACCATCAATAGAAAAAGTTATAAATTAATAATATAATATATTAGCATATTGTGTATATATAGGCATAGGTTAGGTTAGGTGTTTAGGTTCTGTTGGCGATTATTTGTATTTGTAGTACGTGGGTGAAGCATTTACAGCAACCCGTCCTCGACTCAAGTCCATTACATCCAGCCGTCGCCCCCACAGACGCATTCATAAATTTTAACATGCTGTTCATTCAAAACAAGAATTTTCTCAAATATAAATTAATATTATAATATATTAGCATATTGTGCATATATAGGCATAGGTTAGGTTAGGTTAGGTGTTTAGGTTCGGTTGGCGATTATTTGCATTTGTAGTACGTGGGTGAAGCATTTATAGCGATGTGGTTCGAACGAAACTCGTCAGTGAAGCACTTGTTCCGGAAGTGTTCGAACGAAATCAGTTGTGAGTCGTGTGTAAACCGTTTTCCATTCATAAACAGGGGGTTTGGCAGATGCATGGAATCACTTTTTGATTTTTGTTTGGAGGACGGGCTAGTAGTTGGTTCGGTTCCTCGTGGCGGCCGAGCGAGGATTCACCCGCTGTGAACATGGCCTCAACATAGCACAACACAGTCTTACCAGCAAAATACAGGTAAAACACCAACCCGTCTCTTAATCAAAGGTTCCAAAAGCCACTCTATGTCATAGGTATTTATTCTCTCTCTCTCTCTGAATTAAATATACATAATATATGACTCAATCGATTATATCCGAGCTTTTCTCGAGACGTGTTTCAGTAGACGTGAAATGCTTCAAACACAGCACTTACAGCCCGTCCTCCAAACAAAGACCCTAGAGTGATTCCAT
Organism: Procambarus virginalis; assembly: GCA_020271785.1. NCBI lineage: Eukaryota > Metazoa > Arthropoda > Malacostraca > Decapoda > Cambaridae > Procambarus > Procambarus virginalis. The sequence continues at coordinate 16,865,594 of WNGS01009202.1, forward strand.
CCACCCGCCAAACCCCCTGGTTTATGAATGAAAAACGGTCAACCCGTCCTCGACTCAAGTCCATTACATTCAGCGGTCGACCCCACAGACGCATTCATACATTTTAACATGCTGTTCATTCAAAACGGGAATTTTCTCAAGTATAAATAAATATTATAATATATTGGCATATTGTGTATATATAGGCATAGGATAGGTTAGGTCAGGTGTTTAGGTTCTGTTGGCGATTATTTGTATTTGTAGTACGTGGGTGAAGCATTTATAGCGTTGTGATTCGAACAAAATTCGTCAGTGAAGCACTTGTTCCGGATATGTTCGAACGTCAGCAGTTGTGAGTCGTGTGTAAACCGCTTTTCATTCATAAACAGGGGGTTTGGCGGGTGCATGGAATCACTTTTGGATCTTTGTTTGGAGGACGGGATGAAAACGGTTTACACACGACTCACAACTGATTTCGTTCGAACGCTTCCGGAACAAGTGTTTCGCTGACGAATTTTGTTCGAACCACAACGCTGTAAATGCTTCACCCCACGTACTATAAATACAAATAATCGCCAACAGAACCTAAACACCTAACGTAACCTATGTCTATATATGCACAATATGCAAATATATTATAACATTAATTTAGATTTGAGAAAATTCCCGTTTTGAATGAACAGCATGTAAAAGTTTATGAATGCGTCTGTAGGGTCGACCGCTGGATATAATGGACTTGAGTCGGTGACGGGTTGGCACTTAACCGTTACTTTCATCTCGTCTAGGTTGCAGGTGTGTTGGTGAGTGATGGTGGTAGGCATTTGTATATGAATTATCTGACAGTGACAACGGGGGTTCTGGTTTGGTGTCGAGCTTAAGCACTTCAACACAATACTACACAAACACTGCCCAACCATCCATCAATGCTTAAACCCCGCTCTTGACACATGAACAAAGTAGACACAAAGTTTGGAGGCGTCATTCATCATTTCTCCCCAGGCTTGCTGATGGAAAACAATCAATTAGCAAATACCCTACGTGCATGCCGACAGGGTGGGAAAATGGAACCAGATAGCTTACACGAAATGCTGTTTTTGTTAAATATTTAACGCATATACATAATAATAATAATAATTTTTATTTACAAGAAGGAACAATGGGCTGGTCAGATTACATAAAATTAGCCTTTTTACAGTCTTGCAAAGCCGCTAACACGCATAGCGTTTCGGGCAGGTCCTTAATCTAACATATGAGGTAAAATGAAAAGGTACATTGTAGCAAAATTTTATATCAACATATAACTGCAATATAAAATGACAGAGGTGACTACACTGGTGAAGATATATGTTTTAAGTACTAATATTGGGGAAGTGGGTAGTACAAGATACAGTGTGAGTTTGAAGCACAAGGTAGGACACTATGAGCATGAAATTAGGTACTTTTTGGTTTTACTTTTGAAAAGGCATAGGTTGTACAATTTGTTTAATTCATTAAGGAGTGTGTGCCATAGACTGGGCCCTTTCATTTGCATGGAGTGTTTGCAGAGATTTAGTTTGGGGATATCAGAGATATTTATTTATGGCTCATGGGTTCTATTACACCTATAAAGGAAAAGTTTCAGATGAAGATTAGCATTTAGGAACAAGGTTTGAACATATAAAGAGCACGTGAGAATGTATGGAGAGTATGTTTAGCATGTTAAGGGACTTGAACAGAGGGGCTGTGTGTTGTCTAAAGACAGAGTGTGTTATATAGTTCTGATAGCAGATTTTTGCTGAGTGATGATGGGCTTAAGGTCATTTACAGTGGTTGAACCCCATGCACAGATACCGTATGCAAGACAGGTATAGATTAGCGTATTACTATAATGAAAGGAGAGCAGATTGGGGAACATAATAAGTGATTAGAGAATATACCAACCGCTGTCTTAGACATTTTTGGCTATGTGTTGTTTTTCCACTTTCCCTTTCCACTTCCGCCCACAGGATGAGTATAGGGTGCATAACAAATGAACTAAACTATTTTCGTTTAATGTAGACCCCCCCCCAGGATATGGTGGTGGAAAGGTTACATAGACAAGGAAAGTCAAGGATCTTGACCTCGGTGTAATTAATTGCAAATGGTAGTGAAACATTTACAATAGCCAAAAATTTGCATATTTACTGGCAGAATTTAAATGTGTTAGGTTGTACATTAGGAGATCGTTGTACTTCACAAAACCAACCCCGTGTTGTTATAACTAAGCAATATAGTGATGACTTACTCTAGCTGGGTAAAGATCCACACGAACAAGCACAACACACATGAATTATGTGCAGTCTACTGAACAGGTATTCTTCAGAAATCATAACTACTGCGGAGTACATTTACAAAATGGGTCTGTTGCAGGTTAGGTTCGGGCAATTTAGTACATAATTTTTGTGACGTTGTGACAGTTCGAGACGATGGGCTGCTCTTGTACTGATAACAGTCCACATCTGGACAATCGAGGGCTCAAGAAAGAAGGGAACAACCTAACCTAAACTCTCCTAGGCCTAGTAGTAGTTGTATGCACTACAATACCCTCGTGAGACGTAGAAAGCCTCGTGAGACGCAGAAAGCCTCGTGAGACGCAGAAAGCCTCGTGAGACGCAGAAAGCCTCGTGAGACGCAGAAAGCAACCCGTCCTCGACTCGAGTCCATTACATTCAGCGGTCGACCCCACAGACGCATTCATAAATTTTAACATGCTGTTCATTCAAAACGGGAATTTTCTCAAGTATAAATAAATATTATAATATATTGGCATATTGTGTATATATAGGCATAGGATAGGTTAGGTCAGGTGTTTAGGTTCTGTTGGCGATTATTTGTATTTGTAGTACGTGGGTGAAGCATTTATAGCGTTGTGATTCGAACAAAATTCGTCAGTGAAGCACTTGTTCCGGATATGTTCGAACGTCAGCAGTTGTGAGTCGTGTGTAAACCGCTTTTCATTCATAAACAGGGGGGTTGGCGGGTGCATGGAATCACTTTTGGATCTTTGTTTGGAGGACGGGCTGCAGAAAGCCTCGTGAGACGTAGAAAGCTTCGTGAGACGCAGAAAGCCTCGTGAAACGCAGAAAGCCTCGTGAGACGCAGAAAGCCTCGTGAGACGTAGAAAACCTCGTGAGACGCAGAAAGCCTCGTGAGACGTAGAAAGCCTCGTGAGAAAGTCTCATAAACAACCTATTCCTCTTTCTGAACGGATGACATTTTTTTACACAATCGAGCGCATCATAAAAATTGCGGTGATTCAGACAAACATGAGACATAGACAGCATCATGAGACATAGCCAGCATCATGAGACATAGACATCATCATGAGACATAGACAGCATCATGAGACGTAGACAGCATCATGAGACATAGACAGCATCATGAGGCGTAGACAGCATCATGAGACATAGACAGCATCATGAGACATAGACAGCATCATGCGCAGATACCATACGAGTTATGTGATGCGAGTATTTATGTGCAATAATGGTATGAGTTGCAATAGACGTATGAGTTGCAATAAGCGTATGAGTTGCAATAGACGTATGAGTTGCAATAGACGTATGAGTTGCAATAGACGTATGAGTTGCAATAGACGTATGAGTTGCAATAGACGTATGAGTTGCAATAGGCGTATGAGTTGCAATAGGCGTATGAGTTGCAATAGACGTATGAGTTGCAATAGGCGTATGAGTTGCAATAGGCGTATGAGTTGCAATAGACGTATGAGTTGCTACTTTAAAATACGATAACGGTTTTGGATATTTGTTGTAATTATCTTTTGTATACGTCCACAAGAATATTAATTGTTTTCTCTGTAGGTATAAAAATATTCTTTAGTCCTGTTCTCAATTTGCGTATTGGTTTCCTTTGGTCTACTAGGCTAGATACATTTGTATACAAATTATATTGTAGTTAGTCAAATCAAATTCAGCTTCGGCCTCACACGCGTGGGGTCCAGGGTTCGAGTCTCCTAGAGCCCAGGTGAATGGAAGGAATGGTCAATATTGCAGTTGAAGGCCACAATGCTAACACTGCAAACTAGACAATACCGAAACTATTAAAATATTGAAAAATATGGAGAATATTAATCCAGACAACTTCTTTAAAAGGTTAGATGTAATCAAATATGAAGTTATGGTGTTAAACTCAATAAGCCACAATATAGGACAGAAATCATGAGATGCTTTTTCACCCACAGGGTTATAAGCCCATGGAACCGCCTACCCGCCAAAGTGCTGTACCCAGAGTTTGTTAATGCAGGCTAGTATGGACTAGATTCTCATCTCATATTTTTCCTGATTCCATGCATGAATAACCATCCTGTGAGATAGATATATTAGATATACTAAGAAAATCTTCTTGATCTATGCTCTGTAATCCTTCATACAGAATAGCGTAGCGCACATAGGCAAAGTGACATCTTCAACATATGGGACGCTGGCAAACATTAGAACTTCGTTTAGGAACCTACACTGGGACTCATTCAAGGCAATCTACACAACTTTTGTTAGACCAAAACAGGAATATGCAACACCGGCCTGGAATTTGTTGCAACAAGATTAGTGCCAGAGCTATGAGGATAGGTTGAAGAAACTGGACCTTATAACACTGAAGGACGAAAAAGGAGATATGATCACAACATACAAGATACTGTGGGGAACATGCACGGTGGACAAGTGCAGCCTCATTAAATTAAGAGAAAATAGCACAAATGAAAGCTGGAAACACAAATGAGTGAAAGAAATGTAAGGAAATATTTACTCGTACCTTGTACGAGTGGTCAACAAGTGGAATGCATTGAGAGAAGTTGTGGAAGCCACCTCCATCAACAAACTTTTAAGGCAATCCTCGATATAGAATTCAAATGTCAGAATAGTTAAGCTATAACCCAACAGGTACAAGGCTAGTAGGCGGGGCATAAAAGCTAGACCTTATTTCCCCGTAGTCACTGATAGGTTAGCACAGCATATTGTTGTGTGTATCAAAAAATTGTAATAGAAAAAAGTCCTATGTGAGCACGAGGATTATAAAAAATTGCCCAAAAATTGCTAGAAGCTTTTATAAGTACGGATTCAGGCACAGAGTTGCATTATAGCCATTTTTACATTTATTCAAACTTCTAAAAAGGACAAAGTGAACTATACAAGACTGTATAAAATGTTTAGTATGCAACAACGGGGATCTGTGGACCGCAAGTCGCAGTTTTCTTTGATAAGGCAAAAGCGGAAATGAAGAGCGGAGCGCGCCCACGCTAGCGTAAACTACTGATAACTCCCGGCTTCCTCGGGGGAGAAAATGGTCCTGGGTGTTGCTGAGCCCTGCTGACGCTAAGTTTTGTTTGAGACTGATAGAGTTGGACGCTATCTGGAGCATGGCCGGATTCCTAGCAGTTCACACCAGGCCAAGACGCTGTGAAAAAGAAACTGGTTTTCTCACAACAAAAAATTTGTGTTATGGAATGCTTCACTTAACTTTTATTTTCAAGTTAAAAATTTGTATACAATGCACATGTCTAAATTAAAATTTTAGCCGTTTATTTAATACTTATATATTTCCCTATTACTGTATTCAAACAATTGCCTTACACAAGCCATTTTTTTGTAATCTACATCACTGGTAGAGTAGCAAATACATGAGAGTACTGTAGCACCTACATCAGCGCCGTTAGCGGATGTTGGTGCTACATCCGCACACTAACCCTAACCAATCACAAATAGCAACGTTAGTTTTAATATCGAAAAATGCAAGACCTTCCATGCGGGGCCAATACAAAGTAAAACTACTAAATAATCAACAGCATTACAGATTCAACAGAGCAGAAGTTGTTAAACACATTGGGCAAAATCTTACTGAATCAACCATACGAGTCATAAATACTCATACTCCGCCCAAGTAAAACAGAAACAAGCAACACTTAGTGGGTCAGTCAGAGGCTTAGGAGCAGCGCAGGAATTTCCCTCCCCCCCCCCTCCACCCAAAAAAAAAATTACCTTGCAGCAGATTGACGAAGAAAAGGCCCTTGGAGTCAGAATCCACCAATCACTGAAAGTTGTAAAAGTGGGAGCTGCAGTAAAAAAAAAAGTCCTATGAATAGTCAAACGTAATTTTGTCGTCAAGGAAAAGAAGGAATCTATGCAACTGTATAAATCTCTGGTACTTGGATTATTGTATCCAAAAAAGAAGACCTCATCTTTAGAGAGATATATCTGTTTTGGAGAAAGTTCAACGCCGGCCGACTATAATCATTCCTGAACTAAGCCGACTCTCACACCAGGAACGATTGAGGGCCACAGGACTAACAATACTGCAAAAAAGACATGACAGGGCTGATCTCACCGAAACTTTTAAAGTACTGAACAAATTGGAGGATATTGATCAGGAAAAATTTCTTCAAAAGGTCAGATGTAACGCAAACAAGGAGCAACGGTGTCAAGCTCAACAAGCCACAGTGTAGGACTGTGAACAGGAGATACTTTTTCACCCACAGGGATATTAACCCACGGAACCGCCTACCCGCCGAAGCTATTAAAGCCAAAACTCTGTTGGGTTTTAAAGTACAGCTGGAAAAGATCAAGGCAAATGGAAGGACCTTCGACAAGCCGCCGGCTTCCTGTCCTCGTCGAGGCCACTAGTGTTAGTAGCTCTTAGGTAAACTCAGTTAATTTCAAAATCCAGCTCAACAAAATCATCAGGACAAATATGGGGACCTTCGACAAGCCGCTGGCTTGTTGTCCTCATAGAGGCCACTAGAGAGATAGTGGCCCTCGGGTAAATTCAGAAACCTTTATAGGCAGGCATTAAGCCCATCATCAAAAGTATGGAAACACATGGCATATATATACACCGAGGTGTACTCTGCTTCTCGGTGTATGTACACTGAGAGTTTACTTTCGTCCCGGAGTATCTTCAGGATGAAAGTATTCTTGTTCCTTAGTTAATAAGCAATTGTACTCACCTAGTTGTGTTTTCGGGGGTTGAGCTTTGGCTATTTGGTCCCGCCTCTCGACTGTCAATCAACTGGTGTACAGATTCTGGAGCCTACTGGGCTCTATCATATCTACATTTGAAACTGTGTATGGAGTCAGCCTCCACCACATCACTGCCCAATGCATTCCATTTATTAACTACTCTGACACTGACAAAATTCTTTCTAACGTCCCTGTGGCTCATTTGGGTACTACGTTTCCACTTGTGTCCCTTTGTTCGTGCTCCACCCATGCTAAATAGTTTGTCTTTGTCCACCCTGTCAATTCCCCTGAGAATTTTGTAGGTAGTTATTATGTCTCCCCTTACTCTTCTGTTTTCCAGGAACGTGAGGTTTATCTCCCGTAGCCTTTCCTCGTAGCTCATACCTTTCAGTTCTGGGACTGTGGTGACCTTAATAACCCTTCAGAGGCTGATAGACCCTAAGCCAACACCAAACTTGCTGGTTAGTCAGTAATAATAATAATAATAATAATATGTTTATTCAGGAAAGGTACATACATAGAGAGATTTTACATAAGTGGATCAATTTCTAGATAGAGCTAGTACATACAATGCCTAAAGCCACTATTACGCAATGCGTTTCGGGCAAGAAAACATTAATATCTAAAACTTAATACTAATTGGACAAAAGAATAAAATGTTTTGAGAATAGATACAATTAAAGGTACAAAAAAAGGGGGGAACATGACTGAGAAGCAGCACAAATACAATATGTAGACAAACAGCGTTGAATAAAAAAAAAAAAAATAAGACAGGTTGACAAAGAGGGGTAAGGTAGGTTACAGGGAGTTTATCAGGTAGTGTTTAGTTTAATCTTAAACTGGTGGAGAGAGGTACAGTCTTTAACATGGTTGGGAAGGTCATTCCACATTCTGGGTCCCTTGATTGTAGAGCATTTCTAGTTTGGTAAGTCGTACTCTTGGAATATCAAAACTGTATTTATTTCTGGTGTGGTGCTCATGGGTTCTGTTACAGCTTTCAATGAAGCTTTTGAGGTCAGGATTGGCATTACAGTTCAACGTTTTATATATGTATAATACACATGAGAGAATGTGCAGTGACTTAATATCTAACATATTGAGAGATTTGAGTAGGGGACCGAGTGATGTCTGGGGCAGAGTTGGATTGTCCTAATAGCAGCTTTGTGTTGAGTAATTAGAGGACGTAAATGATTTTGGGTAGTAGAACCCCAAGCACAAATACCATTAGTTGAGATATGGATAGATAGGGAGTAATAGAGAGTCACCAGGGAAGGCGGTGGTACATAAATATCTGATCTTAGAAGAATGCAACAGTTTTTGAAACTTTTTTTGAATATATTTAGAAGTGTGTCCCTGGAAATTAAGCTTGTGATCAATGAGAACGCCAGGAAGTTATTTGCCATCTAATTTGTTACAAATTTGGGTATTGTTAATCTCGAGATTTATTGGTTAGAGGATTTATTGCCAAACAGAATGTAGAAAGTTTTGTCAATGTTAAGGGTGAGTTTGTTGGCAGTCAGCAAAGATGGACTTTATTAAGCTCGGTATTTACTGTGGCATTTAGAGCAAGGGGGGTCAGGACTGGAGTAAATGAAGGTTTTGTCATCAGCAAATAGAATTGGTCTAAATGGTGTTGGGAGGCATCTGGAAGGTCATTAATGTAGATGAGAAAAGAGGAGAGGGCCAAGTATACTGCCCTGAGGAACACCAATGTTGATGGGTAGGGTAGGAGAAAATGAATTGTTCACAGAAACATAATGGAGTCTGTCAGTAAGGTAAGATTTGAGGTATTCAAGGGAGGAGATACCTCTGACTCCATAATGATGTAATTTAAGAAGAAGGTTTGGTGGTTTCACAGTGCTCAAAAGCCTTACGCAGGTCTACAATTAACCCAACAGGGAATTTATTTTTATCAAGAGCTGCAAGAATTAAGTTAATCATACTAATAAGTGCATCGTTAGTTGTGCTTTTTTTAGGTCTGAAGCCATATTGGCAAG
>WNGS01009202.1:16875558-16890350 GCA_020271785.1 Procambarus virginalis
CACACTGAATTCGTCTTAATCAATGAGAAAATAATTAGATGCCTTGGAACGACTTCTCGAAGGCCCACCGCCTGGCTCTAATTAATTTGATGCTGTATAATTGTCTCTTCTTTTTAACCCACCCACTTAATTATGTATTTTATAATTAAAATGTATTTAAAATCTTGTTTCCAATACAAATGATAAAATGAATGAGTTTTCATAAGTATAGTCATAATAATTTTGCCGATATTCCTTTAATGTTAATGACAATAGTTGTACGCATTAAAACAGCTCCAAACGCTTGATTATTCCCAGGGTTTGGTTAGCTTTTGTGGCTGCTGCTCCTACCTGTTGTGTAAGTTTCATCGAGCGCAAGTTTCCTGCCCTAAACGCTTTGCGTACTAGTGGCTTTAGGCATTGTATGTACTAGCTCAATCTATAAATTCATCAATATCTGTATCACCCCTTGTATGTATGTGCTTTACCTAAATAAACATTTGAATTTTTTTAATTTGAATTGACTCCAAGGTCATTTTCTTCGGCAATCTGCTGTAATGTAATGTTATTAATTTGGTAGTTGTGGCGTGGGTTGTCATGCCTCACATGCAAGGTCTTGCATTTGCCAATATTCAAAAGCATTTGCCAGCCTTCTGATCATTTGTGGAGTTCATGTAAATCTCTTTACAAGGCTTCAATATCATTATAATTTCACACGTTACAGTACCATAAAACTTTGTATCATTTGCAAATTTGATGATGTGGTTTGTAATATTCTCATCTGTGTCATAATTGTATATGACAAAAAGGGTTGACCCCAAAATGGACACCTGTCGTATACCACTTACCACATTTCTCCATTCAGATTCATTCCCATTTAAAATTTATAAGTCTCTGGTGCGGCCCCCTTTGGATTACTGTATCCAAGAATGAAGACCTCATCTTAAGGACGACGCAGCTGCTCTGGAGAAAGTGCAACACCGGGCAACAAAAATCTTTCCAGAGATAAGTCAACTCTCGTACCAGAAATGATTGAGGACTACAGGGCTAACACTGCAAAGCAGACATGAAAGGGCAGGTAATGAAAAGTTTAAAATACTGAACAATTTGGAGGATGTTGCTCAGGACAATTTCTTCAAAAGGTCAGATGTAAGAGAAACAAGGAGGAGCGGTGTTAAGCTCAACAAGCCACAATGTAGGACTGATGCAATCAGTCCTACATTGTAAAGACATGCAATTGTATATTGTATGTCTATGCAATTTTACAGATATGCAATCAAGTATAGACCCAGAACTTAACCTCTTATCCAGTATCTATGACAATCATCACTTTAATGCTCAGAATTGCAGATATTATACAGCACATTTGCTGTGTACACCAGTTGATTGACAGTTGAGAGGCGGGACCAAAGAGGCAAAGCTCAACCCCCGCAAGCACAATTAGGTGGGTACATGATGTAAACAATGTATTAACACATAATCCCAATGTCTCTGTAATTAACTTGAATGTAAGATCTCTAAGCAAACACTTTGATGATATTAGTGCCTTGATTCAGACTGTTGACAACAAATTCTCTTTTGTTATACTTACTGAAACGTGGTTAAAAGAAGATACTACTCAACTCTTTAACATGCCAAACTACTCAGCAATTCACAACTGTCGACCAATTCAGAGAGGTGGTGGTACTGCTCTTTACTACCACCAAGAACTGACATGCTAAATAGTAATTAGAACTAGAGACTCCCGTGGGGAGTATATCTTTGCCTGTTTCAGAGTCAAGGGTGCCGAGTCTGCCCTGACTGTGGGAGCAGTCTATAGAATTCCTAACACTGATATGTCCGAATTCAACTCTAACCTTAGAAATCTAATACTAGATAACAGACTGAACAAAAACCATCTAATTATTGCAGGGGACTTTAATATTGACCTCTGCGAGCATGATAACCCTCCTGCTGCTAGTTTCCTCAACTGTGTGAATTCCTGCTTCCTCATATCCTTAATCACTAGACCTACTAGAATCACTGATAGTACTGCCTCTGCTCTTGACCACATCTGGACTAACATAACCTCTCCACTTACTTCAGGATAATCATTGATAGGACCACAGACCATTACCCCACATTTATCCTAACCAACATTAATAAACCACCTCTAGATACAAGGAAGATAAGCTTTAGGCTGTACAATGAAAATTCTTTAAGTAACTTTATTGCTGCTGCTGCTAATATCATCTGGGAGGCTGAATTTGGTGATGTAGTGAACATCAACCTAGTAGTGCAACATTTCTTCAGAAAACTCTGAATCTTTATAACTCCCACTGTCCAATGCTAACGAAACACGTTGCAAATAAAAGGTTAAACACCCCATGGCTTACAAAGGGTATAATTAAATCTATTAATAAGAAACATGACCTTCAGAAGAAGTATAGGTTAGGAGTCGTCTCCAAAGAATTTTCAAAGATTTACTCATCAATGCTGTCTAAAATAATTAGAAGAGCCAAAATAAAATACTACGAAAATAAATGTACCCAAATTAAGGGCAACATTAAGAAAACATGGAGCACTATCTCCCAAATATTAGGATCAAAAAAGATTTGAATAAAAAACCAATTCTCCTATCCAATGACGATGGTGTGCTTTCAGCCTCAGACACTGCTTTTGAATTCAATAGGTTCCTTTCATCCATTGGTACATCCCTTGCTCATGATATTCCATCCTCACTCACTAATATTAAAGACTACCTTACAGGTAACTATCCAGAGTCTCTGTATCTAACTCCCGCTACTTCTTCTGACGTTAATGACGTAACCCGTTCCCTTAAAACTAAGTCAAGCGCCCTTGATGAGATACCATCTCTAATTTACAAAAAAAGCCTCCAGATTTCTAGCTCCTGCCATCCCATTGCTCTTCAACAAATCACTTGAACTCCAAAGCTTTCCGGATATTCTAAAAAAAAGCGAGTAACCCCATTCCACAAATGTGGTGATCTCACTGATGTCAACAATTACAGACCTATATCAATTCTGCCAACTGTGTCAAAAATATTTGAAAAGCTAATCTACAAGCAGCTTTTCTCATATCTTGCCAAACTCAATATACTTAGCTCTTGCCAATATGGTTTCAGACCCAATAAAAGCACTATTACTTATTTATACTTATTAGTATGATTAACTTGATACATGCAGCTCTTGATAAAAATGAGTTCCCTGTTGGGTTATTTGTGGACCTACGTAAGGCTTTTGACACTGTCAGCCACCGAAACCTTCTTAAATTACATAATTATGGAGTTAGAGGTCACTCCCTGCAATACCTTCAATCCTACCTTACTGACAGGCTCCAGTATGTTTCTGTGAATAATTCCATTTCTCCTACACTACCCGTAAACATTGGTGTCCCACGGGGCAGCATACTTGGGCCTCTCCTCTTTCTCATCTACATTAATGACCTTCCAAATGCCTCTCAACACCTCAAACCAATCTTATTTTCTGATGACAACTTTCACTTTCTCCAGTCCTGACCCTCTTGCTCTAAATGTCACTGTGAATACTGAACTAAATAATGTCCATCTTTGGCTAACTGCTAACAAACTCACCCTTAACATTGACAAACCACTACGAGCTCACCATAGCCCGTACTACTTGGATATTTTTGTTCCAGGTAGCGAATCTTTAACAACAACAACAACAACAACATTGACAAAACTTTCTATATTTTGTTTGGTAATAAATCCTTAAATTAAATTAATCTAAGAATAAACAATATACAAATCAGTAGTAAAGTTGATGGTAAATTCCTTGGTGACCTCATCGGTAACAAGCTGAATTTCCAGGGACACATTCTAAATATGTCAAAAAAGTTTCTAAAACTGTTGGCATTCTTTCTAAGATCAGACAAGACCCCCTTGCTCTAAATGTCACAGTGAATACTGAGCTAAATAAAGTTCATCTTTGACAAACTGCCAACAAACTCACCCTCAACATTGACAAAACTTTCTATATTTTGTTTGGCAATAAATCCTCAAATCAAATAAAACTCTGGATAAACAATACCCAAATTTGTATCAAAGTAGATGGCAAATTCCTTGGCGTTCTCAATGACCCAAAGCTGAATTTCCAGAGACACATTCTGAATATATCAAAAAAAGTTTCAAACTCTGTTGGTATTCTTTCTAAGATCAGATCTATGTACCTCGCCCTGTCCTAGTGACGCGATTACTCCCTCATCTATCCTTATCTCAACTATGGTATTTGTGCTTGGGGTTCTACTACCCAAAATCATTTACGTCCTCTAATTACCCAACACAAAGCTGCTATTAGAACAATATCTAACTCTGGCCCCAGACAGCATGCACTCGGTACCCTTTCTCAAATCTCTGAATATGTTAGATATTTAGTCACTGGATATCCTTTCATGTGTACTCTATATATTTAAAACTCTGAATTGTAATGTCAATCCTGACCTTAAAAGCTTCTTAGAAAGTTGTAACAGAACTCATGGGCACCACACCAGAAACAAATACCTATTTGATATTCCAAGGTACGACTTAATCAAACTAGAAATGCCCTACAAATCAAGGGACCCAGAATGTGGAATGACCTTCACAATCATGTCAAAGGCTATACCTCTCTCAACCAGTTTAAGATGAAAACTAAGTACTACCTAATTGACCCCATGTAACATACCTTACCCTGAAATGTCTACCATCTCTTACTTTTTTTTAAACAAGGCTGTTTGTTGACCAACTTGTTTATTGGCTGTTTTCTACCATGTTCCCCCTTTTTATCTTTTATTTTTTTCTTTCAACGCAATCTATACCTTAAGCTCAATCTATTAAGTTTTAGTCTAAGTATTTTTCCCCCACCTCACCTTGCCCGAAACGCTATGCGTACTAGTGGCTTTAGGTATTGTATGTAGTAGCTCTATCTATAAATTAATCAGAATGCTTGTAACTCTGTATCTATGTATGTACTTTTCCTAAATAAAATATTATTATTGATAACAGATGCTTTGTCACCCACAGGGTTATTAACCCATGGAACTGCCTACCAGCCGAAGCCGTAAATGCCGAAAGTCTGTTGGATTTTAAAATACAACTCGAAAAGATCATCAGTGCAAATGGGTGGACATTTGACAAGCCGCCGGCTTCCTGTTTTCGTCACTAGTGAATAATAATGTATGAAACAAGCTGTATCGAAATGTGCCCTCTAGTTGGGCAGTATACGAAATGTGCTCTCGAGTTGGGCAGTATACGAAATGAACATAAACAAAGAGGCCCGGGTCACGGGCGATATTCTGGGTGTTGGAAGGTATCGTCCTCTGATCAAATCACACATGATCACATAGACTGTTGAAACAATCTATCCTTTTCCCAGTAGTAGAGTCGGGTGTCTATGTCTGTTCTGTAGTAAAGGCCCAGCACAGTACAGTCCTAGTGGGGCCTCACCAGTGCTGGATATAGCTGAAGAATGATTTTTGTGCTGCTATTGTAGATGCTTCTTATAATAACACTCATTAATACAGTATGTACAATAACACATGCTTAAGACATTTAAGACAGTATGTACAGTATTTAAGACATACAGCCTCACCTCTGTCAATTTATATTGTAGTTATATGTTGATATAAACTTTTGCTTCAATGTATCTTCTCATCTTACCTGATCGTGTTAGATTAAGGACCAGCCTGAAACACTGTGCATGTTAGTGGCTTTGCAAGAATGTAAAAATACACCAATATTATGGAATCTCACAAACCCATTGTGCCTGCTTGATGGGGTTCTGAGAGTACCTTCTTGTAAATAAATTATTATTAATATTATTATAATACACCTGTAGTAGAAAGTACTGTATGATGAAAAGTATGTTACCTATGGTATAAATACTTGCAAAATCATATAAAATCATCTTGGAACATTGATTGCAAACTTATCTTATATTTCAGGGTATAAAATGGAAGACAACATCTAGAAGAGCACCTGTCACTTTAAGTGTTTTGAGGATATGTTCTCATGGACTCCATCTACATTCCAGCCATCTTGAGTTGATTTTTGGGTATTTACACCTAAACAATAAGTGCATTCCTCACCTTTGTAAGATTGTTAGTTACTTTAATTTTTAGCTCTTATTTATATATTCTAAATGTTGCAGATTGTATGTACAATTTAAGATCTATGTTTACAAAATTAATTAAAATGATAACTTTAAATTTCATTTGTAACTTTTAGAATGTGCACTAGGGGCATGCTAGAAAAATACATGTGTGCTATGTTTTAAATAATGAACATTTCTGTATGGGCTGAAGATTGTTACTTCTCTTTGGAAATTATTTACAGGAGTTGACAAAAATGTGGAAATTGGCACACATAAAGAAAGCAGTTCCACTTGCTTCCTTGGGATGGCTCTATCTTGTCCAAGGAATCCCATATGGCCTTCAAGACAAATTCATTCCTGTCCAACTCCGATCACTTGGATTGCAGTATTCAAGGTTAGCAAGCTATTTTACCTGTGCTTATTTTTAACATTTGCTCCTTTTATCCTCATGCCTTTATTTTTTAAACTCCAGTAAGAAATAACCATGCTCTAACTACAATAAGCCATGATGGAAACGACTTGTTTATTTTTTGATTAGGAAAAACAGTCCCCAATGTTCATGGTTAATGCCATTCTTTCAACTACAGACTAATTGTGCAGCACCAGCAGCCAGCTCAATACTATGTAATCACTGTAACATCCATCATTCATAGCCTCATACTGGGTATTTAGAAGGTTTCAGTGTTTTTCCACCACTTCTCTTATCATCACTGCTCTTCTTTTAGTTACCTGGTTGATACCTGGTTGATGGGGTTCTGGGAGTTCTTCTACTCCCCAAGCCCGGCCCGAGGCCAGGCTTGACTTGTGAGAGTTTGGTCCACTAGGCTGTTGCTTGGAGCGGCCCGCAGGCCCACATACCCACCACAGCCCGGCTGGTCCGTAACTCCTTGGAGGAATAAATCTAGTTTCCTCTTGAAGATGTCCATGGTTTTTCCGGCAATATTTCTTATGCTTGCTGGGAGGACGTTGAACAACCGCGGACCTCTGATGTTTATACAGTGTTCTCTGATTGTGCCTATGGCACCCCTGCTCTTCACTGGCTCTATTCTGCATTTTCTTCCATATCGTTCACTCCAGTACGTTGTTATTTTACTGTGTAGATTTGGGACCTGGCCCTCCAGTATCTTCCAGATGTATATTATTTGATATCTCTCTCGTCTTCTTTCTAGTGAGTACATTTGGAGAGCTTTGAGACGATCCCAATAATTTAGGTGCTTTATCGCGTCTATACGTGCTGTATATGTTCTCTGTATTCCCTCTATTTCAGCAATCTCTCCTGCTCTGAAGGGGGAAGTGAGTACTGAACAGTACTCAAGACGGGACAGCACAAGTGACTTGAAGAGTACAACCATTGTGATGGGATCCCTGGATTTGAAAGTTCTCGTAATCCATCCTATCATTTTTCTGGCTTTTCTGTTTTTCTTTCTGGCTGTTTTCTGGCTGTGTGACTTTTTTTTAGTCACACACACACAAACACACACCATGATCTGCTTCCATGTCAGAAATACAGTAATATTATTGTAGTACCAATGCTATGCTTCTCTTCCAGCCACTCATAACCCCCCCAGGCCTGATCACATTTCTCTAATAACTAGGCCTTCTTATTCACTGTAATAAAGATCATCTTACCCTTGCCTGATTTAATCATTCTATTTTTGCCAGACAACATAACTTCAACCTATAAGGAATTATGCAGATGACCACCTACATTCTGGACACCTCCAGACTGAAACTGGCCAGAAAACCTGATGTTTTCTCAAAGGTGGTTTGTCATCCTGAAAATCTAATGAAATTTTTGTTTTCTCACCACTATGAGGAAGTTCTGATTTGCTTGCAGAGTTGAAGACTATTGATGATAGTGCACAGTTATTAGATGATATGGTAGGTGGATGTTTATGGTATGAGGGTGTTTGAAGTGAAGATTGAAGGTGATGGGGTACCCTTAGGTGTTGAAGTTCTTGTGTCTTCATGTGATGGTTTTTGGTTGTCAGGGACAGGAAGCCTGTTCTTAGGTTTAACAACATTCCCCTTGGCTAGTTACAGACCTTCTCAGTATGTAACCCCACAACATTTGTCTAATACTCAGGTACCTATTGACTGGTAGGTGAACAGAAGAATCAGGTTTAAGGAAACATTTTGCAAATGCTTCTGTCCTCCCATGGTTTGAACTTGGTTGTGAGCTGGTTTTCATAGACCTTGCAAAACCATCTTCAATTGAAAGTTGCTTCATGTCCTGTGTTAGTGTGTGCAAAAAGCTGCACATACATTCCATTCACCTGAGCTCTAGGAGACTCAGGCCGCAGACCTCGTGCATATGAGGCTAAAGCTCTATCGAGCTTGTTAATTTATGTTTATGAATGTTTATTTCCATGGATGCATATGCATGTTGTAAAAGTTCATCATCTTTTAAGTGCCAAAATCACTGCGACCTGTTTTTATTTCTTCGTCCTGGTCTTCTTCCCTCCTCCTCCTCCTACGTATTCTCTTACACCTGATGTCTCTGTTTGCCTAGCAGTAAATAGTTACTTCTGTTAGGTGACTTGTGTCATCCTGAGAAAGATCGGGAATTGATTAAGGCCCCCCCCCCTCCCTTCCCATGCCTAATACGATTCCTTTCCCTGGCAATGGAGAAACCTTCATTCAGCCATTATATGCACCATCATTAATATCACTTTAGTCACCCATTAACCCAATACTTCTCATACATGCATTACTCTTCTTACTGTTGTATATAAAACAAATTCACAGCATTAGGCAGAACTGCATTAGCTTCATTCATACTCATCACACTTCAGAACACTTCTTTATTAACTCTTATTATATGCTTCCCCCAAGATTAAAAATGGCCACATACACCTTATAATCTTTCTTACATGCCTTCTCTGTAAGCTATAACAGTGGAAATATTTAATCCCCAAACCCTTTTCCGTCTTGGAAACAACTTTAATCCTTTCCTCAAATGTACTCTTTTTCAGTGTTTCCTTATTAAAAATACTATTAGTGCCTTGGATTGCTAAAGGCTTATGGGCACCCATAGTGGAGGTATGGGGTGGGAGACATCGCTGGCTGGTGTGCTCCCTTCTCGCCCTAGCTGGGTCTTCTTATGCAGGTACATGTTCATTGCATTTTACACTTGTTTTTATAAAATCTTGATTTATTCTTGACAGTTTCAGGATCAGGGTAGGCCTTATAATTATTATTTAATGCACTTGTGTACATGATGCAGATCCTAATTTGCTGAAGATCCCTTTGACAGAAAAGCTTAAGGAAAATCTACAAATATGTGAGAAAAGTATTTGGTAACTCAGTATTCCATTTTTATATACAGTCTATAATTACATTTGAATTTTGNACCTGCAGGCACACTCAACAGTCATCAGTCAGTCTGCAGGCACACTCAACAGTCATCAGTCACCTGCAGGCACACTCAACAGTCATCAGTCATCTGCAGGCATCACAGTCATCAGTCACCTGCAGGCACACTCAACATCATCAGTCACCTGCAGGCACACTCAACAGTCATCAGTCACCTGCTCACACTCAACAGTCATCTGCAGGCACACTCAACAGTCACCTGCAGGCACACTCAACAGTCAACAGTCACCTGCAGGCACACTCAACAGTCACCTGCAGCACACTCAACAATCATCAGTCACATCCTATCAGCTCACCAGCGCTTATCTGCTCCTGTGGGTCAATGCACCACTGTTATTAAGGTGCTCTCTCGTTCGCTTTGCCCTGATATATATATCCAGCTTTTCCAGTTATTTTGATACAATTTATAACTTTTAATAGTCAAAAGAAGGTGTATTAATTGCTTTACCATATACGAGTGTAGTGGTAATGATTAGTTGTTGTTGTTATAGATTCAGCTACTCGGAACAAGTTCCAAGTAGCACGGGCAATGGTGAGCCCGTAACTTAACTGCACAGGAGCGGTGCCGTCGGGATGATTACTACAGCACCTCTTTTGTACCTTACAGATGTGAGCTGGTGCCAGGCTCAGCAGTCAGCGGGGTGTGTTGCTTTTATCCTGAATTGGTCACGTGAGGGGAGAGGAGGTAGTTATCATCGCATGAGGGACTCGTCAATGATCTCATTCATTGCCTTAAAACAACGCAGCGTTCCCGCCTCGCAAGCCGGACACAGCAACACGTCATGTCTTCAAGGTTGTACTCAGAAACCTTCCCTCTGTCAGTCTGACACGGTGTAATCCATAGTTCTAAATATTGGCCCGAGGAGCCAGTTTATTGGGCAGCGTCACTCATCCTGTGAGTGGACATAACACTATAGCGTAACATATGGGCAGCGTCACTCATCCTGTGAGTGGACATACACTATAGCGTAACAGTATTGGGCAGCGTCAATCATCCTTTCACATAGCAGCATGTACAACACTCCCCAATAGGAAGAAAACCCGCTGGGTTGTTCATCCTGTCACTTGTACCCAGACACAGCTGGGACTTCCTTAATGTCTTAAAGTGAACAGCTTATCGAACAAGAACATTAACATTTGTCAACCACTACAATTTACGTTATCTTGTGGGTGCAAAATGGTGCTTATTGCATTAAACTACTAAGTTAAACACACCAAGTTACTCACACTTTAAAACTACTTTGCTGCTGATAGCTGAAATGTCTTCAAGACACCAGGTAGCTGCAGATATAAATGTATGCCTTTAATTGAGGCATAAATTTAGATCCGGGCTAATAGATCCGCAACCTGTCCTCCACTCAAGTCCATTACATCCAGCGGTCGACCCCACAGACGCATTCATAAATTTTACATGCTGTTCATTCAAAACAGGAACTTTCTCAAATATAAATTAATATTATAAGATATTAGCATATTGTGCATATATAGTCATAGGTTAGGTTAGGTTAGGTGTTTAGGTTCTGTTGGCGATTATTTATATTTGTAGTACGTGGGGTGAAGCATTTACAGCGTTGTGGTTCGAACAAAATTTGTCAGTGAAGCACTTGTTCCGGAAGTGTTCGAACGTCATCAGTTGTGAGTCGTGTGTAAACCGTTTTTCATTCATAAACAGGGGGTTTGGCTGGTGTATGGAATCAATCTTGGGTCTTTGTTTGGAGGACGGGCCGTTTCATTCATAAACCAGCCCGTCCTCCAAACAAAGATCCAAAAGTGATTCCATCCACCCGCCAAACCCCCTGTTTATGAATGAAAAACGGTTTACACACGACTCACAACTGATTTCGTTCGAGCACTTCTGGAACAAGTGCTTCACTGACGAGTTTCGTTCGAACCACATCGCTATAAATGCTTCACCCACGTACTATAAATGCAAATAATCGCCAACAGAACCTAAACACCTAACCTATCCTATGCCTATATATGCACAATATGCTAATATATTATAATATTAATTTATATTTGAGAAAATTCTTGTTTTGAATGAACAGCATGTTAAAATTTATGAATGCGTCTGTGGGGGCGACGGCTGGATGTAATGGACTTGAGTCGAGGACGGGTTGCATAAACAGGGGGTTTGGCGGGTGCATGGAATGGATTTTGGGTCTTTATTTGGAGGATGGGTTGATTGATGCACGATGCACGGGGGTGGGGGCGAGGGAAGCCGAAACCTTGGTTAATTGTTACCATCAAAACTAATAGATCTACAAGATGGTTCGCTTGGCTTGTTAATTTGTTTAACAGTTATAGTTATGCACAATGTGGAATTTTGAAATCTCTTCTGCCAGTTCAAGGTGTTTTGTAAGCCATTTGAAAGCTTGTTGGTAGTAGAGTCATTATTATTAAATAGAGAACAGAGGGAATACATCCAGTATGCGAGAGGAATGCATTCATAATTTTAAATTATTTATTAAATTGTTTACTTTGGCGATTTGTTTTGGCTTATTGAAACTCTCACTGTCACTTGGTCCTTAATGAGACCCATAAGTATGTAACCGAATAGTTCAATAAGCTTCTTGTTATTTATAATAACATATATCAACAACGTTGTATATAAACTAGATAAAATATTGACTTACATTAAAGTTTTCGTCTTGGTTTCAGCAACTTTCAACTGTGGCTGGGTG
Organism: Procambarus virginalis; assembly: GCA_020271785.1. NCBI lineage: Eukaryota > Metazoa > Arthropoda > Malacostraca > Decapoda > Cambaridae > Procambarus > Procambarus virginalis. The sequence goes on from WNGS01009202.1 coordinate 16,887,686, forward strand.
CGGTGCTGGAGGATGGTCAGCGGGTCATGTACAGAGTGACCACACTTCTGTACCAGGGCGGGCGTCTCAGCCCTGATCGCTACTGGCAGAAACGTTTTGGCAGCGACCTGACCTACAAGAAGCATTTCAATCCAGACCAGCGACTATTATTGGACTCCTGTGACTGGCCTGGATGTTATGATATCGACACTGCAGCCGAAGTCTTTGACATAAGTTTACATTGGGCGGTGCAGCAAAAGCTGTGTGGACTGAATCCCTCCATGCCACTTTATAGAAATTTAGCAAATCTTGTAAAAATAAGGAATAACGCTGTTCATTACCCTGATCAGTCTGGGATTTCTGGCGGTGAAGTAAAAGAGAAGCTTTATGAGCTACTGGAAGCATGCACACTTGTCTTAGATAGTTTAGAGGACTATGTTGGCACGGATCTCAGCAGCACTAAAACAGTCTTGCGCAAGAGCATTAACAAGAGATTATATGAGTTGTGTGCGTCCCCAAGCATGAGCGCAGCTCGACAACTGACTCGGGCAACAGGCGGAGAGGAGCTCAGCACTATGGGGAAGGTGGCCGTCACCGTCGGCGTGGCGGGAGTGGCCGTCGTGGCAGCTATGGCCAGTCATTTCTCAGATGAAAACAAAAGTCGAAAGGATGAGTCCAATAAGAACAAAACGTCAAGTAACAAGGAAGAATGTAGCGTAATGTGATCAGTGATAAGTGTTTTTCTCGCACTGGGCTCGACGGTAGAGCGACGGTCTCGTTTCATGCAGGTCGGCGTTCAATCCCCGACCGTCCAAGTGGTTGGGCACCATTCCTTCTCCCCGTCCCATCCGAAATCCTTATAATGACTCCTTCCCAGTGCTATATAGTCGTAATGGCTTGGAGCTTTTCCCCTGATTGTTCCTTTTCCTTCCCTAACCCAAATGAATTTTTCATGGATATGATACCAACATCAAATCATATATCAGACGTCACCCTATCCCCACTGGATTTTGAAGAAGCCATAAACAGTATGCCTATGCACTCCGCACCAGGCCCGGATTCTTGGAACTCCATATTCATCAAGAACTGTAAAAAACCACTATCGCAGGCCCTTCACATTCTGTGGAGACAAAGCCTAGATACTGGCGTTATTCCTGATATACTAAAAACAGCAGAGATAGCACCACTTCATAAAGGAGGAAATAAGGCAGAGGCAAAAAATTACAGACCGATAGCACTAACATCGCACATCATAAAAATTTTTGAGAGAGTGCTAAGAAGTAAGATCACAAAATACATGGAATCACAGCATCTCCATAACCCCGGACAACATGGTTTCAGAACAGGGCGCTCTTGCCTGTCGCAGTTGCTGGACCACTATGATATGGCATTAGATGCTATGGAAGACAAACAAAACGCTGATGTAATTTACACAGATTTTGCAAAAGCTTTTGATAAATGTGACCATGGTGTTATTGCCCATAAAATGCGCTCAAAAGGAATTACCGGAAAAGTAGGCAGATGGATCTACAATTTCCTGACCAACAGAACCCAATGTGTAATAGTCAACAAAATAAAATCCAACCCGTCAACCGTTAAGAGCTCAGTCCCCCAGGGTACTGTGCTTGCTCCAGTACTTTTTCTCATCCTTATATCGGACATAGACAAGAACACAACCTATAGCACTGTATCATCCTTTGCAGATGACACTAGGATCTTCATGAGAGTAGGCAACATAGAGGACACGGCAACCTCCAGTCAGATGTAGATCAGGTCTTTCTATGGGCTACAGAAATAATATGGTGTTTAACGAAGACAAGTTCCAGCTCATGCGCTATGGAAAAAATGAAAATATAAAAACTGAAACCACGTACAAAACTCAGGCAAATCATAACATAGAACGAAAAGGCAATGTAAAGGATCTGGGTGTACTTATGTCGGAAGACCTTACCTTTAAAGAACACAATAAAGTAGCCGTCACAACTGCAAGAAAAATGACAGGTTGGATAACAAGAACTTTTCACACTAGAGATGCTATACCGATGATGACACTTTTCAAAACGCTTGTGCTCTCTAGAGTGGAGTACTGCTGCACAATGACAGCCCCTTTCACTGCGGGTGAAATTGCTGACCTGGAGAGCGTGCAGAGATCCTTTACTGCTAGAATCCACTCGGTAAAACATCTAAACTATTGGGACCGACTAAAGAGCCTAAATCTGTATTCCCTTGAGCGCAGGCGGGAGAGATACATAATAATTTACACGTGGAAAATATTAGAGGGGCTGGTCCCAAACCTGCACACAGAAATAACATCACATGAGACCAGAAGACATGGCAGGATGTGCAGAATACCCCCGTTGAAAAGCAGAGGTGCAACTGGTACTCTGAGAGAGAACTCTATCAACATCAGAGGCCCGAGACTGTTCAACACGCTTCCACTACACATAAGGGACATAACTGGCAAACCCCTCACAGTGTTCAAGAGAGAACTGGATAAGCACCTCCAAAGGATACCTGATCAACCAGGCTGTGACTCATACGTCAGGCTGCGAGCAGCCGCGTCCAACAGCCTGGTTGATCAGTCCAGCAACCAGGAGGCCTGGTCGATGACCGGGCCGCGGGGACGATAAGCCCCGGAAGCACCTCAAGGTATCCTCAAGGTATCAAGGTATCCATTATCAATAGA
>WNGS01009202.1:16899533-16909634 GCA_020271785.1 Procambarus virginalis
CGGGCATGAATAGCCCGTAATTAATGGAAGATATTTTTGGAGTGAATGTGATCTTTGGTCATAAAATGATATACTGCATGCTGTGCTCGCATTTAAATTGTCAGTCTATGGCTGCTATCGCGGGTGCTTGTTTGTGTTGCAGCTGACCATAAATAATCATCATTGGAGTTGCTTAACATTAATAGCCCAAATTAGCCCAACTTAAATTAGCCCAAAAAATAGCAAGTAGCGAAATTAAAAATTTGGGAGCGCGGGGCTCTCAAAAGTAGCCCAATTCGCTATTTGTAGCCCAATCTGGCAACCCTGGTTTGAGTTACATCTGACCTTTAGAAGAAATTTTTCGGATCAACATCCTCCAAATCGTTCAGTATTTTAAAAGTTTCAAAAAGATCCGACCTGGTTTATTGTGTTGTTAGCCCAGTGGCCCTCAACCGTTCCTGATACGTGAGTTGACTTAGCACTGGAAGGATTTTGTGTCCCTGTGTTGCACTTTCTCCAGAGCAGCTGTATTTGTGCTTCTGAAGACATGGTCTCCATGCTTGGATACCGTAATGCAAATGGGGGCGCACCAGAGACTTATACAATTGAATCACTGCCTTCTTTTACTTGAAGTCAAAGGTACTCTTGATTATTCCAAGTGATTGTTTAGCTTTTTTAACTGCTGTTCCTATCTGCTGTGCAGCTTTCATTGATTGGTGGATATTGACTCCAAGGTAATTTTCTTCATCAATCTCCTGTAATGTAATGTTATTAATTTGGTAGTTGTAGCGTGGGTTGTTATGCCCCACATGCAAGGTCTTGCATTTGATAATATTAAAAAGCATTTGCCAGCCATCTGACCATTTGTGGAGTTCCTGCAGATCTGTTTGTAAGGCTTCAACATCATTATCATTTCCGGCTTTACCATAAATCTTTATGACACTGCAAATTTGATAATGTGGTTTGTAATATTCTCATCTATGTCACTGATGTATATGACAAAAAGGGTTGGTCCCAAAATGGACCCCTGTGGTACCCCACTTACCACATTTCTCCAATCAGATTCATTTCCATTTAGCACCTTCTCTTTGTTTTCTTTTTTTTTATCCTTGTCTAGTATTCTTCTATTTATTCAATGTGCCTGTAATTTCTTTACCAGTTTATCATGTGGTACCTTATCATAATTGTAGCGAGTAAACAATATACTCGCTCCAATTTCTCATTAGCTTAATGGCAACTCTCATTAGCACTAATGATGAACTCAAATCTTTTTCCCTAATTACAGTTAACATTCCTTCCAACCTATTGGAGGATAATGAGATGAGTGTAGTCCAATCATATAAGCAATCAAGAAGCGAATAACTTTAAAAACATCATCACCAAAAAACTCTCACACCCTCAACAAAGCCTACCTACACCAGAGAATAGCTGAAGGCTCGCCCTCTGCAACATGGTATCTTCAGGCAACTAAATTAGAAAGGTTAAATATCCCAAAAGGAATCCACAGGAAATAGCAGTTAGGTTTATATAGACTACGTCTAGGTTACAGATGCAACTGGGAGATTGGTGAACCCCGACAGAGAGAGTGCATCTTCTGCCAAACTGTCACAGAAAAGCCATTACTTCACTATCTTCTAGAATGTGAAGCAACCAACGACCTTAGAAGAGCTTTAAGAGTTCCTGAATCTTGCTGTGGCCACCCTGAAGCCATCAACAGAGCCACTCTCCTGGTCAACAAAGGTGTCCAGCAGCTGGACGCCCTCATAAGACTGTGAAGCAGTATCCTCCCCCGCGATAACAGCTCGATGATTAAATGCAATCTCAGAATAATGAAAAGAATTACGGAGAAAAAAAAATTGTACCACTTACGGGCTATTCATGCCCGTGCCACCTCTTGGGTGGCTTAATCTTTATCAATCATCAATCGATAACTTTAGGGTTACGGGCTATTCATGTCCGTGCCATCTCTTGGGTGCTTAATCTTTATCAATCGAATAACCATCAGTATAATTTCCACAGTTCCAAGGTTCCAAGGGGTTTCCTAGGTTCCAAGGGGTTGTCATAGCCAGGGGTGGTAATGGGGGACGAGCTCCCATGACCTATAAAATGCTCCTATACGGCATGCGTCTCCATAGCCTCTGACAACCAAGTCCAACTCCTGGCCTGCACGGGTGGCTTAGTCTTTAAGTCCGGCGGAACTGCTTTTAACCGACAGGAGAACGGGGGAGGGCGTGCCTCTGGCGCCTTAAAACCAGCTGCTCCGGGTGTAGATGGGACTCGATAGCCTGGGAAGCAGCCCATCTAGGGAACGAAAACCCTGATTTTAAACCTCCGCTGCCTTGCGGCCATACTCCTTTTTGGGAAAGGCTTCAGGAGTTAGCCTCGAGGAAAAAATCCGGAGTTGGAGCCCCTAAGGCAGTTCGTTGTTGACGTCGACCTCGTTCCTGCTGCTGTCTGTCTGACGTGACGTTTCTGGAACCATGTATATTGGCATTTGCCTTTCTATGGATAATTTCAGCAACGTGGAGAGGGGGGACCTGCTGCATGGTCTATGGACAGCTTCTCCATATCTAACTACCAGGCTTTCGTCTGTCAGGGCGCAACTCCCTAGTCTTCCGAGACTGAAGGATGCCTACTATACAAATTTCCACAGTGATTCAGTTAACTTCAGTACAACGCTTTGGAGTTACCACACACCTCTTCAAACCTCAAGAATGTAGCACACGGTGTATGCAGTTCTAATTGACGTTAAGGCGCTCCAACTTCGACACAGAGAAGACAACAGGCTACTACCGCATCGAACTGTCATGCTCTCGGCTTCATTCATCATCGAGTTCAGACACTCACCGTTCCGCATCAAGCCGCCGCTCTCTTCCGCATCAAGCTCCGCAACTCCGGCCTCACTCAGCTCTCTGCTCTGCTCCAAGTTTCGTCTCAACGTCTACGACACTGCCAGCAACCGACTGCTGTAACTAACACTACTAAATAATATAAAAACTTACTATACACTGTGTATCTAATTTACCCAACAACGTAACATAAACATACGTACACAATCATAATTTATTTATTTATTTATTTATTTATTTATTTATTTATTTATTTATTTATTTATATACAAGAGGTACATTGGGTTTGTGAGCATACATAGCATAGTACAGTACTTACACTCTTGTAAAGCCACTAGTACGCGCAGCGTTTCGGGCAGGTTCTTAATCTAAGAGATAATTTTAAGTAGGTAAATTCTATCAGAATTAATAAAATGATAACAAATCATTGCAAGAAAAAATGAATCATAATTGAAAAATAAAAATAATCAGAAAAAAATAATCATAATTGTTATCATAACGAACATGATTTAATTTGCTTAGCTAAACGTTTGAGCCCATAAACACATGGAAATAAGCCTGTGTAACCTGTCTGCTACCATTTATAGCCTAGTAATCAAAAGGCATAATAACCGACATAGAAAATGGTCAGTCGAGAGAAGGTATGATAGTTCTGCCACATGTTGAAGATGTCGCCACCTGTTGGGTGGACCCAGGTCTGAACACGGCAGGTTGGTATTTGCGTTAACTGTCTTAGAGTAGCCATGGCTAGTGATATAATGTTAATTTGACCTTTATCGGCCGTTTTAGGGAATTTAGTTTAACATCTCTCTGTGTTAAGTACTACACAGTTTATGTAAAACTGAATACTCATCTTTTTATGCCCGAAACACTGTGCATAATTTATTTGCTTTATAAAATATACAAATACTGTACCTATTAAGTAACCACTGTAATCTGATCTGTATCTTTCCCAATTAAATATTTATTAATTCCATCACAGCACTTATAAAGTAACTGATAAGTGCTGTAAGAGCGTGTATAGCCCACGACTCCTGATTCAATCCTCCATTGTATAAGTTCGGATGTCATTTAGTTGCTAAATGTGATTCGCGTTTCATAGAATACGTGATGTAAAACACCACCACTCAACCCACAAGTGTGTTTGTTGTGACAACAGTAACTCAGGCAGTCGTCGGGAGGAGGAAAAGGTGTATAGAGGCGTGGAGAACAAAGGACGAGAACTTTATTGACGTTAATTGACGCCAATACATGCAGGTTCTTCGCTTAACCTATTAGGGAAGGATTCCTGGACGCCCCATAGTGTACCGCCTCGTACTAACTGCAGGTGAGAAGTATCCCATGGTGTAGGGATTATCCTCTACCGTGGTCCCGGGTGTTTCCAGTGGTGATCCTCCCTCCCAGGGTGTACAGGTGATCCTCCATCCCAGGGTGTACAGGTGATCCTCCATCCCAGGGTGTACAGGTGATCCTCTCCATCCCAGGGTGTACAGGTGATCCTCCCTCCCAGGGTGTACAGGAGATACTCCCTCCCAGGGTGCACAGGAGATACTCCCCCTCAGAGTGTGCAGGAGATACTCCCCCTCGGGGTGTACAAGAGATCTTTGCAGGGCGGTCAGTCTGGGACGTCCCTTCCCCCCCTCGCAGGACTGTCTGGGACGACGCCCTCTCCCAGGAAGGTAGGTCTTGCCTGGGATATGAGTCCTAACAAAACAAAACTTCCGTGGGATCGTCTTGTAGAGCACATACACCTAGGCTGTGCGGTCCGTCTGACCTCGAAGATCAAAAAATCAAATAAAAAAATAACCAGGTATTATCTGGTATTATTATTTATTTATTTATTTATTTATATACAAGAAGGTACATTGGGATTGTGAGGATACACAGGATAGTAATTACAATCTTGTAAAGCCACTAGTACGTGCAGCGTTTCGGCTGAGTATTAGTATTCGTATTATTAGTATTATTATTATTATTATTATTATTATTATTAGTATAGTAATATTATTAGTATTATATTAGTAGTATTAGTATATTAGTATTAGTATTATTAGTATTCTGTATTATTATTATTATCAGGTAAAATATGATAACATTCCGACGCCCCGTTGCCAAAATTTCCACGGACCGACATCACATTTCCTAGGCTTGGTGTGCACATTAGCGGATATGACCGCACGATGCAGTGTGATAAACGAAGTGTCACAAAAGGACAATTTGCTGATAGGAGAAAATAAGCCGAATGGTTCAGTTGATCGTCTCCCTTCACTGTTTATATACTAACAAGATGACTGCCACAGTTGCTAATATAAAAAGTACATTAGAATACAACCGCATATTCGTGATTTTCACAGCAAAATGGACCAATAGATGTAATCTATGTATTGGTTATCGTTTTCAATATATATATATATATACTGTAATTGATGTTTGTAGAGTGTATACCTTGAGTATACCTTGAGGTGCTTCCGGGATTAGCGTCCCCGCGGCCCGGTCATCGACCAGGCCTCCTGGTTGCTGGATGATCAACCAGGCTGTTGGACGCGGCTGCTCGCAGCCTGACGTACTAGTCACAGCCTGGTTGATCAGGTATCCTTTGGAGGTGCTTATCCAGTTCTCTCTTGAACACTGTGAGGGGTTTGCCAGTTATGCCCCTTGTGTAGCGGGAGCGTGTTGAACAGTCTCGGGCCCCTGATGTTGATGGAGTTCTCTCTCAGAGTACCAGTTGCACCTCTGTTTTTCAACGGGGGTATTCTGCACATCCTGCCATGTCTTCCGGTCGCATGTGATGTTATTTCTGTGTGCAGGTTTGGGACCAGCCCCTCTAATATTTTCCATGTGTAAATTATTATTTATCTCTCCTCTCCGCTGCGCTCAAGGGAGTACAGATTTAGGCTCTTTAGTCGGTCCCAATAGTTTAGATGTTTTACCGAGTGGATTCTAGCAGTAAAGGATCTCTGCACGCTCTCCAGTCAGCAATTTCTCCAGCTTGAAAGGGGCTGTGAAAGGGGCAGTGTGTGTAAATAAATCCAATAACGTGAAAGCTTATCTTGCCAGTACCTTTAAGTACGCAACATACAACGCGAGATGATAACGATTCTTTGAACAAAATTATAATAGTTGAATCGGTACACATTCATCAGAGTTAGGAAAATAGCAGCGCCACCCAGGCAGCTCCTAAGATTAATTCACTAGTGTTTATTTCAAACCACTTTAGCAAATCTCAATAGAATTTATTGTGAAATAGTTACACTGAACTAATCCATATTATCAGGTTTCGAAGATAACGCAGCATGCTCCTAACGATCCCCACTTCCCAGTCACGTACCACAGGTGTGGGATGTGTGCACGTGCCCGCCTGTATGTGCGTGTCCTCATAATACTGCTCTCGCAGGTGTACACCGTGCCCCGCTCCTGTGCCAGGTAAGTTACGGGCTCACCGTAGCCCGTGCTACTTGCAACTTGTTCCGAGTAGCTGAATCTGTGACAACAGGTGTACACGTGCTGCAGCACCCTCCTCAACTCGTTTTCTGCGGAGCCATATTTGAAGTTTACATATTCATGGAGGTGTGAGAGTGAACAACTGGAGGAAAGTTAGTAAACTTGTGTGTATTACTGTCACCTGCACGCACACTCAACAGTCATCAGTCACCTGCAGGCACACTCAACAGTCATCAGTCCCCTGCAGGCACACTCAACAGTCATCAGTCACCTGACGCACACTCAACAGTCATCAGTCACCTGCAGGCACACTCAACAGTCATCAGTCGCTGCAGGCACACTCAACAGTCATCAGTCGCCTGCAGGCACACTCAACAGTCATCAGTCACCTGCAGGCACACTCAACAGTCATCAGTCACCTGCAGGCACACTCAACAGTCATCAGTCACCTGCAGGCACACTCACACAGTCATCAGTCGCCTGCAGGCACACTCAACAGTCATCAGTCACCTGCAGGCACACTCAACAGTCTTCAGTCGCCTGCAGGCACACTCAACAGTCATTAGTCACCTGCAGGCACACTCAACAGTCATCAGTCACCTGCAGGCACACTCAACAGTCATCAGTCACCTGCAGGCACACTCAACAGTCATCAGTCATCTGCAGGCACACTCAACAGTCATCAGTCATCTGCAGGCACACTCAACAGTCACCTGCAGGCACACTCAACAGTCATCAGTCACCTGCAGGCACACTCAACAGTCATCAGTCATCTGCAGGCACACTCAACAGTCATCAGTCATCTGCAGGCACACTCAACAGTCATCAGTCACCTGCAGGCACACTCAACAGTCATCAGTCACCTGCAGGCACACTCAACAGTCATCAGTCACCTGCAGGCACACTCAACAGTTATCAGTCAGTCATCTGCAGGCACACTCAACAGTCATCTGCAGGCACACTCAACAGTCATCTGCAGGCACACTCAACATTCATCAGTCACCTGCAGGCACACTCAACAGTCATCAGTCACCTGCAGGCACACTCAACATCATCAGTCAGTCTGCAGGCACACTCAACAGTCATCAGTCACCTTCAGGCACACCCACAGTCACATCAGTCAGTGCAGGCACACTCACACAGTCTCAGTCACCTGCAGGCACACTCAACAGTCATCAGTCACCTGCAGGCACACTCAACAGTCATCAGTCACCTGCAGGCACACTCATCTCTCTGCAGGCCACTCAACAGTCATCTGCAGGCACACTCAACAGTCACCTGCAGGCACACTCAACAGTCAACAGTCACCTGCAGGCACACTCAACAGTCAACAGTCACCTGCAGGCACCTCAACAATCATCAGTCACATCCTATCAGCTCACCAGCGCTTATCTGCTCCTGGGTCAATGCCCCTGTTATTAAGGTGCTCTCTCGTTCGCTTTGCCCTGATATATATATATCCAGCTTTTCCAGTTATTTTGATACAATTTATAACTTAATAGTCAAAAAGAAGGTGTATTAATTGCTTTACCATATACGAGTGTAGTGGTAATGATTAGTTGTTGTTATAGATTCAGCTACTCGGAACAAGTTCCAAGTAGCACGGGCAATGGTGAGCCCGTAACTTAACTGGCACAGGAGCGGTGCCGTCGGGAATGATTACTACAGCACCTCTTTTGTACCTTACAGATGTGAGCTGGTGCCGGCTCAGCAGTCAGCGGGGTGTGTTGCTTTTATCCTGAATTGGTCACGTGAGGGAGAGAGGAGGTAGTTATCATCGCATGAGGGACTCGTCAATGATCTCATTCATTGCCTTAAAACACGCAGCGTTCCCGCCTCGCAAGCCGGACACAGCACACGTCATGTCTTCAAGGTTGTACTCAGAAACCTTCCCTCTGTCAGTCTGACACGGTGTAATCCACAGTTCTAAATATTGGCCCGAGGAGCCAGTTTATTGGGCAGCGTCACTCATCCTGTGAGTGGACATAACACTATAGCGTAACAGTATTGGGCAGCGTCAATCATCCTTTCACATAGCAGCATGTACAACACTCCCCAATAGGAAGAAAACCAGCGGGTTGTTCATCCTGTCACTTGTACCCAGACACAGCTGGGACTTCCTGAAATGTCTTAAAGTGAACAGCTTATCGAACAAGAACATTACATTTGTCAACCACTACAATTTACGTTATCTTGTGGGTGCAAAATGGTGCTTATTGCATTAACTACTAAGTTAAACACACCAAGTTACTCACACTTTAAAACTACTTTGCTGCTGATAGCTGAAATGTCTTCAAGACACCAGGTAGCTGCAGATATAAATGTATGCCTTTAATTGAGGCATAAATTTAGATCCGGGCTAATAGATCCGAAACCTGTCCTCCACTCAAGTCCATTACATCCAGCGGTCGACCCCACAGACGCATTCATAAATTTTTACATGCTGTTCATTCAAAACAGGAACTTTCTCAAATATAAATTAATATTATAATATATTAGCATATTGTGCATATATAGTCATAGGTTAGGTTAGGTTAGGTGTTTAGGTTCTGTTGGCGATTATTTATATTTAGTACGTGGGGTGAAGCATTTACAGCGTTGTGGTTCGAACAAATTTGTCAGTGAAGCACTTGTTCCGGAAGTGTTCGAACGTCATCAGTGTGAGTCGTGTGTAAACCGTTTTTCATTCATAAACAGGGGGTTTAGCTGGTGTATGGAATCAATCTTGGGTCTTTGTTTGGAGGACGGGCCGTTTCATTCATAAACCAGCCCGTCCTCCAAACAAAGATCCAAAAGTGATTCCATCCACCCGCCAAACCCCCTGTTTATGAATGAAAAACGGTTTACACACGACTCACAACTGATTTCGTTCGAACACTTCCGGAACAAGTGCTTCACTGACGAGTTTCGTTCGAACCTCATCGCTATAAATGCTTCACCCACGTACTATAAATGCAAATAATCGCCTACAGAACCTAAACACCTGACCTAACCTATCCTATGCCTATATATGCACAATATGCTAATATTATAATATTAATTTATATTTTAGAAAATTCTTGTTTTGAATGAACAGCATGTTAAAATTTATGAATGCGTCTGTGGGGGCGACGGCTGGATGTAATGGACTTGAGTCGAGGACGGGTTGCATAAACAGGGGGTTTGGCGGGTGCATGGAATGATTTTGGGTCTTTATTTGGAGGATGGGTTGATTGATGCACGATGCACGGGGGTGGGGGCGAGGGAAGCCGAAACCTTGGTTAATTGTTACCATCAAAACTAATAGATCTACAAGATGGTTCGCTTGGCTTGTTAATTTGTTTAACAGTTATAGTTATGCACAATGTGGAATTTTGAAATCTCTTCTGCCAGTTCAAGGTGTTTTGTAAGCCATTTGAAAGCTTGTTGGTAGTAGAGTCATTATTATTAAATAGAGAACAGAGGGAATACATCCAGTATGCGAGAGGAATGCATTCATAATTTTAAATTATTTATTAAATTGTTTACTTTGGGATTTGTTTTGGCTTATTGAAACTCTCACTGTCACTTGGTCCTTAATGAGACCCATAAGTATGTAACCGAATAGTTCAATAAGCTTCTTGTTATTTATAAAACATATATCAACAACGTTGTATATAAACTAGATAAAATATTGACTTACATTAAAGTTTCGTTCTTGGTTTCAGCAACTTTCAACTGTGGCTGGGTGCGGTGCTGGAGGATGGTCAGCGGTCATGTACAGAGTGACCACACTTCTGTACCAGGGCGGGCGTCTCAGCCCTGATCGCTAACTGGCAGAAACGTTTTGGCAGCGACCTGACCTACAAGAAGC
>WNGS01009202.1:16909734-16927756 GCA_020271785.1 Procambarus virginalis
AGAGAGAGAGAGAGAGAGAGAGAGAGAGAGAGAGCTCTCTCTCTCATCTTCGAGACACTAATCTGATGCCTATAACCCAATAAAAAGTGATTTAATTAATAATCGCATATTAGTTTTCCATTGGGAATAAAGTATATTCTATCCTAAGTAGTATTGTATAAGGAATAAGCTGAGCCAGGAGCCAGGTGTGTGGCAGAGCCTTGACATAGTCTCGAGGGGGAACACAGCCGTAGCTGCGTCTTGAACGACCTTGTTCCAAGCGGGAGTCATTTAGGAATGAATAATAGCTCTTGGAGTGATGTTCTTAAGAATGGCGCAACCAGAAAGAGATCCACCCTATTCTGGCTGAGCGCCTTGTGTTGTGGATGCCGCCTTTTGCGTGTCCACAAAGTTGAGACAAGTGAAGCAAAAATTGACATAATATCTACTTAAATTACAAATTTGAAAATAATTTATACCAAATTAACCAAATTATTTTAGCCCATTCTTCCATTAGTTTCATGCCCTTTTCACAATAATTTCTACCCATTTTCCGCCACGAATTTCAAGGTGTAATCACAGTTTTCTCATTACACACAGAAACTTCGGTTTCAACTCTTTTTTTTTTTAACCATGTCGTAGCTCAGTCTATTAAGGCAGCGTCTGGGATGCTCCCGGACGCAGGTTCGAATCCTGGTCACGGCTCTTGTGGATTTGATCAGCAGTTTTCTCTCTCTCTCTCCCCAGGTATGTCGAGGCAGGCGCCAGCGTCAGGTACAAGGGCGCTAATTACCAGCTAGAACGTGAGTAACGAAGGATTTCGCCGGCTTTATTTACTGCCATTTGGTTAGATTAGGTGAGTAACACCCGGACCGTGTAAAGCTTACTCTAGGGCGTGTAAAGCTTACTCTAGGACGTGTAAAGCTTACTCTAGGACTTGTAAAGCTTACTCTAGGACGTGTAAAGCTTACTCTAGGACTTGTAAAGCTTACTCTAGGACTTGTAAAGCTTACTCTAGGACGTGTAAAGCTTACTCTAGGACTTGTAAAGCTTACTCTAGGACGTGTAAAGCTTACTCTAGGACGTGTAAAGCTTACTCTAGGACTTGTAAAGCTTACTCTAGGACGTGTAAAGCTTACTCTAGGACGTGTAAAGCTTACTCTAGAACTTGTAAAGCTTACTCTAGGACGTGTAAAGCTTACTCTAGGACGTGTAAAGCTTACTCTAGAACTTGTAAAGCTTACTATAGGACGTGTAAAGCTTACTCTAGGACGTGTAAAGCTTACTCTAGGACTTGTAAAGCTTACTCTAGGACGTGTAAAGCTTATTCTAGGACGTGTAAAGCTTACTCTAGAACTTGTAAAGCTTACTATAGGACGTGTAAAGCTTACTCTAGGACTTGTAAAGCTTACTCTAGGACTTGTAAAGCTTACTCTAGGACTTGTAAAGCTTACTCTAGGACTTGTAAAGCTCACTCTAGGACTTGTAAAGCTCACTCTAGGACTTGTAAAGCTTACTCTAGGACGTGTAAAGCTTACTCTAGGACTTGTAAAGCTTACTCTAGGACGTGTAAAGCTTATTCTAGGGCGTGTAAAGCTTACTCTGGGACTTGTATTCCTCACTGGGAAAAAGGGAAGTTACCCCTAAGCACTTCTACTCAGCGTTTGGACTTAAAGAAATTAGCGCCTGGAGGCGCCATTAGCGATGGGGTCATTTTAAGACTAGTGTTTGGGTGTATATTCAGCGCTGAGATATTGGGCAAGGTAAGACCTTGGACGGGTCCCCTGGACTTGGAAAGTACGGTACGTGGTCCAGATAAGGACGTGCGTTCGTGATGACGTATCTCAAAGATGGCTGTGAGATTCTCGGGGGGGGGGGCCAGATTCACGAAGCGGTTATGCAAGTACTTACGAACCTGCACATCTTTTTTCAATCTTTGGCGGCTTTGTTTACAATTATTAAACAGTTAATGAGCTCCGAAGCACCAGGAGGCTGTTTATAACAATAACAACAGTTGATTGGCAAGTTTTCATGCTTGTAAACTGTTTAATAAATGTAAACAAAGCCGTCAAAGATTGAGGAAAGATGGACAGGTTCGTAAGTGCTTGCGTAAACTGCTTCGTGAATTTGGCTCCGGGAAATTAGTACGTTTGTGTCCAGCGCTGTGACATCGACACGTTAGAAGCTTTTTTGGGGAGGTGCGTTTAACACTTTGGAATGACGTCAACAGGGACATGAACTCAGCGCTCAGCACATGTTATTGTGTATGTGGAGAGAACATTCGTGTGAGGGCTGAGTGGTGTAGATCAAGAGCACCGACGCGCTGTGGGAGTCAGGAATTATAACCTTGATTTAGCGGAGAAATGTCACGAATTGGCGTTAGATTGTTTGCAGGCCCGAAGTAGCGTCATTGGCTGAGCGCTGAAGTCTTTTAATTCTGAACTTGTTGGCAGGTTAAGCGCGCTCTTTTTCTTCCTGCTACAGCTCGCCTGACTTCTTCTTTCATTGACTTACATTCTTGTACAGCCACCAGCACGCATGGCGTTTCGGGCAGGTCATTAATCCTATGTTTTTCTTTCCCCCTCCGGAATACGACCCGCCAAATCGTTTAACAATCAGGTATACCCATTCACTGCTGGGTGAACAGGGCGTACAGTTAAGGATTGCCGCAGGGTCAATCTTCCCTGGCCAAGGATACGAAACCCAAGTCAAAGCGCTTGCCCAAGCGCCGGGCGAGTGTCTTACCACTGCGCCACGGGGGGTAGGGACGGCTTGTTTTGCTTGTCTTGTTATGCAAGCTTTTCCACAACTCACTTTAAGTTTTACCAGTTTTTCCCCTGGAACACAACTCGCTAAATCAATTAACAACCAGGTCTTCAAGTGCTGTTAGGTGGGACAAGGGCGACGATTGGATGATTGATCATCCAATCAATTGGCCAGAACTCAAGTTGTCAAAGTTAGGACATAAAGTCACATCTGGGACATGATCCTGGACAGAAACCATTCTAGGGGGATGTTGCATTTAAGATACAAAGCCCTCCCCCCCCCCAAAAGACGTTTTTAAAGCTATATTGAGTTTTGGTCATGTACGATAGGTGAAGCCTATCAAGTGAAGCCAAGTTGTAAACACAGTCGACTTTTGAGAATAGTCCAGGACGGACCGAAACGTCGTCGTCCCTTCACCTTCTAGTGTGTGGTCTGGTCAACATGTAGGATATTTTGTGTGTTGGGATTTTTTTTGTAAGCCTTATCAAGGATATTTCTTGCGTCGTGTCATATATGGTGTGTCTCATATATATATATATATATATATATATATATATATATATATATATATATATATATATATATATATATATATATATATATATATATTTCGTACCTAGTAGCCAAAACGCACTTCTTGGCCTACTATGCAAGGCCCGATTTCCTTAATAGGCCGAGTGATTTTCTCTTTTTTTTCAATAAAATTTTTCCAATTAGTTTATTTTAATTATTATTAATATATTATATTAAGAACATAAATTATTGACTTAGCTGTGTTAGTTAAGGTTAGATTAGGATTGGTTAGGTTCGGTCATATATCTACGTTAGTTTTAACTCAAATTTAAAAAAATAACTCATACACAATGAAATGGATAGCTTTATCATTTCATAAGAAAAAAAATGAAAAATACATAAATTCAGGAAAACTTGGCTTATTACGCAAATTGGGTCTGAGTACTGCATTCTGACTACTAGGTACAACATATATATATATATATATATATATATATATATATATATATATATATATATATATATATATATATATATATATATATATATATATATATATTGGTAGCAGTCTTTCTTGTAAACATATGTTGTTGAATATGACCGAAAAGGTAAGATTAATAATTCTAACACGAATCTTCTCAATATTTCTTATGTTTTTCTTCACTGAAGGTGGTATTAAAAAATAAAAATTCTCCGAAATTCATTTTTTAATTGTCTGACGCCTGAACGCGTTTCGTAATTCGTATTACATTTTCAAAGACATAATTTACATACAAATTCTTCGTAGTTGTGCTCTGTTGGATGAGGTGCCTCATCCAATAGAGCATAAGTTCTATTGGATGATTGGATGAGGTTCTATAGAGCAATAGAACTTCTCAATTCGGTGTCCGTCTCGCGTCTCTAATGTGTTTGTTGTCCTTTAACCTACAAAATAACTTTTTGTATATTGAGATTAAAAACATGGGGTTTGGATCGAGTCACTTCGCAAACAGAATAATTTAAATAACATGCACGAGCCTCTGCCTTTGAAAACAGAATCATTACAGGTTCACAGTTTTGTGACTAAAATGATTTTGATGTCACAACATTTGTGCTCAGGCTTTTTTTTTTCATTTAACATCCTTTTGATCGTCGATTTTGCAGAATGTTTCGATTAATTCGCTGATCGGTTATGTCTGCATGTATGACTGTATATGGGGGTTATGTATACATGCATGGGTGTATATGTATACTTGTGGCTTTCTAATAATTTTTGAAATTTTTATCAAATTACCCGAAGAGCTAAGATGAGATGAGATTGTTTGAAATTTACCCAAAATTGGTTGAAAAGAATAAAATGAATAATAATGATATAATTATATTATTATTATTATTATTATTGATAGACCGAAATCACGTTATTAGTGATAGATTCGTGAACAAATCGCACCTGAGCCGTGATAAGGGTTCGAATCTGGGTGTTGTGGGGTGCAGTAGTACTCCAGGTTGCAATTCTTTTGACCATGTCGTGGCGCAGTTGACCATTGCGCGATTCTGAAAACACCCAGTGCATAGGTTCGATCCCTCATCAGGGCTCCTGTAGATCTAATTATCATTATTGATGTTATTACTGTAGATACACGTTACAAAGTAAATTACACATCATGTTGTATTTAAATACATTATAATTAAAAAGAAATACAGCAAAATACATTAATAGTTATACAAGCCGTTATATTAAGAATGAACTACAGGCTTCGTTCTTCGAAACGGCTTTGAGGAGTGTAATTATTTAGAAGATTTTATAAATTTAGGAAATGTAATTCATCCCATCGTTTTATTCCGGTATAAGATACATACTGAAATGTATCTTGTAATTCTCTTAATTGTGATACGTGTTGGGGATACAGTTCATATTTTAATTCAACATAAATGGGTACTAATGCATCTTAGCCAAAGTTTTATATAGTGAATGAATAATACAAAGACTGTGTACTGTATACTGATAATAATTTGTGTACTGTGTACTGATAATAATTTGTGTACTGTACTGTGTACTGTGTACTGATAATAATTTGTCATACATTTATTCTGTTATTTATTATTGACTTTTCTCTGTATATATCTGACTTTATTTGTCAAACTCCACGATTTCCTGTTAGAGAAAAAATCACTTCATGTAAGTCAGTGACTTGGCCTATTTCACTGTAATTACAGCTTACATAGTAATTACTGAAATTATCCTTCTGGAAATCATTTTAATATCTTTGCTTATACCTCAACTATTTCTAGTGATGGTAATACTCTTTAGCATTGTTAATTCTTTATGGTTTGTCAATTCCTTTCTCGTTGAGGTAATTATAATATGACTGTGGTAATATTATTTTTGTTAATATTTTCATATTATTTTTGTTAATATTTTTAATGCTTGGGGTAACAGCTATATTATTTGTAGGAAATATATTATTTGCGATAATAACTATTTAATGATTATATTTAATTAAAAATGTGTCTTGGAAGTGGATAAATCTGAATTATAATTTAGGTTTTCTGTGTGCGTGTATTACCCCCCCCCCCAACCAACCAATTTGCATTTAGGGTGAAATTAGAGTAATTGACTGATTGGCTGCCACAGATAAATCTTTCAGATTTTGGAGAATATATTCATTAATAATGATAGAATTATGAATCAGGGTAATTAGCGGTATCTGTAGCTCGCTTTTACAATCAACAATTACCAAAAGGGTTCAGAAAAGAGCATTTCAATGGGTTTTACTGTCAGTTGGGGGAAGCTGTCAGGGGGGAGGGGCTGTCAGGGGGGGGGCGGTTAGTGGGGGAGAGGGGGGGGCGGTTAGTGGGGGAGAGGGGGTGCACACAAGGGCACTTGACCTGTTCATTACTCCGTCAACTGAAGCAAGGACTAAAACAGTGTGTTTGACATGTCACAAACACATTGACGTTTGTTTGAATTCGTGTACTCACCTAGTTGTGTGTGCGGGGGTTGAGCTCTGGCTCTTTGGTCCCGACAAAGTCGTGTGTGTGAGTGTGTGTGTGTGTGTGTGTGTGGTGTGTGTGTGTGTGTGTGTGTGTGTGTGTGTGTGTGTGTGTGTGTGTGTGTGTGGGGCATTGACGGAAATGAGGTCAGGTATAGTAGATTTGAGGAGAGAGAGAGAGAGAGAGAGAGAGAGAGTAGATGGTTTCTCTTTACAAACATGACTTCCGTTGTGTGAAATAGTTGTTAATGAGAGAGAGAGAGAGAGATTACCTTAATGACAGTGGGAAGATAAGCCAGGTATTAGGCCCTTGCAAAGGGCCATACCAGGGCGAGGGACCTGAAAATGGTCTATAATGAGATGGGGGGAGCAGGTGGCTGTGTGTGTTCCCACCTAGTTGTACTCACTTAGTTGTGTCTGCACGATCGAGCATTGACTCTTGGATCCCACCTTTCGAGCATCGGTTGTTTACAGCAATGACTACGGTCCTATTTCCCTATCATACCTAGTTTTAAAATTATGAATAGTATTTGCTTCCACAACCTGTTCCTTAAGTGCATTCCATTTTCCCACTACTCTCACGCTAAAAGAAAACTTCCTAACATCTCTGTGACTCATCTGAGTTTCCAACTTCCATCCATGTCCCCTCGTTCTGTTACTATTCCGTGTGAACATTTCGTCTATGTCCACTCTGTCAATCCCTCTGAGTATTTTATACGTTCCTATCATATCCCCCTTCTCCATTCTTTTTTCGTGTGTGTGTGTGTGTGTGTGTGTGTGTGTGTGTGTGTGTGTGTGTGTGTGTGTGCGTGTGTGCGTGTGTATCTGTGTGTGTGTGTGTGTGTTTTTCCTATTTCCCTATCATCTCTACTTTTAAAATAATGAATAGAGTTTGCTTCTTTAATTCATTCCATTTTCCCACTATTCCGCTAGATGAAAACTTTCTAACATCTCTATGACTCATCTCAGTCATGAACAGTTCCTCTATTTTTACTTTGTCAATAACCCCCCCCCCTCCGAAGTATTTAATACGTCAATATCATGTCTCCCCCTAGTTCCGTTTTTCTAGCATCGTCAGGTTCAGTTCTTTCAGTCTCTCTTCATATCCCATTCCTCGCAATTTTGGGTCGAGCCTCGTCACAAACTTCTGAACCTTTTCTAGTTTCCTTATGTATTTATTTGGATGGGGCATCCATGATGGGGCTGCATACTCTAAGACTGGTCTCACGTAGGCAGTGTTAACTTGCCCTAAATGCCTCCTTTTTTAGGTTCCTGAATGATGTTCTAACTTTTGCCAGTGTAGAGTACGCTGCTGTCGTTATTCTAATTATATGTGCTTCAGGAGTTATGTTAGGTGTTACCTCCACTCTCGGCTCCCCTTCTTGAGTCGTCACAGAGAGGTAGTTTTCCTTGATCGTGTACTGTCTCTTTGGTCTCCTGTTACCTGGTCCCATTTCATCAGTTAACATTTGCTTGTATTGAACTCCAGTAGCCATTTTTCCGACCATCTCTGCAACTTCCTTAAGTCCTCTTCGAGTATCCTACAATCCTCATCTGTCACAACTCGTCTCATTAATTTCGCGTCATCCACAAACGTCAACATAGAAGACTCAACTCCTGTAGACATGTCATTTACGTATATTAGAAATATTAGAAATAGTACTGGTCCCAGCACCGATCCTTGAGGTACACCACTCATTACTGTTCACCAGTCCGACTTCTCGCCCCCTGACTGTTGTTGCATGTTAGGTATATTAGGTCCTGCAAGTTAGGTAACTCCTTCACCATGTTAGGTAACTCTTTACCTATGTTAGGTAACTCCTTACCCATGTTAGGGTAGGTTATCTTGAGATGATTTCGGGGCCTTAGTGTCCCCGCGGCCCGGTCCTCGACCAGGCCTCCACCACCAGGAAGCAGCCCGTGACAGCTGACTAATACCCAGGTACCTATTTTACTGCTAGGTAACAGGGGCATAGGGTGAAAGAAACTCTGCCCATTGTTTCTTGCTGGCGCCCGGGATCGAACCCGGGACCACATTATCACAAGTTCAGTGTGCTGTCCGCTCGGCCGACCGGCTCCCTAAGGAGATCGGGTAAGGAGGAGTTTACTTTCTCACTTTTTGGCAGTCGAGAAATACATAACCTGTCCATGCTTCCCTGTGCTACCTTATTCTTGTTACTTTATCATTGAACTCGAGTAGGTTCGTTAGGCATGATTTCCCTTTCCTGTACCCATGTTGGTGTTTGTTTACATGCCTAATTCACTCTTAAGTGTGTAACTAGTCTCACCCTGATTATTCTTTCAAGTCCTTTGCAGGGGGGATGCTTTTCAGTGACACTGGTCTGTAGTTGTGTCTCTTCTGTATCTTCTTTCTTGAAAATTGGTGCCACATTTGCCCTCTTCCAGCAGCTGGGCAACTCTCCCTTTGTAAGTGACTCATATGTGTGTATATGTGTCACTTACACACACATGAAGTGGCTTCATATGTGGGGGGCTATTAGAAGGGGCTTCAGCTCAAAACACCCGCCAGATCAGCAGGTCTTCTGCACATGCGCAGTGGCATAATAACACTGGGAGAACTATACTCTCTAAAAAAGATACAAACAAGTGCTTAGTATTGCTAAAAAGAGACTATTAAAAGTGCATTCTGTGCCTGGAAAATGTGTTGAACATATAAGTGCTAAATATGGAAAGCCAGTTTAAACAAAATTAGAAATAATAAGAAATAAGACGTGGAACCAGAAAACATTGGAACCCTTGAAGAGAGGAAAGTAAAGGTGAGTGGAGCCAGTTCTCTCCAGACGGTGGAACCGATCGGATGGTCATTCCCCCATGCTGGCTCAAGTCGGAGGGTCATTCCCACATGCTGGCTCAAGTCGGAGGGTCATTCCCACATGCTAGCTCAAGTCGGAGGGTCATTCCACGTGGTACACGTATACTCTAGATAGGGATAGGATTGATCTGCAGCTTTATACTCTAGTTAGGGTTAGGATTGATCATTTGCTTGCTCCAGTGGCTGCTGGAAGTTGTGTGTGGGAGTGTCAGTCTTGTGAATAAAGTGTAGTTTTGTAGTGTTATGTTTGGCGTTATTCTAGATCACTCTGCTTTTAAAATATTGTTCATCCACAGTGTAAAATTCCCAGTGCAAATTTGGGATAAGTGTGGACTAAGGGTTAAGTAAGAACGCTCTTCAAGTGTACCAGAGTAAAGTCTTAAGTATGTGGAGCTTTGGAGTACACCTGTTTCTTGATCAAGACGACGTTTTGTGGGACAGGTAATTGTTTTGTCAAGTCCTCGTTCAATAGTGGTTAAAAACAGCCTCGCACCACATGTCTGTTTTACCTCTAAGCTTAAGACTATAGAATTAAACCCCTTTGTGATTTCAGAAGCTATAATGTTTCAAAGTTATTTTACACTATATAGCTGGCTTTTAAGCGGTTAATTGCTTATAGCGTTTAAGCTGTCTTTACCGAATAAGTTAACTGTCTTTAACTTACAGTACGAAGTACGATCGTTGTATAAGGGATGCCCTAATGACCAGGTATACCAGTGTTTGAGCTCTGCGGCCCTCTGGTAGAGGACTTGTTCAGTACCCCCTTAAGGATCGTTATGTTTACATATATACACACATATATACTTTACATATACCTGTAGTAAGGTCGCAGAGAAAGAAGCCTGAGCCAGCTAGCGGCAGGTATGTGACTGTTAGATAATAGCCAGGGCGGGGAGATAGTTAATAGCATTAACTAGCAGTCGATGGCCACACAGCACCGCTCCTGTGCCAGGTAAGCTACGGGATCACCATAGCCCGTGCTACTTGGGACTTGTTCTGAGTAGCTGAATCTATAACAACAACAAAAAGCAATCGACATATATAATAGCTCAGAGTGAATTACTTGCAAGTGAAAGAAATCCCCATAAAGCTTCAAGATTTATTAAACACCAAATCAGTGTCGCATCCTAACTGACAATTCATATCTTGAGGTTATCTTGAGATGATTTCGGGGCTTTTTAGTGTCCCCGCGGCCCGGTCCTCGATCAGGCCTCCACCCCCAGGAAGTAGCCCGTGACAGCTGACTAACACCCAGGTACCTATTTTACTGCTAGGTAACAGGGGCATAGGGTGAAAGAAACTCTGCCCATTGTTTCTCGCCGGCGCCTGGGATCGAACCCAGGACCACACGATCACAAGTCCAGCGTGCTGTCCGCTCGGCCGACCGGCTCCCACATCATAGCCAGGTTAAAGAAGACAGCAACAGGAGTGAATGCTGTGGTTAAGGCTGGGACAATGTTAATGTCCGAGAGAGGTGGTTAAAGATACTTGAGTTGCGCAGCCATTGGGAAGTCTACCTGTTTGAACTCCTCCAAGCGACTGATTCTCTTAAGTCATGCTTCCTAGAATGTTCAAGGCCCAATTGGATGTCGTCTAACAATCCCTTACACAGCGCTCAGCAGTCAGCACAGGACTAGAGAAGCCTGCAAGACAGCGCCCAAGCCTTGCCAAGCTTGCCGTAAGGCGTTTCGTCGACAGAAGAAGTAATTACCATGGCGTACTCGACCCCCCTTACAGACATAAGCGTTGTTTACCCGTCGAGTTGTTTGACATGTCTTAAACAACGCCATTAGCCGTTCCCGTCTTCCTGGGCCGCAGTTCCAGACGGATGAGATTGATTCGACGGAGGCCCTTGTTGGAGCGGATTGTCCTGATTGAGGGCATTATCTGTTCGGCATTGTCTGGTCATATTGATTGGATTCCGGGCATTGTCTGATCACGTTTCGTCCGAGTCTGATTACTTGTGAGCGTGTTGGGCACTGTGGCCGGGTCCTTAAGGGTCAGATGACGACCAAGTGTGAGGCGTTAAGCCCATCTCTCAAGTGTCACTCGACGCTGTCATCTTGCCTCACACTTGCGCACATCTTCAAGAATTTGTGTATTCTCTGTGTGTACTAGTATGTGAGTTACTGTGGACGGGTATGCTGTATACTGTGTGTGTGTGTGTGTGTGTGTGTGTGTGTGTGTGTGTGTGTGTGTGTGTGTGTGTGTGTGTGTGTTTACTATTTGTGTCTGCAGAATCGAGCTATTAGCTCTTGGACCCCGTCTTTCTAACCAATTTACTTTTCCACTGTTATGTCCACTACATATATTTCTCTTACATATGTACACATCCCGAGGAAGCAGCCCGTAGCAGCTGTCTACCTCCCAGGTACCTATTTACTGCTAAGTGAACAGGAGCACCAGGGGGTGAAAGAAACTCTGCCCATTTGTTTCTGCCTCTGCTGGGGATCGAACCCGGCCCCTTAGGACTACGACCCCCAAAGCGGGAAGGGGGGGGGGGGGGGCTTGAGGCTGTGAATATGTATGTTCTTAATTGTAGGAGTGTCTTGAAGATGTATATACGAGTCTGTTTGTGTCTCTCTCTCTCTCTCTCTCTCTCTCTCTCTCTCTCTCTCTCTCTCTCTCTCTCTCTCTCTCTCTCTCTCTCTCTCTCTCTCTCTCTCTCTCCCCCCCATTCCCCTCTCATCTTATCTCCCTTCCACCCCTCTCTTCCGTAGCCACCCTCTTCCCCCTTCTCTCCCCTCCTTCCCTTCTCTCCCTTCCTTCCCTCCCCCCCCTCCCCATGCCCCCCCCCCACCCAGGTGAGAGGTGCGCCACCTTCGCCCTTAACGCCCTGGAGTTTAACTCCTTACTGGGTTCGTGACTTGCACAACGCCCCCTTAAGATCAACTAAGTCGGAGTGAAACACCCAGCCAATCAAATTATTCGCTAAGGGCGCGACGTCCAATCAAATTACTGGAATACAGCAGATCCCTCTCTCCAGCGAGCCAATCCGGTGCCTTCATTGTTTACATCCTAACGATGACGTAATACCTCCCCCTCCCGAGAGCCAATCCGGAGCCTTCTTTATTGCCTGCATCATAATAATGACGTAATATCTCAAGAGAGCCAATCCTATTCATTGTTTACTGCTAGTGATGACGTAATGTCAGAGGAGAACCAATCAGGTTCCTTCTCGTTGAACTAATGGATCATGAAGTTATATATTTATTTATAAATAAATAAATAAATAAATAAATATATATATATATATATATATATATATATATATATATATATATATATATATATATATATATATATATATAACACTGAAAACTCACACCCCAGAAGTGACTCGAACCCATACTGCCAGGAGCAATGCAACTGGTATGTACAGGGACGCCTTAATCCGCTCGATCCTGTACATACCAGTTGTATGCTCCTAGCAGTATGGGTTCGAGTCACTTCTGGGGTGTGAGTTTTCAGTTGCATATAGTCCTGGGGACCATTCAGGCTTGTTCGCTATATAATATATATATATATAATATATATATAATATATATATATATATATATATATATAATATATATATATATATATATGTCGTACCTAGTAGCCAGAACTCACTTTTTGGCCTACTATGCAAGGTCAGATTTGCCTAATAAGCCAAGTTTTCCTTAATTAATGTATTTTCTCTCTAATTTTTTCCTATGAAATGATAAAGCTACCCATTTCATTATATATGAGTTCAATTTTTTTTTTATTGGAGTTAAAATTAACGTAGATATATGACCGAACCTAACCAACCCTACCTAACCTAACCTAACCTATCTTTATAGGTTAGGTTAGGTTAGGTAGCCGAAAAGTTAGGTTAGGTTAGGTTAGGTAGGTTAGGTCGTCGAAAAACAATTAATTCATGAAAACTTGGCTTATTAGGCAAATCGGGCCTTGCATAGTAGGCTGAGAAGTGCGTTCTGGCTACTAGGTACGACATATATATATATATATATATATATATATATATATATTATATATATATATCTATATATATAATATATATAAATTGATTTTAAAAACAAAATCTTCTCTCCATGTGCTTCCTCTCTTTCTATACTGTCTCGTTCATCCTCACGTTCTCTTGCAACAGCAACATTCAATAACGGGCCGAGTGTGTCCCCATATTGCTCGGGGGAGGTAATAGCTGTGTGTGTCGTGTTAGGTCACAGAGCCTGGTCACCTCCGTTTAACTATAACTCCCACCTATAGTAGTAGGCTTCGTGTTTCTGTGGCAATGTATATTTTTTTAATGTCAATCCTCCTCCTCCTTCATTCGTTGTCTCGTTTCTCTTCGCATAAGGCAAACATTCGTTTTTTTTTTTTGTTTTTTTTTATTTTGTGCGAGTAGTGAGAGGCTCGTGGTGTGAAATTAAGGCATCTGGCATGAAATTAGAAGTCGTGTGTGTGTTTTTTTTTTCTGGTGCGGATGCATATTGGTGTGAAATTTAGGAGGCTGTTTTTAGTGTCTGTGTGTCGGTCAGTGTATACTCACCTAGTTGTACTCACCTAGTTTGTTTGCAGGGTTGAGCTCTGGCTCTGTGGTCCCGCCTCTCACCGTCGTCAACAGGTGTACAGTTCCTGAGGCTACTGGGCTCTATCATATCTACATTGAAACTGTGTATGGAGTCAGCCTCCACCACATCACTGCCTAGTGCATTCCATTTGTCAACTACTCTGACACTGAAAAAATTCTTTCTAACGTCTCTGTGGCTCATGTGGGTACTAAGTTTTCCACTGTGTCCCCTTGTCGTGTCCCACCCGTGCTGAAGAGTTTGTCCTTGTCCACCTGTCAATTCCCTGAGAATTTTGTAGGTGGTTATCATGTCTCCCCTTACTCTTCTGTTTTCCAGGGATGTGAGGTTCAGCTTCTTTAGCCTTTCCTCGTAGCTCAATCCTCTCAGTTCCGGGACGAGCCTGGCGGTATACCGCTGAATATTCTCTAACTTTGTCTTGTGTTTAACTAGGTATGGACTCTAGGCTGGAGCTGCATACTCCAGGATTGGTCTTACATAAATGGTATACAGGTTTCTGAAAGATTCCTTACACAAGTTTCTAAAGGCAGTGTTCTTATTTGGCCATCCTAGCATTGCCGCTGATGATATTCTTTTGTGTGGGCTTCTGGGGAAAGGTTCGGTGTGATATCAACCCCCAGGTCTTTCTCATCTATTTTACTCTTGCAGGATTTCACCTCCCAGATGGTACCTTGTGTCAGCCCTCCTGCTCCCTTCGCCTAAATTTACACCTTACACTTCCTGAGTTGAACTTTTAGCAGTCATTTTCTAGAACCATTTCTTCAGTGTAGCCAGGTCATCCTGTAGTCTCTGTCTATCTTCAACCGTCTTGATTCTTCTCATAGGTGTTTTAATGTGTGTCTCATGTGTGTTAATCAGTGCGTGTGTGTTCTCTGAAATAACTTGACCTCTAATAGGTAGGTGCCTAACTAGAGGAAGCGAGACATAGCGCTTGGACCCGCCTGCATCATAGCTACCGTTCGTAGTTGTTAACCGTCTGAAGCAAGCACTATTGTGTTTAAATGAACTCCTGGCGCTGTGAAGGGAGGTGGCTTCCACCGCCTCTGCTTCCACCTCGTTCCACTAGTTAACCTCCCGCAGTACAGGCGATTATCACAATTAACAGTGTCGACGTGGATTAAACTCCAGCTCCGGGACCCCGGCTCTCAATCATTGTCTGTTAGGAATGAGCCTCCACGGGTCCCACATGGTTCATATGGTGTATGATGCTTGGCGCTGTGTATGGTGTATGGGTCGGGGAGAAAAACGGTAAATTAAGCAAGTATGGCTGGGTAACGCAGCCCGAGGAAGGGACTATCGGGGGGGGGGGGGGAAAGCGCCAAGCCAAATCGACTTTGTAGGCACTGGGAGGGGTCAGGATAAGGATTTTGATGAGAGGGGTCAGGAATGGTGCAGCCCAACCACTTGTGGACGAATCAGGGATTGACCCGACATGCTGACGCCGAGGGCTGGATAGCCTGGAGAAAGGATATGAGAACTATAGGTGCTGGGATGTGAGAATGATCTTCACCCTCCCACTTAACGCGACCATCAGGATTGAACTCGGACCAGCCCAAGAGGTTGACCAGCCACCCCACTCTTCTCCCTCCCAGGAGGCCTGGCTACCGATCGTCTTTCACTTTCCGTCCTCATTATTTGTCATTAATTGGGGCTGAAATTGAGCAGTTCATTTAGCAGTATGGTGTACTTACCTACAAGTGCTTGGTGGGTGCCGGCCTCTGCTGGTCTCAGACGCCTCCCTTCACCTGGTTGTTCTCGCCTAGTTGTTCTTGCGGGGGTTAGCTCTGGCTCTTTGGGCCCGCCGTCTCGACTGTCAATCAACCTCCCCCCCCCCCAAACACACAAAGGAAGCAGCCCGTAGAAGCTGTCTAACTCCCAAGTATCTATTTACTGCTAGGTGAGCAGATCATCAGGGTGAAAGAAACTCGCCTAGTTTTTCCCGTCCGCTTTCGCCGGGGTATCAAATCCCCGCCTAGGACTAGAATTCCTGGGCGTTGGCCACTCAGCTTCCATGCCCCTGGGGTTTGTGTGTGTGTTTTTGTGTCTGTGTACTCAAATATTGTGCTTTCGTGGGTTGAGACTCTGGCTCTTTGGTCCCCGCCTCTCAACCGTCGTCACTCAACAGGGTGTTACGGTTTCCTGAGCCTACTTGGGCTCTATCATATCTACATTTGAAACTGTGTATGGAGTCCGCCGTCCACCACATCACTGCCACTGATGACATATCTACCTTTCTCAACTACCTGACCTGAAAAATTCTTTCTTACGTCTCTGGGCTCATGTGGGGTACTAAGTTTCCACCTGTGGTCCCTGTGTGTTGTGTGTGTGTGTGGTGTGTGTGTGTGTGTTTGTGTGTGTGTGTTGTGTGTGGTGTGGTGTGTGTGGTGTGTGATCTAGGGGAGACGAACTTAAAATATCAAAAGACGTGGTGTCAACGAAGAGGGCTGAGACTGGAGGGTAAAACTAAGACTTTAATTATAGAGGCTAAGCTGTTCTTGGAGAACCTAATTGCCTGCCTGTACAGCTGACAGTCCTCCACTTTGCATCCTGCCTGTCTGCCTGCCTGAATCCTGCCTGCCTGCCTGCTTGACATCCTGCCTGCCTGCCTGCTTGCCAGCCTGCCTGCCTGGCCTGCTTGACATCCTGCCTGCCTGCCTGGCCCTTGACGTCCTGCCTGCCTGCCTGCTTGACATCCTGCCTGCCTACCTGCTTGACATCCTGCCGCCTGCCTGCTTGACATCCTGCCGGCTTGACAGCCTGTCTGCCTGCCTGCTTCTTGACAGCCTGCCTGCCTGCCTGCCTGCTTGACAGCCTGCCTGCCTGCGCTCCCCGCTACACATAAGGGCATATTGGCCGGTTTTCTCACGTATTCAAGGAGAGACCCTTCCATTATCCCACGAAAGGATAACTGTCAACCAGGCTGTGAGTCGTACGTCAGGCTGCGTCTATCAGCCTGGTTGTCCAGACCTCGGCAGGAGGCCTGCTCGGAGATCGGGCCGAGGGGACGCTGATCCTCGGGAATCACCACATTACGTTGCCATTTCTGGCCAATAGCCTGCCTGCCCCCCATCATGCTGGCCTGCCTGCCTGCCGCCATCATGCTGGCCTGCCAGCCTGCCTCCATCATGCTGGCCTGCCAGCCTGCCCTCCATCATGCTGGCCTGCCTGCCTGCCCGCCCATGCTGGCCTGCATCCTGCCCGCTCCATCATGGCGGCCTTCCTGCCTGCCCTCCATCAGGCTGGCCTGCCTGATGCCCTCCATCATGCTGGCCTGCCTGCCTGCCTGCCATCATGCTGGCCTGCCTGCCCGCCTGCCATCATGCTGTCCTGCCCTGCCATGCCCTCCATCATGCTGGCCTGCCTGCCTCCTGCTGGCCTGCCGCCCTCCATCAGGCTGGCCTGCCTGCCTGCCTGCCATCATGCGGGCCTCCCTGCCTGCCCTCCACTCAGACTGGCCTGCCATCCTGCCTGCCATCATGCTGGCCTGCCTGCCTGCCTCATGCACCCTGCTGCCTGCAATCATGCTGACCTGCCTGCCTGCCCTCCATTGCTGGCCTGGCCTTCCTGCCTGCCCTCCATGCTGGCCTTCCTGCCCTCCATGCCTGGCCTGCCTGCCTGCCTGCCCTCCATGCTGGCCTGCCTGCCTGACTGCCCTCCATGCTGCCTGCCCTGCATGCCTGCCTCCATCTGCCTGCCTGCCCCCCATCATGCTGGCCTGCCTGCCCTCCATGCTGGACCTGTTTGCCTGCCCTCCATCATGCTGGCCTGCCTGCATGCCTCCCTCATGCTGGCCTGCCTGCCTGCCCTACATCATGCTGGCCTGCCTGCCGGCCCCTCCATCATGCTGGCCTGCCTGCCTTCCTGCCTGCCCTGCCATCATGCTGGCCCTGACTGCCTGCCTGCCTGCCCTGCCATCATGCTGGCCTGCTTGCCTGCCCTCTCCATCATGCTGGCCTGCCTTCCCTGCCATCCATCATGCGGGCCTGCCTGCTGCCCTCCATCATGCTGGCCTGCTTGCCTGCCCTCCATCATGCTGGCCTGCCTGCCTGCCTCACATCATGCTGGCCTTCCTGCCTGCCCCTCCATGCTGCCTGCCTGCCTGCAACTCTATGCTGGCCTGCCTTCCTGCCATCATGCTGGCATGACAGCCCCTCCATCAGCTGGCCTGCCTGCCCGCATCCTGCTGGCCTGCCTGACCTTGCCCTCCATCATGCTGCAGTGCCTGCCCTTCCCTCCATCATGCTGGCCTGCCTGCCCGCACGCCATCATGCTGGCCTGGCCTGCCTGCCCTCCATCAATGCCTGCCTGCCGGGCCTGCCCACCTCAATGCTGGCCTGCCTGCCTGTGCCCTCAATCATGGCTGGCCTCCTGCCTGCCCACCACCA
>WNGS01009202.1:17026379-17036649 GCA_020271785.1 Procambarus virginalis
CCTCACTCTCTCCCCCCCTCTGGCTCAGCCTCACTCTTCCCCCCTCTGGCTCAGCCCTCACTCTTCCCCCCTCTGGCTCAGCCTCACTCTTCCCCCCTCTGGCTCAGCCATCACTCTCCCCCCCCCCTCTGGCTCAGCCCTCACTCTCCCCCCCTCTGGCTCAGCCCTCACTCTTCCCTCCTCTGGCTCAGCCCTCACTCTCTCCCCCCCTCTGGCTCAGCCCTCACTCTTCCCTCCCTCTGGCTCAGCCTCACTCTTCCCCCCTCTGGCTCAGCCCTCACTCTTCCCCCCTCTGGCTCAGCCCTCACTCTTCCCTCCCTCTGGCTCAGCCCTCACTCTTCCCCCCCTCTGGCTCAGCCCTCACTCTTCCCTCCCTCTGGCTCAGCCCTCACTCTTCCCTCCCTCTGGCTCAGCCTCACTCCCCCCCTCTGGCTCAGCCCTCACTCTTCCCTCCCTCTGGCTCAGCCCTCACTCTTCCCCCCTCTGGCTCAGCCCTCACTCTTCCTCTCTGGCTCAGCCCTCACTCCCCCCTCTGGCTCAGCCTCACTCTTCCCCCCTCTGGCTCAGCCCTCACTCTTCCCCCCCTCTGGCTCAGCCCTCACTCTCCCCCCCTCTGGCTCAGCCCTCACTCTCCCCCCCCTCTGGCTCAGCCCTCACTCTCCCCCCCTCTGGCTCAGCCCTCACTCTCCCCCCCCCTCTGGCTCAGCCCTCACTCTCCCCCCTCCCTCTGGCTCAGCCCTCACTCTCCCACCTCCCTCTGGCTCAGCCCTCACTCTCCCCCCTCTGGCTCAGCCCTCACTCTCCCCCCTCCCTCTGGCTCAGCCCTCACTCTCCCCCCCTCTGGCTCAGCCCTCACTCTCCCCCCCCCCTCTGGCTCAGCCCTCACTCTTCCCCCCTCTGGCTCAGCCCTCACTCTTCCCCCCTCTGGCTCAGCCCTCACTCTCCCCCCCCCTCTGGCTCAGCCCTCACTCTCCCCCCCCTCTGGCTCAGCCCTCACTCTCCCCCCCCCTCTGGCTCAGCCCTCACTCTTCCCCCCCCTCTGGCTCAGCCCTCACTCTCCCCCCTCTGGCTCAGCCCTCACTCTCCCCCCCCTCTGGCTCAGCCCTCACTCTCCCCCCCTCTGGCTCAGCCCTCACTCTCCCCCCTCAGGCTCAGCCCTCACTCTCCCCCCCCTCTGGCTCAGCCCTCACTCTTCCCCCCCCTCTGGCTCAGCCCTCACTCTCCCCCCCTCTGGCTCAGCCCTCACTCTCCCCCCCCCTCTGGCTCAGCCCTCACTCTCCCCCCTCTGGCTCAGCCCTCACGCTTCCCCCCCCTCTGGCTCAGCCCTCACTCTCCCCCCCCCTCTGGCTCAGCCCTCACTCTCCCCCCCCCTCTGGCTCAGCCCTCACTCTTCCCCCTCTGGCTCAGCCCTCACTCTCCCCCCCCTCTGGCTCAGCCCTCACTCTTCCCCCCTCTGGCTCAGCCCTCACTCTCCCCCGCCCCTCTGGCTCAGCCCTCACTCTCCCCCCCCCCCTCTGGCTCAGCCCTCACTCCCCCCCTCTGGCTCAGCCCTCACTCTTCCCCCCTCAGGCTCAGCCCTCACTCTTCCCCCCTCTGGCTCCGCCCTCACTCTCCCCCCCCCTCTGGCTCCGCCCTCACTCTCCCCCCCCCTCTGGCTCCGCCCTCACTCTCCCCCCCCCTCTGGCTCAGCCCTCACTCTCCCCCCCTCTGGCTCAGCCCTCACTCTCCCCCCTCCCTCTGGCTCAGCCCTCACTCTTCCCCTTTCTCTTATATTCTTAAGCTGCTTTATATTGGAAATGATTGCGAGGGTGACTGCTGTTGCTCTTGTCCGTGTGGGGAGTTGTGGTAGTTGTGGTTGTGCGGGTGTGGTTGTGCCTTCTGGAGGTGCAGTCTAACACAGTCCCAAATATTTCAGTAAATTAAAAAAAATCCTAAAAAATTGACGCTTGGGGCATGTCAAACTGAGGCTCCCCCCCCCCCCCAGAAGGCCACACGGGCCACATTTGTGTGGACATGAGGGCCACACTCCACAACTCAAGGCGATCAGTCGGCAGAGTTCCTAGCTTACAGTACCGGGAGCCACAGTCCCTTTCTCAGCGTTCATAAGGTCTCTTGCAGTCTCAAGTTAGCCTTCAATTCCTTTAGCCTTGAGACGCGCATTTGGGCCTTCATGTTTATCTTAAGATCGATGACTCGTTTGATGATGTCTTTTCAAGTTGTACTCTTTCGACTTGGCAATGTTGCTGTTGTTGCAATTTAAACAATGTTGCAATTTAAGCAATGTATCTCCATTCACCGTTGTGTGAAAATATTGTAATTCTCATTTATCTTGAAACACTTCGTTCCTTCGTTGTTCAGTTGACCTTTTTTCCTCTTAGCTGGGGGAACACCTGCCATTTTAAAGATGGTTCAAACACAAGGTAACTTGTCCCTTGGTTAAAACGCTTAACAAAGTACAGTCGTTACATCTGTTTATAAGGTTGTGACGTGTTAGAAAAGGGGGTTACAACATGTGATATTGATTGTTACAATTTGTTAGGCGATACAACTTGTTGGAACATTGTAGCGGCGTTGTGTGTTTGGCGGGAAGGAGCGGAGATACAGCGACGGAGAAGACTCAAAGTGCCCAACCACTTGGCGGCATTGATACCCGCTTGATGGGGTCCTGGGAGGTAAGTAAGTAATTATCAATAGAAGGCACCAAACCGGGAAGGCTATGTAGCACCATCAAAGTGCGAAATAATCAGAGGGCGCTAAATATCACCAAGGATGCCAGTACGAAAACAAAAATGCATAAGGCGAACGATATCAAAAGTATCCGATTCACCAAGAATTCTATGGAGGGACAAGTGACCGCGAGAGGGGGTTCTGGGAGTTGTTCTACTCCTCAAGCCCGACCCGAGGCCAGGCTCGAGAATCTAGTGCCATCCTGCAAGGGGATAGCACTAGAGGGGGAAGAAGTACGGTTGCCAGAACTGGATAAGCACCTCCAAAGAATACCAGATCAACCAGGCTGTGACTCATACGTGAGGCTGCGAGCAGCCGCGTCCAACAGCCTGGTTCACCAATCCAGCAACCAGGAGGCCTGGTCGACAAATCCAGCAACCAGGAGGCCTGGTCGACGACCGGGCCGCGGGGACGCTAAGCTCAGGAAGCACCTCAAGGTGCTTCCTCATACAGACCATACTTCTAATTGTTTCAATCAAACAATTAATTACTTGCGACTTTGTTTTCCTCCTGCTGCTTGCTTGATACCTGCTTGCTTGATGGGGTTCTGGGAGCTGTTCTACTCCCCTAGCCCGGCCCGAGGCCAGATTCGACTTGTGAGAGTTTGGTCCACCAGGCTGTTGCTTGGAGCGGCCCGCAGGCCCACATACCCACCACAGCCCGGCTGATCCGGAACTTCTTAGAAAACAGTCCAGTTTTCTCTTGAAGATGTCCACGGTTGTTCCGGCAATATTTCTTATAGTCGCTGGGAGGACGTTGAACAACCGCGGACCTCTGATGTTTATACAGTAAAATTTTTTAAATTTTGCCCCGAGGGGCGAGTTTATTGGGCAGCGCCACTCATCATGTGAGTGGACACACCGCCATAGCAGCATGTACAACACTCCCCAATAGGAAGAAAACCCGCTGGGTTGTTCATCCTGTCACTTGTACCCAGACACAGCTGGGACTTGCTTAACTGTCTCAAGTGAACAGCTCCTCAAACAAGAAGATTAACATCTATCAACCCTTAAAAGCTTACGTTATCTTGCGGGTGCAAAATGGGGAAATCTTTTAAGAACAGTATCAATATTTGACAGATAGTGTTTTCCTAACTCAAACAATGTGGGGTTTATTAATCTACACATATTTCTGATGTCTCTCAGGTGTTCACATTCTCTCAGGTAGTGGTCAAGGCGGTGTCCATCACTCTCAGCACAGATTCTGCAACTTCGCTGCTCAACTGTTGTTTCCATTCCATATCTCCATGGATATCTGTATCCAAGACGGATTCTCGCTATTACTGATTCTCTCCCTCGTCCTCCTCCTCTTCGGCCATAATGATTGGGATTGCCAGCTGCAACCATGTTGTACCATCGTACAGATTCACTGGTTTGTGCTTCTATCCTCCTTTCCTTAGTTACCTTGTCACGGTGATGTTGCCTGACTTTGATTGTGCCTATGGCACCTCTGCTCTTCACTGGTTCAATCATGCATTTTCTTCAATCTTTCATTTTCTCTCCACTGTCAATGTACAATTGTCCCATACAGTAATCTGGCTGGTAATGTTCATGACTGTAACATTTTAGTTTGACTATAGCCTTCCCCCTTTATGTAAAAAGGGGTCCTTCTA
The DNA here is from genome assembly GCA_020271785.1 of Procambarus virginalis. Classification (NCBI taxonomy): domain Eukaryota; kingdom Metazoa; phylum Arthropoda; class Malacostraca; order Decapoda; family Cambaridae; genus Procambarus; species Procambarus virginalis. Next base: position 17,030,719 of record WNGS01009202.1, read on the forward strand.
ACGAGGGTAATTAGGTGATAAAATCTGTCCTATAACCCGTTGTAATTAGCGAGCGCGGCTGTTAAGCAAATGAGGTTTAACAATGAATTAGAGGTAAGAATTTATTGAGCGTTTTCTGACTGTTGCAATGTTGAGGGTGTGAAGAGATGCAAGGTGCACTATTGCAGCCAGAGCCGTTTAACAGCGTTGATTACATCAGGAGGTCAACTGTTTCTTCTAGAGCACAGGTAATTGCGTTAATGAATGAGGTGCGTAATTTAAATTTATAGCTAAAAAAATGTTTCTACCACAAAGTCTGGTTCTATATAAAGCTGACAACTAAATATCTTAAACAAAATGAGCCACAGGGACGTTAGAAAGAACTTTCCCAGTGCCAAGAGTAGTTAACAGGTGGAATGCATTAGGCAGTGATGTGGTGGAGGCCGACTCCATACAACAGTTAAATATCTTAAAAAAAATGGTTTTGCAGTCGTCTCGCCAATTTTGAATGAACATTGTAGCTTTAACAGAGTCGAGGAAAGCGAAGGACATATCCAATATCAGTTTCTAATTGCCAAACCTTTTTATGTAAGGACGTAATCATATTTAACAGGAAATATTAACGGCGGTGTAAGGGATTAACCGTTACCATAGCAGAGTGAGAAGGGTTATTGCTAATTTATTTATTTATTTTTATTATTTTCTACCACAGACGTGGCCACACATTTACAATACTAAGCAGCATATATACATTTTCTTCTGTCCTCCATGGACAGGGTTAGAGATGTGTTAAACATATAGTTCAGGGGTTTATTCAACAGCCAACCACAGAAGTGATTCGGTGCTTTTAAAATGCTAAGCTAACCTACATACGTAAATACATAGATACACAGGGTTATTGCTGTGGGGGACAGACCAATGTCTGGTCTAGGCAGGTAACACAATACAAGTAACGCCATGAAACATTTAAACAAAAAGTTATATATACATTAAAAGCAAAGACTTGAGCAAGGTGTCAATTAACATTAGTTAAATATTTAATACTAAACTTAAATACAGTATTGGGGTAATATTTTCCACAAACTACATCGGCGTTGTCTACATTTGCCAAAAGGTTGTAATTATTACACAAAATTAAATGTCGAATCTCAAAGGGAGAGAAAAAAAGCCTTCAAGTATCTTAAATAAATAAATAATGCAGAAATAAATTCACATACAGCTTATTACACTAAATGGCAATTTGTTTTTAATACTCAATATAAAAGTTACTTTGAAAGCATCTTAACCTCCCTTCCCCCTCGGGATATCACTTCAGAGTGTGCCGGAGTAGACGAGCTAGTGACCCCGTACCTTTCCCACATATATCACAAAACTTAAGCGTAGAAATGACGAATATCCGTGAAAAAAAAATTCTGGTGCATAGTACCCGGACTAGTCACACACCTTAACCTCTCCCCACACACCCTAACCTTGTCCCACACAGCCTAACCTCTCTCTCCCCACGCAGCCTAACCTCTCCCCACACACACAGCCTAACCTCTCCCCACACACACAGCCTAACCTCTCCTCACACACACAGCCTAACCTCTCCTCACACACACAGCCTAACCTCTCCCCACACACACAACCTAACCTCTCCCCACACACACAGCCTAACCTCTCCCCACACACACACAGCCTAACCTCTCCCCACACACACAGCACACACACAGCCTAACCTCTCCCCACACACACAGCCTAACCTCTCCCCACACACACAGCCTAACCTCTCCCCACACACACACAGCCTAACCTCTCCCCACACACACAGCCTAACCTCTCCCCACACACACAGCCTAACCTCTCCCCACACACACAGCCTAACCTCTCCTCACACACACAGCCTAACCTCTCCCCACACAACCCCGGGTGGCTCTGACCGCCGTCCTCCACACCTGCTTCAACGTAACCTGTTCTAAGCTCCCCTACTAGCTTGTGTGGCCTTGTACAGCACACCCGCACATACACACAAAGCACCAGAACGAGTCTATTGCAGGCTATATAACCGCTTGACATTGGTAGTTACCATTTGTATCATCTACACTAACTGCCTAAAAGGGAATATCACTTAATGTATTTACATCCTGCCCCCTTTACACTCTTAAACTGCTCGTGAGCGCAAGGAAAACACAATACGGAACGCGTTTAACTGTTGACTATTTTGGGCAAACGCCCGCCAGGTTGGCCTAATCAGGTCGCCCCTGCACCTTCAGCCTTCGTCGCTCCTAAATCAACACAATACCTTCAGTCTAAAATCACACCTGTGGGGGGTGGATGAGCAGTGAGAGGGGGGTCCCACTCGTAACTAGCGAGCCATTGTGTGTCGTGGGGTGGTGGTAAGTAGCTATCGTACCACGTGTGGTGGTGGTGGTTATTGTACCTTGTGAGGAGGGGTAGGGTAGGTAGCTATCGTGGTGGTGGTGGTAATTATTGTACCTCTTTGAACAAATCCACAAGGGCCGTGACGAGGATTCGAACCTACGTCCGAGAGTATTCCAATTGGGGGGGGGGGGATAGTGGTAGGTAACTATCGTGCCTTGTAGGGGGTGGTAATAAGAAGCGCAAATAAGAAAAGGGAACAAGGAAATGGTGGTGAAGTGTAGTGAAAACAAAACTAATTGAAAGGAGAGTAAAATTAATGGTATTGATGAATAGGATGATCGCGTCAGCTGGGGACAAAGAAAACGGTGAACCTGTTGCACAAGTTTCGGGAGAATGATTAAAAATGTAATTTAATATCTTAAATCCGCTAAAATGAAATGTAGGAGCAAAAAAAAAAAATCCAATATACCTAGATCTAGCTGCTTCAAAAACTGTGTTTCGTGTTTGCGGTACGACACCGACATCACAGTATACAGGCCTGCCAGCCGTACGATGTTAAAACCAATTTTATTATACGAATCTTATCAGTCATCGTTTGGAGAGTTACTGCCAAGAGTTCAAGGAATAGTAGGCTGGTACTTCCTCCTCCAGGGCTGAGGGAAGGGGGAAGGGAAAGGAGGGAGGGAGGGAGGGAAGTTTCTCATTAAAGCAGACCTGTAGTAACAAAAAAAAAATTAGCTCCCTCGAAAACAGCACGGCACAAGCTTGTCTGGTTGGTTCAGATGTATATAGTGGTAGTTCTGTGTGTGTGTGTGTGTGCAATATTGGTAGATATTTGCTTCTGTTTGCAGTATTCGGTAGATATAATTGCTTCTGTTTGCAGTATAAAGTATATATATGTCTTGTTAATCTGTTTACAGTGTTGGGTAGATATTTGGGTGTGTATGTGCTAGATGACGGTATGTGCTTCAAGGTTTATTTTATGATAAAATACACTCCAAAAGGATAGAGTGGCTTAGGGGGGGGGGGGGGTATGTCTACCCAACACACCATGTGGTGCTGAAGGATAGGAACTCTGGAGACGTCTGTACTAGCCACCATTGCTGGCTAGGAAAGCAGGATGGGGGATGGAGAGGAGGATGGGATAGGGTTCTGTTTCATCTCCTATGGTCTTGTCGTCATTCAGCTTCTGTCCCCCGTCTATCCCATTCAGTCATTTTCCTCCTCCTTCCTATCCATTACTCACTCCCGTCCGTAGCTACTCTTCCCGTTTAACCCCTTCCCCCCCCCCAGCCAGCCACACCGTCCCAAATCCCCCCCCCCCCCCCAGCCAGCCACACCGTCCCAAATCCCCCCCCCCCCAGCCAGCCACACCGTCCCAAATCCCCCCCTCCAGCCAGCCACACACACCGCCCCAAATCCCCCCCCCCCAGCCAGCCACACACACCGTCCCAAATCCCCCCCCCCCAGCCAGCCACACCGTCCCAAATCCCCCCCCCACCAGCCACACACACCGTCCCAAATCCCCCCCCCCCAGCCAGCCACACGTCCCAAATCCCCCCCCCCCCCAGCCAGCCACACACACCGTCCCAAATCCCCCCCTCCCCCCCACACAAACAAAACACGTGAAGCTATTCGGATGATGCTAGGACATAAATTTACAGCGAGTATATCTGTGGTCGACATAGTGTGCAACTCCTAGAGACCCCTCCCTCGTGGACCCCAGAACTGGGTACTGGTGGTGTGGGGGTGCTGCAGGGGGCGTGGGGGGGAGGGGGAGGGAAGGGGGGGGGACGGAGAAGGAGGGGGGTAGTGATGGTGGAATAAGTATATAGAGCGAGGAAACAATTGGGGAGGTGTAGACGGGAGGGGGAGAGGGTGTTTTATCTCTGTCACTGGTTCCTGGGATCATTGTCCCCGGGGCTCGGTCTCTGGCTGGCTTTTGGAGTGAGGGGGTTGGAGGCATAATGAGATGAAGGCACTGCTTCTTTATTTCGTCTCGTATCCTGGCTCCTTGACCTCGTATCCTGGCTCCTTGACCCCGTATGCCGGCTCCTTGACCTCGTATGCCGGCTCCTTGACCCCGTATGCCGGCTCCTTGACCCCGTATGCCGGCTCCTTGACCCCGTATGTCGGCTCCTTGACCCCGTATCCCGGCTCTTGACCTCGTTCCCGGCTCCTTGACCTCATATCCTGACTCCTTGACCTCGTATCCCCGTTCCTTGACCTCGTATCTCGGCTCCTTGACCCTGTATGCCGGCTCCTTGACCTCGTATCTTGGCTCCTTGACCCGTATCCCGGCTCCTTGACCTCGTATTCCTACTGGCTTATAGCGTTTTTGTAATTGCCTTGTCTATCGGCTTCAGACGTGCTCTTTCTGTTATGGCCGGCGGGGGAGATGTTTGTGTGGTGGCCATATTGATTCGAACCAATGGCCACGCGTGACGTCAGAGTTGACGCGGTGTTTGCCGACAAGTTTCCGTGATTCCTTGGTAAATAATGACGTGATTGTATAGCTTGCTCCATATGAAAGAGGCGTGTGTGTGTGTGGGGGGGGGGGGGGTTGTGTAGGCGCGTCGTGTGGGATTGTGTAGGCGCGTCGTGTGGGGTTGTGTACTGTGTTTACTCTGTTAGAAGTGTATGTAGGAGTCCAGCAATAGATGTAGGATTACGCCAGTCTATTACCGAGGGCTATGTAGTGCAGTGACTCCCGACATCCGTGTTTCCCGCCACACATCTGTTTGTGTAGTCAGGTGTTCATTTACATTCTCTCCCTCTTAGTCATTATTCACTGTTACGCAGAAAAATTTCTGCATTGTCAACCAGACCACACAGTAGAAAGTGAAGGGACGACGACGTTTCGGTCCGTCCTGGACCATTCTCAAGTCGACGATGGTCCAGGACGGACCGAAACGTCGTCGTTCCTTCACTTTCTAGTGTGTGGTCTGGATTCATTTATCTCACTCGTCTGCGATTCAATTAGTACCCATGTTATCTTGTTTTAATCATGTATGTGTACCATACCTGATCAACCAGGCTGTGACTCATACGTCAGGCTGCGAGCAGCCGCGTCAAACAGCCTGGTTGATCAGTCCAGCAACCAGGAGGCCTGGTCGACGACCGGGCCGCGGACGCTAAGCCCCGGAAGCACCTCAAGGTAACCTCAAGGACTCACCTAGTTAATTGAGTACCATCGTCGACTTGTGTGGGGTGTGTTCGTGTATGTATGTACATATGTCATTTTGTAAAGGGAGTTTGGTGGCTGCATTACCAAGCATTTGGCCATTGTTTAGGAAGTTTTTACAATCCAGTCTGAGAGTGTGTGAAGCGCGTCTCGGCTGTTGGCTTCGAACTGGGTCAGTTGGGGGGGGTAAATGTATAAAATACATTCACTCGCCAACTGGGATAAGCCATAGTTTGTACCCACACACATAGTAACCCCGAAGGTGTTGATGTACCCGTCCTCCTAATAGAACGTCCTCCATTTTGACGTATACTCTAGCTAAGGTCAAAAATGATCGTACTGGAACATGACAGCGGCTGGCGATAGTGACGGACGTACTGTCCCGTTTTCTGTTTTGGGTCATCTGG
>WNGS01009202.1:17053148-17066358 GCA_020271785.1 Procambarus virginalis
TTGTTGTTGTTGTTTAGATTCAGCTACTTAGACAAAAGTTCCAAAGTAGCACGGTTATGGTGAGTCCGTAGTGGACTTACCTGGCACAGGCGCGGGGCTGTAACCGAGAGCTTTAGTCCCTAGCCTCTTCCTATAGCCAGCCTTCCCTGGTGATCACCTGATCAGTGAGGCTGTTTGTGTTTGTAGCCCGAAGGCCTCACACAGTTATCACAGCCAGGCTGATCAGGTACCTGCAGCAGAAACTTGCGAGGTTCTCAAGGGAACCATTCCCGGTTCCTCCAGCGAGGTTTGCTATAGTTGCTGGCCCGCAACTTAAAAAAAAAATGTGTGTTTACACTGTGGTCTCTGTTTGGACCTAGAGCACCCAGATTTTCATTGGATTTGTCTTGCATTTCCTATCATATCTATCTATCTATATTATCTCTCTCCTCCGTCTCTCGTCTCATCTCACTCTCCTCACTCTCTCTCTCTCTCTCTCTGCATCGAAGGAGACGAGAGATAGTTTGATTGCTTTTAGTCGGTGAAGCAGTTACGTCATCAATGAATTCTCGTGTGCAGTAAAGGATCACTGAACATTCTCCAGGTCTGCCACCTCGCCTACCTTGAAGATAGCGTACAACTAAAGCTCTGGAAGCTGTCAACGGATAAGACTAAAAGTCACCAAAGGTGTTAACTGCGTTATCTGCCACCGCTGTTAACAGGCGGAGGACTAACGGAGAGAGGGAGGCGGCGAGGTGTCGGTAGATTGGATCAATGATGCGCCTCTATTAACCGTCTTAATTACCTGAATATGCAATGGTATATATACATTAGCTAAGACGCGGCGAATATGTTAATTAGGTGTATAAAGAAGTGTTGAATACCTTAGGCGAGTAAAGATGCTGTGAATAGGTTATTATGTGAGCAAGAACGGGTGAATAATTGAGTAGGAACTCGGCGTCGTGAATAACCTCTCCACACTTAAATGTTTAGTTTAATATCCTGTATTATCCTACGGTGTCAGGTGTCTGATTCTTTAAGCTCTACACCCCACACACACACACACACACACACACACACACACACACACACACACACACACACACACGCACACGCACACGCACGCGTGTCTGTGTGGTTTGGACGAGACTTGCTCTTTAATAGATTAGTCAGATGTGAGTCGCCTTAATCACACACTCAGACCTTGACACAACACTCTGGAGAGTGCGGAAACACTTGGTGTAAATCTTTACATAAATTTCACCAAGTACACAAGTGTGTGGGGTTTAATCCCGTGTTGTTATTCTTTTGACCATGTCGTAGCTCAGTCGATTAAGGCAGCGTCTGGGATCCTCTCGGACGTGGGGTTCGAACCCTCGTCACGGCCCGTGTGGATTTGTTCCCGTGTTATCATGTCTATGAGAAGACATTACCATAACCTATATGATTTTAAGGAATTTTGACAAGATAGACATAGCAGCATTGTCTATCTATTGATTTCTATTCCCTCTCCCTTGGATTGTGTTAATGATTTCTCTCACCTTTCCTCCTTACCTGTCTACCTCTTATTACGTTTCGCTGCGACAGGCATATAGGTTTCTCTTTCCTCTTCTCCTCCTAGTAATTTCCCACTTTCATACCTTTTTAATTTTCTTCGGAGGGAGTAGAGATAAGTGGGAAGGATGCAGTCCCTAAGTGCATCCTTCCCACTCCTTTCTCACCCCTCCCTCCCTCTCCCCCTCTCTCACCCCTCCCTCCCTCTCCCCCTCTCTCACGCTTCTCATCGCTCCCTTACTACTGGGAGGAAGGGGGGGGGGGGTGAGGGTGGTAGTTCCCCCATACTCTTCCTATTTTTTCTTAGATTGTAGGCTTTTAGATCTAGGCTTTCTCTTGACATTCTAATTTATTCACTCCACCCTCCCCCCCCCCCTTCAGTCCTCTTGTTTCCTTTTAGTCACGACTTCCCTCTTGCTTTATGAACCCTTGTATCCCCCTCCCCCTAAGCTAACATGACCCCCCCCCTCCCCACCCTCTAACGTGACCTTCCGCCTGGTGTCCTCGTCACTTGAGCCAGAGGGCTGTTCTACCGGTCATTAGTTAATTACCTGCGCAGGTGTACAGCGGCCGCTCGCAGGCATGCATGCACTCAACACTCTCCTCTCTCTCTCTCTCACTCCCGCTCATACACACACTCCCACTCCCTCCCGCTCCCACACGCACGCATACACATTATTCATAAAAATTACGGAATCTTTGTTTTCCGTATTTTATTATAATTGCTATTGCTGGAACACAAAGCTGTATTTCTGCTTCCCCAGATGTGTTGGCGTGAGCGCTCTCTTGCAACTACTTATCATTACCATATATTTCCTCAAATCTTTTGCTTTAAATCGGATTCCTTTAAATCTTTTTCCCTTTCGAATGCTTAACATTTATGCAGATGACATAAGGTAAAACGGCGAATAATTGTGTGTTTTAACGTACACGTAACGTCCCATTTTATTTTTCCCTAAATTAGTTTTCTGTGGATGTATTACAGCCACGACTCATCAAGACGTGCCCAATTTGAGCTGCCGACCAGAGCGGTGGAAGGAGTGTGCTGCCAGCGCCCCGCCTCGGGCTCACATCTTCAAGGTTCTCAACCACACCATTGGCACGCTGGGTGCTGGAGAGCGTAGGCTGCCCACAGAGTGAGTGTCAATGATGGTCTTTGTCATACCCTGCCATCTGTGCCTGTCTTCATTCTTGTCTGTATCCGTCCGCTTCTTTGCTTTAGTTCTACACTGTGTCGCAAACACACAAGTCATAGCTTATCGTACAAAAATATATAAGCGTAGAAATGCATATGTATACCTACTGAAGATGACCAATATTGATACATAGTACCTCGAAGTGAACAATTCAAATGAATACAAATTCATGGTAACCATTCAACTGAACATTGTCTTTAAAAAAAAAAGTACCTGTCAAACGTATTCATCATGTCCAAGAAAACAAATTCTTAAAGAATAAAACATATAGAGTTACAAAAGTTTGGAAAGACTAGGAATAATGCAGCGGAAGTGACGTCAAGGATGATGGCGGCGGTGTAATGTTTAGACGCCTGGCGTCCCCCGGCCCTCACTCAGGGCCTGATCTTCGCTCAGTTGATGCTTGCTACGCCAGCCACGCTCCTCATTCTCAGTTTACCAGACTTAGTGAGGGACAACGGGGATGCTGGTAGTGATAGGAAATAGAAATGAGGAAATAGAAATCTGCTATAGACAATTTTATAACTGCTGCTGATAATGTCAACTGGGAATCCGAGTTAGGTAACATAGGGGACATCAACCTAGCAGTGCAATCTTTTCTTCAAAAAACTCTTAACCTTTATAACACCCACTGTCCTAGGCTTACAAAACAAGTCACAACCAAAAGGCTTAACAATCCTTGGCTTACAAAGGGAATACTTAAATCCATTAATAAAAAACATGATCTTGAGAAGAAGTATAGGTTAGGAACCGTCTCCAAAGAATTTTCAAAGAATTACTCGTTATTGCTATCTAAAATAATTAGACGAGCCAAAGCTAAATACTACGAAGATAAATTTACCCAAATAAAGAGCAACATTAAAAAAACTTGGAGCACAATCTCACAAATATTGGGATCAAGGAAGATTTTAAATAACAAACCAACACTCCTGTCCAATAACGTTGGTCAGCTTTCAGCCTCTGATTCTGCTATTGAGTTCAATAGGTTCTTCTCTTCCATTGGGTCATCCCTTGCAAATGATTTTCCATCTTCCAGTACTGATGTTAAGGACTGTCTTACAGGTAACTATCCACAGTCTCTGTACCTAAAGCCTACTAATTCCACTGACGACAATGAGATAATCCTTTCCCTTAAAACCAAGTCTAGTGCCCTTGATGAGATACCAACTTTAATTTACAAAAAAGCCTCCAGATCTTTAGCCCCTGCTATTGCATTGCTCTTCAACAAGTCACTTGAACTCCAAACCTTTCCAGATATTCTAAAGAAAGCGAGAGTAACCCCTGTCCACAAATGTGGTGATCTCACAGATGTTAACAACTACAGACCTATATCAATCCTGCCTAACTTGTCAAAAATACTTGAAAAACTAATCTACAAGCAGCTTTACTCTTATCTAGCCAAACACAATATACTTAGCTCTTGTCAATATGGCTTCAGACCCAAAAAAAGCACTAACGATGCACTTATTAGTATGATTAACTTGATTCATGCAGCTCTTGACAAAAATGAGTTCCCTATTGGGTTATTTGTGGACCTGCGTAAGGCTTTTGACACTGTCAACCACCAAAACCTTCTTCTTAAATTACATCATTATGGAGTCAGAGGACTCTCACTGCAATACCTCAAATCTTACCTTGCTGACAGACTACAGTATGTTTCTGTGAATAATTCAATTTCTCCCACCCTACCCATCAACATTGGTGTTCCTCAGGGCAGCATACTTGGCCCTCTCCTCTTTCTCATCTACATTAATGACCTTCCAAATGCCTCCCAACACCTCAAACCAATTCTATTTGCTGACGACACAACCTTCATTTACTCCAGTCCTGACCCCTTGCTCTAAATGCCACAGTAAATACTGAGCTAAATAAAGTCCATCTTTGGCTAACTGCCAACAAACTCACCCTTAACATTGACAAAACTTTCTATATTTGTTTGGCAATAAATCCTCTAATTAAATAAATCTCAAAATAAACAATACCCAAATTTGTAACAAATTAGATGGCAAGTTCCTTGGCGTTCTCATCGACCACAAGCTGAATTTCCAGGGACACATTCTAAATATATCAAAAAAAGTTTCAAAAACTGTTGGCATTCTTTCTAAGATCAGATATTATGTACCCCGACCCGCCCTGGTGACTCTATTACTCCCTCATCTATCCATATCTCAACTATGGTATTTGTGCTTGGGGTTCTACTACCCAAAATCATTTACGTCCTCTAATTACTCAACACAAAGCTGCTATTAGGACAATATCCAACTCTGGCTCCAGACATCACTCGGTACCCCTACTCAAATCTCTGAATATGTTAGATATTAAGTCACTGCACATTCTCTCATGTGTATCATACATATATAAAACGCTGAACTGTAATGCCAATCCTGAACTCAAAAGCTTCATTGAAGGTTGTAACAGAACCCATGAGCACCACACCAGAAATATAGTTTTGATATTCCAAGAGTACGACTTAATCAAACTAGAAATGCTCTACAAATCAAGGGACCTAGAATGTGGAATGACCTTCCCAACCATGTTAAAGACTGTACCTCTCTCAACCAGTTTAAGATTAAAACTAAACACTACGTAATAAATTCCCTGCAACCTACCTTACCCCTCTATTGTCAACCCATGTCTGTTATTTTTTTTAATCAACGCTGTTTGTCAACCTTTTGTATTTGTGCTGCTTTTTCAGTCATGTTCCCCCTTTTTTTATCTTTAATTGTATTTGTTCTCAACACATTTTATTCTTTATGCTCAATTAGTATTAAGTTCTAGATATTAATGTTTTTCCTGCCCGAAACGCATTGCGTAATAGTGGCTTTAGGCATTGTGTGTACTAGCTCTATCTATAAATCAATCCATTAATGTAACATCACTTGTATGTATGTACCTTACCTGAATAAACATATATATATTTATTTATTTATTTGTAGGTGGGCAGACGCCCTGCGCAGGAGCGCGTGCACTCCGTCCTGCGTTACTTCTCGAAGTACGGTGTAGTTTGTCCTTCTGCTTGGGGAGGCCTCTCTCTAAAAATTGTATAATTTTTGTTAGAAAATATAACACAAAATAGCATTCATCACATTATAGTGATATCTAGCAAATATACACTTCTCCAAAGTGTATTTTGTATATTTTCTACAAGTTTTTATATATTTTAACTCGTCATAAAAACATGTTTGATTTAGGTTAAATCCTCGGCTTAGGCTTTAGTAATTAATTTGTTAATTACTAAGATTTCGAAATTTGTGCATTTTGGTTATTATAATGAAGCAAATGTGCATATTCATTTTTTAAAATATGCATTTTCTGTTCTTTTTAGAGATTTGGAAATGACCACCCTAGGAAAGACGTTGATACTATAAATATATTAGCGTAAGGAACGTATAAATTTTGCGTAGATTTTGACATTTGTAAACAATGTCGTATTTAATGTTAACATGATCCCACTTACTGCAGATATTTCATCGGTGTTTAATTACTAGTGATAACCAGTCATGATTTAAACCTAGACACCCATTAAGAACCAAATAGCGAGGTTGCTGGGGGAGACGAACGCGTAGACGACGTGTTTTAACGTGAAGAAAACGTGCTTAACCCTGGCTATAATAGGCGTCTCTCTCTTTTAGAACGACGCTCCTACCATTCATGGCTACACTCTCATCCTTATTTGCCCGTGCCTTTGTGTTTGGTGGAGCCGCGTCCGGAAGAGATGTATTATTCAGACAAAACACACAGCCGCCAGTGTTCCTGGGACTCGTGACAATGGCGGACGGATGAACAGTTCTGCCGTGTTCTAAAGACTGTTGGAATTGTTCTGTTATGAACGTCTCTCCGAGGGGGCCGGGCTTTGTGTCCTCTGTATATTCCGAGTTGCTGACAGGCAGTCTTCTCTCTCCCGGTCTTGCGCGCTACGTGAAGGACATATTTTGCCAGCAGAATGGTCGCAGTTTGGCTGGATAATGTTCACATTTTAGTATGAGAATATATAATTAGGCTGTATACTGGCATTTTTGACAGTTTGTAATAGTCAATTCTTAGGTCGTAAAGTAATTGATAGTGAAAGAGTCAAACATTCTGAGGCGTTTTCTAGTATCCTGTGCAATACTTACACGGCAAACAAAAGTATAAATAGGCGTTTATGAATACCTATTTGTATTTCTCGTTATAAAGAAAATTCAAAATAGCAATGGCTCAATTTCATTCAAACTAGTATATATTGATAAATGTAAAATCCGTTTTGGCCAACCAGTCTTGAGTATCTTGCATCTACAGCTGTGATTCGGGATCCAGGGCTCGGGACCCTCGCTGCCTGAGGACAGGGTACTGCCTGGTCAACTGATAAGCCAAATTGGTATCATAAGATTATCTTGCTGCCAACAGAAGGCTCACCCATATTCAGGTCTCTTGCCATCTTTAGAAGCCTTTAAAATTAAACCCCCCAAGCCTTTTTTTTTTTACAGATAAAAAGCACTATAGCTGAAAGTAATATAATTAAGATATACAGTTGAACTATTGTAGTTTTAATGACAGGATCAAAGGTAATTTAGTGTGTTCATCGTTTAAGTTTAGATGTCTTTAGGCAAGAGGTAAACTTGTGAACGGGTCCGTCACTTGATGCTAAGAACAGGTGGAATTCATTACATTCCTCGTGCCCTAGTTTTATCTGAACTTCTAGTTCAATTTATACTTTGTTCATATTTACCAATTTAAGAGTTATTTTAACTTTTGAGGCTATATAAGTTATTGAGACACTGCAATGCAGTGAGTTAGATATTCTAATTTGGTCCAAATGTAATATTTTTTTTTAATATTGAGGAGGACGGGATGGAAAATGGTTTCAGTACAAAATAACAGAAATTCATAATAACTCGGGTATCCTTGTCTTTCTCAACTAAATGCTGTGTTTCACGTTGTATTCTTGCCTCCTCGTTTCAGAGTTGAAGGTTGACGGTGGAAATCATTTCTTAGGTAGGGAGTGATGGAGGGATGGAATGGGGGGAGGCTAGAGCCTACTAAAAGTTTCACTCTTGGCATAATTGAGCTTTCTTTTCACATGCATATTGTTTCTTTTGAGGGAGATGACTCCTTATATTTTCATAGCCGCCTCCACCGGGTGTGTGTGTGTGGGGGGGGGGGGGGTAAGGAAATGGATACAGGGGGGTGTGCAAGACTATAGCCCCTCCCCCCATTCCCCGGTGCTAGGCATTTCACCCGGCCATTTTCTTTAAGCGCAGAGCAAACTTTCTCTATGAGATGCACAAAGTTAGCGCCTAGTGTCATCCTCTGGAGGTGAATAGCGAGAGCCCAGTGACACGCTGGACCGTATTACCAACTTCCAGAGGGTTGAGAGCGCTTCCAGCTCTAAACCAACAAACGCCTTCACACTTGGACGCAACTTTGGTAATAATTCTCGAGAAAATCGACAGGATTAGCGTTGTGATAACCTTGTTATCTCCACAGACTTTGTAGGCTAATTAAAGACTGTCGCCAAAATAGGTTTGCACAAATGATGCTTGCTAGGAAGTAAAAGGCAAAGTTATTTATTGACAAGGATTTATAATTTATTATCTGATGATTGCACTGCCCTTCAAAATATAAAGTGTAGATTTTGTAAACAAAAAGGATCACTTTATTTTTTACCATCATATAGCCTTAAAATTTACATGCTTGTTGGGGTTGTGAGTTTTTCTACTCCCAAGCCTGGCCCAAGGCTAGGCTTACTGAGAGCTTGGTCTAACCGGCTGTTGCTTGGAGTGGCCCGCAGGCCCACATCCACCACAGCCCATCCATCCATGTTGGTCCGGCACGTCATTGAAGAAAATTATCTATTTTTCTTTTGAAGATGTCCACAGTGTTCTTGGCAATATTTTTTATACTCGCTTTATACTCGCTTTTATACTTGTTGAACAATCGTGGACCTATGATGTTTATACTGGACAGTATTCTTCGATTGTGCTTATGGCACATCTTCACTGTTTACAGCCAATACATAAAGGCTTTCTCCAGATATAGTATGAACTTTGAAAAGTTTTGAAAACAGAATAAAATATAAATCTAAGGAAAGCTAAAGGGAATCATTAAAACCTCAAAGATAGTAGTAATCACTAATATCTGTGGGGGAAGGGGGGGGAGTAAACTTACCTTAACCTGACGAAGAAAACTGCTTGGTACATGCAAGTCAATGTTGATAACTTCAGAAGTAATCGGGTCCTTAGTAATGTTATATGGTGATTGCTTGTGCTCAAGAGACTGGACCAAATGCACTCCATCAGGAACACTGTCCGGCTCAAAAATGAACGAAAGCGAATGGTTCCATTTATTGATATTCTCCGCGTCAGCCAAAAAACCTTGATACTTGAGAGTTCGGTAAAGTAAACCAAGGGCTGCTCCTCAAGAACCTGGTTTTGGTCTCTCTTCCCATGACATCTAGAATAAGACTGATAACTGTGTTGCTCATCTGGACACTAGTTGTGTTTCCGTCATAAATATCTGACTGCTTGTCTAGCACAGCTGATGACCAAAACAAGAATATTGTTCCACAGCCTGAAATAAATGCACATACAAATTAAAACTATGATATCAGTAACAATCCATGTTTATTAGGATGAATAGAAAGCTGCTACTGTATATACAGTATAATCGCATACAAGTCTTAAATATTTTAGAAAATTCATATTCCCTAACTTTTAAAAGTAAGAGGGGGTGAATACTGAACAGAAAATTTTATATACAGCATTTAAGTTCTACTCTATAAAAATAGATCAGAAAACCATTCTAAAGTTTGAGAAACAAAAAAAAAAAAACATACCTCTGCTTTCACTTCTGGATTATATGTATACAACATTCTCCTTGCTACTTTGTGCATTGAAATTATGACACGGGAGTATGTCTTGCCAGAGATGAACTCGTCATTATCCACAAGGTTCTGAAGAGCAGTCAGAGACTGAATAACTTCCATTTCATCCCGAACAGGAAGATCAGCTACAATCTTTGTGAGATGATCACGGGCACAAGACTTCAGTAGATTAACCTTAACAAAGAAGTCCTTGTTGTCTTGAAATGAATATTCAGTATTGTATGGCGAGGCATTTGCAGGCTGAAGGATATCTTTGCAGCTGGTTTTATAGAATAAAATAGTCAAGATCGTTATCAAAGATAGTCTGTGTCATATCGCAGTACTTCATTACGTTTAATTCCCATGCAAGTGTTCGCACTTGTTGCAGCAGAAGAGAGGGGCTCTCATTTTCTATAGTTGGTATTTCTTGGAATAGTGACAATATACCATCTCCTGTATTACATCTTGGGTAAATATAAAGGTTCATTACAGGAGGATATTTATATGAAACACCTTTCCCATCAATGGCCTTAATTGAAACATGAACATTGTAGTCTTTGGACTCTAAGCCTGAAGGAAGTGGAAAATCAATGGATGTCTTGCACCGTGATAGAAAACAAATTTTGTACCAAGCTCCTGAGATAAAACTGTGCCTGTATCAAGAGACAGAAAGCTGTAGCTCCACTGGAGAAGGACTGGATTGTAATGACCATCGGACCTCATCACAGGAGCCTCGAAACCATGCCCCATTTTGTCAGGTAGAGCTGTTATTCGACAGTTTCCTTAAAAGGGGAGAAAATATATTGAAATGCAGTATGATACAGCCTTCTAATACTGTACTAAAATAAATACTGATCACACATGTCTGTATTTTTTTGTTTTAGTCTAAATGTTTCTTTCCCACCTCTCGCTCAAAACGCTGTGCGTATTAGTGGGTTAGGCACAATATGTACTACAGTACAGTACTCTATCTAGAAATCCAACTTTGTTTGTACTGTAACTCATTTTGAAGAGTTACAGTACAAATTTTTCTGGTATGTACTTTTACCAGAATAAACATTATTATTATTATTTGTATTCTTATACATTTATTAAAATTAATAATTTCAAGAAAAAGATTCTGTAGTACTAAAATTATAATTAACAATATAATCATTCAACATATTGCTTACAAATAATACTACAGTACTTACCACACTGGGAGGCGGAGAAAATTCAATTAACTGTGTGGCTAATCCAGATTGTTTGTGATGGAGTTGTAAGTATATAGGTACAAAAGGTAGCGGGCCTTAGTTTTTCAAGTAATCTGTATAGAGCACTAGCACTGGTTCATGGGTACCAGTTGATGTCAGCTCCCCAAAGAAGTGAACGTCAATCTGGGCTTTCTCATTCTCAGTCACAAATGGACCACTCTTAGAACTGAAAAGAAACCAATATATAACTCAAAACATGTTAAAGACCTACAGTATCATATATAATACTGTACCAGTCAAGAACATATCAATTGGCTAAAGAATACACAACACACAAATTGAGAGCAATACACTTTTGTCACCATTAACCACAATAACATCCTTCTCAAACTCCAACAATATAGGGTCGGAGCTAACGGCCATTTGATATTTGCAATCTTGCCTCAATGATAAATAAGCACCAATATGTTTTTGTGAACGATGCTGCTTCTCTCCACTATACCATTTGACACTGGTATTCCACAGGGTCCATGCTATTCCATACTTGGTGTACTCCTCTTTCTCACATGCATCAATAGTCTTCAAAATGTCATTCAACACTTGAAACCAATTCTATTTGCTAATGACATTAATATCAATAAAACATTTTACAAATTGTTTGGTAACAAGTCCAACAAATCAACAATACGACCGGACAAAAGGAAGTGATAGCCGAGGCTATATGAACCACTTCCCCGCCCCGCCGGCACTCGGATGGTAATCTTGGGCATAGCATTTTATCAAATCACCTCATTTTTGGGGCAACACGTGAGGAACACAATGCAAACAAGCCTGAATGGTCCCAGGACTAGATACAACTGAAAACTCACAACCCAGAAGTGACTCGAACCCATACTCCCAGGAGCAAGCAAACTGGTATGTACAGGGACGCCTTAAACCACTTGACCATCACGACCGGACAAAAGGAAGTGATAGCCGAGGCTATATGAACCACTTCCTCGCCGGCACTCGGATGGTAATCTTGGGCATAGCATTTTATCAAATCACCTCATTTATCAAATCACCCAAAAAATGAGGTGATTTGATAAGCTATGGCCCAAGATTACCATCCAAGTGCCGGCGGGGCGGAAGTGGTTCATATAGCCTCGGCTATCACTTCCTTTTGTCCGGTTGTGATGGTCAAGGGTTTAAGGCGTCCCTGTACATACCAGTTGTGTTGCTCCTGGGAGTATGGGTTCGAGTCACTTCTGGGGTGTGATTTTCAGTATATATTATATATATTATATATATATATATATATATATATATATATACTATATATATATATATATATATATATACTATATATATACATATATATACATATATATACATATATATATACAATATATATATACACATATATATAACACATATATACATATATACATATATATATACATACATATATATACATATATATATACCAAAAATATACTACATATTCGTACAGCCATTCAGCTACTATGAGGCCCAATTTGCTAGGCAGTCGTAATGTTTGTGACTCCTAACCTTCCTAACTAACTCCACTGGCTACCATAAGTAACCTAACTTAGTAGGTGGGATTGGTAGTGAGTTGCTACACGTATTTTAACTTCATAAAATACCAAACATGGGAGTATCATTTCAAAATAGAGAAATAAAATCAAAATGATTAGCAATCGGTTGCATATAGCAATATTTGTCTACTAGTACATAATTCATTAATATACATATACACATATATATACATATATCATATATATACTAACACATATCACAATATCATAGCAGTACCTGAAAAAAGCTTACTTTTATTGCCTTATCAAAGTAAAAGCCATCTATATAAGGCGTAGCCGAAAAGCGTAATTTTATTTTTAATGTTATATATACATATATATACATATACTAATATCCATATTATTTACATATATATATACATACATATATATACATATAATCATATATAACCATATACATACTATATACATATATAAACATACCAACCTCTATATATCATTACATACATATCATATATACACATATATATATACATATATATAATCATATAAATATATACATATACATATATATACATATATATATATATCATACACATATATATACATATATATACATATATATACTATTATATTATATATAATATATATATATATTATATATATATATTATATATATATATCATATATATATAAATATATATCTATAAGAGAGAGAGAGAGGAGAGAGGAGGGACTGAGAGAGAGAGAGAGCGAGGGATGAGAGAGAGAGAGAGAGAGGATACATAAACAACCACTGGTCACTGGG
This sequence comes from Procambarus virginalis, assembly GCA_020271785.1. Lineage (NCBI taxonomy): Eukaryota > Metazoa > Arthropoda > Malacostraca > Decapoda > Cambaridae > Procambarus > Procambarus virginalis. The sequence continues at coordinate 17,066,258 of WNGS01009202.1, forward strand.
GCGAGAGAGAGAGACCAAAACAGAGATTCTTTTTTACCCACATGGAGTTATTATAACCCGAGGTAAATCTTGCAGTATACAGTCATAGAAATACTCGTATT
>WNGS01009202.1:17068883-17080212 GCA_020271785.1 Procambarus virginalis
ATAACAGCTCTACCTGACAAAAATGGGGCATGGTTTCGAGGCTCCTGTGATGAGGTCCATGGTCATTACAATCCAGTCCTTCTCCAGTGGAGCTACAGCTTTCTGTCTCTTGATACAGGCACAGTTTTATCTCAGGAGCTTGGTACAAAATTTGTTTTCTATCACGGTGCAAGACCATCCATTGATTTTCCACTTCCTTCAGGCTTAGAGTCCAAAGACTACAATGTTCATGTTTCAATTAAGGCCATTGATGGGAAAGGTGTTTCATATAAATATCCTCCTGTAATGAACCTTATTATTTACCCAAGATGTAATACAGGAGATGGTATATTGTCACTATTCCAAGAAATACCAACTATAGAAAATGAGAGCCCCTCTCTTCTGCTGCAACAAGTGCGAACACTTGCATGGGAATTAAACGTAATGAAGTACTGCGATATGACACAGACTATCTTTGATAACATCTTGACTATTTTATTCTATAAAACCAGCTGCAAAGATATCCTTCAGCCTGCAAATGCCTCGCCATACAATACTGAATATTCATTTCAAGACAACAAGGACTTCTTTGTTAAGGTTAATCTACTGAAGTCTTGTGCCCGTGATCATCTCACAAAGATTGTAGCTGATCTTCCTGTTCGGGATGAAATGGAAGTTATTCAGGTCCTGACTGCTCTTCAGAACCTTGTAGATAATGACGAGTTCATCTCTGGCAAGACATACTCCCGTGTCATAATTTCAATGCACAAAGTAGCAAGGAGAATGTTGTATACATATAATCCAGAAGTGAAAGCAGAGGTATGTTTTTTTTCTTTTGTTTCTCAAACTTTAGAATGGTTTTCTGATCTATTTTTATAGAGTAGAACTTAAATGCTGTATATAAAATTTTCTGTTCAGTATTCACCCCCTCTTACTTTTAAAAGTTAGGGAATATGAATTTTCTAAAATATTTAAGACTTGTATGCATTATACTGTATATACAGTAGCATTTCTATTCATCCTAATAAACATGGATTGTTACTGATATCATAGTTTTAATTTGTATGTGCATTTATTTTCAGGCTGTGGAACAATATTTTGTTTTGTCATCAGCTGTGCTAGACAAGCAGTCAGATATTTATGACGGAAACACAACTAGTGTCCAGATGAGCAACACAGTTATCAGTCTTATTCTAGATGTCATGGGAAGAGAGACCAAAACCAGGTTTCTTGAGGAGCAGCCCTTGGTTTACTTTACCGAAACTCTCAAGTATCAAGGTTTTTTGGCTGACGCGGAGAATATCAATAAATGGAACCATTCGCTTTCGTTCATTTTTGAGCCGGACAGTGTTCCTGATGGAGTGCATTTGGTCCAGTCTCTTGAGCACAAGCAATCACCATATAACATTACTAAGGACCCGATTACTTCTGAAGTTATCAACATTGACTTGCATGTACCAAGCAGTTTCTTCGTCAGGTTAAGGTAAGTTTACCCCCCCCCCCTTCCCCCACTGATATTAGTGATTACTACTATCCTTGAGGTTTTAATGATTCCCTTTAGCTTTCCTTAATTTATATGTTATTCTTGTTTTCAAAACTTTTCAAAAGTTCATACTTATCTGGAGAAAGCCTTATGTATTGGCTGTAAACAGTGAAGATTGTGCCATAAGCACAATCGAAGAATACTGTCCAGTATAAACATCATAGGTCCACGATTGTTCAACAAGTATAAAAGCGAGTATAAAGCGAGTATAAAAAATATTGCCAGAACAACTGTGGACATCTTCAAAAGAAAAATAGATAATTTTCTTCAATGACGTGCCGGACCAACATGGATGGATGGGCTGTGGTGGATGTGGCCTGCGGGCCACTCCAAGCAACAGCCGGTTAGACCAAGCTCTCAAGTAAAGCCTAGCCTTGGGCCAGGCTTGGGAGTAGAAAAACTCACACCCCAACAGCATGTAAATTTTAAGGCTATATGATGGTAAAAAATAAAGTGATCCTTTTTTTGCCATATAGTCTCCTAATGGCAAATTTTAGAGCAGCACCACCACTACTGTATTCCCCATGGTTCAACAGTCGGTGTAACAAAGAAGATTAAAAAAAAATTAATGGAAAATTATAAGGACATAATGTAGAGGCATATAGAAAAGCATTTAAGAGGGCCAGAAAAAAGTACATCAGGATAGGGAGAGCAGCATTTTGAAAACAACATTGCAAGAAATGTAAAGGACCAATCTTAGCTGCTGCATAGCCATGTACAAAGGAAAACATCAGTATGAGACTGTTATCAAATTGCATGGATGGGGAGAAACACTGAAAGAATGTCAAAGAAGTGTGTGAAAAACTCAACAAGTGGTATAAAGAGGTCTACAAATTAAACAGAACCACATTGGTGTCCAAGGAGAGGTGATAACAGATGGCCAGAAACTATACTGAATCAGAGTTACTGTAGAAGTAGTAGAAAATAAAAAAAAAACAGGGAGGAACTTGATGTAGCAAAAGTAGTTAGACCAGACCAGGTACCATCATGGTTACTGAAGGAAGCTGCAAGGATTGATAATAGTTTATTTAGGTTAGAGCACATCCATACAAAATGAGTTACAAGCAGATTGTTGGATTTTTAGATAGAGCTAGCATAGTATATACTATGCCTAAAGCCATAATATGAACAGCATTTCGGGCAAGATGTGGGGGAAAAACTTAAAAACCTAAACTTAAAATTAATTGAGATCAAAAGCATGAATTGAACTGAAATAGAAAAAAAGAATGACAATAATCACATGTTGAATGTAATGGCAGAAATTGCAATAGAACAGCAGAAGTAATTTTAACTAAATTCTAATTGATTGTGTGTTACTCATTAGCTATAGCTTTCAGCATAAGACAGGAGAACTTCGTGAAATCTGGAGAAGAGCATATGTAGTTGCAGAATCAGATACCGTAAATCAGTGCCACCATCGTGTATCCCATGCAAAATACTGGAAAAAAGTCATCAGGATAAGTTGTGTAGAACACTAGAAGAGTACATTTTGTAATGGAGGCACAACATTGCTTTCAAAGGGGGAAAAAAATTGATTGAGCTCAATGACTTTGTACTAGAATACAAATTTAGAACTTCTATATTTTCCATGTGTATTCTGATCGGCTGCTAGTTAGGTTTATGAAAGGCATCCTCGGACAATGGTAGACAAATTCAAAGATGTGACCCACAACAGTTGTTTCACTTCTAAGTACAGTATCTATTCACTCCTAAGTGAACAGGGATATCAGATAAAAGGGAAACTCATCCAAATGTTTTGTCCTGCCTAGGAATCAAACTCGGGGCCATTGTGCTGACCATTGTGCTACAGGATACCTTCTGTACTGGATTATGTATTCTCATGGTTTCCTTGCACCATTATGACCTGACACAGGCACTTGACTAAATTTGGGTTTTGTCAGTGCATATCATCAACCTGTTTAGATTGTGCATACTCCTATCCATGAGAATAGCAGGATGAGTTATCCTCGCATCAAATCATTCACACTCAAAACCTTACATTTTATACTCCAGATATTCCTTGACCCCCAACCAATTCACTTAAAGATCACTGTATTATTATTATTTTCTATAAGATTTATCCAAACGAGACTATAAAGAGTTGAATGTTTCTTTAGCAACTTTTTTTTTTTTGAGATACAGTATACAAGAGTTGTTACATTCTTGTACAGCCACTAGTACGCGTAGCGTTTCGGGCAGGTCCCTGGAATACGATCCCCTGCCGCGAAGAATCGTTTTTTTCATCCAAGTACACATTTTACTGTTGCGTTAAAGAGAGGCTACAGTTAAGGAATTGCGCCCAGTAAATCCTCCCCGGCCAGGATACGAACCCATGACATAGCACTCGCGGAACGCCAGGCGAGTGTCTTACCACTACACCACGAGACTGGTTAACTTGGTTATTTATGCCTATTAATTTTACCTATAAAAAAATAAGTTCTACATGGTATACTCGAGAAATTATTGAATTCTAATTTTTTTTTCAGGTAAAAGTAAAGCGATCTGTACTGCGTAATGGAAATGGATACAATTTTCAGCTGCCAGGACTTCTCACTGCACAGTTCCTGAGTGTGTACGAGTTTGTGGTCAATAAGGAGCACGATAGTTTTGCACTGCACATCCTTCTGCACATCACTAAAGTGTTGAATCCCGATTATCCTGTGGCAGCTATATTACTAATTTGGTGAGTGTCTCTGCAATAAATTTTGAATATGGCAAGTTTAAGGGCATGCTTGAATTGTCCCTTTCTTGCAGCTGGAGTCAGGTATAAGCTATTGCTCTTTCTTTACATGGAAATGTTACCGACATTTTTATAATGGACTTTACTAGGTTAACATGAATTGTGGTGACTTATTCCTGGGGACCCATGTCTACAAGATAAGAAATTGTGATAACCTAGCCTCCTGGAACCTTGCCCAGCCATGCATTATAAGTCGTTGAGCAAAGCTTCAGGGGGTTTAGGATGTTGCATATTGCTACTGAGAAGAGAGAACACTGGTACTCGGCCACATCAGATTAAAGTCAATTCTGAAATATTCCTGCAGTGCCTTGGATTTCACTTACGGAAATGATATATGCAAATTTGGCTGTCTTGAAGATTTAAGGAAACTCCTTATTGGTACAGAGGAATAGGAAAAACATTTCTGTAACCTTCACAAAGCAAGCAAGACTTTCAATTTCCTGTTGTCAACATTTGTACCATATACTGTACAATTTTGTTCTGCTTTTCACAATGCATGAACTTGAACTTGATTTTTCTAGTTGTATTACAGGAACATTATTTTTACACGGTACAGTTCTTACAACATAGAAACTTTGTTTTGTTTAAATTTTCTACATAAGCTATGGATCGATTTCCAGCGAGATTTGCTATTAGGTGTGTGTGCATACTGGGTTCAAACTGCATCATCTTGGATACAGCCCATCCGTCCCCCACCTGAGACTTGCTTTGGACCTTTGTTCGCTGTATTAGGTGAGCAAAGTTTCAGGTGTGTGGAGGCTCGGCATACTCATCTATCAAGCCAGCACAGTCTAAGGTTTTGGTGTGAAGATCTGCCACACTGCCAGCAAGATCATAGTTTCAGGCATGTTGATCCAAATAGACTACTGTACCAGTGTTGTAAGTCAACTGTTAAAGGTTCAAGTAGGATGACTTGCATACAAAAAATTATGATAAAATGTGGAGTACTGTACTTTTTAGAGTTAGAGTTTACATACCTGCATACATAGTTTTAGGGTTACCATTAATCAGAATTATTGGATGTTTGCAATTGGGATACCTTATGATATTGTACTGTATTTATTTTGTTATACTGCATTCTATTTCTTTTCCGAATTATGAAACTTTGATGTTCCAGAGGAAAGTTCAGGGAATGTCCCATTTGGCAGGGTTGATATCATTCAGGGAAATGTAACATTCATCACCAATTCCCTTTTCTAGTTATTCAGTACTGTTGCTAGAGAGGAACTCGGATATTCTCTCTTTGAGATCAAGGTTCATTCCACACTCTAGGTTGGCCAGTGTCATCTTGTTCAAATCAGTGCCCAACTACTAGCTAATGGAGCAGGCATGGGGGGAAGACTTTTTTTTTTTTTTTTTTTTAAAGCTTTTGCAAAGGCTGCACAAGATTCCTTTTTATAAGGAAAAGGTTTTAGGCCTTGGTGTGACGACTTATACTGAATTTTGTAACTAACTCGTCAAGATTGTAACTTGCTTAGCTAAATGAATTGTGGTGTTCAGTCCCTGAGCCCATTATGTGCCTCTGTAACCCTTTCCACTACCGCCCACAAGATGGGTATGGGGTGCATAATAAATGAACTAAACTAAAACCTTCTGGTTTGATGATGTCAGTGATGATGATGATGATGATTAGTGATTAAATTTTATTCATTAACTATACATGAGAACATATAATGGTTTATTTATAGAGGGTTCAGACTTTGAAGTCGGGAGCTCTTGGAAGAGCTCTGTTTGAACCTTATTTTCAAGCACTTTTAGCTACTGATGTTTTGGTTAGTAAGGGCTTGGCTTCCCACTCCCTCTGTTGCAGATTTTTAAGGGTATGCAGTCCTGGCTCTCACAAGCACTGACCCCCAACAAATACAAGGCTGGGAACTCTGCCTCCTGGATCCTTCAGGACTTGTCTGTAATGGCTAACCTCACTGCCATTCATGGCAGTGAAGGTTAGCCATTCTTTTCCATTTCTCAGGGTTGGGTATGATGGATGAGTGATCCCCTTATATCCTAGTAGAAGGTCTGGGATCATTTATCCCACAGACAGTGCACAGGGATGTGTGTAACTCCATTGTAAGGATTGCCTTCTGGTCCTCCTCTTTTTTTGGTATGTTGGTGTTCAAAGATTGTGTTCCCATTCTTTCCTGCATAGGATTTGGTTTACATAACGATTGACACATCTCTGCATTGGGTAAATTGTTTTACCCTCTGCTCAGTTTGAATGTGATGCTTTCTAATTTTTGGGGGGTTTAAGTTCAATTAATTGCTCCCTATGTGCTTTCCATTTCTGAGGTACTTTAAAGATTTTCCTAATCTCGCATGTGTATCACTTGCTAGGCCAAGTTAAGCATCACTGTGCCTGGTCATCAATTGGATGGGTGACTGCATCGAAAGCCTCATTTTTCACTAGAAAGACCATGATACTAAAAGGCTACCTGTTCCCAACAATGATATAGGTTTACAAAAATATAAAGTAATTTTAACAATACTATAGCAAAATTTTCTCTACATCAGAAGTGTGTTTATTTTTATTGTGTGTTTTTAGTACAGTATATGTACTTGGTGTTAATTAATTTCAATAATAATGTAAGGTTACGATAATTCTAGCGCAGAGAAAATTATTTACGATTTTTGTTTTGGCAGCAATGACATGCAGAGTTTGAAGGAGCCAATATATAAACAAGAAGTGATGGCTGCTAATGAACCATCGCAAGTGTCTCTCTTCATACCTCCAGCCCAACTCCCTTATGGCAAACTCTTGCTCATCATCGTGGATAAAAATAGCTATACAAATAATAGGCAAGTGCAGTATTACCTTAATTGTGTTATGTTTTATATAAGCAAATTTTAAAAAAGGCAAAAGGTTAGTTTGGCATTACATTAATGTCCAAGTCATTATTGCTACCATGTGCTGTGACTGAAATTAAACAAATATTTACATTCAAAAGATCAATTTGTTTAAAGCTATAACAGTTTATGCTGAATGAGTGAATAGTCATAATAGTAATTTATATATTACAAATATTTAGGGGTTTGATAACAAATTTTACATTAGTAATAATAGTAATTTATTTGTTACAAATATTTAAGGGTTTGATGATAAATTTACATAGTTGGTATTTATATTGTCTTTATAAAATAACTAATCACGTGCAGGGCAAGATACAACTCAAGTGACATGGGTGCCAATTTCCTCGTGAGTGGCTGGTGGTCGCAGTGTCTAGTGTGGGGTGACACCTACTGGCATCACCAAAATTGTTCTGTCATTGGTGAGGAATCGTCTTGGGATTATACAACGTGCAGGTGAGATCCGCCGCCATCAGTGCTCTCCTATGGTGGTAACAGTTTATCGTGGTTTTTCTTTTATCAACTGTGCCCTTATTTGGAACTTATCTTGTCTGAATTCATTTAATTAGTCTTTTATATATCTTTTGAGTTAAAATGTAAACATTCTTTTACAGCTGCAAATCACATTTCTCAGTGTATGGAGCCCAGTCCATTCCTATATTAGGAGATGAGAGCAAGGTGGAAGTCAATGAACTAATGTTACACGAGACATACTTGGCCCTCTATTTTATGTTGCTACTTTTGCTCGTGTACTTCATATTGGCACTGGCTTTACAAACATCAGATAGGCATCGCCTCAGACGAAGAAACATCTGGTTGCGTGACAATAAACCTGACCATGAATATGCATATTTGCTGACCATCAAGACGGGCACACAATGGAATGCTGGCACTACTGCTCGGGTAGGACATTTTATCTCTGGTCATTTAATTCCTTTGGTTTTAAGGTTGTCATTGTGCTTAATTTTGTTTATGTCATTTTGTGATCATAATTTAAAACATATAACTATTTCTGAGAGTGGAAAGTTGCATTATTAACACAAGATCAATACTTTACACAATTCTTTTATCAGACACCAGTTTATAAAAAAAACATGTTGCCATGAGTGAGGGAGGGAACTATCAAGAGAAAGTGTTAAGCCATTACAAGTGGAAGGGGGGGGGGGGTGTTGTCTCGTAGGTCGGGTCCTGCAGGTTTCTTCACATTTGGCAACAAAAGAATTAAATTAAAACCCCAACTCTCAGATCTAACATAATTTAAAGCTTTCAATGAGGCAGACTTATCAATTATAGATTTGTGAGTTTTAAATGTTGGGTATTCTGTAAAAATGTATAAATGTTAGCAATTTTGACTAAAAGTGGACAAAAAACAGTTAATGTGCGACTCCAAATGCTGTACAATAATTTATACTTTAATTTTAATATAATATTATATTTATGAATGAAGAAGAAATATATATTTTGTATACTCTATATATAAATTTAAATGTGGCTTAAACAGTCACAGTACTAGTAAATGTTTTTTGACCTGTGATAGTACTTGTTTAATTGTAAACTTAAATACAGAAATAATTCTTTTCAGGTGTATGCCATTCTGCATGGTACACATGGGATGAGTGAAACTAGAGAGCTGCAATCACAGCAGACTGGTCAACTGTTTACTCGTGGGGCCTTGTGCACCTTCATTCTGACGTAAGTACTCGAGACTAGTTACCGGAGGTATCGCCTACCACCAGGTATCACCAGGTCGATGATACCTGGTGGTTGGTGATACCTGGTGGTCGTTGAATGCAGCAGCCAGATGGACCAACTAGTCTAATTACCCAAGTGTAATTACCCAAGTGTAGTTACAGGATGAGAGCTACGCTCGTGGTGTCCCGTCTTCCCAGCACTCTTTGTCATATAACGCTTTGAAACTACTGACGGTCTTGGCCTCCACCACCTTCTCACCTAACTTGTTCCAACCGTCTACCACTCTATTTGCGAAAGTGAATTTTCCTATATTTCTTTGGCATCTGTGTTTAGCTAGTTTAAATCTATGACCTCTTGTTCTTGAAGTTCCAGGTCTCGGGAAATCTTCCCTGTCGATTTTATCAATTCCTGTTACTATTTTGTACGTAGTGATCATATCACCTCTTTTTCTTCTGTCTTCTAGTTTTGGCATATTTAATGCCTCTAACCTCTCCTTGTAGCTCTTGCCCTTCAGTTCTGGGAGACACTTAGTAGCATGTCTTTGCACCTTTTCCAGTTTGTTGATGTGCTTCTTAAGATATGGGCACCACACAACTGCTGCATATTCTAGCTTTGGCCTAGAAGTTTGCACTAGAAGTCTACACTAGACTAACCACTAGGCCTTTGGCCTAGTGGTTAGTAGTGTAGCTTTATGGTCTCTGGTGAGGAGTAGCACCTTGATGGGGGTTTGAGTTCAGTTGCATTAGCCTGCATGAGACTATTCAGACTAGATGAGGAAATTCTCTAGTGCATGTATCAGACCAGTGTGACTCTTAAGAGACATTTGAAAAGATCTGTGTTGTGCTAGTACAAAATGTTGACCTACTGCAACTGTGCCTAATCCTGTACATCGGAACAGCAGGTTCTTGTTTAAGGCAGCAACCAAGTTTCTGATTCAGATCAGAAAAGGTTTAATAAAATGAAAAATAATATAGTGAATGGGACACTATACTAGAAAATGGAATACGGTGGAAGGAATCTGTTATGGTAGTATGGCAGACTGTCATGGGCAGAGTAAGCCCATGCATTCACTAGATTAGCATTTAATGCATTAAAACTTGAAATAAAATTGGTAACATATTTAAAAAGTTACTATTGTACTCTCAAGTGATGTTGATATCAAAATGTGTGCAAGTGTTTTGTAGATAGAGATTGGCATTGTCAAGATTGACTGACAAAACATCTATTAGAACATCAGTGCTGCTTAAACTAGAATTGTATTGTATCGTCACCCATCTCGTCATCCTTCTCCACTATGTGACCAGAAATACTTTCAGCAATTTTGTTTATGAACATCCTCCTACCTTTATTTCAAGTCAGCATCACATTATTACCTGTAATCATTTGCATCACATTAACCATTCTTGTATATTTTCCGAGTCAACATCCACACCAACTTCTCTAAGTATCCCATGGGACGCAACACCAGAATCACTTTTAAAGTCATTGCCCTCGCCTTTGCCTGTGCCTGTGCCTATTTCAACAATTGGCACAAGAATATTCCCTGCACATTTTAACATGGTATCCATGACCTCATTTCAAGTTGTAGCAGAGTTCTGTATTTCTTAGGATATCCTGTCCTTTATTGCCTCATGCGCTTGACTGACACTTTCTTTATTTTTCTGTGTCTCCAAAGTCAACCCGTGCTTAGCACAGGGGTGGCCAATTCATTTCCGTCCGACTTTCCAGGGAGAGAATTCCATTTGAGTAGAGTAGAGTCCACTATAACTCACATAAGTTCTTGTTAGCTACTCTATGCATAGTAAGAATGGTAGATAGTTTGCAGTAGTTAATTATTTTACTGCTCTAATGAAAGATCAAAATTGCAATCGAAGAATCTATTGAGGTACTGTTTTCTGTTGTAGGTAGAATTACTGAGCCAGTGGAAAACATTTCTGAAGTTTTATTTTGCATTTTCTTCATTTAACAGAACTGCTGAGCAGCTAGGGGACATCCTGAAGGTACAAGTGTGGCACGACAACAGTGGTGGCAGTGAGTCTGGTTGGTATGTCTGTGAAACGAGTGTTGCTGACTTGGTGCACGGAGCCAGGTATGCATATCCATGTTACCGATGGCTCTCGGTACAAGCAGAGGATGCCAAGATTGAGAGAGAGATTACACTAGAGAGCCCTACAACATTTTTACAGGTATATTATGGTGCTTTAATACTGGACTTGTTTTCTTTCCAATATTTTAACTTGTGAATACTCAGCATAAGAATTATAATTTGATAATTACATTCGCTTTTTCAAGTTGAATTTAAAATTGGTGCGATTTAATTTGCTTGATTCTATTTTGACATTAATTTCTTGTAACCCTCAGGATTTTGAGCATTTCCTACCCCAGTATGCCAGTGAGCACATGTTATGGACATCACTGCTCACTACATCAAGCACGGCCAAACTGTATCGCCTTCAGAGGGTCACTATCTGCCTGATTGTGTGCCTCTGTATGGGAACAGTTTCTCTTAGTGTTGTACAGGTAAGTTATGCAGT
>WNGS01009202.1:17117642-17173879 GCA_020271785.1 Procambarus virginalis
TATATACCTCGTTTACGATGTCTTCTAGTAATGGTGGCCAGTGCAGCTAAAGATGTGTTTATAATAAGGTAAACAATTACTTTATTTTAAATTATTTTGTTATTCCATCTGCACCATTTATAGATAGTTTTCTATCTGTAGTGCAGTTGACCCTTGCATTCATTTCCCTGCTTCGTTAACATGACATTGTGATTTTTAAGGATTTTATTGGCAAAATAATGCTTTCAAAGACCAGAAGTTTAAATTACACAAAGATGTAGGTGATGAATATTTTAGTGTATTGAATCATATAATACAATAATAGGGGTACTTTGACCGTGTACCTAATAATATGACCTAAACTTAAAACTGCTGTGTACAGTGTTTTAAGAAAAAAGACCTAGCAGGCACAATAACCACCATTTTTGGAAGGTTTGGTCCCAGGAGCTAATGAGTACCTCACTTTGAATGGAAAGGTTTTCATAGTGTATAATTTGGTTAATATATATTATATGCAGTGAATTTGATATAGTGGCTCTTGTATTCATACTGTCTATAATTAATGTCAAAATAAAATAGATACATTTTTGAGCAAGGTACATTTTTTTGTTAATTTTTTGTTATTTCTTATATATTGTGATGTGTGTGTTGGTGATAGCATGCTCAATGCTGGGACACATGTGGTTCAGCCATGTGATGTGGGAATGCCACACACTGTCGCAAACTGTACTAACGCTCTTTGGAATTGCGTGGGCACATTTTCCTTTTATGAAGAGTAAGTTCATTAATGCCTTAGAGCACTGTTAAGAATCTTAATTTATTGTAGCACATTTCATGAGTGAAAGACTTGCAATATAAAAAAATGGCTTGGTGTATTTTGCACTAAATCTTGCCAGATACTATTTTTAAACTTGCATAAAACTGCATGAATGTTTAATTACAGAAATGGAATATTGAATCGTCAGGCTACACAACTCTCTTGGGCTATTTATACTACCTGATAACCTATGTGTTTCTGTATCAAGTGGGTAGATCCCTCTACATTGCAGCTTTCTTGAATGTGCGGAAGTTACGTGTTAACAATCCAGGGTAAGTGTAAACTTCTTGTAGTAGTGTACATGTGTAGTGTTAGATATTGTAGGGAGTAAGGGTGGAAGGCCATTATTAATAAACCACAAGATTAAAGTGAAAGTTTGGAGATAAGGAGATGGTTTGGCATGTTAAACAAATGGACAATAGTCTGGCGAGGAGAGAGTATTCTAGTGATTTTTTTAAGAAAAGGATATGGGGAGGAAAGGTAAGGTAATGTTCTCATGATTTGTGAAGTATACCATATGAAGTGGTTTTACCTAATCAAAAGTGTTTGACAGCCACAAAATTATGGTAACCGAGAGGACAGGTTAGTGTGTGTGAATGGAGTAAAAGTTTATATAATGTATATGACAACCATGAGGGGCACTGTTCACCTTAGGAAGTGGTGGTGTACTGCTAGTGTGTGGTAATGTTTGTTCAGCTCTGTCAATCCTATTATAAATGGACAAGTGATATTTTAATGATTAATCATTAATGTTATTTTACTATACAAACAAAGTCCATGTGGCAAACAGGGTAAGGATGATGAATGTCCAGGTATTAATGTGTTTTAATTTTTCTAGGTTGGATGTAAAATGGGAGGACATATCATATTATGTAAAACAACGCAGTCAGACTGTACTGCGGAAAGTATTCTTTTTTGAATAAAGACGATGATGAAGAAGTCAGCCAAAGGATAATACCCCACCTGTAAGCTTTATTTTTTGATTACACTTTTCAAATGACTGTATTTTAGTTTTATATCTTTAAGAATACCTAATGGATTTTTCATCTATTTACTAGTAGAGCCGCAGTCCTTCAGCATATGCACCTAAGTAGTTTTAGTAAGAACACAGTTTTGTTTCACTTGAATTTTTGTTAAAGGAGTTCATTGGCAATATCATGAGATGAGGTCTTAGTATTGTCTCACAGCTAACACCACTTACATATGATGGTAAAATTAAGATTTATAATGAAATTGACCACTCTTTAACTAGCAGTCCTTCTATTGTGGTAGTTTCTTTCTGACCCAGTTATAGAACTGTCAAGTTTTGTGCATGACTTTCCATCTAAAATGATGATGATTTGCTGTTGAAAAACTTTGTCTACAGATGCTTTAATATTCTCTTCCAGATTATTTTTTCCCAGTGTTTTGTATAGAATGTATGTTAGAATATACTGTAGTTTATGGCTTGCTGTCGATCTGCTTTCTTGAATATTGGTAATACTTTTGCCTCATCAGCAGGAGACCAATATGGTATTAATCCTGTACAGTTAGTGGTGAGGGTAGGGGTGGATGGAGAGAGCATGGGTGAAGGTTGGGAAACATTGTGGGGGTATAAAAGGATAGATTGGTAAAAAAAAAATAAACATGGAGCTTTCAAACAGTCAATAAGAAATTGTTCTAAGTAATAAAAATCCCATGCAAAGGATAGAATATCTGACTGCTGAAGCATATAATGCCTGAGAAATGTTCCTCTGCAGAAATCCAGGAAGAGGGCCAGTGCAGAAAAAAGAATACAGACGGCACTACAGAAGGAAAAAATAACAGAAATGCTTAAGCATTTCTATCTACAAAGAAAGAATAATTTCAATAGCGAGATTGAAGAAATAGAACACAGACTGAACCAGTTATATCATATTGAAGAAATGCATTTATAACAGAAATTCATACAAGAGTTAAAGAAAAATTCCGATGGGATATGTTTAGCACCCCAATAAACAGAATGAAAGTGGGGAAAATCCAGACAGCTTCTTTATGCCTGATATCCAAATCACTGAAAATATCATTAATATCAACATGAACGCTGCAGAATTTGAAAGAGAAATTGAAAACATACCTATGCACTAAGCCCCGGGTCTCCAGACTCATGGAATTCTATATTTATAGAGAAATGCAAAGTGCCAGTAGAGTTGAATAAAATTGAGTTCAAGCACAGTTAGAAGCTCTGTACCTAAGGGCACAGTCCTTGCATCACTGCTTTTCCTTATTTTCATATCATATACTGTATAGACAAAAATACATGTCACAGGTTTGCATCATCTTTTGAAGCCGACACAAAAATCAGCATGAAAATTACTTCTGTAGAAGAGACTGACAACTGACAACTACAAGCTGATATTAATAAAGTTTTCGATTGGGTAGCAGAAAATAACATGTTTAACATTCATAAATTTGGGTATGGTAAAAATTAAGAGACACAAAATACAAGGTACATAACAATCAAATCTTCCCATACTAGGAAAGCAACATGTAAAGAATCTGGGAATAATGATGTTTGATGACTTGATATTTAGGGAGCATAAGCAATGAAATATATAAGTCGGCTAGAAAAATGATAGGATGGATTACGAGATCCTTCAAATCCAGGGATCCCATAGTAATGCTCATACTATTCATATCACTGATGCTGTCCCTCCTTGAGTACTGTATGATACTTTCCCCTTCAGAACAGGAGAGATTGTTGAAAGAGAGGGAGTACGGAGAACCTAAATTATTGGGAAGAAGACGAGTGATATAAAATGGAAGGTACTAATGGGCCAGGTCCAAAATCTGCTGAGTTAAATAAAAATACTGGAGTGAGCGATATGGAAAGAAATGGAGAATAGGGCCAGTGAAGAATAGGTGCCATAGGCACAATCAGAAAGAACTTAATATCAGAGGTCCACATTTGTTCAGTATACTCCCAGTAAGTATAAGAAATATTGCTGGAACAAAAGTGGAAGTCTTCAAAAAAACACTGGACAGTTTCCTGCAAGAAGTGCCAGACCAACCAAGCTGTGGTGGATATGTGAGACTGTGGGCCGCTCCAAGCAAATGCCTGTTGGACCAAGATCTCACAAGTCAAACCTGGACCCGTGCTGGGCTTGGGGAGTAGAACAACTCCCAGAATCTCATCCAGGTAAGTGAGGATGGTAGGGAGAATATGGTACCCAAGGGTACATGTGCACTAGCTTGGCAGAGCTATAAATGAAAAAAAAATGAGATATTTTTACAATCCAATATAAGTGAAACCTTCCAAAAATACAAATGCATTGCTGTATTTTGAATAATATATATTAATGAATATCTAGATTAGGTAAATGAAGAAAAAAGTTATAAA
The DNA here is from genome assembly GCA_020271785.1 of Procambarus virginalis. NCBI lineage: Eukaryota > Metazoa > Arthropoda > Malacostraca > Decapoda > Cambaridae > Procambarus > Procambarus virginalis. Next base: position 17,121,797 of record WNGS01009202.1, read on the forward strand.
CTGTTTTGTGATGGATTTGGTCTTACAATCCACTATATTGAGGTCCAGATTTTTGGTGTTCTAATGTATAATAAATGAAACAGATATGAGGACAGTGAAAGAATGGCAACAAACCATTTGAACCATCAGGATCAAATATTGGCCCTACAAGAAACTGGGCTGTTGCTGTACTGACCAGACAAATTTTTTTTTTAATAACAAATAGAATACAGATGTCGATACAGGAATGTGTAAAGAAATGAGAAAAGAAGAAAAAAAGAAGTAAGAAACACAAGCATGAAAAATTATTAATGGGCATTGAAAAAAATGGTCAGTTTTGGGAGCATGTATATTGTTAGGTGGATTGAATAACGAATTGTAATATTAAAAGATGTGTCATGTTAAAGTAAATGATTAGACTGATGAAAAAGTACCAAGATGGCTTGACCTTATTAAATGAATGGGGGGATTATAGGAAGATTAGGTCAGAAAGATAAGTCGCAAGTAAATGTGTGAGGAAGAAACACCATCAGAATACAAGGAGTGATAAAGAAAAAGGTTAAGAACAAAGAACAGGTGGAAATGTATTAGGTAGGGATTTTTTTTTTTTTAAATATTTGTACAATTTATGAGGAGTACATTACTAAACAATGGGAATACTGTTGTGGATGATTTGCTAGTTAGGTGGTGCTGGTTGTCCATGATGCCTGTTCTTTGTGGTAGATATCTTAACTTCATGACTGTGGCATTCTGGGTAGTTTTAAATGGGTGCCAGTTCGAATATTTTATGCTACTTAATTGCTTTCCAATTACTATAGTATAGTTAGCTATGTTTTACAAATTTATAATTTTACTTTTATAATTTTTGTCATTTTACACTACATTTTGTCTTTTCTGCAGGATTTTTATATGACAGAGTTGGACCTTCAAATAAGTCAGGTGATGGCTGGACTGGAGGATTTGGCTGAAACATTAGGATTGGTGGTAAAGAGGATGGATAGATTATTAGACGAGGATCAGTCAACCGATTTTGACATATATAATAGTGGAGTATCAGAGGTAAGAAACTTATATGGTTCTTACTGTTACAAAAAATATAAATGTGTACATACATTTATTGTCTTAACTTTGTGCTCAAATTCTTTGACTCATTTTATACCATATCCAGTATTGTATAAGTGTTTTATAATACATTATCTTGCAATATATTTTTTTCTTCTTTTATATATCTACTCATATTTTTATCAATATAGGATACACGTGATGATGCAGCTTGGCAACCTGAGGAAGGGTGCAACATATTGAGACCATTTCAAAGTAGTTTGGAGGAGGCACAAGAGGACGCTGATGGCGGTAAACAATTACCATTCTGCAATGTCAACACGTCACAGAAAGAAAGGCTTGAAAATACGAAATTCGAGGAAAGGAGCAGGAACTCTACTCCACATGAAACTTCATTTAATTTGGATGCTTTTACAGATATTGCAAGTTGCCATACAGAGATTGAGGCATTGGCTCGTAACTGGAATTTGAATTCAACAACATTTGAACAAAGAAGATATGGAACTGAGGATGATGGTGGGAGATTGGCTAAATTTTTGAAAGATGTTTCTGCTGCTTCAGATGAAAGTGTTACTTCATTTGGGAAGTACGGTAAAACTGTAAGCAAACTCAAAGTTAATCCAAAGCTCCATCCTAGCCATGAGTCTCTGACAGCAGTTCAGAATCTGTATTGTGCTAGTACTGCATCAGACACTACAAGAACCCATCATCTGCAGTCTCTGGTTACTAGTCACCAACAACGAAATGCAATTCAGTCCAACCATATTGATATGCCAGCACAAAGCCTTTTGGGTGTAAGTTCAAGGCTTTGCCGTACTCAAACACAAGGACGTGGCAAAGGGCATGTTGATGTTTTGGATATTATAAGCTTAGAATCTGACAGTGACAGTGAAACATAGTTAAAACTATAAAATCAAAGTTGCCTTATTTTGCAGATAAATACTGTTTGAATATATTGAAGGGGTATTACTTTTGTGCATATGATATACCAAGGAAAATACTGTTTGGAGATTTGTCATATTCAGCCAGGCATAGGACCTATTGGTTAACAAATTGTATATTTTGTTTAGATTGTAATGGCAAGTAAATTGGTATGTATAATTATGTCTAGCTAATAAAATAAAGCATTTTTCTTTTCAACAATACTTCCGTTATGTATTATCTCCTTACACACACTGCTTGCCAAGAGGCTCTTGTGCATTAATAGAACTTAGTTTTTTTATTGTGTTACCATAATATTTTTATGAAGAATCACCATTTAATAATTGACATTGTTCATGGATTTTGTTAAAAAACAAAATATTTTGGTTCAACCTTGCCACAAGCATTGTCAGAAATACATTCAGGATATAAGTAATTTTTTTATTCTGTATAACATTGCATATATATATATATATTTAAACAATCTTGATACTGTGATTTTACATCATCCATAGCATATACAAAAACAGACCATATATTCTGATTGTATTATTAAAAAACAAATCAAAATGCTGTTGAAGAAAGTCTTTCACAGAGCAAATTACAAATGTAATACAGTACTTCGTGTCTTTTTGTCATTTGTCAATACCATGAGTTTCTAACACAGCTGACCAAATACAGGATAATTGTGTTGGGAACAGTCACCTGTGCTGTGTACATTTTTTTTTTTTTACAAGAGTTTCCTTATCAATTAAAAAAAAAAGGGCCAACTATGTGGAGAGAGACAGTGTGATAATCATCCTTAAGGAGTCAGGTATGCAGGACAGGCACAGGCTTTTACAAGGTATTCATGCCCATGCCACCTCTGGGGTGGCTTGACTCATCAATCACGCACAGGTGTAACCATCAGGGGCTGATGCAGACAGCAGACACATGTTGGCACATCTATTGTCCATGCATGGGTTCTTCATCTGAAATTTAAATGATGCTAATGTCAATTTATCCAATAGTTACAAAATGCACTGTTTGAATTTTTGGATTCTTGTCTTGAATTGTGGAAATTCATACTGTTATTAAAATTGTTGGACTGACAGAATGGTCTCCAAGCTAGAAATAACATTAACCCCCCTCCCCCAAACGTAAGAAAATGCAAACAACATACTTCCTCTTGGAAATTAAATGCTAGTAGGAAAAAAAATAGATTAACAAGTTAGGAAAAAAAAAAAAAGAGATTAACAAGTTGGAGAATGAAGTGATGAAATTCTTTGTAAAGAAATACCAAAAATGGGTACACTTTCAGAGAAAATGTTTCACCTATTAGGAAAAAAGTGCAGATAATTGTCATCTTCAAATACAGTAGTAATATCTACTCTCGACTTTGGTTTTATGTACAGTCTAAATACTATTAACTAACTGATAGTCATTTAACCTGAATTATTCACCTCTGATAAATATCTTGTATCTTATATGAACTTATATTGATCTTACTTAAAAGCATCTTGTGTAAGATGCTAAAATAAGTAATTATCAAAAGAAGGCACCAAGCCAGGAAGGTTACACAACATGATCAAATGTGTGGGATAATCCAAGGGTGCTAAATATCGCAAAGATGTTTTTAAGTACTATTTAAATTTCAAAATAGTGTATTCTATACATGACCTCTGTGTAGTGTATAAGCAAGTTTCTAGTCAAACCCAAGTTTAGAAATTATTTGTGCACAGGCCAGGACAGCTCTTGCCAATTAAGTATTAAATGTTAAGATATTTTTATCAAAGGATGAAACTAGGTTCATATGGTCACCCAGCCACTGACAGACCAAACCTAATGCTGATAACTTTTGATTATTAACAAAGTATAAAACCTTTATCACTTAATCTGTGAACTTCCTTGATGAATCGGATACCTTTAATATCGCTCGCATTACATAGTTTTTATAAGCATATTGCATACTGGCATCCTTGCTGATATTTTGTGCCTTTTGAATATCCTGCATCTTTGATAGTGCTACAAAATCTCTTCAGCTTGGCACCTTACTTTGATAATTACTTAATTTGTGAACTAGTCACTAATGTGATTAGTATTAATATCCATTTATCACAAGGCCCAACACACTATGATCCAAGGTCACTAATATAAAGTGATAAATGCATAGTGTAACTCACTATCTCACAACTATGTACATAACTTGACCTATGTAACACTCAACTGATGTGATTCAATGAACATGCAACCAAACACTTAAGAGTATGCTACTGAATTTGGTAAGGGAGACAGACAAGATGGACAGGAACAGCCTTTTACATTTGAGGGATAATTGGTGATGAGGACATGGGTCATGGACATGTCAGAAATACAAGCAAGTCAGACAAGAAAATACTTGTTTGATGTGCACGTGTTCAACTAGTGGAATTCGCTGCACGTAGAACAGAAGCCCTGTATAGCTTCTGTTCTTCCTGCTGCTACTGCTTCTCCCGTAGCTTATATTAATACCACTCTACAGACCAGGAGTCTTATCTTGGCTGTTGTTAGTGTAGTGGCTTGTGCTAAAGAGGAACTGACAGGTATAGCTCAGAAATTAAGTCTGAGTGCATTTGAAAAATGTTTTATTGTTCCTGCCTTTCATTTCCTAGTCTTCCTTCAGCTTGGTAATGTATATTTTCTTAGCTTTGACTATAGATAGGTGGGGGAGAGAGGTGGTGCATCAAGGTTAGCAGAATCATGCTTTGAAAAACAACCAAGAGTAATGCTCAAGAAAGAATGTTCATATACACTCCGAGTTAAATTTTCTAACAGTTTTGCATATATGTCTCATCCCATTTTGAGTATTTTGGAGTATGGTTGGGAAGCATGAGGAATGAAAAAGGTTCTTTTCTAATGGAAATTGTTAAAATGTAGTACAGCAAATTGTTGTGGGATGGATTTTCAAGATTGTTATTTAATAGCAAACTTCGAGAGCAATAGCTAATACAGTACAGTATTTGCAGAGCATCTCTATCATTCACCAATTGAACCATCAATCCCATCAATCAAATGGTCTTTTCACCATCTGACTTGTTTTTTATACCTTGTTTTTCTTTCAAAATATTCTGAGGAAATAAGAACTCGCCTTTAAATAGAGGTCTGGGTGAAGGATTTTGATCCCGAAGGGACGGCTGGATAAGGGCTCTGTTATAGAAGTCTTGGTTGCACAATCCTCTTTGTTGCACGTCCATACCTGTTACCAGAACAATGAAGAAGTTTTGGTAGAATAAAAGATAGTGCATGTGTGGCTGTAGACAAAGAACAATAAAGATTGGGAGAGTGAGTGAGATTCTGCATCTTTAGTAAGCTGTAAGTGAGCAGAACCCTCTTAACTCGTGAGGCAAAGAAGCAATTATATTTTATTTATATAAAAATACATTTACAGTATTTAATACAAGAAATAGTAGTGATCTCGTATGTAAAGTACATTACTCAAAATGTTTTGGGCTTAAAAAAAAAAAAACAATTGGGGGAATTACAAGTATAAATGGGTAATACTTAAAACTAAGTTTGTAACGATTCAAAAATATTAACCGAGATTTAGCAAATGACTGACAATATTTAAGTGATATTTAGAAACACACTGCAGTTTTTTGCAACAGTAAAATTAGTAATTAATGTTCATAATAATAGCAAAACACAGGTTAAAACCTGTGTTAGGATGAAACCATGCGAGTAAAACTGCTTACACAAAGATAATTACTTAATTTCTCTTTTAACCAGGTTGGGAGAAGCACAGTTTTTAATCTCATTTGAGAGGTCATTTTAGAGCTCAGAATTCTTCCCTTAATTTGCAGAGTGAGAGGTCATTTTAGAGCTCAGAATTCTTCCCTTAATTTGCAGAAAATTTCTGCCTTGGTTAAGTCGCACTCTTGGAATATCAAAAAAGATATTTATTTCTCATATAATGCACCTGGGTCCTGTTTTAGTCCACTAGGAACCATTTAAGGCCAGGATTAGCATTGCAGTTTTAGTTTTATAGATGTAGGCGAGTGGTAATCTACCTGGCATATTTTTTTTTTTTAAGATACATCAATAGACAGATTGGAAACATTGCTGGTAGCACTAACCTGTTTAGTTTTCCAGTCCGTCCAATACAGTTGGTCACCCAGAAGATCCATAGAAAAGGGATGGTCAACTTGAGCACCCATCAATGTCTGAAGAAATAAAAATGCCCATATAATAAACTACATGCACAATCAGTAGTTGATTGCCTCTCTGATTTATGTTTTTCTAACCTTTACATTTTCAATTATGTTAAAAATAAACAACTACTTCACTATTAAAATGCAAAAATAACATGTGAGCAAATCTTTGAACGTAATGAAATAATTATCAATTGCATTCACTGTTAGCAGAAATACTAGTAAAATGTGTTACACAGAGACATTTTTGCTGTCAAGTTTTTTTAAACAAATTACTGTACATGTATTTCCAATGTACTAAATTCAAATCTGTAGTCTGTGTCCTTTGATTAGCTCAAATTTTCTAGCTCTCTCTCCTTTTCTTCTTATAAAAAGCCAAATTTTCCAGTTTTTTAGCTTTAGGAATGCAAAGTGGTGAAACCAAACACCCGCATTATCTTTGTGGGATAGTTGAGCAGATGACAAACACTGAGCAAAGAGTTTAATAGATCATCTTTACAATCCTTTACCCTGGCTCATATAACTGCTGCTGAACCTCTAAAATCAATCAAATTTTGCTGCCACTTAATGGAAAATTTGGAATGATGAAACTTGATGATGAAACGTGCCCATCAAATGCAGACATCTTCTTGAGGTTATCTTGAGATGATTTCGGGGCTTTAGTGTCCCCGCGGCCCGGTCCTCGACCAGGCCTCCACCCCCAGGAAGCAGCCCGTGACAGCTGACTAACACCCAGGTACCTATTTTACTGCTAGGTAACAGGGGCATAGGGTGAAAGAAACTTTGCCCATTGTTTCTTGCCGGCGCCTGGGATCGAACCCAGGACCACAAGATCACAAGTCCAGTGTGCTGTCCGCTTGGCCGACCAGCTCCCTGACATAGATGAAAAATCTAAGCCAAATGAACAAAACTGTAAAACCAACAAAATTTAGATTCAGATTTACAAATAAAAAACCCAGCATTGAATTTAATGAAATGCCATTTTCTGAGTGAGCCCCGGAGGCTTCCTGGAGCTATCAGACTGATATATGCTATATTAGTCTGGGGCATCAGTCAATGGCGTTCTACCTACTGGGAACCCCGAGCCAGAACCTGACCCCCTCAGAGAGGCACAGAGAGCAATGGCCTATGGAAACCCTAACGTGGTTGGGACCATTCCATGTCTGCCAGCAACTGGGGTTGAAATTGAAATTGAAATTGAAATACGTTTATTGACGTAAAATACACACAAAGGGATGAGGTAGCTCAAGCTATTCTCACCCCGTTCAGTACATCGTGTTAATACATACATAGACACACATCACAAACAATAATCATATTACCAAACATTCTGAGAGATAAACATATACATTTCCTCCTTCACAAGTAGTATGATATCAGACGTACACACAAATACTTTTATGGCAACTGGGGTTAGGCACCCAGAAAGGTAGGCATAACAAAACAAACCCCACCTGGTAAGAAATTGCAACCTAAGACCGAAAAGAGAGAGAGAAATCCCCCCAAAACATAAGGAAACAAGTGAACGTCATTCACCACCGCCACGGCGCTTGTTCGAGCAGCCCTCTCCTCCCCGAGAGGGGGAAGGGGGTAGCCCTGGACCCCCACACCGGCTACTCACACTTCAGTTTGGAGGCTGAGCATCAAAACGAAACCGCTGACTGGAGGGAGGGAGGGTGCCAGGGAGCCTCTGGGGCTCACCCAGAAAATGGCGTTTCATTATATTCAACGCTGGTTTTCTGAGGTGGAGCCTCTCCACCTCCCTGGAGCTACATAACCAAAGACAAGTAAAAGAGGGACTTACCCGGGAGGCAGCCGCAACATGCACATCAACTCTAAGTCAAGACAACTGGCTGCAACCTGCGACCCAAAGCTACACATGAACGACCAGGACCAGGAACATATACCAAATAATAGGCAGCTAGGAGGTTTTTCGACCTCCAAAACCCCTGTACCTGAATGTCAGCCCAAGACATATTGCCAAACACAGCAGCTAAAGCAGCACAGAGTACTTATGAATGTCATGGGCATGGGGTTAGACCACAGGCAGGCTAGACTTAACCCTGCGGACAACCTGAGAGACCTGAGCCCTGGAAAAGGGAACGAGGGAAATCGCAGGCGAAGAGTCACAATAACGTGGCTGAAGTATGTTGACCAGACCACACACTAGAAGTTGAAGGGACGACGACGTTTCGGTCCGTCCTGGACCATTCTCAAGTCGCTTGAGAATGGTCCAGGACGGACCGAAACGTCGTCGTCCCTTCAACTTCTAGTGTGTGGTCTGGTCAACGAGGGAAATCGGGTCAACACAAAGCGCGTCCACAACCACAGTGGCCGAGGCGCACAGGTAACAGCGGCGAGCTGCATTCATTATTCTGCTGCAGCAGAATACAACACATGATACACCCCCGGTCTGACCAACCAAGCAGCACTGACCCACCGGCCCCTCCGGAAGCCTGCCATCTCATTTTTGCCAGAAAAAAAGGAGACGGCTGCAACCGAACAAACCAACCACAAGGCCCGAAAGAGCAGAAACTCTTGAGCCGGAGTAGAGCATGAAGTGCACCAACCCGACCACTCAGAGGCCAATGCCAACAGAAACAGAGCCTTGGAAAAACAATCTTGAACCAAAGGGGCGACCACAAACCGAGGAGAGAGAAAACAGAGCACCCGGTCCAAGGACCAGGATGGCTCAGGCAGTTCATGAGCAGGCCAGAGGTGAAACAAAGAATGAGAAAGCTTACAAAATGGACTCTGCCAGCATTGTATGATAAGATGCAACAGTATTGGGCATGAGGTCCTGAAAGGACAAAACAACCCAAACAGAAATAGAAGAGAGAGGAAATGGCGAAAGAATGCCAGGAAACTCCATACTGTCACCGAGATGAAGTTCGTAGGCGGGACACTATCAATGAAGCCACCTGATTATCATACAAATGGTGATACATCCACATCAAAAAGATCATGCCATGATCTTCCTTGTCAGTTTTGGAGCTAATGGACAGCACACCAATGAACCAACTAATCTGGTAGGGCGGGAGTCAGGGATCCACTGCCGCTCATTTAAAAAGGCATTTCATTACGTTCAACACTGGATTTATTCATTCTCTTTACCGGACATCTCTAGTCATTCATTTCCAACTCCTCGAGATGAAACTGTTCATTTTTATCGATCATTTACATGTTAACTTATTCCTTCCTGAATACATCCATAAATCATTACTGAATAGCTTCAAAGACCTATAGCTGTTTTGTTAGTTTAGTTATATTATTTAGTTTCATTTATTTCTACTGTATTAACTTCAGCATTTTATCCCTCAGACATGCTTACTTACCGTGTGATTAGCACCACTGTAACTAATATGTTGCACAGTGTTTGTGAGGGCATCCATTAAGTACAACCGTTGCTGGGGTGGGTCGGGGGCAAGAGCATTGGGCCACCCTAAACCAGACACCAATATTGATCTGTTAAATCCATCCATATCTGCCATTTCCACTTCCCCATTTCTCCAATTGGCCCAAAACATTTTTCTGTAAAACCAGATTGAAAAATTACACACAACAGGCACAGTTCCTTTACTAAGCAAGATATTTATAGCAGACATCAGAAACCTCTAGCCTACAAGCCAGATCTGTATTTCTTGCTTATGAATATGCTTATAAATACAGGTACTGTAAGATTTCTATAAATTAATAATAATTAAGTTTCAATAACACTGAAAATATATTGACTTAATATTGTTACATAACAGTTAGGTACTAAAAATAATTCATATATATAATAATAATAATAATAATAATAATAAAATAAAATAATAATAATAAAGGCTAAAAATCCACACTTGTGTATTTGTGAAATTTATGTAAAGAATTTACACCAAGTCTTTTGCATTCTCCTAAGTGCTTTGTCAAGATCTGAGTACATGCAATATATGTGGTTAGGACAAGACTTACATCTCAATGTCTAAGATTAGATGTTGAAATGCAAGCCTCATTCTAATCACACACTCAGACCTTGACAAAGCACTCAGGAGAATGCGAAAGACTTGGTGTAAATTCCTTACATGAATTTCACAGATACACAAGTGTGAGTTTTTATCCTGTGTTATTATGTCTGTGAGAAGACATTACCATTACTTAATAATAAATAATAAAAATAATATTAATAATAATAATAATAATAATAATAAAAAAATCTACTGAGACTATAGGTGAGCGTGAGCCTATGACCCCTGTACTGCCAGTCGTGTACTCTACACTACACCACCCACAGACTTGTACAAGTCATGCAACCGGATTTCTACTGAAATCACAGGAAGTGTGGAGGGCCCCACTGAAGCCAATCCACGTTTTTATGTATGAGCCACAAGCACTCGGGTGGAAGGGCAGAGTGGTCCTAAACCTTATGTCCCAACTTCAGAAACACAAGTCTTCGGTGATCTAGTGGCAGAGTGTGCGACTAGCAATGCCGGGTCATAGGTCCGTGCCCACTATAATCCCAGTGGATTTTCTCATCCAAATATAGTATATCACATTAATGTGATTTCTGTGCATTTTAATATAATAATGATGATGATAATATACTGTACTTTATTCATAAAATGTGCATACAAAATATAAGACAAAGGTACATTTGTAGGTACAGGGGTTGTACAAAAAAAAATTATGCCACTACATGCAAAGCATTTTGGGCAAAACTTTGAATAATTCACAAATTATTAATAGGCAAAATGGGGTAAACCGGTAATATTTTTCAGCTCACAAGGCCCAATATAGGACAGAAAACAGGAGATGATTTTCATTCATAGGGTTGTAAACCCATGGATTCATCATGGAATCATTTACGGCATCAGCCTTCCCGCTGATGCCGTAAATGCCAAGACTCTGCTGGGTTTTAAACAGATAGAAAGCTCATCAGGACAAATGGTGGGACCTTTGATAAGCCGCCGGCTTCCTGTCCGAGGCCACTACTAGTGGCCCTCAGGTAAATTCAGGTAAATACTAAATGTGAAATAAGCTAACCTAAGTGAGATGTACACAAATATAAACAAGGATATATAGCGCCAAGCAGACTAGATTCTAAACATGTCAGAGACTGAAGGGTTCCCCACCCCCCTTGGAAGATTTATACATGTAGTACAATACTAATTAATTATACAATAACCCTAGCAAGCATTCATACTAAATATAATGGCAATCTAAAGCATCCGACCCCTACAACACAGTCCACTAAGGACAGGTAAGAACAACCTGAAATAAACACATTTAAAAATAAAAATAAGCAGATTTGAGTGCACTTGAAAAGCACCCTTCTGTGTTGTGCCAGTCGTTCAAAGATTATTTGACAAGATCAACTATCGTTGCATGTCTTTCCAATGGATTCCAGCAAATTGCCTAATCACATCATTAGGGTCACTTGGTGTCTTTCCTGCTAGCCCTGTGAAGTTAGCATTTTTGAAGGTTCTATATCACAACTTTTCATGTTTAGCATGTTGGAGACCTCCATGTATGTTCCTTGAGCTCTTCATCCACAATAACAATCTCACTCGTGGTCTGTGTTGGTTTTGCACAATGCGGGTCAGGGTTATTGACTTCCATCCATGGCACATGTTCATGAGTTGGTGGCAATGTAGTTGCCTCTGAAAAGTTTGGACTCCAGAGGAGTATGATAAAGTATTGTCATCGAGACAGTTTGGAGATTGTACATTACCTGAACACACACAACTCAACCAGGTCCATCTGTAAAAGTGGATATTAGCTATAGTCTCTTATCTGGTCTCTTGTGATTTAGCCCTGTCTGTGATTCACATTTAATATGGAAACAAAAGAAAAGTGGACAAGACCTTTCAGAGAATATACTGCAAGTTTGGTGTTTCTCGAGAAGACCTCTTTGCATCTACCTGGACTCTCAGGTTGCCTGACTATGTAGCTCTATTTCATGATTCAGAATAATCTGTGGTAAATGACTGAAAGCATTCAGATATTTCTTTTCTTCTCCAGTTGTGCTGCTGCTTCAGGTCTATGACTAGCTAGAACCTTTTCAAAGAATTCCATCTGACACCATAACATATTACACCAGGAATAACTTTGGCACTTTCCATACTGTGATTATTATGTTTACCAGCAGGAAGGGTAAAGCTGACACAAGATTCAGAGACCTCTTATAAGGTCACTGGATCCATTGTACTCCCCACATAATGGTGAAATGGAGCCTAGTAGCCAAGGTGTTACCTTGTGGTTACCTTGAGGTGTTTTCGGGGCTCAGCGACCCAGCGGCCCGGTCATCAACCAGGCCTCCAGGTGGGAAGAGGCAAGGAGGAGCCTCCAGGAGGCAAGAGGTGTGGTGCCTCTTGGATGACACTAACCTTACCTCAACTACAAAGACAGGTGAGACAAACCAAGATGGCAGCCAAGGCAAGATCTGAATGTATTGAAACTACTGTATCTACATACAAAACACAAGTTGCAGAAACTACTGGATAGACCCAGTGCAGAGCAAACACCACCTACAGCAATTACCTAAGTGTAGTTACAGGATGAGAGCTACGCTCGTGGTGTCCCATCTACCCAGCACTCTTTGTCATATAACGCTTTGATGTTTATGTGCAAGAGTGCAACATGTGAAAGACATATCTAGAGTACATGTATAAGTATAAGACGTGTTCTAGAGTACAACCACTGCTGTGCACCACCAGCAAGTAATGACTGGGACACACAAAGACTTACCTTCATACACATGTAAGGCAATATACAGGACAATATTAAAGAGTGTAAGTTGCATCTATGTTTTGGGTCTCCCACTCTGCAAACCTGCTTGATGAGATTCTAGGAGTTTTTCTATTTCCCCAAGCCCTGCCCGAGGCCAGGCTTGACTTGTGAGAGTTTAGTCCAACAGGCTGTTGCTTGGAGTGGCCCGCCGGCCCACATATCCACTACAGCCCGGTTGGTCGGCACTTCTTGAAGAAAACTACAGTATCTAGTTTTCTTTTTGAAGATGTCCATGATTATTCCGGCAATATTTCTTATACTGTACTTGCTGGGAGTATATTTAACAACCGGTGACCTCTGATGTTTCTACAGTGTTATAATACTACAACAATATTCAGCATTTTCTTCCAAATCGTTCTATAACCTCTCCCGCTCTGAAGGGGTATCAGAGTATCGAGCAATGCTCAAGACGAGACAGCACAAGTGATTTGAGTAATACTGTACAACCTGTGATAGGATCCTTGGATTTGAAAGTTCTTGTAATCCATCCTATCATTTGCCAGATAGGATGGATTCTAAACTTTGCCAAAGACACACTCGGGAAGAATGGAAATAATACATGATCTATGAAATGTGTTGTGGATACAGTATTGCCCTCTAGTATTGCTAGGGGTATTAAACATGCTGTGGATACAGTACTAGTATTGCCTCCTAGCATTGCTAGGGGTTATTAAACGTGTTGTGGATACAATACTGGCTTCTAGTATTGCTAGAAGTACTAGAACTCATGGCTTGAGGTTTATGGAATGCATCTGAATTAGCAATTCCATGCTTAACTGAGCTTGCCTCCAGTGACCTGTAATGATCCTGCTGGGAGAGCTTGAAAAGTTGTATTTGCAAGGAATGTCTTGCATCTGACTTGCCACAAACCTTGTCCAGAGAAACTGTACATCTTACCTTAAGGGAACTGAATGGTACAGCTCAAGAACGAGATTTGAAAAAATATCAAATTTATTGACTGTTTAGTTTAAGGAAATTTTATATCTTCAACAAAGTTCATAGCTGTAGTAAAAATTGCTTAACTTCAAGAACAAATGCTTTTGCAACAACACAAAGAACCAAGAATACTGTATAATCATACCTGTTCTGTAGATCAAGTCGGATGCCTCTACAGGAGTCAGAGACATTGGAGATAAGTACGGTGCAGTAATGCCAATCTAGAGAACACACAGTGATGCTGCGTCCCACACTGTTTGCCATGTACAAATTCCTACCCAGCCAGTCCACTGCCAGACTCTCCATTACATTTTCATCTGTTGGGAGAAAGCCCAGACACCACTTCACAGTTAACAGTTGACAGTTGAGAGGCGGGACCAATGAGTTAGAGCTCAGCCCCCGCAAGCACAATTAGGCGAGTACTTGATACATATTTACCTCCTCTGTACATTCCTCTCCCTCTCCTCCTACTTTTCTCTCTCCCTTTCACTCCTCTGCATTAATTTTATCCATTCCAACTTTATTGCATATTCAATGTAATGAAAATGGAAGTTATTAAATAGTTACAGTATATACCCAACAGTGATATAATTCACACACTATATAATAAAGAAAAAAAGCAAAGTGATACCAGTAGTTCTATTATTCTAAATACAATTATGAATTCATTTTAATCAAAGCATTTAGCATTTTGTCTGTCATTGTGATGTGCAGATTTACAGCATTTAAAATGCTATGAAATGATTCTTTTTAAACAAATTTAATTCAAAGAGAAATACAGTCTGTGAATTATACAATCATATATCACAACAACACTTCTCTAACAAATCAGCTATTATACTTTTTAAATGTGAGCTACAATTATTTTCATCTTACCTGTATCATAAATCAACTTGGGTATCTCGAGTGCATGAAGGTCTTTACGATACACTCCGCCATATTCCTTCTTACTCCAGTACACCAAGTCTTTGATTGGGTCATATTCTACACCTATGATCTGTCAATGGAGGTTTTAAAAATAGAGCACCGAGTATCAAATTAAATGCTCATTTCTGAGCCTGGCCTCCAGATACATCCTCGAGTCAGAGGTCCCTTAGGAGTTAACACACATACACACACTCTACCCACCAGGCTCTAATGACCTCCTGCTCAGCCAGCATGACCAATAACATGGTTGTGTCACATAAGTGAGGAAGGAAAACAGTGGTAAATTTAATTCAAACCACCACCGGAAGACCACCACTCTAAAGAACAAACATTAGACAGAACATACCCTCTAGAAATGCTGAACTGGAATCATGTGAAGGAGAGAGAGCCCATGACAATACACCACCACCATCTGAGATGCAAAAGGTACCTAATGGCAGAATAAATTACTTGACCTCCAGAACCCACAGGAGCCTAATATCTGAGAAGGACATGGCAGAAAAGAAGGCTATTGGCTTATCATACATTTTGAAATCATGGATACAGGGACAGCATGAGGCTGACTATGCTTCACCACTCTGCAGAGGAGATGGAATAGAGGAACTAATGTGCAAGGATTCTCCAAGAAACAGCACACAAAGCTTGAAGAATTGCTTATAAAAGATACCTGCATAAAGCCACCACAGAATAAAGGGCTTGAATAACTGCAGGTCAAATAAAAAAGTCTGCACTAAAATTGGAACCAGAACAAAATGTATAAGACTCATTCTTATCAAGAAATGAAGGAGGCTGAAGCTGCACCAATCAATCACTGCTATCAAACAAAACAGTTGGAAACCAATGCAAGGTAGGGAGCTTGTCGACAATTTCCCATGACCAGAGGAAGACGGCATTAACAGCAAGATCTTTCAGAGAGATTGTCGTAAGGAGGAATTTTAACATCAAATCTATTGATCAGAAGTCGTACAAGGCAAAACTGAGGGTAGGACTATATAATTTGTGAATCATTTTCTGGAGGTGGAAAAAATTAACAAAGTAGTGTGTGTGCCAACACAATTAGAAGCTTAGCTTTGATGTCCAAAGGGTTTGGAAAGGATGGGGGAGGTAGAGGGATGGGGAGGTGAAATTCTGGAAGAGGATGTGGGTATAGGGAGAGAGGAGGGTTGAAAGTTCGGTAGCCTATCAAAGCTTGAAAACTACAAGATAAACAATATAAGGAAGACGGGATGAAAGAGAGCCAAGCATGAGCTTAGCTCTCTTCCAGCAGCTACAGTTAAACAATTTACACTCACTTATATAAACAATATTGTGCACTTACAATAACAAATTAAAATATAAAATACAGGAGTGCATATACAGTAGTTATAAATGATATTATAAAATATAACTACAATGCGTATATACAGTATAACAAAACTTTACAACACGCTTTAGTATTATGTTTTACAAAGAAGCAGAGCTTACCCCAGTAGAAGTCTTGCTCTTCCCCTCATAGACAGTGAAAGAACTGGGGCCACGAAGAGAATACGCTTCTAACGTATTTCGTAGTCCCACTAACACAAAGGCTGATGGTAGGCCACCTGAAATTTGTGAAATTTGTTTTTCCTATGAGAATCTTTATCCCTTAATTTCTAGATCCTAGTTCAAAGATTCAAAATTCATTTTGTAAAGATCATTAGAAAATGTTTACCAAATTGGTTGAATACAATTTAGTATTCCAATTTAGTATTTAGTCAGGGGGGCCTGATGGCTGAGTGGACAGCGCTCGAGGTACACAGTCCTAAGGGTCCAGGTTCGATCCCCGGCAGAGGCGAAAACAAATGGGCAGAGTTTCTTTCGCCCTGATGCACCTGTTTACCTAGTAGTAAATAGGTACCTGGGAGTTAGACAGCTGCTACAGGCTGTTTCCTGGGGATGTGTGTGTGTGAAAATTAAGATTAAGGACTTGCCCAAAGTGCTATGCGTGCTAGTGGCTGTACAAGAATGTAAGAAATAAAAGAAATCTTGTAGTAGACAAAAAAAGTTTGCTATTATTATTAGTTTAAAAAAAATCCGTATACTACCAATGTTTGAACTGGAAAATATAGTACTGTAGCTACAGTCTTTTTAACAAATAAGACCTTAGATAAGTTTAATTGTCATTGTCTCTATCTCTCTCCACCCTTTCTGAGACTTACCCATACATGTAGTATTGGAGTGGTCAAGGGTGAGGTTGAGAGGGCAGGTACACTGATGTCCTTTTGGAGTCATAAAGCAGCCATGGCTGCACTCTGTCTCTGAGCACGAGTGTTCTGAAATGCAAGCCTTGTGAACAAGTTACACTTATATTTTATTTGACCATGTGCTGTAGTCAGCTTCTGTGTTGAGAACACTAAGCTTAGAACATGCACTGTATTCAGTCATGTTAGAAATACAGTACCTAGTTTAGACAATATACTGTACTCAGTCCCTGCATTGAAAATACCAGACTAAGTATTTTCAATATAGTCCATATACAACCCATATATGGCCGTGTCGTGATGACAGCTGTGATAGAAAGACAGTCAGTGTATATTGCCATTCACACTTCCGTGGAAATTAACATTCCATTCACCTGGGCTGTATACGTTTCAAACCGTGGACCCCACACGTGTGAGGGTCCACTTTCCTTTCCTTTCAAGACTGCTCATAGCCAAGTTGATAGAGCGTCGGCCTCACACGGCCTACAATTAATTTTCATTTGCATGGAGCTCTTAAGGGTTATGATTTGTTGCTTTGTATCATAGCATCCATGGCTCATTCAAGTTAGACATGCCACTGTCTCTTCCTTGAGTACACAATACCTTATACAACGGGGGGAGGAAAGTCACGAGAGCCTAGCAGTTATACAAGCACTAGGTAGGGTATAATGACCCACCTATGCTGAGGCTTAAAGGTCCAGCTCAGTAAATACTAAAACACTACATCCAACAAAGTTGATATATGATGAACACAGCTTTACGAAAGTGCCAGTACTAACCACAGTTGGGGCCCTCATCACTGCCATTATTACAGTCTGGTGAGCCATCACACACTTGGTCATCACTAAGGCAATTTTCACTGTTCTGGCACCTATACTGACCGCGCTGCAAGCTGCATACAACTCCCTACATGTTAAACAGAAAAAACAAGTCTTTTGTGCATCAAATGAAAACAAAAGGATGCATATACAGTACGTATATTTGTATGTATGTATGTATGTGTAATTACCTAAGTGTAGTCACAGGATGAGAGCTATGCTCGTGGTGTCCCGTCTTCCCAGTACTCTGTCATACTTTGATTGGAAAAATGTGGTAAAAAAAAAAGTATACTGTATATCTTACTGTATATACTATGTTTGTATTATATATATATATAATACATATATATATATATATATATAATTATATATATATATATTACATATATATACACACATACA
The DNA here is from genome assembly GCA_020271785.1 of Procambarus virginalis. Classification (NCBI taxonomy): domain Eukaryota; kingdom Metazoa; phylum Arthropoda; class Malacostraca; order Decapoda; family Cambaridae; genus Procambarus; species Procambarus virginalis. Next base: position 17,139,995 of record WNGS01009202.1, read on the forward strand.
CAGTATACTGTAGCCTCATAGTGTTTTGATCATAAACTGTCTAATAACTGTAAACAAAGCAGTCATGATTGAGGAAAGATGTATATATTAGGTAAGTGGTTGTGTAAATGCTTGATGACTCCTGGCCCTTGTGTTATTGCAAGTGCTGCCATCTGGTGGCTATTGAGACCAGAGATTATATAAGCCAATTGATAGTTAGAGAGGAGCACCTCCTGGCAGTCACTGTGATGCCAACTATGTCTTGGAAGCACTAAGCTCTGTTGTTTGGAACAGGAAGCCTGTTCTTCGGGACAGTGAGAGCTTATTGAGCTCTGTGAAAGGAAATGTGTCAAATCATTGCTACCCTACCTGGGAATTGAACCCAGGATCCACAATTGTGAATCAAGGATGTAGACCACTGTACTACAGGACCAGTGCAGAATGTAACTCTGCCCCCCCCCCATCATGATACCAGTAATTAGAGAGATGGTTATAAATACGTAAATAAATTTGTATTTAGGTAATAGTACATTCATACATATTGAGTTATAAGCAGAATGTTGGATTTCTAGATAGAGTTAGTAAATACAATGCCTAAAGTCACTAATATGCACAGTGTTTCAGGCAAGATGTGGAAAAGAAAAATTAAAAACTAAACTAAGACTAAGACTAATTGAGATCAAAAGCATGAATTGAACTAAAGTAGAAGAAAGAATGACAATAATTACACGTTGAATTAACAGTAGCAATTGCAACAGAGGAGCAGAATGTCATTTTGAATAGAACAGATGAACTACAATTTTCTTAAGTTTATACTTAAGAAAAAGTAGTTTATTATATAAACCTGCTGCAGTTTATTATATAAAGTATATAAACCTGCAGCAGTTTATTATATAAACATTCAAAACGCCATGCATTTCACTATGCCCGAAATGCTATGCGTGTTGGTGTCTTTGCAAGAGTGTAAAAGACCAATCACATGTAATCTCAGTCATAAAAGTATTTGTGTACGTCTGGTACCATACTACTTGTGTAAAGGAGAAAATGTAGAAGTTTATCTCTCAGAATGTTTGGTAATATGTTTATTGTTTGTGATGTGTTTATATGTATGTATTAACACGATGTACTGAACGGGGTGAGAATAGCTTGAGCTACCTCATCCCTTTGTGTGTATTTTACCTCAATAAACTTATTTCAATTTCAATTTCAATATGTAATCTCCCAAACCCATTGTACCTTTTTGTAAACAAAGTTCTTCTTCTTATTATTATTATTATTATTATATCAACAGGCATTTCACAAAACAGAAACAGAATTGATTAATTCAGTATGTATCAGAAAGGAGCATACCCTAGGACATCTATATTCATCACTCCCATCAGGACAATCATGGTCACCATCACACCGCCAAGAAGCTGGCACACAAATCCCTCCCTTCGAGCAAAAAAATTCCTCCTCTGTACACTCTCTCTGAAAAAATTGATACAAAATAAATAGAGTAATATTTCATACAGCATATATGTATATGTATTCAACTATACATGTACAGTATATGTATATACATGTATACATATACATGTATATGAATTCAACAATGAAACTATTACTGGTGAGATGGTCACAGTACCATGTACATTTAGGGGTGATCCTGGCCAGCATGGGTTCGAATCCTGATCGGGTCATTTTATTTTTTATTTTTATTTTTTATTTATTTACATATACAAGAGTTCTTACATTCTTGTACAGCCACTAGCACGCATAGCGTTTTGGGCATGTCATTAATCCTAATTTTCTCCAGAATATGACCCGCCAAATTGTTTAACAACCAGGTACTCATTTTACTGTTGGGTAAACAGAGGCTACAGTTAAGGATTGGTGCCCAGTAAATCCTCCCCGGCCAGAATACGAACCCAGGTCAAAGCGCTTGCAAAATGCCAGTCGAGTGCCTCACTACTATGCCACGGAGACCTTCAGATTGCAAACAATTTGATACCAGAATGAGCGACATAGCATGAAAATTGAGGTGAGAAAATTGATCAGAGTACTGTACTGTATACACATTTTAGTGTTGATGTGTTCATGGGTGCTAGCTCAGCCGATTTTCGGGTTTGCTGCAGGTGGCACGGCGGCCTTTTTGACCTTATATGCATATATCCTTCTAGAGAATTCTATTGTGAACGATATGATACCAAAATTAACGATGTAACACGAAAATTGACGTGGGAAACTGAAAAGAGTATACACGTTTTAATGCGGGTGTTATGGGTGTGGGGATAGGTGCTCGCTCAGGAGTAACACTTGTCTGATTTTCAGGTTTGCTGCGGGTGGCACACCGGCCTTTTTGACAATGTGCATATACTCCTTTAGAGAATTCCACTGAGAACAATTTGATACCAAAATGAATGATGTAACAAGCAAATTGGCGTGAGAAAATTGAAGAGAGTATACACATTTTAGTGCAGTTGTGCACTTACGGGTAACACTTGGCCAATTTTCGGGTTTACTTTGGGTGATATGACAGGCTTTTTGACCTTATATGCATATATCCCTTTAGAGAATTCTATTGTGAACAATTTGATTCCAAAATGAACAATGCAATATGAAAATTGACGTGAGAAAATTGAATTTATGTACATTTTAGTGGTTGTGCGTTCATGGGCAAACGCCAGGCCCACCTTGGGGAGGGCTGAAGCGTGCACGCCTGGTAGCTCAAAGTGTTAATCAGCGAAGAGATCACTCTTTGGGCAAAATGCACACAAATCACATTCAGCACTTCAACATCAAATTTATTAATTATTAAAATACAGAAGCCTACTGTGAAATTTAGTAAAGGTTTTCAAGAAAAGCAGCAAGTACTGATTATTTGTTCTAATTTCAACATTCTTTACTTCTCAAAATGATCAAAAAATTCTCATACAGAGATTATGATCATAGAGCAATCTTAATGATAATTATGTTTGGAGAGTTTTAATTAATAATTATATAATTATATTTTGGAGAGATAATATTGTAATACAGAACACACACAAAAGCACTCATTCCTCTCCCAGCAACTACATGAGAACACACAAATGTACATTTAGGACTAAAAAAAAAAAAAAAAATGCCGAATGTAATGAAATGCCAATTTCTGGGCAATCTTCGGTGGTTTCCTGAAGCTATCTTGCCGAGATGGCGCCCAACTACTAAATCGCATCAGCTGTGGAGTTCAGTTTGGCTTATCGCGGACCAAAGTCAGAACCTGGCTCCTCACACGAGGCACGGGGAGCAAGTAACACTCCACCACCTCACTAGGAAAGGCACCAGACAGCAACCCATCCTCAGATCAAGTCCATTTCATCCAGCAGTTCACCCTAAAGATGCATTCATATATTTTATCATTCTCTTCATTCAAAACAGGAATTTTCTCAAATATAAATTAATATTATTATTATATATTTGCATACTGTGCATATTTAGGCATTGGTTAGGTTAAGTTAGGTTAGGTTAGGTTTTAGGTTCTGTTTGCAATTATTTGTATTTATAGTATGTGGGTGAAGCATTTACAGTGTTGTGTTTCGAACAAAATTTGTCAGTGAAGCACTTGTTACGGTAGCGTTCGAATGTCATCAGTTGTGAGCAGTGCGTAAATCTTCATTCATAAACTTCATTCATTTTTCATTCATAAACAGGGGGTATGGCAGGTGCATGGAATGGACTTTGGGTCTTTGTTTAGAGGACGGGCTGCATCAGCGAAGCACTTATTCGAGAAATGTTCAAACGTCATCAGTTGTGTTTCACATATAATTGAAAAGTGGTTTACAAGTGGGGTTTGGAGGGGGTGGGGGGATGCATGGAATGGACTTTGGACTTTGTTTATGAGGACGGGCTGCATTGCTGGCAAAGAGTTCATTCAGCATGTTGTGAAGTTTCAGCCTCTCTTGAACCCAACAGTAGTTTGCATTCGTTTGCAGAATTTCTGGGTGCCTTCCATGGTGAGGTGGCAGAGTGTCACCTGTTCCCTTTGCTTCTTGTGAGGGGGCCAGGTTCTAGCTCTGGTCCCCGGTAGGCCGAATTGAACTCCACTGTTGATGTACTCTAGTAGTTGGGCGCCATCTCAGCAAGATAGCTTCAGGGAACCACAAGGGTCTCCCCAGAAATAATACTCTAGTAATGAGTAATGAACGTATGAACATAAATTTTTGTACTGTACATCTATAACAGCAGAACACACACAAGTAATCACAACTAACTCGGCTGTCAGCACAAAACAGTGAATTTATCTACTGTATTATTTGCACTAGATTTGACTGTTAATAAAGTTATAACCTTTGTGCAGTTCCATTCATCACTCCCATCACTACAGTCCTCCACCTCCCAATCACACCGTTGACTGGGCATGATACACTCGCCATTGTTGCAACGGAATTTTCCGTGTGGACAAGTATCCTGTGAGAATAAACACAATTATTTTAGTAATTTAGACATCTATTGTTCTCAAAACTAATTTAGGTAGCTCCCCTGTAGTAAAGATTAGCCCCAAGAACAATGCTACATACATACATATTTTAACATCTTTTAGACCCATTAAAAAACAGCTGGAAATCCAAATTTCACAAACCTATGAATGAGTATGGAAACAAACGCCAAAACACTGCTGGGATTTAAACTACAGATAGAAAAGATCATTAGGCCAAATGGAGGGATCTTTGACAAGCCGCCAGCTTCCTGTCCTCGTCAGTTAAATTGAGGTAAATATAATCCAGATTTTGGAGGTGCACCTATAAAAACAACCAACCACTCTGTCCACTTAGAGCAGTGGCCTGTCTAGGGTGTGGCACGAGTCTTGGGTGCCACTTGAAGGGAGAATCATTGAGCACTTTTTATTAAAATCAGTTAAGCTATTCTCGGATAATGATAAAATCAGCATTAAATGTAATGAAACACCAATTTCTGGGTGAGCCCCAGTCACTCCCTGAAGCTACTATACTGATATAGTGTCTGACTTTAAAATACCAACAATAGCAGAGATCTTATTGGCCTACCGGGGACCATGAGCCAGAACCTGGCTCAATCAGTGACGTGCAGTGAAGAGTAGCGTTATTAAAAATATTTATGTAAATTTATTCATGTCTGACACCGCTAAGGGAAGGCATTCGATGAAACAAAACTGACCACTGATGCCAGATTTCTGATAACGAAACCACAGCCTCAAAGCAGACAAAAGCAGCCCTTAACAATATAAACAAATGATTAGAAATTTGTGAAAATAGCATGAGCTTGTTTGGCCCCTCCCCTCTCGTTTAGAGGGAAAGAGGGAGGCAGACCAAGTCAGCTGGCCATTCCACCAGTTTTTAAGAAGGAAACAATCCGATGTCCTAGGAGAGGGGGGGGTTATCAAGGAGTCACCGGACCTCATCTAGAAATTCGCGTTTCATTGCATTCAACACTGGTTTTCTGGGAGAAGTCCCTTGTGGCTCTCTGAAGCTGTCTACCCCACATAGAAGGAAAAAGGGCATCAACCAGGTATGAGGAAGTATTGGAGATACCAAGATGAAGAAGAAACCCACACTAAAACTCCATGCCTGAAAAATAGCTCAAGAAAAATAGCAAAATTTGTCGAAGCGGCATACCGATGCAAATCGTGGGCATGGAGAGAGGCACCTGAGAAACACAAGCTCTTGAACAGGGAACAAGGGGAACCAGATCAACACACAAGGAGGCCACTGAAGCAGAAACGGAGGCATGACTCACCCCTGGCCATAAGCAACCAAACATCCACCACCAGAGGATGATGGCCCTGAAAGCCAACTGGCTCAACCTCCATCAGCAAAGGAGCCGGCAGCAAATCAACAAAATGGCCATCAGGGCCAAAAAAACAAAAGCCCTGGAACCAAAGGAGAGCACAAAGCTCCGCCACCCAACAACCAGAAACCAGAGGAAGCAAAAACACTGCTTTCAGAAAGCAATCCTGAAGCAAAGAAAGAACCTGGTCAAAGGACCAGGCAAACTCAGGTGGTGCAAGAGCAGGCCGGATGTAAAACAATGTGCAAAAAACAAGCATTGAATGTAATGAAATGTCATTTTCTGGGTGAGACCCGGAGGCTCCCCAGAGCCCTCTAGGCTGATATGGATATGTTAGACTTTGGCATCAGTCAATGTAAATGGAGTTCTAGGCCTACTGGGGACCACGAGCCAGAACCTGGCCTTCTCAGAGAGGCACAAGGAGCAATGCTTATAGAAATGCACAAGTGGTTATGGAGCATTCTATGTCTGCCATCGACCGGGTCAGGCACCCAGAAAGGTAGGCGCCACAAAACAAATCCCTATTCTGGTTGAAACTACTACTGAAAGTCTAACGATTGGGCATAACTCCCGAAATGAAAACGAGCAAATGAGCATGACATCAAATTGTTGCACTGCTTGTCTGGGCAAACCCCCACTCTCCCCAGGAGGGGGAAGGGGAAGCCCCATACCCTCACGCCTGCAATCCACCATGCAGTTCTGAGTCTGGATGTCAAAACATGCCAAAAAATGCTGACTGGAGGGAGGGAGGGTTGCCGGGGAGCATCCGGGTCTCACCTAGAAAATGGCGTTTCATTACATTAAATGCTAGTTTTCTGGTGGGAGCCCCTTCGGCTCTCTGAAGCTACCTACCCAAAGACAACACAAGAGGGATAAACCTGGGAGGTGATCGCTAACACAGCAAACACAAAAGCCATGGGCCTAGGGATAGACCGCAGGTAGGCCAGACCAAAGGACCCAGCGGATGACCTGGGAGATCTGAACCCTGGAACAGGGAAGAAGGGAACCTGGTCAACCCAAAGCACGTTCCTGGCCACCAAGGCCGTGATGCTCAGGAAATGGCAGAGAGATGCAACCGGACATAACTCACGATGCACCCCTGGCTAGACCAACCAAGCATCAACAATCTAAGGACCCCTCTGGAAAGCAGCAGTCTCATACATCGACAGAAAAGGCCACAGCTGCAAATGAACAGAACAACTACCAGGACCCAAAGAGCAGACCTGGTAGGTAGACCATCATGGCAAAGACCCCCCCAACTGCGCCGCCAATGGGCAACTCGTAAAGGGCTGGTGTGAACCCAGTGAGCAGCCTTCCAAACAGAGCGATCATGGCGCCGACCAGACAAAGAAAAAGAAGCTTCGTGAATCTGGCCCCTGGTCTCCAACCTTGGACAGACAAAGAAACTGTCTCTGTTCCACAAATGAATAGTTAATAGACAAACCAGCCCACGGTCCCATCACCTCAGGACTGACGGCAGTCAAATGAGGCAAACTGGTCAGACTAGACGTTGAAACCCTACAGTGCATAAGCTCTAAAATTATATATTTGTATAGCCTGGTCTGCCATCACTAAGGCTTCATGCAGAGTGAACCATATTACAGATACAGATTTGAGAGTGAACCATATTACAGATATTGCTGCACAATCCCTAGAGTAGTTGGAGAATTGGTTTAACAATGACTACCTGACCTAAGGATTGTTGACATGTCAAATGTTGCATTATTTAGATATAGACCTATGGGCAACTGCAGCATTGGCTGTAGGCCATTGGAATGCTGGACTTTTTTTAATACAATCCCATAAAGTGCTGTACTATTTGCATTCAAAATAATACTGAATTTGTGAGAGTTGCACTAATATTTTCACTGTCCTTTGTACAGATTGAGCAGCACCTGTATACAAGTACACTAGACCTATATACAAGTAGAACCTATATACAAGTAGAACCTATATACAAATAGAACAGTGCCTTATGGACCTGTCCCTAAATTTTTTTGGTTATGTTTGGTCTCACTATTCAGATGATACTCCAGTTACCTTTGCTGAAGGGTTTTGCTTTTTTCTGATACGGATTGCTGCCATTTGATACAGACGGCACTATTTGTACTCACTCCCTCAGACACTTTCTATTAGTGTCTGAGGGAGTGAGGCCAACACTCCCAGCCTTACATACATATACTGGGCAAAAGGGACCTTGTATACCCCCCCTTTACCAGCCTTCTTGTACCTGTTGCATTATTATTTACTTATCCTAATGTTAAATTTCTTTGTCAAATCTAGCTTTAAAGTTGTTGATGGAAGCGACGTCTTCTTTCAGTGCATTCCACATTGTACCCATACACGGTACAAGTATTTTCTTACATTTGTTCAATTCAATTTGTGTTTCCAGCTTTTGCTTATGTCTTCTTGTGCTTCTTTCTCTTAATTAATTTAAAAAGGCTGTCCTTGTCCACCTTGTCTATTCCCCCTCAGTATCTTGTATGTTATCATATCCCCCTCTGTTTCTTCTGTCCTCTAGTGTTGTGAGATTTAGTTCCATTAGCTTATACCCCATAGCTAAGCCCTCTTAGTTCTGGCACTTTTAGCTCAGCTCAGATTTCTGCACAGTTTTAGTTTTAGGTTTATACTTCACAAGGTATGGATTCCATGCTGGTGCTGCATATTCCGGTATTGGTCTAACAAATGCTGTGTAGATTACCTTGAAGGAGCCTATCCATACCAAATCCAATTGGGAGCGCAAGATCACATTATTTCCAAGAGCCCTCTTCTATTAAGCCCATGTAGAACATCTTCATCGACCTGATAATGGTCCAGGATGGACCGAAACGTCGTCGTCATCTCATCTTCCGGTGTGTGATTTAGTCTTCATATCTTTAGCCACGTTATTGTGACTTATCGTCTGCATATCGAACATCTTCATTTTCATCTAAATCATTCATTAAAACAGTTCCCATATTATGAACCGACTTAGTGAAAGGATGTTCAGTATTTTCCACAAGACATCTTTGAGTGTTAGGAGAAAACATCCTTACCTGTTGTCCCTTTCTTAATTATGTCATTTATCAGCAACTACATTAAAAAAAAAGCATTTTTGTTTAAAAACTAAGCTCACTTCAGTAGATGAAGATGATGTGGTCTCTGGTAACACTGTAGTAGGTGGTGGGTCTGGTTGGCTGGGGCATCGAGCTTCATCGCTGTCATCCTCACAGTCATCAATACCATCGCACACTTTATCTTCGGGGATGCACTTTTCATCCCCTATGCATCGAAATTCAGCTTCACTACATTCCTCCTTAAATGTATTTAAAACAGTTTAATTAAGTACATATTTTGATGTACATTTGAGCTACTTAATCAGTGAAGAGATCACTCTTTGGACAAAAAGCACACAAATTGCATTCAGCACTTCAACATCAATTTTATTAATTACTAAAATACGGAAGCTTACTATGAAATTTAGTAAAGGTTTTCAAGAAAAGCAGCAAGTACTGATTATCTGTCCAAATCTCAACATTCTTTACTTCTCAAAATGAGCCAAAAATCCTCAGACAGAGATTATGATCATAGCACAATCTCAATGAAAATTATATTAAATAATTTGTTTGGGACAATACTGTAATACAGTACAAAAACAAAAGCACTCATTCCTTTCTCAACAACTACATGGGAACACATAAATGAACATTTAGTGCTAAAAAACCAGCACCGAATGTAATGAAACGCCATTTTCTGGTTGAGACCTGGAGGTCTCCGGAGCTATACTGGGTTGATGTGAATACAATATACATACAGTATTAGACTGTGGCAACAGTCAATCAATGGAGTTCTAGGCCTACCGGCGACCACGAGCCAGAACCTGAGCCCAAGAAGGGCTTGTGTAGTGAACAGGAACATTAACGAAGTACAATGTGGCCAGGACCCTGTTTGACTTTCAAAAGCCCCGTGCCCGAATGTCAGATCAGGACAGGGAACGAACCTACGAACTTCATGGGCACAGGGATAGACCGCAGGCTGGCTGGACTGAATAATCCTGTGGACAACCTTAAAGACCCGCGCCCTGGAACAGGGAAGAAGGAAAACCGGGTCAACCCAAAACACGTCCCCTGCCACGGAGGTCGTGGCGCGCAAGTAACGGCAAAGAGCTGCAACTGGACACAAAACATGATGCATCCTTGACCGAATCAACCAAGCACCAACAACCCAAGGATTCCTCCGGAAAGCAGCAGTCTCATTCTTTGCCAAAACAGAAGGAGACGGCTGCAAACGAACAAAACGACCACCAGGACCGAAAAAACAGTAACCCCTGCACTAGAGGAGAGCATGAAGCTCCCTGACCAGACCCCCCAGAGGCCAATGCCAACAAGAAAAGAAACTTAAAAAAAACAGACCTAAACCAAAGGGGCCACCACAAACTGAGGAGAAGAGAGAAAAAGAGAGCACCTGGTCCAACGACCACGACAGCTCAGGCAGCACATGAACAGGCCGGAGGCGAAACAACATCCGAGAAAGCTTGCAGAACAGAACAGAAGTGGCATCCACACCGAACGCATGCTGAAGCGGCTCCGCCAGCGCCATATGATACGATGTGGCAGTATTTGGCATAAGTTGATGGTCCTGAAATAACCAAGAAAGAAAGGACAAAAGAACCCAATCAAAAATTGAAGACACCCTACGAAGATTCAAGACATGCCGAAATGACTGCAGGGAAACTTTATACTGCTGCCGAGACGAAACTCTCAGGTGGGGTACCATCAACAAAACCACCCGATCACCATACAAGTGGTGATACTCCCGCGTCTTTAAGGCCAGACGTGAAGATCGGAGGAGAAGATCAAACCAGCCATGTACCAGACCAGACCGATCTGCTGAAAGAGGCAGAGCTGCGGGAAGACTCTCGGGTTTGGACACCGAGCATATACCGGAAGACGCCTCAACCAGGCCGATGCGAAGAGGTCCACCTCCGGGTGCCCAAACGTCTGGCAGAGCCAACGGAATGAGTCAGCGTCGACCATCCATTCCCTAGACAGGGGAATGAAATGGGACAAGCTGTCCACCAGGATGTTGGACACTCCTTGGATATAAACCTCCAGAAGAACCAAACCCCAAGAACTCAGCAGACGAGTCAGCCGAAGCAGCCAGCCCCAAAGAACTAAGAACCGCATCAAACCCTGGCGGTTCAGACAATGAACCACTGGGGAGCAGTCTGAATAGAGCCGGATCGTCGATCTGCGAGCGACACGAACCCACTGAAGCAAATGCTACAACGTGCGAACTCCCGCACCGTGCTGTGAACCCAACCGAGAGATGGACTCCACCGACACTGGCCGGGCTGGTGAGCACTGGTCACAAAGCCCCAGCCGAGAGATGATGCATCTGTGAGCAAATCGAGTGAGGGCTCGGGTAGGCGCCACGACACTGAACCCCGAAAAACCTGAAGAAGAAGCTGGCGACGCAGCAACCGACGCAAGGCCCTCAGGACCAGAACCCAACAACTGTGAGAGCAGCAGAAGGGATGTCCCTAAAGGAACTAGAACAGCCACAGAAGCCAGATCCGACCCGATGGGTAGACCAGCACAGCGAAGTTCGGACTCCTGCACAGCTGCTTGAGCAACCGACAAGTGACCCAGGAGCCCCCCAAAAACAGCCAAAGGCAGGACTGCAGCCACAGCAACGCCGTGGGAGGGAGAGAAGGAAGCAGTCCGAGAGTTCCATACAAGACCCAGCCAAGCCCGAACCTGAGAGGGAACCAAATGGGACTTCCTTCAGTTCACCAAGAACCCGAATCCGGCGAGCTGGGAAAGAACCAAATCCCTGGCGAGCAGACACACAGACAGCCTGGGAGCCTAGACCACCCAGTCAAAGTAAGCCAGAACTCAAACCCCTAACAGACTGAAACGGGTCACCACGACCGTGTAAGACGTGTGAAAATGTGAGGGACCAGATGCAAGCTGAATGGAAGGCAACGAAAGCAGTAAGCGTGCCGTCCCACGACAAAACCGAGCCAGTCCCTGAACCCCCGGATGAATTGGGATGTGTCAATATGCGTCCCGGAGGTCCTGAGACACCGTCCAAGCATCCAGTTCCAAAGGAAGCTGGACCTGGGACAGAGTGGTCATCCGAAAGGAGGGGCAAAAGACCCAGGGGTTCAGATGGGACAAGTTCAGAATGAACCGCAGGTCCTCACAGTCCTGTTTCGGAACTGGAAACAGGCGAGAAACCCATCTGTTCGTTTTGGGTGCCTGAGCTGGTAGATGGCGAACACAGACTGCCATGGTTTAATATGTACACATCACCCCGGTATAGCTCTGGGGAGCCGAAGGGGCTCTCCACAGAAAACGGTGCTGAATGTAATGAATGCTAATTTCTGGGCAATCTCCAGTGGTTCCCCGAGGTCATCTCGCTAAGATGGCTTCCAGCTACTAAATCGCATCAGCCGTGGAGTTCAGTTTGGCTTACCAAGGACCAGAGCCAGAACCTGGCCCCCCTCACATGAGGCACAGGGAGCAAGTAACACTACACCACTTTGCTAGGAAAGGCAGCCAGATAGCAACCCATCCTCAGACCATGTCCATTCCATCCAGCGGTCGACCCAAAAGACTCATTAATAAATTTCAACATGCTGTTCATTCAAAATATAGATTTCCTTAACTAGAAATTAATATTGTTATACATTAGCATAACGTGTATATTTAGGCATTGGTTAGGTTAGTTGTTTAGGTTCTGTTGCCGTTTATTTGCAGTTGTAGTATGTGGTGAAGCATTTACAGTGCTATGGTTCAAACAAAGGTCATCATCAAAGCACTTGTTCGAGGAGTGTTCAAACATCATCAGTTGTTTCATGTGTAAACCATTTTTCAATTATAAATAGAGTTTGGTGGATGCATGGAATGGACTTTGACCTTTGTTTATGAGGACAGGCTGTGTTGTTGGCGAAGAGTTCATTCAGTCTCTCCTGAACCCAACAATAGTTTGCATTCGTTTGCAGAATTTCTGGGTGCCTTCCATGGCGAGGTGGCATAGTGTCACCTGTTCCCTTTGCTTCTTGTGAGGGGGCCAGGTTCTAGCTCTGGTCCCCGGTAGGCTGAACTGAACTCCACTGTTGATGCGCTCTAGTAGTTGGGCGCCATCTCAGCAAGATAGCTTCAGTGAGCCACAAGGGGCTACCCAGATATAATACCCTAGTAATGTGTAATGAATGTATGAACATCAATTTTAGTACTGTACGTCTATAAGAATAGAGCAGCAACAAGTAATCACAATTATCTAACTCGGCTGTCAGCACAAAACAGTGAATTTATCTATTGTATTATTTGCACTAGATTTGAATGTGTAGTAAAGTTATAACCTTTGTGCAGTTCCTTTCATCGCTCCCATCACCACAGTCCTCCTCCCCATCACACCACCAACTGGGGAAGACACACTGCCCATCGCCGCAGCGCAATTTTCCATCCGGACAAGAATCCTGTGAGAATAAACACCACTATTATAAGTCTTTTAGTCACAAGGGGTTCCCCAGAAATAATACCCTAGTAATGAGTAATGAACATATGAACATAAATTTTTGAACTGTACATCTATAACAGTAGAACACACACAAGTAATCACAACTAACTGGGATATCAGCACAAAACAGTGAATTTATCTACTGTATTATTTGCACTAAATTTGAATGCGTAGTAAAGTTACAACCTTTGTGCAGTTCCTTTCATCGCTTCCATCACTACAGTCCTTCTCCCCATCACACTGCCAACTGGGCACGACACACTTCCCATCGCCGCAGCGGAATTTTCCACTTGGACAAGGATCCTGTGAGAATAAACACCTCTATTATAAGTCTTTTAGTCACAAGGGGTTCCCCAGAAATAATACCCTAGTAATGAGTAATGAACATATGAACATAAATTTTTGAACTGTACATCTATAACAGTAGTACACACACAAGTAATCACAACTAACTGAGATATCAGCACAAAACAGTGAATTTATCTACTGTATTATTTGCACTAAATTTGAATGCGTAGTAAAGTTATAACCTTTGTGCAGTTCCTTTCATCGCTCCCATCACCACAGTCCTCCTCCCCATCACACCGCCAACTGGGGAAGATACACTGCCCATCGTTGCAACGCAATTTTCCATGCGGACAAGAATCCTGTGAGAATGAATACCATTATTGAAAGTCTTTTAGACATCTATTGTTTTCAAACTAATTTAGGTAGCTCCCCTCTAGTAATGATTAGCCCCAAGAACAATGCTACATACATACATTTTCATTTTAGACCCATTAAAAATCAGCATTGAATGTAATGAAATGCCATTTACTGGGCGAGTACCTAAAGCTCCCTGGAGCTATCCAGGCTGAGTGGGTATATATAACTTTCTGGCATCAGTCAATGTTCTTGAGATGTTATATCTTGAGATTATTCCGGGGCTTTAGTGTCCTCCACCCCCAGGAAGCAGCCCGTGACAGCTGACTATCACCCAGGTACCTATTTACTGCTAGGTAACAGGGGCACAGGGTGAAAGAAATTCTGCCCATTGTTTCTCGCTGGTGCCCGGGATCGAACCTGGGACCACAGGATCACAAGTCCATGTGCTCGGAGTTCTTGCCTACTGGGGACCATGTGTCAGAACCTGGCCCCCCCTCAAGAGAGGCACAAGGAGCGATGGCCTATAGAAGCCCCTGTGTGGTTGGGAGCATTCTATGTCTGCCATCGACTGGGGTCTGGCACCCAGAAAGGTAGGCGTCCCAAAACAAACCCCTATTCTGGTGAAACTATTGCTACCGAAAGCTGAACGTGTGGACGGAACTTCCCAAATGAAAATTAGCAAAGGAGCATGACGTCATCTTGTTGCCATTTGCGACATGATGACGCATGCAGCCTGAGTACTTGTGAGATAACTCCTGGCTCGTGCACCACCAGAGAAACCGCTCAACACCACAAGGCACAGAACTAAGGGCAAATCTGGAGCCAGAGTCACATGACCATTGCCGATCACATCAGCCAAAGAACTGCAGGGTAGATTGCTGGCGTGAGAGTCTGGGGCTCCCCCTTCTCCTTCCCGGGGAGGCAAGCGGCACGGCGACATGGTGATGTCATGCTCATTTACTCATTTTCATTTTGGGAGTTCTGTCCACTCGTTTGACTTTCAGTAGTAGTTTCAACCAGAATAGGGGTTTGTTTTGGGCCACTTACCTTTTTGGGTGCCTGACCCGGTAGATGGTAGACATAGAATGCTCCATAACCACATGTGCATTTCTATAGACCATTGCTCCTTGTGCCTCTCTGAGAGGGGCCAGGTAAAAAACCTGAAGAGGAAGCCAGCAGTGCAGCAACCTGCACAGGGGCTCCCAGTGTTCGCACCCAGCGTTGTGAGAGCAGCAAAAGGGGCTGTCCCAAAGAATCAAAACAGCCTGTGAAGCTAAACCCTGCCCAGAGAAAAAACAAGGAGGAGTTCAGGCACTCACACAACAACTGCTCGAGCAACTGCTGATCCACCCAGCGCCCACTCAATACTAAGAGATGGCAACACTGTAGGTGTAGCAAGGCCACTGGAGGCAGAGAAAGTGATGCCGATTGATTGTTCCAACCTAGTCTGAACCTGGCACGGAACCAACAGGGACTTCTACCAATCCACCAGGAACCCAAACCTGGCGAGCTGTGAAAGAACCAGATTCCTGGCCAGCAGACATGCGGACTGACTGGGAGCCCACACCAGCCAGTTATTGAGGAAGGCAAACACCCGAACACCCAGCAAAAGAAAACGGGTCACCACAACTCGAGGCAAACACGTAAAGATACGATGAGGCTTATTGAGCCCAACCGGGAGAATCTGAAAGTGGAAAGCCTGCCACCACACCACAAAGCCTGAACAATTTCTGAACCTTGGATGGAAAAAGACATGCTAGTATGCATCCTGGAGGTCCAAGGAGGTAATCCAAGTGCCTAGCTCGAGAATGAGTTAGACCTGGGCAAAAGTGGTTATCCAAAATGAGGGGGCAAGGAATGAACAGGTTCAACCCAGAGATCCAGAGCGTCTTGACTGGAACAGGCGGGAGACTTACCAAAGCAGTGCAATCGTGCTGACCACACCCAAAGTCACCCAC
The DNA here is from genome assembly GCA_020271785.1 of Procambarus virginalis. Taxonomy (NCBI): domain Eukaryota; kingdom Metazoa; phylum Arthropoda; class Malacostraca; order Decapoda; family Cambaridae; genus Procambarus; species Procambarus virginalis. Next base: position 17,155,867 of record WNGS01009202.1, read on the forward strand.
CCTGAGATGACCCAATGAAGGCAAGGAAAGGAGGCCTGCCCCAAACAGCCTGAACCCCCCTGAGGGCAATGAGACCAGCCAATGCCACCGCAGGCCACAAGAAACATCCTGAAAAGCCCACAAACCGAGGGACCAAGTGAGCCTCCCCACAACTGCATGGTCAAATAGGCAACCCGTAAAGGGCTGACACGAACCCTGCGAGCAGCCTTGCGAACAGAGCGATCACAGCGCCGACCAGACGAAGAAGAAGCAGGTGCGGGAGGCACATGCAACCCAGCTTCTGGCTCCAAAAATGGCCTACTCAGGCCACCAATAGATGATGCCCAGGCTTGACCAAACTGTCATTGCCGTAAGGGGTTGAAAACACGGGAGGTGAGGCGACCAGAGGTTACGTAAGCCAATAGTTAAAGGGAGCACTTCCTGGCAGTCACTGTGATGCCAACTATGTCTTGCAAGCACTAAGCCCTGTTGTTAGGGACAGGAAGCCTGTTCTTCGGGACAGTGAGAGCTTACTGAGCTCTCGCTATGTCAACTATTGACCTTCCCCAGGATTCAACCCACAACAATTGATTAACTTATGCCTACATACTTCTAGGTGAACCGAACATCAGGTGAAAGAAAATGTGTCAAATCATTGCTACCCCCATCTGGGGATTGAAACCAGGATTCATGATTGTGAATCAACGACGTAGACCACTGCACCAAAAGACCAGTGCAGAATGTCAACCGGTCCTCCATCATGATACCAGTTATTAGAGAAATGTTTATTATATCTATCCCCATCACAATATTAGAGAAATGTTTATTATATCAAACATGGATTTCACAAAACAGAAACATTCATTAATTCAGTATATATCAGAAAGGAGCATACCTCAGGACATTCAGATTCATCACTCCCATCAGGACAATCACGGTCACCATCACAATGCCAAGAAAGTGCCACACAATGTCCAGCCACTGAGCAAGAAAATTCATCCAGTGTACACTTTCTCTGAAAAAAATGGATAAGAAATAAATACTGTAATATTTCATACAGCATATACACATATACAGTATATATGTACTGTACATGTATACAAAGAGCCAAAGCTCAACCCCCGCAAGCACAATTAGGTGAGTACAGTATATACTGAGAAGTATATAGAGAAGTGGGCTATTATTCCTCATTATGAAAAAATAGCCTACTACTGAATTTAGATAACACAAGAAATGTAGACCGGATATTTTAATCACAAACCAGCACCCTCTTCTGGGCTTGAAATCGAAATACAGTATCCAGTCTAAATTTCTTGTTTTTCCTATATACTGGGTTATTATTCCATAATGAGGAATAATAACCCACTTCTTTACCCTCAACAGGGTAAAGAAGTGGGTTACTTTGCTAGTTTACCCACCAGTGGTGGCTGGTGGGTAAAGAAGAAGGTTTACCCTTCTTTACCCCCCCTGTTCTCTTTTATCTCCATCTCCCCCATTTTCCCCTCTTCCCTGTCACTATGTGACCTTACCCCCTCCCCAGACCAGTCCCCTGCAAAGTTGAGTGAGGCTAGCCCCAAGTGTCTGGTCTCCAACCTTAGACAGACAAAGAAACAGTCTCACATATGAATAGTTAATAAACCAACCAACCCAGAGTCTGACCACCTCAGGACTAACAGCAGTCAAATAAGGCGTACTGGTCAGACTAGACGTTAAAACCCCACAGTGCACAAGCCATAAAATTATAAAATTTTAAAATTATAAATTGTTAAAATTGTATAGCCTGGACTGACATCAGTAATGCTTCATGCATCTTTGAGAGTGAATCATATTACAGATATTACTGCACATTCTTTAAAGTAACTGGAGAACTGGTTTTTAATTTTTTTATTTATTTATATATATACAAGGGTTCTTACATTCTTGTACAGCTACTAGTACGCATAGCATTTCGGGCAAGTCCTTAATCCTATGTTCCCTGGAAAACGACCCTGCGAAAAAGTGATTTACAGTAAAGTACCCATTTTACTGTTTAATTAAACAGAGGCTACAGTTAAGGATTTGCACCCAATAAATCCTTCCCGGCCAGGATATGAACCCAGGACAAAGCGCACGCGAAACGCCAGGTGAGCATCTTAACCACTACACCACAGGGACTGTGGTTTAACAATGACTTGATCCAACCTAAGGATTGTGGATAAGTCAAATGCTGCATTATTTAGATATAGACCTATGGGCAACTGCAGTATTAGATATGGGCCAATGGAATGCTGAACTTTTTTGGGGGATACAATCCTATAAAGTGCTGCACTATTTGTTTACAAAATAAAACTGAATTTGTGAGAGTGGCACTAATATTTTTACTGTCCTTTGTACAGATTGAGCAGCACCTGGATACAAGTACACTAGACCTATATACAAGTAGAACTTGTATACAAATAGAACAGTGCCCTATGGATCTGTTCCCAAAATTCTTTGGTTATGTTTGGTCTCACTATTCAGATGATACTCTAGTTACCATTGATAAAGCATTTTGCTTTTTTCCGATACGGATTGCTGCCATTTGATACAGAGACAGAACTATTTGTACTCACTCCCTCAGACACTTTCTATTAGTGTCTGAGGGAGTGAGGCCAACACTCCCAGCCTTATATACATATACTGGGAAAAGGGACCTTGTATACCCCCCCTTTACCAGCTTTCTTGTACCTGTTGCATTATAATTTACTTATCCTAATGTTGAATTTCTTGGTCAAATCTAGCTTTAAAGTTGTTGATGGAAGCGACGTCTTCTTTCAGTGCATTCCACATTGTACCCATACACGGTACAAGTATTTCCTTACATTTGTTCGATTCAATTGTGTATCCAGCTTCTGCTTATGTCCTCTTGTGCTACTTTCTCTCACTTTAAAAAGGCTGTCCCTGTTCACCTTGTCTATTCCCTCTCAGTATCTTGTATATTATATCCCCTCTGTTTCTTCTGTCCTCTAGTGTTGTGAGATTTAATTCCATTTGCTTACACCCCATAACTTAGCCTCCTTAGCTCTGGCACTAATCCTACTGCAAATTTCTGCACTTTTTCAATTTTAGGTTTATGCTTCATAAGGTATGGATTCCATGCTGGTGCTGCATATTCCGGTATTGGTCTAACAAATGCTGTGTAGATTACCTTGAAGGAGCCTATCCATATCAAATCCATTTGGGAGTGCAAGATTACATTATTCCCAAGAGCCCTCTTCTATTAAGCCCATGTAGAACATCTTCATCGACCTGATAATGGTCCAGGATGGACCGAAACGTCGTCGTCATCTCATCTTCCGGTGTGTGATTTAGTCTTCATATCTTTAGCCACGTTATTGTGACTCATCGTCTGCATATCGAACATCTTCATTTTCATCTAAATTATTCATTAAAACAGTTCCCATATTATGAACCGACTTGGTGAAAGGATGTTCAGTATTTTTCACAAGACATCTTTGAGTGTTAGGAGAAAACATCCTTACCTGTTGTCCGTTTCTTAAGTCATTTATCAGCAACTACAGTACATTAAAAAAAAATTTTTGTTTAAAAACTAAGCTCACTTCAGTAGATGAAGATGATGTGGTCTCTGGTAACACTGTAGTAGGTGGTGGGTCTGGCTGGCTGGGGCATCGAGCTTCATCGCTGTCATCCTCACAGTCATCAATACCATCGCACACTTTATCTTCGGGGATGCACTTTTCATCCCCTATACATCGAAATTCACCTTCACTACATTCCTAATTAAATGTATTTAAAACATGTTAATTAACTGAATATTTTGATGTACATTTGAGCTACTTAATCAGTGAAGAGATCACTCTTTGGACAAAATGTGCACAAATCGCATTCAGTACTTCAACATCAATTTTAGTAATTACTAAAATATATAAACCTGTGTTTTAAAATCTAACTAGAAAAGATCATAAAGGCAAATGGGGGAGCCTTTGACAAGCCGCTGGCTTCCTGTCCTCGTCAAGGCCACTAGGGTTAGTGGTCCTCAGGTAAATCAGAAACTTTTTCTGATTTTTAAATCAGATTCCTCAGAAGAATCAGAAGACTGAAATTTAGTAAAAGTTTTAAACTGGTTTTCTGTCCTAATTTCAACATTCTTTATCTTTCTCTCAAAAGAAGCCCAAAATCCTCAGAGATAATCATAGCACAATTTCAATGATAATTATGTTAAATAAGTGTTTTTGACAATACCATACTGTTATACAGTACACACAAATAGCATGCTTTCCTCTTGGAGAAACTGCATGAGAACACACTAATGAACATTTAGGACTAAAAAACCAGTGCTGAATGTAATGAAATGCCAATTTCTGGGCAATCTCTGGTGGTTCCCTAAAGCTATCTCGCTGCGATGGCTCCCACCGGGTCTAATTACCCAAAGCTACTCAAAGCTTCCTAACAGGCTACCCAAAACTTCCTAACATTATATTAGTAATGAATAAATATGATATATTTATTCATTATAATGTTGGTGCTGAATGTAGAACATGAAAAACATATTTTTACTCTGAAAAAGTATCATTTCATAACGAAATTATTTGAAAATAAGCTGCTGGTGACGCCAAAGCAAGTCGATGGTCCAAGCGACAATGTTGTGGAGCGACTTATCCAAGACACATTGCTGCCTGGAGAGTGTTTGCTGGCATATTAGCCTCCTGTACCTACCTAAGCTAACAAACCTACCCAAACCTAACCTAACAAAACCTAATCTAACTAAATCTAACCTATTCAAGCCTAACTTAATATAACCTCTAGGCAACAATATATCTTGGATAAGTCGCTCCACAACATTGTCGCTTGGCTCGTCAACTTCCTATGGCCTCTCATGCCACTTAGTTTCGTTAATTTTGTTATAAACTTATATTATTTCAGAGCAAAAATATGTTTTTCCATGTTCTACCTTCAGCACCAACATTATAGTGAGTAAATATATCTTATTTCTTCATTACTTATGTAATACTAGGAAGCTTTGGGCAGCTTGGAGTAGATTTGGGTAATTAGACGGACCGCTCCAATCTACTAAACCGCATCAGCTGTGGAGTTCAGTTTGGCTTATCGCGGACCAGAGCCAGAACCTGGCCTCCTCACATGAGGCACGGGGAACAAGTAACACTCCACCACCTCGCTAGGAAAGGCACCCAGATAGTCAGCGAACCAATACAAACCACTGCTTGGTTGAAAAAAAAAGAGACAAACCTCACAACCTACCGAACGAACTCCCTACAATGTAAACAAAAGATCAAATGTCTCGGAACAAACTTGCGCTCATCACAGCCCGTCCTCCAAACAAAGATCCAAAAGTGATTCCATGCACCCGCCAAACCCCCTGTTTATGAATGAAAAGCGGTTTACACACGACTCACAACTGCTGGCGTTCGAACATATCCGGAACAAGTGCTTCACTGACGAATTTTGTTCGAATCACAACGCTATAAATGCTTCACCCACGTACTACAAATACAAATAATCGCCAACAGAACCTAAACACCTGACCTAACCTATCCTATGCCTATATATACACAATATGCCAATATATTATAACATTGACCATTTGGTCACCATTTGGTCCGGGAGACATCTGTCACGCAGGGTGCAGTCGCACCTCCACAGATCTCCAGTATCATCTATTGATACTGATAATGGCTCAAATGGGCCACCACTTACGGGCTATTCATGCCCGTGCCACCTTTTGGGTGGCTTAATCTTCATCAATCAATCAATATATTATAATATTAATTTATACTTGAGAAAATTCCCGTTTTGAATGAACAGCATGTTAATTAAAATTTATGAATGCGTCTGTGGGGTCGACCGCTGAATGTAATGGACTTGAGTCGAGGACGGGTTGGCTCATCAACCCGTCCTCGACTGAAGTCCATTACATCCAGCGGTCGACCCCCACAGACGCAATCATAAATTTTAACATGCTGTTCATTCAAAACGGAAATTTTCTCAAATATAAATTAATATTATGATACATTAGCATATATTGCTTATATATAGGCATAGGTTAGGTGTTTAGGTTCTGTTGGCGATTATTTGTATTTGTAGTATGTACAGTACGTGGGTGAAGCATTTACAGCGTTGTGGTTCGAACAAAATTCGTCTGTGAAGCACTTGTTCCGGAAGTGTACGAACGAAATCAGTTGTGAATCATGTGTAAACCGTTTTTCATTCATAAACAGGAAGTTTGGCGGGTGCATGGAATCACTTTTGGGTCTTTGTTTGGAGGACGGGATGGCGCTTATTTATTTCATCCATCATACTGGCTTGAGCAGTCAGTTCTGGAGCAGATGTACTCACAAAACACCCCCAATTGATAACCTGGAAGGGAAGGGATAAATCAGAGCCACCAGGGCTCACCAAGAAACTGGCATCTCATTACATTTAATACTGTTTTTTTAGGAGGGGAGGGAGAGCTCCTTGTGGCTCCCTGAAGCTAACTTCTCACTCAGAAGAAAAACTGTGGCACACCAGGGAGGAAAGAACTAATGAAACAGGGTCAACCTGCAAAAGCATCCAACGACGCAGAATTGGTGGCAAGAAGGTAGCGGCCAAGAGTCGCCACAGGGAATAGCATACAATGCATGTACCCCTCCTCCCGGCCTAACCAACCAAGCATCGATAACCAAAGGAGCTCTCCGGAAACTGGCTGATTCATTCGCCTCTCCACCAGAAATGAGCCATCTGCAGATGAACGAATCTCCCACCTAGGCCAAAAGAATAAAATAAACTCACCTCCAGAGGAGAGCATAAAGCTTCTCAACCTAACAACCAGAAGCCAGGGCCAACAGCTATTGAATAAGAATACCGGACTGAAGGGAACACCATAAACCTAGAAGAAGAAGAGAGGCGAGAACACTGTCCAAACACCAAGCTATGTCAAGTGGTGCATGAGCAGTGCATATCCCTGGACTTATGAAATGCCAATATGCATCCCGGACATCCAGGGATATTTTCCAGGAAGCTGCCTTTAATACAAGGTGAACCTGGGGCAAAGTGGTCATCTGGAACATAGAACAAGGAACAAAGAGGTTCAAGTCCAACAGATCAAGGATAAATCTGAGCTCTGCCGATTCCCGTTTCGGAACTGAGAAAAGACTGAAGACGCTATGCCGGACATAAAAGAAAGCCAACATAACCTGGGCTACATGTCTGTGAAAACCAACCTCGGTGCACCCTATGTACAAGTACGCAGTATGCCCCCACCAGCCAACACCTGCTTCCGACCCAGGTCAAGACAGAGGGGCAATGAGACCCTTGACTTACTCAAGGTGAGAGCCACTCCACGTAGGAAAGACCTCAAAGACAGCGAATTCCTGAACACACCAGAGAAGAGAACTCTCTCAGTGTAGGGAAAGTGCAAGAGAGCACTCAGGGAATGAAGCCCTGAGCACATGCAGCTCTAAGCACTCTAGAAGGCCAAACTTATGCTACACGAACAATGTACAACCTTAAGCAACACAGGACGAAGTCAAAAGAGGCACTTAAATGAAAAGTACTCTGGCCAGCCACAGCTTAGTGATGATCCAGGAGCCCAACTGCAGACATGGGCCAAGTGCTCCATCAGCAAAAGAACTGACTGCTGGAGCCAGCAGTCAGCTTCAACCCTGGCCCCCCTCTCTCCCCAAATAAGTAGGAAGGGTGGGCTGAACGAGTGCAAGCTTGTTTCAAGATATTTGATCATTTATTTACAATGTTGGGGAAGAGTTCCTTCGGCAGGTTGTGAAGCTTTGGTCTCTCTTGAGCTCAATAGTAGTTTGCATGGGTTTGCAGACTTTCTGGGTGCTTTCCATGGCAAGGTGGCAGAGTGTCACCCATTTCCTTTGTTTCATGTGAAGGGGGGGCCAGGCTCTAGCTCTGGTCCCTGGTAGACCGAACTGAACTCCACGGTTGATGCGCTCTAGTAGTTGGGAGCTATCTCAGCGAGATAGCTTCAGGAAGCCACAAAGAGCTCCCCAGAAATAATTCACTTGCCCCATGACTATGTACAATTGAGTATTGAAAGTATGAGCATAAATCTTTGACCTGTACACCTATAACAGTAGAACAGCAACAAGTAATCACAATTATTAACTGGGATATAAGCAGGAAACACTGAATTTATCTATTGTATTATTTACACTATATTTGAATGTGTAGTAAAGTTATAACCTTTTTGCAGTTCCTTTCATCACTTCCATCACCACAGTCCTTGTCCCCATCACACCGCCAACTGGCCAAGATACATTTCTCATCGTCGCAGCGGAATTTGCTACTCGGACACAAGTTCTGTAAGAATAAGGAACACCATTATTATAAGTCTCTCAGACATCTGTTGTTTTCCATCTTATTTAGCTAGCTAACATCTAGTAACGTTTAGCCCCAAGAATGGGGCCACATACATATAAATTTTAAAACCTTTTCAGACACATTCAATATTTTCAGTTTATTAATGACACCATTTTAAAGTTCTGTACATTCAAAGTTCAAGATATAAAGCAATGCTGTATTTTCATAGCAAATACAAAGGCCTTTCTGAGAAATATGTCACAAAGTATGCTTCTCAAAGCATGACACGTATGTGCTGTGTCATATGACACAAGATCACTCAAACATGCACAATGACAGTTTTGCACTGGCATCACAAGGATCCTTTCAAAGCATCCTTACAGGGGTCATGAAAGTGGTCAGGAAGTCATTGGTAACAATTCTCAATCAAGCCCAGAATGAAGGAATAGAAATGCATTTCATTCACACCCACACATTGGAAGTACACACCCAACCCACGCATCAGAAAATAAAAAATGACGACGTTTCAGGCTACCCTGGACTATAATCATTATGTCGAAATACATTTGTTAACACTAAATGTCTCTTCCAAACCTTTTCCTCGGCATGACAACATCACAAGTGACAGCTAAGAGAGGGCTCTAACTAGAGCACTCGTTTCTCCATCTTCTGATGTGTGGTTTGGTCATCATTGTCGGAAATACCGACACCACTTACTAACTTTCAATACAATATGCAGATAATATTGCTGCTTATTTTGTATTAACAAGCCTTATTGACAAGACCTCCTAAGGTCTTGTCAATAAGGCAGAAAATTGAACCGATTTCTCAAGGTGTCACTTGATCGGGGATGGAGGAGGGAAACCATTGTGATTGAGTAGACTTCTGTGAGGACACGCGATACGATACGCAGTACAGTACTAGTAATGCAAATAATCCTCCCAATTATTTTACACATTTTTCAATTACTAAAGAGACTGCTAGCAATAAGGGACAAATACAAGGCTTCAGTAACTCCTATTATATAAGAGTTACTGATATGGATAAATATGGATTTACAGTACTGATGTACTAAAGGAGTAGATACTGTACTAGCAGTACATACTGTACTAACCTCACAGCCGTCCTCATCACTACCATCGCGGCAATCCCATTCTCCATCACACCGCCACCTGGATCTTATACATATGTTGTGTGACAAACATTTAAACTGGTCTTGCTCACATGTAACCTACAAGAGAGAGAGCAATTAACAAAAATATGAAATGCGCTTGATAATATATATATATATATATATATATATATATATATATATATATATATATATATATATATATATATATATATATATATATATATATATATATATATCACTGGGGTGTGAGTTTTCAGTTGTATCTAGTCCTGGGGACCATTCAGGCTTGTTTGCATATATATATATATATATATATATATATATATATATATATATATATATATATATATATATATATATATATATATATTTGTGCCAAGAGTCCCCACATGCTCCTTGAGCCAGAGTCTCAAGGAGTCATTGGGTCTGCCACTTGACTCTCATCACACACCAGGTTCCTGGGTTACAATTTGTTCTTAACTGTGAAAATAAACTTTTAAATAAGTGTATTGTCACATAATAAAAACATAACATCTACTACCCAAAATCATTTATGTCCTCTAATTACTCAACACAAAGTTGCTATTAGGACAATATCTAACTCTGGCCCCAGACATCACTCGATACCCTTACTCATCCCTGAATATGTTAGATATTAAGTCACTGCACATCCTGTCATGTGTACTTTATATATATAAAATGCTGAACTGTAATGTGAATCCTGACCTTAAAAGCTTCCTAGAAGGTTGTAAGATCCCATGAGTGCCACACCAGAAACAAATACCTATTTGATATTCAAAGAGTACGACTTAATCAAACTAGAAATGCTTTACAAATCAAGGGACCTCGAATGTGGAATGACCTTCCCAATTATGTTAAAGACTGTACCTCTCCCAATCAGTTTAAGATAAAAACTAAGTACCACCTAATTGACTCAATGTAACCTACCTCACCCCTAAATGTCAACCCATGTCTACGATTTTAAACAATGCCGTTTGTTGACCATATTGTATTTTTGCTTTTTTTCTGCCATGTTTCCCCCCCCCCTTTTTCATTTTTTCTGATTTTTCTCAACACAATTTATACTTTAATCTAAGTTAGTATTAAGTTTTAGTCTTAGCGTTTTTCCTGCCCGAAACGCTTTGTGTAATAGTGGCTTTAGCCATTGTGTGTACTAGCTCTATCTATAAATCCATCAAGTTTTGTATTTCACCTTGTATGTATGTACTTTACCTGAATAAATATTTGTATTTGTATAAGAATAAAGGAGAGTCCCCGTGGTGCTGTGGTTAAGACACTTGCCTGGCATTTCGTGCGCACTTTGTCCTGGGTTCATATCCTGGCAGGGAGGATTTATTGGGTGCCAATCCTTAACTATAGCCTCTGTTTACCCATCAGTAACCTGGTTGTTAAACGATTTGGCGGGGTCATATTCCGGGAACATATGATTAAGAAACACTACGCATGATAGTGGCTATACAAAATGTAAGAACTCTTTATATAAAAAAGAAAAGAAAAAAAGTGTAGAGGTCCTGTTGGCTCAGATAAGACAGTTTCTATTGGCCCAGAAAATGCAGCTCCTATTGACCCAGGCCAGGCAGCTCGTATTGATCCACTCACTCGTGAATTGGCCAAAATGAATGCCAAAAATCCACAGAAAGAAAGCAAGCAAGGCTGGGACGATTAGCTAATGCTGGCACCACTAGCAAAAGTGTTGTCATTAGTCAACATTTTACTCTTGGGAGGGCTCCCTAAGAAGCTTCCAAATACGAATTCACAATGATGTTTCAATACTAAAAAAAAAACTTATAGTTTAAAAGCAGCCACAGCTGACTCGTACAAGGTGGCAGAAGAGCGCCTAGGGCAGAGCGATCCCCCCCCTCCATCAAATATGCAACTTAGTGGAGGTGGGGCCAAGGAACACGCCAGTCACTCAAATATCAACACCCAGTGAACCACCCACAACAAGCACAGAGTCTGAAAACAAACGAACCCACCAGAATCACAGAGCAAGAGGCTGAGGACAGCCTAAATTAGTATTAAGCTTTAAACATTTAAGTTTTTCATGCCTAAAACGCTTTGCGTAATAGTGGCTTTAGGCATTGTATGTACTAGCTCTATCTATAAATCCATCATTCTTTGTAAAATCTCTTGTATGTATGTACCTTACCTAAGTAAACATTTATTTATTTATTTATTTATTTATTTATTTAAAGGCAGGCCATAACCACATGAACCAACAGGCAGGGAAAACCTCAGGTGGGAACCTCAAACCCAGGATTTACAGCTCTGGGAACTTAGGGAAACAAGAAAGCATGCATCCTCTGTGGAGGGGGGGCTGAATTTTTGTCCCAAATTTGCCCGTGCCACCTCTTGATCTTTATCAATCGGCCCCAGATCCCCGCGAACTATGAAATTAGTCTGAAACACCTAGTGATATAGTATTGGTCTCAGGGCACCAATTTATAAGCCCTCCTAAGCCAGTGAAAGGGCAATCCCAGAAAATTCTGTAGAATAAGTAATAAAACATTATGACACTACAGTATATCATACAAAATTGAATTGATCATCAATAACTTTCAAAAGATGCTTTGTGTAAATCATGTACAGAATAGAGGAACACCAAAACTTACATTAGGATAGGCTTCGGCTACTAGCAAAACTGAAGGTTGCTCTGGTGTATTCCATATAGGAATATCGGTTGGGAGACTGGTGTTAGATTTCTCGAGTGACTCACTGAAAAAAAATTCTGTGCCAGATACAGTAGGGGAATAAGTCACAGATTTCGTAGGCAAGTCGGTCCCAGAGTTGTAGGCAGGCAAATCAGTCCCAGATTCTTCAGGCAAATCAGTCCCAGATTCTTCAGGCAAATCAGTCCCAGATTCTTCAGGCAAATCAGTCCCAGATTCTTCAGGCAAATCAGTCCCAGATTCTTCAGGCAAATCAGTCCCAGATTCCGTAGGCAAATCAGTCCCAGATTCCGTAGGCAAATCAGTCCCGGATTCCGTAGGCAAATCAGTCCAAGATTCTGTAGGCAAATCAGTCCCAGATTCTGTAGGCAAAACAGTCCCTGATTCAGAAAGATCAGGTACAAATTCTGTTGGTACAGCAGTCGAAGATTCTTTATCTAACTGGATGGAACACCATACTTCATCAGAAGTGTCGTTGCAATCATTGATGCCGTCGCAGAGCTTAGCCCAGGGAATGCACTGGAAGAGAAACCAGCAATGGTATTCCGTTTCACTACACACTCTCTGTAGATATAGAAAGACAGAGAAACACAGTTTATCAGAAGATATCTACGAGTAGCAAAGTCTTGCGGACATTGCATGATATTCTCAAAATATTTATTATACCAAAGATCCTAACATGGTACTACTTTGACATGGAACAAGCTACTGCATATTGTTGCACATGGAACAAACTAAATTGACCGACAGTATGAACACTATTGTCCGATGCGGTACACTGTTGGCATCATTGGACAAGATACATGACGTGTCGGTCAATATACGTTGTACCGCATCTATTGTCCGACGCGGTACAATATATATTGTCCGACGCGGTACAATGTATATTGTCCAACATGGTATAAACTACTGTATATTGTCTGACAGTGCAAACCACATTGTCTCACATTATAAACAATACGCCCTTACACGGTACACAATAATTGTGCCCCCCCCCCGATATGTTAACAAACAGTTAAACAACAATATGTCCCAAACCAGACAAGAAGGACCGGAGAGGGCCTGGGGGCGGCTGAGGGAGCCTGGCCCGGGAGCAGCAGCCCAACACCTTCCTGCTGGGACGTACCCGTGTGCTGCTGCAGCCCAACTCATCACTACCATCGCCACAATCATCTTCACCATCACACTTCCAGTGAGAGTGTACACACCTCTCGCCAGACTCACACTTGAAGTAGTTGTCACTACAAATGACCTGCTGGATAATACATTTGAATTATTTTTTTTATTATGTGCCTCTGTAACCCTTTCCACTACCGCCCACAAGATGGATATGGGGTGCATAATAAATTAACTAAACTAACTTTTTTTTTTTTTAATTTTACTTCTGAAGTAGATTTCTTTTATGAATAAGACATGTCAATGGGGGGGGGGGGGTAGAAATAGCCTAAGCTACTCTATCCCTTTGAGATGTATTTCTTGCTCATCTCAATAAACATACTTGAACTTGAACTTGATTGACATGTCAACAGTTTCCTATTTTTTATAACCCTTCTTTGCAATATAATAATACTTATTATTATTGCTATTATTATTATTATTATTATTATTATTATTATTATTATTATTATTATTATTATTATTATTATTATTAACAAACAAATATGGCAGCAATTTAAGCAGTTTAAGTACTCTTGTAATTGTGTTTGCGGGGGTTGAGCTTCGGCTCTTTGATCCCGCCTCTCAACTGTCAATCTGATGTACAGGTTCCTGAGCCTACTGGGCTCTATCATATCTACATTTGAAACTGTGTATGGAGTCAGCCTCCACCACATCACTTCCTAGTGCATTCCATTTATTAACTACTCTGACACTAAAAAAACTCTTTCTAACGTCTCTGTGGCTCATCTGGGTACTAAGTTTCCACCTGTATCCCATTGTTCGTGTTCCACCCGCGCTAAAGAGTTTGTCTTTGTCCATTCTGTCAATTCCCCTGAGAATTTTGTAGGTGGTTATCATGTCTCCCCTTACTCTTCTGTTTTCCAGGGTTGTGAGGTTCAGCTCCCTTAGCCTTTCCTCGTAACTCATACCTCTCAGTTCCGGGACCAGTCTGGTGGCATACCTCTGAATCTTCTCTAACTTAGTCTTGTGTTTAACTAGGTATGGACTCCAGGCTGGAGCTGCATACTACAGGATTGGTCTTACATAAGTGGTATATAGGGTCCTGAACGATTCCGTACACAAGTTTCTAAAGGCAGTTCTTATATTGGCCAGCCTAGAATATGCCGCTGATGATATCATTTTGTTGTGGGCCTCTGGGGACAGGTTCGGTGTGATATCGACCCCCAATCTTTCTCTCTATTTGACTCTGGTAGGATTTCACCTCCCAGATGGTACCTTGTGTTCAACCTTCTGCTCCCTTCGCCTAATTTCATTACTTTACACTTTCCTGAGTTGAACTTTAGCAGCTATTTTTTAGACCATTCCTCCAGTTTGTCCAGGTCGTCCTGTAGTCTCTGTCTATCTTCATCTGTTTTGATTCTTCTCATAATTTTTGCATCATCAGAAGTACGAAACTTTCCTATTATGAGAGTAGATTAAAAAAAAATAAAGGAAACATGAAAAGCACATGAAAATCCATCTCTAGCATCCGAGGATCTAAACAGCAATCACACAGTAAGCAGATAAAACTCTTCAAGGATAGTTACACACCTGCAACAGATTTAGATACGACAACTGAGTTTAATAGCGTCTTTTCATCAGTTGGTGCTAGCCTAGCGAGAAAAATTCCACAGACCCAGACACATGTTACTGCATATCTTACAGGCAACTATCCTAACTCTCGTCTCCTTTCCCAAGTCAGTCCGACAGATGTTATGTCCCTCATTCACTCAATAAAAATCAAAGCTACCTTACCTTGAGGTTACCTTGAGGTGCTTCCGGGGCTTAGCGTCCCCGCGGCCCGGTCATCGACCAGGCCTCCTGGTTGCTGGGAACATTAGTGAAAAACCATCCAAGGTATACAAGAGTGCTTCCCAAGCCCTTGCACCACCCATAGCTCTGTTATTCAACAAATCTCTAGAGTCATACGTTCCCTGATATCCTTAAAAAAGGAGGCGAAGCGGTAGACATAAACAATTACAGACCGATATCAAATCTACCTATATTATCAATATTTTTTTTTAATTATTTACAAACCGCTCTACTCCTACTTCATAAAATTAAACATGTTAAGTCACTGTCAGTTTGGCTTCCGCTCCCAAAAGAATACACATGATACAATTATTAGTCTGCTTGATATAATCTACACAGCCCTTGACAAAAATGAGTTCCCAATTGGGCTCTTCATTGCCTTGAGAAAGGCCTTTGATACTGTAAACCATGACTACCTCTTGCTTAAACTTCACCATTATGGAACCAGAGGCCTTGCCCTGAACTATATTCGATCCTATCTTAGTGACAGACACTAATTTGTAGCTATCAATGATATAACGACTCCCACGATCCTTGCACTGAAATGTGTACAAGTCTCCAAACTTGATACATTAATTGTAAGTAACTCCTTATCATCCTTAAATGCTCTCAACTCTTTAAGACATAACTGTAACATGCTCGTGTCCGAAGCTAGACACAAATACAACAAAATTATTAAGGATGGTAACAGAGTCCATTTCATGTGGTCTCCATCTCATGTTGGCCTCCGAATGCATGATAGAGCTGATAAGTTAGCCAAAGAATCTGCCTTTAAAGGAGCCGTTGAGTGTAACCTTGGATTGTCAATGAGCAATCTGAGAGCAGCAGTACACCGAGAACTTCAACAAGATCTTGTAGATTTGAGGCAAAGTGAAATTGACACCAGTAATTCCATCTATCATCATACTATCATGCAAGAGGAGCCACACATTTATGGTTCATCCAATAAAATCAGCAGACTTCTAGATGTTACTACTGCTCGGCTTAGACTCGGTTACAAGTATCTCTGGGAATTCTCATTATCTGCTGATGTAGACCTGACCAAATGTAAACTCTGTCAACAAAATTATTCGCACACCCTCCGTCACTATGTGATGGAGTGCGAAAAGATACGTGAATTTAGAGACAATTCTATAACCAATGTTCCAGCGATGTGTAAATATTTCATTCAAAATGATCTGCTACCAGAAATTTTAGCCAAATATCCCCAGTTTGCTAACTGTAGGTAGTAACTGAGTGATTGTAACCTATCCACCGCTGCCCACTGGATGGGGGGCGGTGTGCAGGACAAACATATAAATTTTGACACTAGCTCTTCACATGTCAGTTGCTTAATTTAGAACCTGTACTTGGGGTCGATCTCGAACCCATTGTTGATGTGACGACTTATATTGAATTCATCCCTTTGTGTGTATTTTACATCAATAAACTTATTTCAATTTCAATTTCATTTACTCCAGTCCTGACCTCCTTGCTCTAAATGCCACAGTAAATACTGAGCTAAATAAAGTCCATCTTTGGCTAACTGCCAACAAACTCACCCTTAACATTGATATCATTATCATTATCATTAAACCAAACCTAACCTAACCGACGCTTGGATCGTCGACTTGATTTGGCCTCACCAGCTCTTTATTTTCGTCTAATTTCTTTATAAAAAGATACTTTTTCAGATTAAAATGATGTTTTTTCGTGTTGTACATTCAGCAACAACATTATAATGAGTAAATATATCATATTTATTCATTACTAACGTATTGCCAGGAAGCTTTGTGAAGCTTGTGTAGCTTGCGGTAATTAGACGGACCGTCTCAACCTATTTATCACAATTACATCATACCATTTCTAACATCCGACTGCTTTAACCGAACTATTAAATAAATAAATAAAAAATACCATACTCTTTGAATAATATCACTCAAAATCTTGTATGTTACACTATAATAGATCCCTTTGACAATAATATTAAAGACCAAACTACAGTGAATTGTGGTAACAATTTGAATGTCATTATTTCATTAAATCAGCAACAGTCAACATCGCCCAAATGCATGACAACATGACTTTAAAAGTCAAGAACCTACCAAATGGGAACCTCTGTCAGCTTATCATGTTACATTATGAAAAAAAAACACTGTATATATTAGTGGCTTTATATCATGAGCATTGTTTACCTGTGAATACTCCACAGCATCATGCATCAAATGTATTTTCATATAAAAAAAATTACCATTGGAACTCGTACCTGGGTACAATTTTTTTCATCACTTGAATCTTGACAGTCGCCGACTCCATCACACACCCAAGTAGAAGTTATACATTTGTTATCTATTGCACACTTGAATTGATAGGCTTCACAATCAACCTGAGGGAAATCAATCTTGTAAGTATTTTGTTTATTATACGTAAGTAGACATTAGACGTAATGATGGCATTTATTAACATCTAGCGATACTTCCACAGATTTATCTTTAACACTTTCGTGTTCTGAGAGAGGGGTCCCATTTTCACTACCTAACTGATCCACTCTTCACCCAATTGTTGTTATGCATTGAAGTATAATATATGCTTATTTTCTGTTTTTAAAGCTATTCATAGGCTTAGAATAGTGAGTTAGGCATTGAAACTGTTTAGAAATGAAGTTTTAAACAATAAAAAAAAATGGATAACCAATGTTGTGTGGAGATTAAGTGATTGAGGGTTTCTTTTTAATTGTTGGTGGGCGGTTCACTTTATTGGTCATTAGATCCTCAATCCCTACATGCTGCTCGCCCAGTTAAGGGGGTAAGATGACCTTGTAAAGGTCCTCATCTTCATTGGGTTGAGATTGTATCAGGAGTTCGGAGTATCCAATATGGACAATATGACAGGTAATACATGAAAGACATTGACCTACCAGTATCAATGGCCCTCAGGTAAATTCAGGCAATTCCGTTTT
>WNGS01009202.1:17196160-17216474 GCA_020271785.1 Procambarus virginalis
AGATCCGTCACCTGCAGCCACCTGCCACAGGTAACGGTAACCCAACCTGATCCTTGCAACCACTGTGTCGCACAGTCTAGTGGACGTTTTGTGCTGCCCATAGATGTAGTTTCAGATCTGAACAAATCATAGCTTTTTATACTAGTACTTTCAGGTCGTTGGGAGTCAGTAAGATCGCTTACGGTAACAGTCTACGGACATTGCTTGCCGTGTTTTGTTATGTGAGTTTAATATTTGACATAAACACACACAATCTACTGCGCTTAGTGGTCGTAGTCATAAGGGCCCGGGTTCAACTCCCAGCCGAGGCAGAAACAAATGGGCAGAGTTTTTTTCACCTAATGGACCTGTTCACCAAGAAGTAAATAGGTACCCGAGAGTTAGACAGGTGCTACGGGTGCTTTTTGGGGGATGTGTGTGCGTGTGTGAGAGAGAAATAATGTGAAGTAGATAAGTAGAATTGATAGAGAAAAATAGGTCGAGAGTAAGTAAATTAAGCAACCGTCAGTTAGAAAGGCGGGGACCAAGAGCTAACACTCACACACACACACACACACACACACACACACACACACACACACACACACACACACACACACACACACACACACAACATACACACACACACACACACACACACACACACACACACACACACACACACAAGCGACAGAAACAAAATTGTTTAAAAAAAAGTTTTAGAGAAAAATCGAATATTTAAATTCCCGCGCGCTATGTTCCCTACTTCAAAAGGGCGCTTCACACACTTTAATCACTTGGGTCGCATAGTTCTGCAAGTTGCATTAGACAGTTGCACAGGATGGTGACAACTGTGTGTGTGTGTGTGTGTGTGTGTGGGTGTGTGTGTGTGTGTGTGTGTGTGTGTGTGTGTGTGGTGTGTGTGTGTGTGTGTGTGTGTGTGTGTGTGTGTGTATTCTGACATTTGCGTTACTCTCAGACAGTTGGGATAACTGCCCGTCTGCCTGGGTCTTGCTGTTCTCGTTAACATTCACAATATTCTTAGGTCAGTATTATTCTTAGTATAGTGTGGCTGTGTGCTACCAAACAACGGTCAGGGCCCGTTTTACACGTAAGAATTTCCTGCACTATGTTGATATATCACACAGACTTCGATATATCATTCATTTCCTCCCTCGAGCATTCCACAAAGTGTGAAACTATTGAGAGTGAAACAAAATTGATGTTCATCAATTATTATCAATTACCGTCATTGGGGACAAGAAGCCTGTACGTGTAGTGGCCCTCAGAGACCACCAACTGGGTCTTCTCTAGCACGCAAGCCACAACAGTTGCGTTATTCACGGGTTACCTATTGTACTGCTGGGTGAACAGAAGCACCAGGTGAAATGAAGCATGGGCCAACTGTTTCTGTCCCGGCCGGAGATTAAACCGGGTCTTCCGGCTGTGTTTAAGGAAGATCATTCAATGTGTTTTTTACTATCTTTGATGTTATCTCAGTGAAATATAACACCTTCGGTTGATATCAATATTGAATTTTAGACGCGCTAAGAATCTAATATTAATCTCCGGTATGAGGATATCACCCCCATAACGGGGTTATCCTCTTGATATATAACCAAGGAGAGTTCCACGCCTGTTGTTCCACACACCTGTATAACCAATGATAGTTCCACACCTGTTGAACTATCATTCTCCGTGATAGTATTCCATCATGGAGACTTTGGACGCCGTTCACTGAAACAAATTTCATAATTTAACATTAATATTAAACACGTTGTCGATCGCCAGCGGGACAGTTAGTTGGTCAGTCAAACGGCGGTTTTGTTGAGAATAAATTAAGGACTTGTTTCATGTTCAGGCAATTGTGAATTTTGTGGCAATGTTTTGTACCACGTGTTATGTTTGGCGTTAGTTGTCTTGTTTGGCACCAATTGTGTTGTTTGGCACAACAAACAAGCCACGTGTCTAATCCAGGCATTAACATACCAATTATTTACATAACCACTCCATGAAAATAATACATTAACAATAAAACCAAAGCCCAAAAGCATAACAAAAACATTGGGACTTCCAGTTTTTTTTTTTCAAATTATCAAAAGTGTTTCCAATACCTTGAAACTCAGGCATTAGTTGTTTTAATATTGGTATAGTAATTATACAATTCTCCGCTTTATTAATTCCATATATTAGTTTTAATTAAACTTCGTAATGGCTAATGCATACAAATGAAGAGAAATTATATGCTAATACGCCAACTATCGTAAACTTTTAAACTCATTATAAAAAAAATTCTGGGACATTTTATCCTTTGGTTAATCTTCCCGTGTGATTCTCAAATCCTCTAAACTCCTTTTTTTCAGAAATTAGTACTAAATAATTTCATTCAATTATATTTTAATGTAACAATATTGTGTACAAATTGAACATTGGTTACTACCCAGCGACATGGTAGCTTGATAAAATTTGTGGTTAAGTTAGATAAAGTTAGGTGAGGATATTCAAGTTCTGTGAAGGACACAGAGATAAGTGTGTCCTTAAACTTGACTAGGAAAGAAAACTTGACTAGGAAAGAAAACTTGACAAGGAAAGAAACAAAAGAGTAAATGGCCTTTGAAAAGGACTAAGTTAAACCCCTCTTGAATACTTAAACCCATCCCGAGGCGGACCAGGGGCTTGGCTGAATATCCAGGAGCGAAAGAATATTCATTTGTGTAGGAATATCCCAGCAGTGCAGGAAACGCCAGCAGCTTAGGAATATCCAAGTGTAGGAATATCCCAGCAGAATAATGTCCTGCAGCATAGGAATATCCCAGCAGAATAATGTCCTGCAGCATAGGAATATCCCAGCAGAATAATGTCCTGCAGCATAGGAATATCCAGCAACATCTAAATATCCAGCAACATCTAAATATCCAGCAACATCTAAATATCCAGCAACACAGGAATATCCAACACCATCCCCTAATTATGAAGATAAAAACACATTTAAATTGTAGTTGTGGCCACACTTAGGTAAACAATAAACCAATCCAGCCTCTTGAGCCGCTACGACGGAGAGAAAATGCAGCCCGTCCTCCAAAAATGTGGAGGTAAATGTACAGAGCCCGTAAGAGCAATTATGTACTATGTATAACAGATAAGAATTGTACTTATTTTCACTAAGTATTAAATCGTACTGGCAAATATATTGTGAATATTTGAGTTTACCTAAAAAGCTGAATAGAAAACCACGACCTAACCTAACCGTCTTAGTTTGTGAACATAAGAATTTATTACATCTTAATTATAACTACTACTTAACCTATAGCTATATTGATATTACAGTTTTTAAAACAAATAAAACAGAAGTAAAATATTTCAATAAATTGTAAAGTAACTCAGGGTATTTTCAATTTTGTATAAAATCTCTATTGTTTAATAAAAGTGAAAAGAAAATCCTAATATTAAAACTTGTTTATAATAACTTAGAGTTATATTTCATCTTAAAATTTTAAGTGTCCTAACAGAAAACGAGATTTAAATCGGGGGAGGGGGATGGGTAAATGTAACAGCCCCATAAGTGCAATTATGTACTATGTATAGCAGTCGGGAAATGCACATATTACACTTGGTATTAAAACGTACTGTCAATTCGGAGGCACATAGAAAACGGGAGTGTGACCCGCNTGAAAGCATGAGCATAAATAACCATAACTATTTTATTTTATTTTTTATTTTTGTTTTTAACTTTCGATGAAGAGTCTTCCGGTGGTGTTGTAAATCTTTTATCTGATTGACCTAATTTTTATACCTGAGGGCCTCTAACCCTAGTGGCCTCGACGAGGACAGAAAGCCGGTGGCTTGTCGAAGGTCTGCCTGATGATCTTTCTCAAGCGTAAATATCTCTTATGTAATAATATTAGGTCCCATGCCTTGTCTCGTAGTACAGTTGGCTTCGTTCTCGATTCACAAAAAGGAGGGATCCCGGGCGGGGCAGAAATGGTTTGGTGCGCTCTCTTTTTACCTAATGCTTCTGTTCACCTAGCAGTAAATAGGTGCCCGGGAGTTAGGCAACTGTTGTGGGTTGCATCCTGGGGAGGGTCGGTAGTGCGACGTATATTGTCACATATATATATATATATATATATATATATATATATATATATATATATATATATATATATATAATCATATATATATATAATTTCGTTTAATCACGAAAATAAACACGTGATTAAAAATGTGACAATGTCAGACCACGGAGGAAAAATGAAACAGGAATTTCCTTAAGTACTTTCGTATATTAATACATCTTCAGAAGGAGTCTTCACTCCTTCAGAAGATGTATTAATATACGAAAGTACTTAAGGAAATACCTGTTTCATTTTTCCTCCGTGGTCTGACATTGTCATACATATATATATATATATATATATATATATATATATATATATATATATATATATATATATATATATATATATATGCAAACAAGCCTGAATGGTCCCCAGGACTAGATACAACTGAAAACTCACACCCCAGAAGTGACTCGAACCCATACTCCCAGGAGCAACGCAACTGGTATGTACAGGGATGCCTTAAACCACTTGACCATCACGACCGGACATAAGGAAGTGATAGCCTGAGCTATATGAACCACTTCCCCGCCGGCACCTGGATGGTTATCTTGGGCATAGCATTTTATCAAATCACCTCATTTTGGGGGGCAACACGTGAGGAACACAAATGCAAACAAGCCTGAATGGTCCCCAGGACTAGATACAACTGAAAACTCACACCCCAGAAGTGACTCGAACCCATACTCCCATTGTTTGCATTTGTGAAGATTTGCAAAAAGAAGGCACCAAACCGGGAAGGCTATATAGCACCATGAAAGTGCGAAATAATCAGAGGGCGCTAAATATCACCACGAATGCCAATACGAGAACAAAAACGCCTAAGGCGAACGATATCAAAAGTATCCGATTCACCTAGATACTAAGAGCCAAACATAACAGACGTAATCAAATTGTTCTCTGGCAGTTGTTGGGTAATTATTGGTGCCAGACATACGGTGGCATGCGAATGATGTCATTCGAGATTCAATCTGTCAATTACCTAGTTCACAGTTAATTTAAAGCGGTAAGATTTGGTCATTATGTAGTCAATTAGTTTAAGCGACCAGCCAGCTACCATTCGACCCAGTCAGAAGCCCTGTACAGTCAGTCAACCACTCTCCCAGTTGTCCAGTCACCCGTTCAGTCAACCCTTCACTGTCTCCAACCCAAACTCAGCCTCCAACCTTTCCTGCGACCAAGTTAAGTCAAACACCCAATACCAGACCAGCCCTAACTGAAACTCGGTCCTTTACCCAAACACAGCCCCCCCCCCCCCAAACACCCAAACCCAGCCTTCCCACACCCAAAACCAAACCCTCCCATTACCCCCCCCCCCCCCCACATAATCCCAAAAACCCAGCTACCCCCCCACACCAACCCACACCCAAACCCAGCCCCCTTCCCCATAACAGACCCAGCAGCTGGAGCTGAATAATACATGGGACTCTTTAGGGCGCCAAGTTAATTTACAAGGTAAATAGTCTGTAACAAGAGGCCGGACAAAAAGAGAGATGTGAGTAAAGAGAGAATGAGCATAAGGAGGCGAAGCGGCAAGGAGGAGGAGGAGGAGGAAGAGAGATGGAGAAAAGAGGAAGTCAAGAAAGTTGAGAAAAGGGATAGGTTGTGAGTGACGGAAATGAAATTGAAAGAAAAATGAGAATAAATTAGTGAAACAACAATTCACAAAATGAAGTGACGTCATAGGAAGAACATAAGATAAGAAAATAAACACGTATTAAATGAATGAATAATAAAGCAGAGAGAAAGTGGAACTACAAAGACAAAATGACAGATAACAGATGAACACAACTGCAGGATAGAAGACAAGAATATGCAATCAAACCCAAAATAAAAAAAAACAATATCACAAACAGAGAGTGGAAACGGCCCAGAGCGATAACAAAAGATTAAATATACAGCAAAATGAAAAAAAGGAATAAAAACACTGACATTGTGTGGCGAAGACGTCTGGGAAAATATATATATATATGCAACAAGAGTCTAATTTAAACGAACCTGAAAAATTTGCAAATAAAACAAAGCGGTGACTCGAGGGACTCTTGGGGGTGTTTGGGTAACCTGTCGGCCGAAAGAAAACGAGAGTTACTTTGCAATGTTACTTTGAAAGTTACTTTCCACACATGGTGGAAAGAATGTAATGAAAAAGATGATTAAAAGGAAAAGAATGAAGCAAAATATTAACAAAACCAAATAACATAAAAAGCCTTATGTGAACGGAATGACACTACAGGTTTAATATTAATTTGGAAAGCATAAATGACTAAGTGGTGCGTACTAGGCTAATTGTGCGGTTCTGGCTATTAGGTACGACATATATACACTAAAAAATATATATATATATATATATATATATATATATATATATATATATATATATATATATATATATATATAGTAGTAGGCATCCTTCAGTCTAAAGACTATGCAGTTGCGCCCTGACAGGGCGCAAAGCCTAGGTAGGTAGATATGGAGAAGCTGTTACCCATGCAGCAGGTCCCCCTCCCTCTCCCCGTTGCTGAAATTATCCAATAGAAAGGCAAATGCCAATGCACCTGGTTCCAGCAACGTCGCAGGTGCTGCCAGAACGAGGTCGACGTCAACAACGACCTGCCTTAGGTTATCTTGAGGTTATCTTGAGATGATTTCGGGTTTTTTTTAGTGTCCCCGCGGCCCGGTCCTCGACCAGGCCTCCACCTCCAGGAAGCAGCCCGTGACAGCTGACTAACACCCAGGCACCTATTTTACTGCTAGGTAACAGGGGCATATGGCGAAAGAAACTCTGCCCATTGTTTCTCGCCGGCGCCCGGGATCGAACCCGGGACCCACAGGATCACAAGTCCAGCGTGCTGTCCGCTCGGCCGACCGGCTCCCTTGTCTATCTAAACTTCGACCCAAAATTAAGTATTTGTGTACCAAAAGAGAAAGAGTTGTTTCACATTAAAATAGCAAATTTCATGATCTAAATTGGCTTCAAAAATAGCATTGTTTTGACCCACATATTTGGTCATATATGTGGGTCAAGACAATAATGATATTTTATGCTTTTTTAAGGGTCTGTTTTTTTTGGTTGGTGATTAATATATATATTTTTAAGACTAATAAATGTATATGTTATACACAACTTTATGTAAGGGTTCCTTGAAACATGAAAATTATTCCAAGGGTTTCCACAAGGATAAGAAGGGTGAGTGTGAAAGGCTGCTATGGATTTATTATGTCAACTTAAAATGCTCACTAACCCATCAGTAAGAGATTATTTACAACAATAAGCGGGGTAAACATTTCCAGTTGTTTTACTAAAACGTGAAGAGACTTAAGAGGCTACGCGAAGATTTCAAGTAAAGAGACACACATAAGAAAGTACTGATGTAGTGCGGGTCAAAAGAGATGGAAGAAACAGAGACATAAAAAAGTTTTCATGTACTGCGGATGGAAGAAAGACTTAAAAAAAGTACTGATTGTAGTATGGATGGAATGCGATGAAATGTATTCGAAGCGGCAATTGAGACAGATTACAGAGTCGGATTCCAAGACAGGCAAGTCGGCACCCAAGGAGGGTCTTAGAAACAAACACATCAGCCGGTTAAATGTTAATTGGCTGTTCTAGTGGCTGGACCTCAACCTCCTAAGCACATATAAGTGAAAACACGCGCGAAGACGAACACAGTTCACCTTGTGTTAGTCTCGCAAGAAACAAAGCAGCTCTAAATAGTTTCTTGTATTCAATATCTTCACTACTTAGATAAGCGCCTGTCGGAACAATCATCCTCGCCATAATGATATTACTTATCGCAGAAAGAGAAGCTTTATTATCCACTTATATGGTTTCAGAAGCAACATATTTTAGCGCCAATGACCCCTCGCTGCCTTTTATATTTTTTCTTAAACGGGTAGCTTCCGTTTGGGCCTGACAGGTAATCGTGAACAGACACGTTACTACACGCCTGCCACTCGACCAATCACTAGTTGAAACGTCACAACACTCTCGCTAAATCGACCAATCACATCCTCGATCCTCCCCTGACCAGACGTGCTAGCTAGAGATTGGCGAAGCGTGAGGTCCCCGAGTGATGTATTTTATCTTTATAGACAGAATATTCAAATGGAAACATCTTATCCAGAGAGAAAAATGGCCAAGTGACCTCCACTTCAACATTTCCTTCTTGTATAAGGAGTTCTCCCCCTCACCCGACCAGTTCCCCCTCGCCCCGCTCTCTAAATCACAAGGTCGACACAAAGTGGTGGCCGATACTGCGGCACTTTAAACCTTGGAGATAAATTTGATATGAGGCTGCGAAAGAGAGAGATAAATAAACAGAAATAGAGATTGAGAGAGAGAGAGTGACAGTCAGACAGATAAAGAAAGAGAGAGAGAGAAAGGGGAAGAGAGAGAGAGAGAATAACAGATGTCAGCTTGCCTTAGCCGCTTAGGAACGCCAACGTCAAATAATACATGGCATTTTGATGTGAAAATCTCCTAAGGCCAAAAGCTGCTGAGCAAAAAAAATTTCTTTTTTTTTGCTATCGAATAGAAAACGTGAGGTATCGTTTCCTATTATGGGTCCTCGGTTAGGTTAGATTCGGGTAATTTAGGACATAAGTTATGTGACTTTGTGAATGCTCGAAGGAGGGACTGCATATTTACTCCCTTAGTCTTAGTTCAAGTTCAAGTATGTTTATTGATACAAGAAAAAATACTCAAAGAAATAGAGTAGCTCAAAAATCTCAAAGGGATAGAGTAGCTTAGGCTGTTTCTACTCCCCTACTTAGTTTAAGGAAAGAGACGCGGGTGGGAAGGGTATATATAAATACTATTTCTCACGATAGTTTCTAGGTTTTTCATTCTTTTTTAAATGGTCACCCCTACAGCCCATTCTCCAATAATGAGAAAACTTACAGCATCTTTATGGCCAGATTTACGTAGAAATAGATCGTTGGATCCCTCCCCCCCCCAAAAAAAAAAAGTTCACGTTTTGTATTAATAAATTAGCCCAGATAGCCTATTGAAAATGGACACGTTGTCAAAGAACCTCTTATGATGTGTCCAAGGCTTAATATACTATATCTTAGATCTACTTTAGCATATATATATATATATTATATATATATATATATATATATATATATATATATATATATATATATATATATATATATATGCTGTATTAGGCCTATCTTGAGACGATTTCGGGGCTTAGCGTCCCCGCGGCCCGGTTCTCGACCAGGCCTCCTTTTTGTTTCACACACCCAGGAAGCAGCCCGTAGCAGCTGTCTAACTCCCAGGTACCTATTTATTGCTAGGTAACAGGAGCATCAGAGTGAAGGAAACATTTTGCCCATTTGTCTCCGCCTCCACCGGGGATCGAACCCGGAACCTCAGGACTTGGAATCCGAAGCACTGTCCGCCCAGGTGTCAGGCGCCCCTAAGGCCTAAGGTAGACCAACACCAAACTTATTGGTTGGCCAGTAAGCTGTTGTGGAAACCTTAATAACCCTCCAGAGGTTAATAGACCAACACCAACTAAAAGTTAACTTTAAGGAACTCACAGAGGTGTACCACCATTTTCTACGTACATGCAATTGAGTGATTAATAAAGTGTTGAGTTAAACGTGATCGTGCTGCAGGGTTACGTGCCCACGTGACGTGCCCACGTGACATGCCCATATGACATGCCCATGGCATGTGCTCATGTTACGTGCCCACGTGACGTGGCCATGTTACGTAATCTTACTTCGTGCGGGATCAAAAATGTCGTCAACCTCGTGGGCAAACCACAAGCAGTGGTCCTCACATTCTTGTCTCTTAACCCAATAAAAGAACAGTTATTGACCGGCCCGTAATAGTTATGACCCCAATCTTCATAAGAACACAACAGCCACACTATATTTTCATCTGAAATTAGAGCGTTAGTATTATTAGCCTAAATTTAGTATCAATATCTTTGTTATTTTTCGTATTATATTAAAAACTAGATTTTATCCTCACGTCTTTTGGATAATGTTGACGTGAGAGCTGAGGCAAATTAAAAGCACATTTTAACATATAAAAGAAAAACACGTGAAATTAAGGGATATGTAAATCTGTCTCCTTGCCAATACAAGATATTAACTACATACACTCATTATATGTATTTGAATATTTAATGAAGTAGGCTCAGGCTCAAACCTAGAGTATGCAGAACCAGCTTGGAACTCACTCCCTGAAGACAATTAAGCAGGTACGTGAGCGCTCTCTCACATACACACACACACTAGGCTATGATGTGGTGGAGGCAGACTCCATACACAGTTTTAGATGTTGATATAATAGTGCCCAATAGCTTCAGGAACCCGTATACCAGTTGATTGACGGTTCAGAGGCGGGGACCAAAGAGCCGAAGCCCAACTCCTGCAAGCACAATTAGGTTAGTACCTGGATGCGTACGTGTGTGTGTGTGAGGTATATCAATCCGTTCTCAGGTCAGGCTCGTTAAAGCGGCGGCTGTACGCCCCGCACCCTAAACTCATTAATAAATTTCAACAGTGTTAAAAATTGGTTTGTTCATATATATATATAAATATTATCATATATTCAAGTTCTATGTTTAGTTAGGCCTAGGTTAAGTTAGGTGTTTAGGTTCTGTTGGCGATTATTTGTATTTGTAGTACGTGGGTGAAGCATTTACAGCGTTGTGATTCGAACAAAGGTCGTCAGTTAAGCACTTGCTTTGGAAGTGTTCGAACGTCATCAGTTGTGAGTCGTGTGTAAACCGTTTTTCATTCGTAAATGGCTTGGGGGTTTGGCGGGTGGATGGAATGGACTTTGGCCTTTGTTTACGAGGACGGGCTGGGTACATGACATGCTCACTGTTTCATTTTAAGGATATCTTGAATCAACGGTTGGACGGATTTCATGCATGCGAGACCTTGATATGCGGTGATTGGCTCCAGCTCGACATAACGTTCGTTGATTGGTTCCTGCTTAGCATAGTGAAACTTGATTGGTTCCTGCTCAGCATGGATTGGTTCCTGTTCCACATACCGTGCCTTGATTGGCTTGTGCTCAACCTGGCGTGTTCTGATTGGCTCGTGCTCAGCTAGACATTATTTGATGTATGAAATCAATCAGTTTACATCCAATTGAGAGAATACCAATTAGAGCATATAACCACAAACTAATTATCGGTTTGGCTTGCTATAGCGACCTGAGTGCGGTTAAAGGAAGTTATTAGCATTTAGACAGATTGGTGATTGAAGAGACACGTGTTAACTTTCAGTTTTGCAAAAAAAAAAAGTTAATTGGAAAATAAATTTCCATTTTGAATTACGTCGATATTTGGCCGTAGTGTATTGGAGCGAGGAGCGACGTAATTGATAAGAGGAAGGGTTGACTGGTTAACTAAACCGGGTAATCCTCCACCGTAAGGCAACCACTATTTCCACCACATCAACCACAATCTCCACCACCATCACCATCACCATCATCACCACTAGATGTTACTCTGTCCATTCCGGATTGCGTCACGCAGCCGCCTTCAGCTCACGAACACCGGGAGTGCAGCCAATCCGTGACACGTATCAATCTCTCATCCTCACGAACGGCAGAAGCCCCCAACCCCCTTCCCAACCCTTCAGTGACGTCATATCCAGATTAGCCAATCACGTGCCTGTTCGAATCATGTTTACCAAACACTAAAGTCACGCTACACACACACACACACACACACACACACACACACACACACACACACACACACACACACACACACACACACACACACACACACACACACACACACACACACACACACACACACAAGTTATGTCCGAGATAATAACTAGAGTTCCACTTGAGTGATATTTTAGTTTGGCTTTGAGTTATAATTCGACGCTGCTTTTGTTTACTTTTATGTATATTATATGTGTTTGGTGTTTGGTGAATATATACTTTTTTTTTTGGTGCACAAAAGCGTCCGTCACCAGGCAGACTTCGCCACAACAGCCCCCTCCTCCCCCCCCCCCCAGATCATGGTAAAGGGGGCCTGGTAATGGTGAAGGGGTGGTTAAGGGGATCTAGTCATGCCTCAAATAGGCTGTAGTGTAGCCTCCAGCATTTGATTAGTGTTGGAGGAGGCGTGTTGGGGCGGGGGGGGGGGAGGGGGGAGGATTCCTTGCAAACCTTCTCCCAAACCGGCACTATCGCCATCTTCACCATCGCACATCATCATCACTCTCGCCACAACGCTCATCACAACAAAAGCTTGACTCTGGCAACCACAGTCAATTGTCGTCACCTGCGTCAGCACAACTATCTTCACTACCACCATCACCACCATCACCACCATAACCATCATCACCACCATCACCACCATCACCACCATAACCATCATCACCACCATCACCACCACACCACCACCATCACCACACCACCCNGGGGGGGGGGTGAGGCCACGCATATCAATACTTCGAACAAGGGACTCACTTCTTAAAAGTCCTTGAAACCTGTGCTATGTACTAATACTATTGAAAGAACGGTGGTTGTAGAAAAAATTAAGAACATCATTTCGGTTTAGAGTCGGGTTTAATCATCCTCTGGAGGATGATTATAGCAACCACATTACCATCCAGTAAGTATACTTCAGTACAGCGTATATCCATGACTATTTGTTGTTTTATATTCAGCTACTCGGAACAAAATTTCCATGTAGCACGGGCTATAGTGAGCCCGTAAGATCCATGACTAAAGTAAAACTCATTATGTATACACGGAGAAGTGAGGTACATCTCAGTTCTCGGTGTGCGACTGTGATGTGCAGACTGTACATCCCTGTCGCATTTCTGGTGGTGGTGGTAGTGTTGGACTTAAGGCCTATCACCCACTGGAGGGTTATTAAGGCGATACAATAGCCTACTGTCCAACAATCAAGAATACTTTAGCTCATGGACGTTGTCCATGAGCCAGGACTACAGTAAACTCATATATATATATACACCGAGAAGCAGGGTATACCTCCCCGGTATATATATCGCTATTGTATGAGTGGTTTAGTTTAGTGTTGGGATTAAGGCCTATTAATCTCTGGAGTGTTATTAAGGCCACACAATAGCTTTCTGACTAATTAACAAGTATACAGTAGTCAACTCTAACTGTACAAAAAATACAAATATTTATTCAGATAAAGTACATACATACAAGGTGAAATACAAAAGTTGATGGATTTATAGATAGAGCTAGTACATACAATGCCTAAAGCCACTATTACGCAAAACGTTTCGGGCACGATGCCCGATATGCATAGAAAAGCGAGTTGCCTTTCTCTGTGTATATCTGCTGTGCATGATAGCCGAGCTTCACAAAAATACAAAAGGTTAACAATGTTGTTAATCCCTTATGTAAACTGCACCTCTCATCGAGAAAATATTAAGCTGCGCTAGTGTTATAATTTAATGTAAAACATGAATAAAAGTATTTTAATTATTACTATATAAATATAAAAATTATTTATTAAATAGGTTAGAAAGTGTGTTTAAGTTTGTAACACTATTTAATATGTTTTAAAATTGTATAACATTTTATCTTTATATATCACAAATAAGTTGTAGTTTAGGTGTGCGATCCTGGTTAAGGCGTTACGTTTTCTGTTGTCAAGTTCTCCACGATGAGACACTCGTCCAATTTGTGTGTTTTACTGTGCAACAACGTAAGTACCGACCTACCATACCTATGACACCCTTCGCCATACCCTCCGCTTTATTCGTCATGTCCGTGGCCTGAAGAGAATGAAGGATATGTGGCCTGAAGAGACTAGGGAGACCATCCTCTGCTATTTCCCGGTATCGGGCAGCCGGTGCGCATCCGATCCTCAATCGTCGTCGCCCCTCAACCGACAACAACAACATTCTCGCTGTCTCTTTTAATCCGGATAAGTTTAGATTTTCTAACATTTTTAGTTCCATTAGTATTATTGTGATTTCATTGTGCATTCTCATTCTATTTTTATTACCCGCATATCGACATCATTCTCTCCCTTCCCCTTCCCTAATCCCAGAGGATCCCTCGTAATTGGAGGGAATAGCGATATATCCGTGTGGAGACGAGGCAAGCCGCCCTGACACTACGGTAACAGATTGATGTAAAGCATCAGGGGTAACTGAGTTAGTATGGAGGGTGAGGAACTTGTACTAGCCTAATTGTGCTTTCAGGGGGCCGACCTTTGGTTATTTGATTCTGTCTCTCAACTGTCAATCGACTGGTGTACAGATTCCAGAGCCTACTGGGCTCTATCACATCTATATTTGAAACTGTGTATGGAGTCAGCCTCCACCACATCACTGCCTAATGCATAACATTTATTAACTACTCTTGACAATGAAGATTTTTATTTTTAATGTCTCTCTGGCTCATTTGGATGTGGTGTGATATCGACTCTAGATCCTTCTCACTGCCCGTTTCATGGAGGACTTTGTCTCTCATTTAGTACCTTGTGTCTGGCCTCTTGTTCCTTCCGCCTATCTTAATCATTTTACATTTACTTGAGTTGAATTCTAGTAGCCATTCGTTGGACCATTCCTTCAATTTGTCCAGGACATCTTATAGCTTCTTGCTATCTTCCTCATAATATTCGCCTCATCAGGAAGCATTGAGAGGAACAAGATGAGTCTATGCCTTCTGGGAGGTTGTTTACATATATCAGAAACAGGATAGGTCCAAGGACTAAACCCTGTGGGACACCACTAGTGACGCGTTAATACACTGTATTCACGTAACCAAACGTATTGAAATCTAATCTGACCTAACCAAACTTTAACCTAAAGTAATCTAACCTACCCTAACCATGGATATAGAGAAGATAATAGCACTAGTTATGTAACCATTCCTAATCCATTTCCTTGAGTGGATCTCCTCCCTGAAGACAGGTTGACCAAAGAATATTGAAAGATTTCATCCGCTTAGGATAACATAGTCCCTATGGAACCTTATTAGTCACAGTGAAGGCTTTCCATTAGCGTGGACGGGAAGCCTATTAGGCTTACCGAGATCTCCCTTGGTCAACGACTGATCTTCACCAGGATGCACATGTTTCGTCCTGCCCTGGACTCATACTCGGGTCCAATCGGTTGTGTACCGACCGTGCTGAGAGCTAAAGACAAAGCACCAAGTGGAGTTATGTCCGCTAATGAGTCGAAGCTTCACAGCTGAGGAAAGTTAAGCTCCTTTCATCCCATTTCCTGTTGGTGGTGACCGACCATAGAATGGTTGGTAGTTGTGGTGGTGCTGATGATAGTGGTCATTGTTATTGGGATAATGGTGGTGGAAGTGATTATGGTGATGATTCATTGACAGTTGTAGTGGTGACATATATATAGTGATGAATAAATAACGACGTTTCAAATGACGACGGTAATGCTGGTGTAGAAGAAAATAATTAAAGACAGTGAAAAGCTTGCGAAGTTCCATGCCCATGAGAGAGAGAGAGAGAGAGAGAGAGAGAGAGAGAGAGAGAGAGAGAGAGAGAGAGAGAAGATAAGAAGCTAAAAGGGGGGGTAAACAATAGCAAGAATGAACAGGGAACGAAGGTTTCCACAGACTCTACACAATACAAAACAAACCAGGGCTTAGAGTCATTGCACAATACATTGCAATTATACGTGCAACCCTGCAGGAGAGAACAGTGTAGCACTGCAGAAAGCAAAGGGCAAAAAAACTCAATTTGTCTAGTGCAACAGTTCTGTGTTGAATGTTAAATTTTACTTATGTTAAAATGTAGTTCAGTTAAGTTTGACTGTGAGATTTCTCATGGGAAATAATTCAACTTTTAAGTCTGGATCCTGAGGCTTCAGTATAATTGAAACACAAACAAGATGAATAGGAATGACTCATCTTGGCTAGACATGTTCTCAACGTTGCTACGAATGCCCTCATCACGTCTAAGAATGCCCTCAGCATTGCAACGTATACCTTTACAATGCCCATGAACGCCCTCAGCATGGCTGTGTGTCCTTAACATGGCTAGAAATTCTATCTGGCCTAAGACACCAGCCGTCCTGTAATTTTCTTCATACTTTTTTATAAAGAAAAAACTGGGAAATTCGTTATTGTTTTTATCATTAAATCGTAAATAATTGTTCTGGTGATTCCCACAGCACGGCTAGGAAATCTGTAACATGATTAGGATTCCCAGAACACTGCTAGGATATCTGTAACATGATTAGGATTCCCACAGCACGGCTAGGATATCTGTAACATGATTAGGATTCCCAGAACATTGCTAGGATATCTGTAACATGATTAGGATTCCCAGAACACTGCTAGGATATCTGTAACACGATTGAAATTCCCAAAACACGACCAAGATAACAATAATTAGACCTCAACAATTTTTTGCAGGCGTTTAGTGATTTCCGTCATATTATTTTGTAAATTCTGGCGTCACGCTGCATATTTTCCTCTGAGACGCCATCTTCCTCACATTTCCCGATCGATAAATCTGAGGTATTTGCGGCGTTTTGCGCAATTCACAGCTTTGTTGTGGTTGCAGTGTTGATTCTGGCGCGAGAATGTATGTATCGACGCAACGCCCCGACATAAACTGACTTGAGACTCTTTGTCTCGCCTCAACCTTCCCTAACGGGGTCAGGTTATCTTGAGATGATTTCGGGGCTTAGCGTCCCCACGGCCCGGTCCTCGACCAGGCCTCCTTTTCGTTACACATCCCCCCCAGGAAGCAGCCCGTAGCAGCTGTCTATCTTCCAGGTACCTATTTACTGCTAGGTGAACATGGGCATCAGGGTGAAAGAAACTGCCTATTTGTTTCCGCCTCCACCGGGGATCGCACCCGTTACATCAGGACTACAAATGCCGAGCGCTGTCCACTCAGCTGTCAGGCCCCTTACAGACCTTGCTACATATCGTTCCGTTCCGCTCGTGTTGTGAAGTGATCCGGTTATCGATCGGATTCAAGTATGATTCAACAACAATAATGCAACACAATCACACTTTTATTCATTTTTTTTTCATATATGAGATCAGTTCAGCGGCGATGAGGATTTTGATTCGTATTTTTGTGGGCATGTTTTAGTAAAAAAAATGTACAGAAGAGCAAATAAATATATGAATAACAATTGAATTAACAAGTGATTGAATGGCATCTATCTGGGCGCGTTCCAGGACCTGACGGGCCATCTCTCTTGGCTTTGGCTTGTCCCTGGGCCGTATTTCACGATCACAGAGACAAAGTGTGATGAATTCAATTATGGCGCGAAATTTCAGAGAATTTATTGATTTTTTTTTTTCGTAGAAGCCACAGAACTGGAAGTGACCGTAAACACTGTGAGATTAGGATAAAAGGCCTTCAGTCGGGGCTTCATTTCTATGATCTACTTAAGTTACTCTTCCCAGAGCCTAGATTGGAGGCAACCACTGTATCCACATGACACTCTATTATGCGTTTGGGGGGATTAATGGCATGAATGGACTAAACACCCGCGGTCCGTTACACTGACACGCTCACGCGGAAAAGTTAATTTAGCTTTATTAATGTTTCACAGTTTATATTATAAATGAGATACTCGGCTGTGCATGGGTTTCCTCTCCCCCTCTCCCTCTCCACCCCCGAGTTGGTCGAAAATGGCTACTTGAGTTCCAACACCATAAGTGTAAGGATAATGGAAGCGGAACAGGTGACAAGAGCAAAATCCCAATACACGATCATAGGAAAACTACCTTCATGTAACTGACTAGAAAAAAGACCTGGCAGTGGACATAACACCGCCTAACTCCAGGGCCTTATCAACAGGACTTTAGCTTGTGTTGTGGCCGCGGAGACATCTCCTGGCCATCGATGCTAACGACACGCTTGCTTCTGCCCCGCTCCTTGTGCCAGGTAAGTTAACGGGATCACCATAAGCCCGTGTCGTAACTTGGGAACTTGTTCCGAGCTACTTGATCTAATAACAACAACACACTTGGTTAGTGACTTACGGCTCACCATAGGTACCCGTTGCTACATGGACACTTCGTTTGAGTAGCTAATCTGTAAACAACAACAACAACTTTGTTAGCAACCCCGATCTCCAGTATCAGCTGCTGATACAGGTAATGGCTCCAGAAGGCCTCCACTTACGGGCTATTATGCCCTGTCACCTCTTGGGTGGCTTAACTTTATCAATCATCAATCTTAGCAGGACGGAAAGTTGGAACCTCATTCAGGGAACCACCAATAAGGAGCTATAATTGCTGTGCACCGCCTGTGTGATATGGAAAGTTTTAGAGTATCCGCCCATTTGTGGAGCCTCCATCTTAAAAAAATAAAAGGAACATGTCGTAGCTCAGTCGATTAAGGCAGCGTCTGGGATGCTCTCGACGCAGGTTTCGATCCCTCAGGCCCTTGTGGATTTGTTCAATAACGGAGGAACCTCGAAAGTTGTTCAGAACTTTGCAATGAGACTCGTCCCAGAACTGAGGGATGAGGTTACAAAGGAGACTGAAGGAACCAAACCTTACGACGCTAGAAATGCAAGTATATATGGAGAGAGAGAGAGAGAGATGAGAGAGAGAGAGAGAGAGAGAAATATAATTCCAAGAAGACAATGGAAGCTTAGATAGATGTGTCCATTCAGTGTTAGAAAGTTTTCCTTTAGCGTAATAGCTGTGTGAAAATTGGATGAACTAAAGGCGCAGGTTGTAGAATCAACCTTTAAAAGTAGAGATGAGGGTGAAATTGGTCAGAAGTCATTCCATTCGAGAGCTGCGGCTAAGAAGCGGGTCCAAGAGCTAGCTCGATCCTGGAGCACAAAGGTGGTTACAAACAGGTGACTGCACACCCTGATAATTTCTTGTCCTGGAATTCTCGCATCACATCCCCTGTTTTACTAGCTTCCAAAAAATTCCATGTCTTTGCAGCTGCCGTCAATATAGACGTTAGACTTTTTGAAAAATTCCTGATGCTTTAGAAGGAATGAAATAAGGAAAGTTCTTGACGCTTTTGCCCTGTGTGTGTGTGTGTGTGTTGTGTGTGTGTGTGTGTGGTGTGTGTGTGTGTGGTGTGTTGTGTGTGTGTTGTTGTGTGTGTGTGTGTGTGTGTGTTAACAATAGGGAAAGACAGGAGAAACATCATGACATGCAAGTACATAGACTTTCACTCTCTCCCTTATATAATACAGTGATGAGAGGAGAGGAGAGAGAGAGAGGAGAGAGAAGAGAGGAGAGAGAGAGAGAGAGGAGGAGAGAGGAGAGAGGAGAGGGTGAGAGAAAGACGAGAGAGGGTGAGATGACAAAACATGCAAGCTTGTCAGTGTGACAAGCACTGGATGGGAGGCAGAAACATCATGCCGTGACCACACTAGAGCCTGGTGCTGACCTCAGCAAGTAAGGCAGCCAAGAAACCTGCTGCATCAAAATCTCCACCCGTTCTCGACAGCAAAGGTTGCAAAACTTCATGTGAAGCACGTTTGCTCTCAGCCAGAGTACGTACCGCTCTCATGATTCCCTATCCCCTCCCGCCCTATCATTTATCCGCACTCTGGGCAAGTTTTTACGTTAGTCCTACAACATGATCCAGGAATAAGTAAACTCTATGTATATACACCTCTTCATGTGTATATATACACAAACACCTCTCGGTGCATATAATCCAATTGCTTATCTATACATCTTGAGATCAACTGTGTTCCTTTAAACACTTAATTTGTCAGTATCTTTCTGCAACTTCAATGATCATTGCGGGACATTCTGGAGTTTAATCCCAGAACATAAGGTTCAGTATTCACGCAGATTATAACCAGAGTAGATAGGATCATCCACAATGTAATGCATTAAAGTATATAAAAGATCAGTTCTTAGTTTGTTAGTAATTACAGTGTAGGTGCTCATTAGAAGGTTGGCCGGGTTCTTGATGAAGGTGAAGGCACTCAGGGCCTCTTGACCCTAAACAAGCTAACCAAATCAGTTTTAAAAAGCACCTTGAAAATCTACCTTCTTT
The DNA here is from genome assembly GCA_020271785.1 of Procambarus virginalis. Classification (NCBI taxonomy): domain Eukaryota; kingdom Metazoa; phylum Arthropoda; class Malacostraca; order Decapoda; family Cambaridae; genus Procambarus; species Procambarus virginalis. The sequence goes on from WNGS01009202.1 coordinate 17,216,220, forward strand.
TTTTACTTTCTCAATATTATATAATTCCAACTCTAAGAAACGTTAATGGTTATGTAAATAAAGTGATATTTTGTAAGGTAAATGTAACTTGTGTTCCAAACTAAGGTAATGGAAACTGTTAGCGGCGTTGGTTGGATAGCCTAATGTTGCCGCTCTGGAAGCTTGCAGGGGGTTTTGGAATGTTGCAGAGGCCGCGTGTTGAGAGGAGCGGCATGTTGTAGAATCCTGAACGCCCTCCTCACCCCTCTATCTCTT
>WNGS01009202.1:17225479-17238848 GCA_020271785.1 Procambarus virginalis
CCCCCCTACTCTCTCTCACCTCTCTTTATTTCCTTCTCCTCTCCTCTTTCCCACGCTCACCACCTTTCCATGATCATGTCATCCATGTATCATCATGGACCGTTCCCTCTGCACATTACTCCTTTTCCGCTACTTCCCATATTTTCTTGTCTCACCCCTCTCCTGCGCTTCCCACCACATTCCTTTCTCTCTCTCTCTCTCTCTCTCCTCTCCTCTCTCTCTCTCGCATCTCTCTCCTCTCTCTCTCTCCCTCTCCTCCCTCTCTCTCTCTCTCTCTTCTCTCTCTCTCTTATCTCCCTCCTCGCCGTATCTCCTCTACCCTCTCCCTCGTTCTCTGAACTGAAAAACGTATGTTGTCAACCAATCAACAACGCTGAGTTTCAAGTACCTCTCCCACACCCACACTCAAAGAATTTCATAACCACTAATTAATCTGATATTTCAAACATTCCTCGTTTTCTAATTGCAGCATTGATAAAACTGAATATATGTCGTTAGATTAGGATGGATTGGTTATGTTACTTTTGGTTCCGAATAGGTTTATGTGGATGATAAAGCCGTTAACGAACAGTCTTTTTAGTTCCCCTTTTTCGGGGGGCAAGAAGCCTGTTAGATTATTGATGTGGCTCCAGGCCAGGGCTGGTGAACCCTTCTGAGAGCGTGTGCCCAAATTGGCTACATTCTTCTAAAAAAAAATCTTGCCTTCCCATGGGAATTTTGAGCTGCAAATGATATTTATATTTTTTATTGTATTTGTGTATTACTCACTTTTTCATGGTTGAAAGTATTCTAAAAAAAAGTGATGTTTACCAGTAACTCTTTTATTTATTTTAAATGGTACAGCTGTAGGATTATGTAATTGATAGCTAGTAGTTTCCAAGAAGTAAAGTGAATGAATTTGTAACAATAATAATGAACTTTTTAAGGAAAAAGGAATCCTGTTGTGTATTTACTTAAATATTACTGTTTTACTATTAACAAAAGTATAACAGAATGATTGAAATAAATGATTTTTTTTAGAAAGCATGTTACAAAAATTATTGTTAATTCTTTAACAAGATAAATTAAAAATAACCTCATTTAAAAATACTATTTTACATTAAGACGGAATTAGAAATATGAACGTGAAGTCATAAGCTTTGTGTCACATTATAAAAGAAAGGAAAATAAGTTTTGTTTTTAATCTCTGTGAGACTTTTGTTGCTGCATCAACGGTAACGTTATATTAACCCGTCCTCTTACAAATTACGTCGCTTTTCGCTGGTATGCGAACTCAGGCTAAAAATCAACGTAATTCAAAATGAAATCGGCTCACGAAAGTGACGTACTGTCTCGTTTTCTGTTTTTGGGGCCTCTGGCTAAGGTTGTTAGGTTACGAGAGGAAATATTCAATTAACGGTTTTCATGACGTTTTGAAACCAAAACAGAACTTCCTGCTCTTCTAACCTACCAGAGGACCCTTAACTTGCTGGTTCGGAAAAAGAAAATCCAAAATTTGATTGGAAAATAAATTTCCATTATAAATTACGGTGATATTTGGCCGTAGCGCAGGAGACATTTCCCGTCACTCAGGGTGCATTCGCACCTCCACAGATCTCCAGTATCAGCTCTTGATACTGGTAATGGCTTAAAAGAGCCACCACTTACGGGCTATTCATGCCCGTGCCACCTTTTGGGTGGCTTAATCTTCATCAATCAATCAATCGGCCGTAGCGCATACGAACGAAAAGCCACGTAACGTGTAAGAGGACTGGTGTTTTGTATTGGGCTGTTTTGAGAGCCACGCATGCAGCAGTAGTTTCATCAAGTTGACTCCTAGACTTGATAAAGATCATCACTAAAAACAATGGCTCGCATGATTATGCGATAAAAAGAATTAATAGTCATTGCGATTTTTTTTCAGGCAGACAAACGTTTCAGGAATGGAATTCCAGAGTTTCAAAACCACATTTTTTGCCCTCATCCAATCACTAATCAATCTCTTGTTTTCTCTCTTTATTAAATAATATACAATATAAAAGTCATATATACATTCATTTACAAGGAAAATGATACATTACATTTACTTCATATAATTCTCAGTAAACCAATGTTTCATATTACGGGGCATTAGCCTTAAAGCCCAAATGTTACACTTAAGCCTTCCTTTGTAAGAACTTCAATATTTTGTTTACTGAGTAACCCTACTGCCTGCCTATCCACACAAAAATGTAATCCGAAAGTAGCATAATTATTGCAATTTTAATTTTCTTTCAAATTATGTCAATATTAAACATTACAACCTCATTAAACCCACTCTTATGATATCTTTCAGTATTTTCTAGTTCAGCTCTTAATCGACTCAGTTTTGCCTTTAAATGAGCGGCTTTGTAAATCAATCATTTGCATCTCAAAATTATCCAAATCAATCCACTACAACATTTCAAAATTTAGTTTGTCTAATGTTACACTGTCTAAGTAATAAGAATTTTGCAATTCTTTAAATGACCCGACGTCAATAAAGCTTAAAGAACGTTAATCAGTCATGTGAGTTTTTAGGTTTGGGAAATATTTAAAAAGTAAAAGTTTTCATTTTGATATTAAAGGCTTCTATGTTATAAATAATAACACTAATCTAGTAAGCGTTTTGCCAGATCTATGTTGTTGGTGCCTAAGTCGTTTAAAAATGAGGAGAAATATGTGCAAAACATTAGTTTACAAATCCACACAACGTCAGATAATTCTTGAGAAGAATAGTTTTTTATTCGTCGAAAACAGACGAATTACACCCAAATTCTCAACAAATCGTTTCAAAATAGACCCTCTACTAAGCTACACCCGTGTACACAAAATTCACTACGCTCAATAAATTTTGAAATTGCATATTTTGTCAAAGTACATAGAACAAAGCGCAGAAAGATATGTATCTTAGTGACAATTTTCATCACTTCAAGTTCTTAAACGCCAGCGTCTGCATCCAAGCCTCTTCGTGTGCAATACAATGAAAGTTTCTCGGTGAATGGTCAATATATTTTGCAAACACATTTACAAAACCTTTTCTTTACCAGTCGTGCTGGGTGCGCCATCAGTTGTCCCAGCAATTATATTTGAAAGTCGACCTGTCCAAAAGACAGTTCGTATACTACTGGCTGCCATATTCCAGCCCCTTGGTGTGTTCAGGCAACGTTACCAACTTAACCAGTTCTTCATATATTTCATCACACCCTAATAAATAATAATGTAGTAAATCGAGTAATAATGGCTAGCGTAGCTGATGATGTACCATTAGTGCTCTTATCAAAACAATGGAAAGGAATTTACATGAACCAATATCTTTCGTTAGCTGTTGTGATATGTTTGTTTCAAACTTTTAATATTAAACCTTTTACTTTTGTTTCTACTGGAGGGGAGATCCAAAATGTGCTGAATAATTTGTCAAGTTTGTAGAAAACCATCAAAACGTTCGAAGGACATTCGAGCCATGATTCTTTGATATTCTTCCCATCACTGAGTGGTTTTCCATGTTGAGCAATTATCTTTGAAATCTCACACACAGCAGCAACTAAGTTGAAACTACTTGAAACAAATTTCATCAAAACTTTTGACTATTTTTTTGTTGCCGATTTCTCGAGAAAAGTGTTCTTATTGTTCCTGCTCACTTTTTTGGCAAAGCCATTTATGAACAGTTTCATAATGGGTGCTTTACGACGAAGTTCTTAACACTGCTGTTTCCTAACATTAGGATGCATCATGCTAATTTATCACCTTTTATGATCATACCAAATCTTTCTCTCCGCGATTTTTATTTTGTTTTGTGTTCTCTGTACTGGATGAGCCGACATTCTGGAACTGTGAAAATGGGGAGATATACCAAATAACATAAGTTTATTAATGTAGTTGGCCAGGCACTACTACCTGTATTTACGTTATATTATGGCGAAAAAAATATCCGTGGAGCCGCTTGAGTACATATTTATTGTTATTTTTACTGAATATCAAATGTTGACTCACAAACACCAGAGGAACATATAAGCAGAGCGACTCCATATCAACCATTTATTTGTATCATGACCCCAAATACTGTTGTGTTTACTTGGGTCCGCGACGAGTTCACATCGTATCCTCCAACCTTACGTTCCTACAGCCACTCAGCTGGTGGCGCCAAGCCTAGGGCGAGAACGCCTAAGAACGCTTATTGCTTCTGCTTTGTAAATAAAAAATCATTCGCTGCTTCGTTTGAAAGTAACGATAATCTTTATGTATTTATTATGGGTAGGTCAAGGTATCAAGGTCAAAATAAGGGTTTAAAAAGGGTCAGGGGCGGCACCTGTATATCAATAAAGTGAGTGCTCGCTTACCATCGTGGTCACGCATGGCATAGACCCGACAACCCTGTCCTAGGCTATAACTACTGACTTTCCACAGGATGCAACTCCCCACCACCAACAGTTGCCGAACTCCCGGGGTACCTGTTTATTGCTAAGTGGGAGGAGTCGTGGCTGCACCTCTCGTCCTGCCTTGGACGAGAGGTGCAGCCACGGTTCCAATCCAACAGGTCCAATCGATTGTGTGTCAAGAGCGCCGTTGAAAATGTATTCGGCTGCTCTTTTGTTGGTTGTTTTGTGGAGTTATTTGGATTGGTTCTCCAATTAGCCGCAAGTCTCAATAAACTGCCAATACCTTTCTTATATGATTGGTTTCCAGAATTCAAAATGTTTGTGTAGTAGAGCTTGACTTTTGTATAAAGTCTCTAGTATGTTTGTATTACCTTCTCTTAAGTGAAGAAATAAATTAATCAATAATTTTGAATACAAACAATTGTTAACATTTTCACAAATACACTAGTTCCCCACCCCAACACAAAAATGTAATACTGTTATAAACTATTGTTTATGCTAATAAATATCGTTTAAATTCAATCCCGAGTTATAAAGATATTTACATAGATATAGTTACAGCTATACTTATAGCTGTAACTATATATATCACTAGTTAGATACAGATGTTTATGTTAAATTCAATGTTTTGTGCATTAATTTTAATTTATGGTTTGGTGTTGAGCTTAAGGGCTACAACCACAAGAGTTTACTTAAGACCTCAATAATTATATTTCACTACCCTTTTCCCAACTTACGCGTAACCCAATAGATATCATCTATGTGTATCGCATCGTGAGATGTACCCCATTTATTTCTTGGTTATTATGACGGCCTATTTTTTTCCGCAAGTGGGGATAGGAATAGATGACTACTGACTCCTGTTAGTAGGCTAAATAGCTCATGGTAAGCCTTTCCCAACTAGCTTTATGTCAACTATCAACCCTCCCGCGGTTATATATATATATATATATATATATATATATATATATATATATATATATATATGTGTGTGTGTGTGTGAGAGAGATAAATAAAGGGGTAAAGGGGTGCTACTACCCTTGGTTGTTTGTAGGAACCTTCAATCCTGGAAGAAGACGATATGCAGCACCCGGGGGAGCCTTGTTGAGCTCTCACGTGCTCTGGCACATATTGTCTTCTCCTACCACCCCTTTATATATATAGGGAACTTTATTGTACATGATTACAAAATGTGGCATTAACACATACACAACATGACCATTACAAGTCAAATAAAAAAACTCATTATCAGGATACATTAATAAATGTCACAGACGGATTCGATCATTGTTGCAAGTCAAACACCTCTTCGAATTCCTTCGAGGTTGGACTCGTGCCTAAGATGCAGCAGGTATTTCCCCTCTGAATTGCAACACTGAGGTGCTGGAACACAAAGCTCTTTGGTCTTTTGGCATGTCCATGTTACGAACCCAAGTTCATCGTCAGAGCACGGAGCAGTGACGTCAACGCCATCTGTGAGTCTGCTCCCGAAACCCCCCACAACATGGACGACGCCATCTAGGGGCGACAGGAATATACCGGCAAGAGGCGCTAGATTCCTGTCCTAGCCAGCTCATGAGGTAGCTAGTGCTGACCTCTAGTGAGGTGGTGCTTAGAAAAGCAGCGCCATCTATCATAAGCAGAGTTGGATGTATGTGTCTAAGCCAGTAAGTGATGTTTCCTAGTGGTCCCATGTAGTGTCCCAGTGTACTGATGACAACAGAGTCAACATAGGGCTGCTGTGATACAAAGACAGCCAAGGTCTCTACACCAGTCTGCTTTAAGGAAGCAGTGAGCCGCCGCCGGAAGAGAACTGTTAAGTGTTCTACTGTCTGCCTGTGGAGTGGCAGTGACGGGATTCGCCGTACCCGGGGCTGGCTAGTAGAAGAGACCACTGACTGAGGTGCCGAAGAGGAGAGTAACCAGCGAGTTGCACGAAGCTCCTGCCTAGGGCTCGCTACCCTAGTATCTGCAAGTGAAGTGGCCCAGCAGTGTGAGGCTGACTGATACCTGCCAGCAACAGGCTGGACTGTGGTTGAGGGCCTTCACGAAGAGGCACTTAGTGGGATTGTGGCTTGGCTGGCCCGTGGCCAGGGTAGATTCATTGTTGTTTCCCGGTACCTACTGAGAGTAGTACCACGGATGAGGAAACACGGTACAAGACTGCATCGATTGAGCTTCGCCGAGGGTTTAGTGTCTTCAGAGAGAGACGTTGGTGTACATATAGTGTAGTAATACTTCCTTTTAAGAGTTTTATATATATATATATATATATATATATATATATATATATATATATATATATATATATATATATGGTGATGGGAATAATAATTATATACGGATAAAGTGATGAACTGCTGTATTTAATGTACCTCCCCCTTTTGTTTTACTTGCATTACTGAGCTCACCCCTTGAAAACACTACTAACTTGCGGCCGGATACCAGAACTTTCGTACCACCAGAAAAGAACCCGGTTGCGTCCCATTGAGGCCGTAACAGTCCAGTACTTCAATCACAATATCCAAGCAAAATAAAAAACAAACAAAACACAGGCATGGAGCCCTGGCTGTCTGGGTTCGAATCCTTCAGGGGTGAGGAGTTTTCTGTTATATATAATGTTGTACCTAATAGCCAGAACGCACTACTTGGCCTACTATGCAAGGCTCGATTTACCTAATAAGCCGAGTCTTTCTGAAGTTATATATTTAAAAAAAGATTCTTATGAAATGATATAGCTTTCCATTACATTTTATATATGACTTAATTATTTTAATTTGAGCTAAAGCTAACATAGAAATATGACCGAACCTAACCTAACCTCTCTTAACCTAACATAACGAAATCGGCAATTTATGTTCTTAATATAATATAATACTATTAAATCAAATAAGGTAATTGGAAGCAATTTTGTGAAAATAACAAAAATCACTCTGCCTGTTAGGCAAATCAGGCCTTGCATACTAGGCCGAGCAGTGCGTCCTGGCTATTATATATATAATCATACCTAATAGCCAGAACGCACTACTCGGCCTGGTATGCAAGGCCTGATTTGCCTAACTTTATATATATATATATATATATATATATATATATATATATATATATATATATATATATATATATATATGAGAGAGAGACTAGAAACGTTCTGTTTCATGTTCTTATACAGTTTATATACTGCTTGCTCAATATTTCGTTCAACTTTCATTTGTACTATTTGTAATATTTATAATTAAACACGTTCCCTGCTTCCGTCTCCTGATATGCCGTCCTGAGGCCTTTATCATACCTATCTCAGTCCGACACACTTGAGCTTTGATATAGCCGGGGCCGAGAGATGAAAGTCCTTCACACACAAAGTCCAGTATCGCTAATTCTGAACTAGTTTTCTAACGTCAGCGGCATTTATTATAAATATAGTTCGCTGCCAATTTATTTCTTCATGAAAATACAAAGCTTATATACAGCTGATTATATATATATATATATATATATATATATATATATATATATATATATATATATATTATATATATATATATATGCAAACAAGCCTGAATGGTCCCCAGGACTAGATACAACTGAAAACTCACACCCCAGAAGTGACTCGAACCCATACTCCCAGGAGCAACGCAACTGGTATGTATGGTCAAGTTGTTTAAGGCGTCCCTGTACATACCAGTTGCGTTGCTCCTGGGAGTATGGGTTCGAGTCACTTCTGGGGTGTGAGTTTTCAGTTATATATATATATATATATATATATATATATATATATATATATATATATATATATATATATGTATGTATGTATGTATGTATATATATATATATATATATATATATATATATATATATATATATATTATATATGTATATATATATATATATATCTATATATATATATATATATATATATATATATATCTCAATGGGTCCGTTTTTTAATTATATGCCTTAGTGGGTGAACGTTCGACCAGTTTAAGAGCTATATGCGCTTATAGATATGCACTCCAGATACGATTTAACATTAAAAGTGAGCCGTCGAAAGGCTTTTGAGGGAGTATGTGGCACGGGTGCCGAATGGGTCTGCTAGCGTGCCACTTATGGTGAAGACAGAGTAGCGAGGGGGCCTGGGGACCTCTGGATGTTGAGGGTCGTCCTCTGAGTCCATAAAGGCAGAGTGGCACTCGGGTGAGTGCTCGAGTACTGGTCCTCCGGCACACTGGAGGGGTGAGCATGATACAGCGAGCTGCAGGATTGCGTGCCTAAGTACCCACTTCTTTCCCAGCTCAAGGACGACTGTGCACTCGAGTACTCCTTATAAAGGTTCGAGGAATCGTCGGTTTCTGCTGGCTTTGAGGCTTCCATGGGATCTCTTGAGTATGGAGGCTGGAGGTAAGAGGACGCCTCTGTGAGAGATGACGAGCTCATCTCGTCCTCGAAGCATCTCGACTCTGGAATACTGGAGGACGATGTGTAGTTACCGTGCACGTCAGTCTCCCGTCGACCGGAGCGCAGTATGGCGTTGAGTCGTATCTGAAGTTCATCCCCGACGGTGGTGCGCGTGTCAAGCCTCGTGCTGGGGGACGAGACGCCTCTGAGAGCGAGGCCTTCCTCGCGAGACCTGACGAAGGAGTGAGAGGCAGCCAGGTTCTCCTCGACCCTCTTGGGACAGCGCAGGAAGATGGGTTCAACGGACTTCATCTGGGAAGATGGCGCCGGCGGCGTCGCCTGAGTTGCTACGTCACTCCCGGGCCCCATGGCACTCAACTCCTCGTCCTCGGCACTTAGAGAGCCAAGTTGGCACTCACTCCTCCCTCCCTCTTTCACCTCGCACGTAGAGGAGGTGAAGGACGGCGAGGAGAACAAGGAAGAGGGAGAAGAAGAAGGAGAGGAGGCCACAGAGGGAGAAGCATCCATGGCGGGAACATCTGCGAGGCCGCCATTGTTGTTGGCGGCCGTGATGATGGCCACCTTGGACACCGACGACGACGACGATGACGACGAGGACGAGGAAGAACTGGAGGAGGAGGAGCGGGTCCGGTCATCAGGCAGGGACACCGACAGCCTCTGGCGTGAAACACGGGCCCTGGGGAGAAGAATAAATATTGATTTACATCTACAAGAATTATGTCTATATTGCGCAGAGTTATTTAATCAATCATGTCCGCAGTCGCTCCCATTATTATGTGATCACAACTTTCTGCAATTATGTTTAAAATATGCTATAATATATATCTTTTCTTGATGAATACTCTTATAAGCACCTGATAATTTATTTTAGTTCATAATCATGCTCAGGACTAACGTGTTCTTCAACATTGAATAATAAGCTATATTGGTGAACTTAATAAAACCTTTCAGTTCAACATTTAAACCAATATAAATATTCATGAGGAGACCCCAACATCTATGTTAATATTCCAAGGAATATACCTTGCTTCCCGGTAAATATTTAGATAATATTGGACCTAAAGTTTATTTGGCAGCAAAGTATATATATGCTGGTTGGTAAGTAAGTTAAAGTGGTGGCCTTCATAACCCTCAGCGCTTAATATACCTTAAGTCTAACACAAAACAATTTTTAAGTATACCTGAACAGCAGGAACTAAAATTATGAGTATCGGAAACCTCAATACTCTCGTTAGTTTACCTCTGAAACTCCAGGAGGTGCACTAGTTTTCCCTCTAAACACCAGGAGGTGCACTAGTTTACCCTCAGACCCCATGAGATGCACCAACTTTCCACTGAAACATGAGGTATGAATTTGCCTTGGAGTAAACCATGTAAATTATGCAACAACGGGTGTGGTGCCTTCATAGGATTCAGTGTGGCGTGAGGTGGTCTGCAGGTCGCCCCTAGCGTAAGGGCTGGCTGTCTTCCATTAGTATTAAAGGGGGGAGTGGTCTACCCCTATTGTTAAGGGTTAGAGGTGGTCCTAGAGAGGCATGGCTCTACTTATATAATTAAGCGCGGCTTATACGTAAGAGAAATTCGACTATCATCCTTCTCTGGTGTTGAAGGTTCTGAGGGACTGTAGGCCGGGTCGCCTCTGAAGATGAGGCTTCTCGCATACCTGGTTGATGGGGTTCTGGGAGTTCTTCTACTCCCCAAGCCCGGCCCGAGGCCAGGCTTGACTTGTGAGAGTTTGGTCCACCAGGCTGTTGCTTGGAGCGGCCCGCAGGCCGTTCCATGCAACAGCCGCATGGTTATCTACTTTGTCCAGAGGAAATCAGTCCATACTGAAGATGGTATGAAAATTGGGATTCATATGGGCTTTGAAACCTCTACAAAATCTCAACTCTCTCTCTCTCTCTCTCTCTCTCTCTCTCTCTCTCTCTCTCTCTCTCTCTCTCTCTCTCTCTCTCTCTCTCTCTCTCTCTCTCTCTCTCTCTCTCTTCCTCTCTCCCTAGGACTCATGCTGATAAGAACCGTGAATATCATGTAACTTGAAAACAGCTACGAATATAAACAAAAACAATTTTTTGAGATTTATTCTTTGATGTATTACGTTAATATGATTTTTCTGCGTATTGCTACCAATATGATTTTCAAGTTAAGTTTCAAACAAGGGAAACGCATCGAGAGCCATTTGCTCTTCCTAGAATTGATTTCAAAATCGTGTTTCAGATGGAGCTCAATTTGAGCTTCACCTCAAACTTTTTTGCAAGTTTGTTGCTACACATGAGGCCGGTCAACCTCTTGAGAGTAATTAAGAGTCATTAGGCCACCATAATGGCCTAATGACCCATTAGAAAGTATACTTTAGTTCTGATCATAAGACTAGAGTGACTGTACACTCGGTGTGTAGTCACTGGGACACGGAATACACATAGCAGTGTAAGCCTTCCAAGTGTTAAGTGAAGAGTTAACTTTACTGGGTTCGTGTGCCAATGATGCCATTTTTTATATGAATAACGCTGATAATAAAAAAAAAATAATGATACCGTCAGATAGAAAACGTTGACTGTGTCCTAGTTAAGTACTGTAAAAGAGAACACGAGGCTTGGTCTGTCACACCCCACCACACTGGCATCACGTCGCTGTGCTCTATATCCCGTCACTCCACCACACACAGACAACCACGCAAAGCTGTTCTCAACCACACTCGACCAAACACCACAACACGCCACCGCATTACGATATTCAACCGCACTCCTCCACACTTCACTGCACCTAACCGCACTCAATTTCCTGTGGTGTGTGTGTCCTTCAATCATCGGGTAGCGAGGCTAGGTACCCTGCTGTATCAATTCTCAATATCACAACCACACAGACATATATACACACACACACACATATATCCGTTCCAATAAACACTCCAAGTGTTAACCAAACTACTAAATTATATTTGATTACAAATATTTTTATGAATACAATTATTATTGGTTATAGTTTCATTTTAGTATCATTGTTAGGTGGGGAGAATTGGTCATCTCGTCTGTGAACTAGATGTATAACAGTAAATAAAACCTAGGGCTTCGTCTCCCGCTTGCTGAGTCTGATGCGACCCAGCACTACCAAGTCTGACTTTCACTCCCTTCTAAACTGCTGCAGTAACATTGTCTAGCCTCATATACTCACTCCATCTGCTCTATTGTTGAGGGCATTGTGTGTGTGTGTGTGTGTGTGTGTGTGTTGTGTGTGTGTGTGTGTGTGTGTGTGTGTGTGTGTGTGTGTGTGTGTGATGTTTATGTATGTGTGTTGTGTGAGTGTGTGTGTGTGTGTGGTGTGTGTGTGTGGTGTGTGTGTGTGTGTGTGGTGTGTGTGTGTGTTGTGTGTGTGTGTGTTTATGTATGTTGTTTTGTGTGTGTGTGTGTGTGTGAGAGTTTATGTATGTGTGTTGTGTGAGTGTGTGTGTACTCACCTAGTTGTGCTTGCGGGGGTTGAGTTTTGGCCCTTTGGTCCCGCTTCTCAACTGTCAATCAACTGGTGAACAGATTCTGGAGCCTATTGAACGCTTATCAATCTACATATGAAACTGGTATGGCGTCCGCCTCCACCGCATTGCTGCTTAATGCATTCCATTTATTAACTACTCTTCTCTACTCTTCTCTCTACTACTCTAACACTGAAAAAATTCTTTCTAATGTCTCTGGGCTCATTTGGGTACTAAGTTTCCAACTGTGTCCCTTGTTCGTGTTCCACCCGTGCTAAATATTTTCTCTTTATCCACCCTATGGAGCCGGTCGGCCGAGCGGACAGCACACTGGACTTGTGATCCTGTGGTCCCGGGTTTGATCCCGGGCGCCGGCGAGAAACAATGGGCAGAGTTTCTTTCACCTATGCCCCTGTTACCTAGCAGTAAAATAGGTACCTGGGTGTTAGTCAGCTGTCACGGGCTGCTTCCTGGGGGTAGAGGCCTGGTCGAGGACCGGGCCGCGGGGACACTAAAAAGGCCCGAAATCATCTCAAGATAAGATAACCCTGTCAATTCCCCTGAGAATTTTGTAGGTGGTTATCATGTCTCCCATTACTGTGTGATAGTGTGACTTCTGTTATTGTAGGACCTCCTCCCCTGCCTAACTTTATCCAACAAACATCCGAGTATAGGATTTGTAAACAGATAAGCAAAGGAATGGTTGATGAGGGGAAGGGTACCAAATAGACCAGAAACTTCTCCAACCCACTACACTAGGGTGTAGGGTGGGTTGGAGAACTGTACTAACCTGGAGGATACCAGTTCACCACTGATGTAGGTGGCGGTGCTGCTGTCTACCATGATGTCAGATCCCGCCCACTCACCCCCCGTAGCCTCCTCCTGCTGCCACCTAGGTGGTAGACGACTGCTGGGAAGCCTAGCTGAGTTTCAGTGGTAGTGTAGATGGGTGACTGCTGTGTGGGGCTTGCTGGGTGAGTCGGTTGTGTGACGCAGCGAAATGACCCGTCCAGGGGGCACTCTGTCACCACATTTAACAGTGAACTCATCCCAGTTGTTAAAAGTATAAAATATTTTAAACTTTTTTCATAGGATTGCCAAGCGTTAGTTC
>WNGS01009202.1:17254223-17264375 GCA_020271785.1 Procambarus virginalis
CATATTCTCAGCTCGTCAACACCTGCCCTTGCCAACACCTTCCCTCCCCCCTCAAACACCTCCTCCCAACCGTATCTGACCTGAAAACACCTGTTAACACCACACAAACCTCTCGTTCTCCTACTCTCTCTCTCTCGTCTCTCGCTCATCTCTCTCTCTCTCTCTCGCTCTCGGGGTATCATCATCGCTCTCTCTCTCCTCTCTCTCTCCTCTCCTCCCTCCTCCCTCCCTGTCTTTCGGATAGTTTTGAAACTGAGATTAGCGAGTTTAAATGCCCGCTTGACTCGCAAGAAGCATGTGGGATTTGAAGCGGAACATGGTGAACATATAGCAAAACAAAGGATATGAATATCGTGAGAATGTGGCGAGTGTCAGAAACACAGGAAACGTGGCAACTGATACCTATCCTGTGGAGAATTATAATAATTAAAGTAATTCAAGATGGTAAATGAATAAGGTCGCAGGAAATCTTGTACCTGGTACTCACTATGGGAGATAAAGGCAAGAAATCCTACTAATTAGTGAAAACTAATTTTAGAATACAAGTGAAACACTAAATGGCTTCAAAATAAATGAGGTGGTCCAAAAAATGTAGTCATACCTTGCCGAGTCACTGTAGAACATAAGCAATGGTACCCACTGAAATTGAATATGGTATTTACAGAATTAGCGAACTTTTGTGCTCAAAAGAAAGAACGCCAATTCCCTACCTTAGGTAAATACCATCAGTCTGACCGACGAGTAGGGGTGCGATGTGTCAACTGGTGACGAAAACTATCGGCGAGGTCCCAATTCGCCAATAATAGTTCGTGCTAGAGGATCTAAAGCCCTCTTTTTCCTCCTAGAGTCGGATTGCAGGACTTGGGTGCTATTGACCCGGAGACAGACCACAGTACCAGGGTACCTATGTGATAATCTGTCAAAAAGTGAGAAATATTGGGGGACAAAGATGTTAAACACGGAGGATAACACGGAAGGGGGAGACGACCAATTAAGAGTATGACTGCGGCCTACAGTCACCACGTAATCCAAAGTTGTCTCACTCTCACCATATGCTATTCCCGTAATGTACAATATACACAGCACCATATAAAATAAAGAATGATTAATGTGAATAATGGAAGCAAGGGAAATAAGAGCCAAGTGCGCTTACCACAATTACCAAACCTGAGTGAAGCTCCGTGGACAGATCTCTATTTAATAGTGACTCCGTGGACAGAACTCCATTTAATAGTGGCTCCCGACAGGCCCCCATTTATATGTGACGGTAACGAGCTGGAAATGGTGGTCGGCAGTCTTCCAACTAGCAGTTGTCATTGCTGGGCCACATATAATATAAAAAAAAGAAAAGGAAAAAAAAAGAGAAAAAAAAGAATGACTGCGTGATTTGGTAATCTGTGGTAAGGTTGTAAAGACGAAAAGCAATAATAAAAAATATGGATTTTAATAACAATAAGAAAACACAAATTGAAATAAATGCAAAAACTTGGCTTACTGGCAAAAACAATAAACAATATAAACATGAAAATAGATTACGTTAATGGGGAGGAGAATTGACATACAAAAGTAAGTAAAATATGAATGCTGGAATATATGCACTAACTATGAACCTCTACTTGACCACACAGAGTGAGTCACTTAGGAGTTCACAGCTTGCGAGCACACAATTTCCGGCTGGCAGAAACGTAAGGGACTCCAACAATAACTGGTGAGGTCTTGTGATTGGCGGGGAGCCGGAGTGGAGTGTTGGTTGGCAGCCAATGAGGAAGCTGGATGGCCGCAGTCGCTAGTTAGGCCGTTGCAGGGTTCGGCGCGTCGACCAGGTGCAGCAGTGGGGGGGAAGGAGGGAGTTGCTGGTACGTGTGGCGAGCTTATAATACGTTTAGCCACTACAAAACGTATCTTGTACGTTGATGAGGACAGGAGTGATTCGCAGAAATGGCAGGCTAAATCTCTGATAAGAGATTATCGTCACACAGTTCACCTAACCCGATGCGTAGGAACCTATACGTAACCTTTCTTAGATATCAAACCCGATTCTTATTAGGAACAGCGTCAGTATTACTATGCTTTAATCCTGTAGTCAACAGAGATCAAAATATGATGCGTTTAACGTGTCGTTTTGAACAACAGCTGCTGAATCGAGAACAGGCATTAATTTAAGTCCCTTCCTGCCCTGCTCCTTGGCTTTCCCCTTGCTGTCGATACTTGGGGATTTAGTCTTCCGTAAATTAGCAGGAAAGCCATTAGCTAGGTTCCACCTGCGTTGGACTTGAGTAATAGGGGTCTCTCTCCCTCTCTCCCTCTCTCTCTCTCTCTCTCTCTCTCTCTCTCTCTCTCTCTCTCTCTCTCTCTCTCTCTCTCTCTCTCTAGCACCAACTCTTGGTGAGTGAAAGAGAGAGAAAGAGTTGCTGCTGGCTGCTCCTCAGGGGCCAGATTCACGAAGCAGTTACGCAAGCACTTGTGAACCTATACATCTTTTCTCAATCTTTGGCGGCTTTGTTTACAATTATTAAACAGTTAATGAACTCCAAAGCACCAGGAGGTTGTTTATAATAATAACAACAGTTGATTCTGAAGTTTTCATGCTTGTAAACTGTTTAATAAATGTAACCAAAGCCGTCAAAGATCGAGGAAAGATGTACACGTTCGTAAGTGCTTGCGTAAATGCTTCGTGAATCTGCGTCCAGGTCGTTTCGTGTTGCCCTCGTGGTTTCTCATTTTCTTTTGTGTAAACACTTAGTTTGTTAATATGTGTTTGCAGTTGCTCTATTCAGATTTCATTTTTTTGCTTAAGATACATGTTTGGGTACTTAGAATGTGTTAATCGGACAGTTACGCAGGCATGATACTATGCTATATTGATAGGTAACCCGTCCTTGGAGCAAATCCATTATGACCCCCCCCCCCTCCTCAAAGCACATGGATAGTTATCTAGATGTGTATGATAGTCTGAAAACACATTACGGTCCCAGTAATAGTCTACATGTAACTAGTGTTAAGTAGCAAGTGAACCTTTGTCCTAAACGGAGATTATTCTCAAGTTATAACTTTATTGTATTATAAACAGTTTGTTTAAAATATAAAAATGATATGCTGAAAACATTTTCTTGATGAATTTGGGTTTTCTGTAAACGGAATTATCGAGTTACGTGAAATAGTTTTCGAATTCATATTTCACATAATCGTCAATAATACATCGTATTAACGTAACCAATGTAATAAACCAAGCCAAATTAAACCTTAACCTAACCACTGATAGAGAGTAGGTAACAGCATTAATTATATTGTCGTTCTCAATCCATTCCCGTCAGCGCAGTTCCTCCCTGAGGACAGGTGATTGATACTCAGCATGTCTGGTGGTGACGCTTGAGTTGTAATCTTTGTAATGATAGCTTAGAGTGGTTGATGTCTAACGGGGAGGAATTGATATCTTATGAGGGTTTATATCATTCAGGGGGGACTGATATCTTTCGTGGGTTGATGTCTAACGCGGAGGAATTGATATCTTATGTGGGTTTATATCATTCAGGGGGGACTGATATCTTTCGAGGGTTGACAATTTTTTTATTTTTTTATCTTTCAGAGGGTTGATGTCTTATGGGGTGAAATCCTATATGGGATATACTCTCTGACGTTGCCTTACCAGTGCATATATGTATTTAATGTATGCGTTCACTGTTGTCTTCGATGAAAATGTTGTATCATATCATGGCAGGTTTTCTTCTACCTCTAGTCTTTATTTCTGTTAATGTCTGTTAACAGTGCCTGACAGCTGAGTGGACAAAGCTTCGGATTCGTAGTCCTGAGGTTCCGGGTTCGGTCCCCGGTGGAGGCTGAGTCAAATGGGCAAAATGTTTCTTTCACCCTGATGCTCCTGTTATCTAGCAGTAAATAGGTAACTGGGAGCTAGACAGCTCCTACGGGCTGCTTCCCTGGGAAAGGGGGAGTGTAACAAAAAGGAGGCCTGGTCGAGGTCTGGGCCGCTGGGTTGCTAAGCCCCGAAATCATCTCAAGATAACTTTAATTAAGAAGATATGTTAACGTCTGATTTCTATCTATTGGTTAACTTGCTTTTCTATCCTCACCTTGTTTTCGTCTCTTCTACATGAAGTTTCTGTCTCGGTATACATTCAGAGCATAGAAACACTTTAGAGAAATCTTATATATGATGATAGCAGATATATACAACATTGATATACAAATTCGTGCTGGCGATCATTGAGAATAACATACAAAAAAATCACAGTATATGTCAGCAGGTTACCCTAAGTATGCAGTAGAAAATAACAGTTCAGTTCATGTTTAATTGTCAGGATAAACTATTATATACTTTGAGAGGTATACTCTATTTCTCGGCATTTGTATGTATGTGATATATTTCTAGGCCTGAGCTCTGTCCAAGTATACTTGCTGGATGGTTAGTAAACTATTCTGGTGGCTTAATAATCCTATCGCGGTTGAGAAGCCGGAGTCCAGCGATACATAATAAGAACATGATAGGGAAAACTATATTCTTCTTCAAATATAGACCAGCCATTCTGCATCGCAACGCGGGTGTTGTGATGTAAAACACCTGTAATTTGCAACTCGCTTTTCAGCAACTTTTTCAAACATTTTATCGCAAAATTGAAAAATTTCGTTTCGGTGTTTTGAAATAGTTTGTGTAAAAATATTTCGCTCATTTTTTTTTTATATATTGCTGCTCTTTTTTTTTCTTCGACAATTAGCATTATTTTTAGATATCTTTTACTTACTCGAATTAATAATATTAATTAATGATATTAATAATTTAAGTTAGGTGAATAAGTGCACCATTTAAGATATATATTTGCATATTATTATATGTTGCAGCCGGGACAACAATTAATATTGTTTAAAATGGGTCCCGGTACAGTAGAACAGAACATCCACTACGGGCTCACCATAGCCCGTGCTACTTGGAACTTCTTGTTCCAGGTAGCGAATCTTTAACAACAACAAGTAGAATAGTTGGGTTCGTTTTAGACGCGCAATCGAGAATTTTAGGTTCGAATCCCGGACGGGACAGAAATGGTTGGGTACATTTCCTTTCACCTAATGGCTTTGTTCACCTGACCCCGCATCCTGGGCGGGGTCAGTAATTCGGCCTTGTGAGAGGAGGGGGGGGGGAAAGAGGCGATATAAGCCTAGCGTGAATGAATACACTCTGTCTTCATGTCCCCCGAGACAATTAATTATAAATATTATTTAAAAAAATTAAAATACACCTAATTTACATTGCAAGTATATTATTTTCATAAAGAACTAACATTTAGTTTTATAATTTTTAAGTAACTCGCAATTTACTGCATCAAGAAATTAACTTTATATTTTGATGTGACAGAAAAAGTTAATCTGAGTCATGGGTGTTGCCAAAAAATGATAACAATCGCTATCATCTTGACAGCGTTACATCGTTACAACAAACAGGCTCTCGGTTCTCCCAACACAATCGGTACCTAGGAAGGCCAGTTAATTAGTTGAGTTGCACTCAAATAGCCACTTGTTTACAATATTTGTGTTATTAATATTATGCATAGTTCGCTCCCGGATGGGCTAACCACTTTGTCATGGCACGGTGTCCAATGTAAATGAAGATACATCTAGGGTTACCAATAGGGCTCAAATATTTGTATATACCACAACCCGTTCTCGCACTTGCTTACAGTCAATATTGGCTTATTTAATAAGTGCATATGTGACATACTAATTGATTGTGAATATTTTAGTTTACCTTGAAAAGTTTCATAGAAAACACCGACCTCACCTAACCTTCTTAGTATGTTAAGATAATCATCTTATTGCTTCTTAATTACAACTATTACTTAACCTATACCGTTGATAGGTTAAGAAATAATTGTAAATAAGAAGCAATAAGATGCTTATCTTAACATACTAAGAAGGTTAGGTGAGGTCGGTGTTTTCTATGAAGCTTTTCAAGGTAAACTAAAATATTCACAATCAATTAGTATGTCACATATGCACTTATTAAATAAGCCAATATTGACTGTAAGCAAGTGCAAGAACGGGTTGCATATACTATTGGTTCTCCCATGTAACCCCCCCCCCCCGTAAGAGTTTAACAAGGCCCGGCCCCCAGGGAACTGAGCTCCCATGAACATTGACAGTATGCCTAAGATCAGCTCATTCTAAACCTACAGTAAACAAAAGAGTAGTTGCAATTTAACAATATTAATACCCCCTCCCCAACCCATTTATATACAAAACCTCTTGCTCTACCACATCTACATTTAATTTAATTATCCTCACATAGGCAGGAGTAAAGATGTTCACTGGCATACATAAGGTAGGCCTACTGGTCTCTGAAAGACATAACTCTTGACATCACTCCCCCCCCCTCTCCCTACACCAATTTCCTTACTGGCTGAAATGCTTATGTGCCATATATATATATATATATATATATATATATATATATATATATATATATATATATATATATATATATATATGTTCCTACACTTAACCAGTGTTACATGTTAACATTACATACAATATAAGAATGGTGGCTCAATTACTTATCTACATAGTCCAAGCCGGAGGGGTAGAAATAGCCAAAGTTACTCTATCCCTTTGAGATGTATTTTATTGTATCAATAAACGTACTTGAGCTTGACAAGTCAAAGTTCTGCCACAACCTTCCCAACCAGCAACATTTAAAATTCTCTTTTCCTCGCAGCAACAGCTCCGTGGCGCTGGCTTAGCCCAACTATTGTACAGTAACAGTGTCTTTAAAATATTCTGTAGCCATAAATTCACCTTAATATAAACCTTTAATGTAACCTTCTAGCTTTATACACTCTTAATTATCTTCATTTATATTATCAAATAAGGTAGAAGCTTGCATTGCCATGCGTTTGGCAGTAATCTAACAGCCACTATACATATATTGCATGAGTATATATTACATATATATATATATATATATACCTAATTCACCTAATTCCTCCGTGCTCAAGTGGCAGCTTACGGAAGGCTTAAAGTTCTAATTAGGAAGCAGTTTAGTGCTTCTGTAATCCTTCAATATGTTGCTGACCGGTAATGTGTATGATAGAGGCGCCGTCTACCGCTCTTGGGTCGCTGGTTCGAGGCTGCTAAGGTACACGAAGGGAAGGGAACTATCAGGAGAGAGCCCCAAGCCATTACGACTATATAGCACTGGGAAGGGGTCAAGATTTGGGATGGGACGGGGGGGGGGGGGGAAAGGAATCATGCCCAACCACTTGGACTGTCGTGGATTGAACGCCGACCTGCATGAAGCGAGACCGTCGCTCTACCGTCCAGCCCAAGGTCACACGAATGAAATCTTATTATTCATGTTAGGCTTGATAACCTAACCTGTCCCAGCAATCTTAGGCCTATTTTTTTTTTTTGTTTTAGATTCAGCCACTCGTAACGAAAGTTCCAAGTAGCACGGGCTGTGGTGATCCCGTAGTGGACTATCTTAGGCCTAATATTCTATCTTAAGCCTAATATAGTACACACACATGTTCTTGTGCTATACTAAGCGTATGAATGCTCAAATTTGGTTTGTGGCTTAATTTTTCTGCCCTCTGCAAATTTAAGAGTAAAAAAATGTAAAACATTGCTGGCTGCAACGGTCTATCTTTATACATTTGACCAAATATTTGCTATAAGCACTAACATTTTAAGATGGGGCAAGAGATAAGTATATTCAGATATTTCGTGGCTACCACAACCTCCTGGGACCACACACCATTACACGTTACACCAAGCGGGACCAAAGAGCCAGAGCTCAACCCCCGCAAGCACAACTAGGTAAGTAAGTACGTTGGTCTCATCTCTCATGACCCGGTCATAGGGCGACCACAGTGGCTTGATTCAGATTCCATTACATCGTAAGAGCCAATATGTTTCTAAATTATTCAAGGTGATGGAATATTTGTATCAACATCCTTTTACCAATTCCTACACATTATAATATAGAGTGGCTAGACCTTTCTCGTGAATAACCCACATGCCGTTTCTGAATTCTGACCATATCAGGATTCTGAATCTACTTTCGAATGCTTTAAATCTGAATCCGGATATGAAGTTGGAACGCGGTACGAGTAATGCCGCTCACAGGTGCAGCTGCCCAAGTTTATGGTCCTCTGTGTTTTTTTCCATTGAACTGCTCACAAATTCGAAACTAACCAGCAGGTATGGGGTCATGAACGAGTTGTTGGATGAATGGCTGTACCTGGATAGTGTATAATAGTAAATGAAAATAGTTTAATAGTAGTAGTGTAAGGCGCGTGTGTGTGAATTAGCTCCAATGTTGACTAAACCACACCACTAGAAAGTGAAGAGACGACGACGTTTCGGTCCGTCCTGGACCGTTATCAAGTCGATAATGGTCCAGGACGGACCGAAACGTCGTCGTCTCTTCACTTTCTAGTGTGTGGTTTGGTCAACATTTTTCAGCCACGTTATTGTGACTCTTCATATCTAATTTGGTCTAATCATTCGACTGATGTGCTAACAATGTTGTTTAGTTAACTGATTTCACAATCTCCTATCTCTCAGAAACAATTGGGTGATCAGGCTTCAAGTCCAATCGTCCTGCAGGAGCCAGATTCACTAAGCAGTTACACAAGTACTTACGAACGTCTACATCTTTCCTCAATCTTTGACGGCTTTGTTTACATTTATTAAACAGTTTACAAGCATGAAAACTTCCCAATCAATCGTTATAAACAGCCTCCTGATGCTTCAGAGCTCATTAACAGTTTAATAATTGTTAAAAAAAAGCCGGCAAAGATTGAGAAAAGATGTACAGGTTAATAAGTGCTTGCGTAACTGCTTCGTGAACTTCGTGAATCTGGCCCCTTTGTGCTCCCCTTGAATACCAGACGGATTTTAAACTGGTCTCGGCCTTTATAGCAACGGCGCATAGGCGATTCCGCGGGTTAATTACCCTATTGGAGAAAGGACAATTTCTGTTGTCCTAATTAGCCCGTCCTCTCGGGATGTGACAACGGACAGAAACATGATGGTCTAAATTCTCCGAAGTTAACCAAACCTGATGACGCGCGTATAGAAAACGTGAATATTTGTGAGCCGCGGTATGATTTATCATATTGTGTCCGTTGGGGGGGATTTTGAAGTCAAAATACGATGTATTATTGAAGAGGCCGGGTTGGTGTGCGCTAGGTCCTCCCGTGACACTGTGTTGAAGTGTGACTGGTACTCGTGCGTTATAATGGCGTGGTTGTAGACGGTCATTTACAGTGTAGTTTAGCTGGTGTGTGAGTGACGTAGTTGGTGTTCTCTGTGGCGTGGCGAGGCCCCATGTATGTGTTGGCGGCGTGGTGAGGCTAATGTATATATGTACGCAATATACTGCACAAAAAGTTCCCCCAAAGGATGACTGCATGAAGCTCTGAGCGCAACTATTCAGGTTCCAGTGATGGAAAGTGAGGGAGGGTGCGGACCCTTCCTCTCGTGTTTACCATGGGTGATGAGGTGTGGTTGGGAGGGGGAGGCGAGGTGTGGCACCTGGGAGGAGGCCCGGGGGTGAGGTGTGGCAGCTGGGAGGGGGGCGGGGGGTGAGGTGTGGCAGCTGGGAGGGGGGCGGGGGGTGAGGTGTGGCAGCTGGGAGGGGGGCGGGGGGTGAGGTGTGGCACCTGGGAGGAGGCGGGGGTGAGGTGTGGCAGCTGGGAGGGGGGCGGGGGTGAGGTGTGGCAGCTGGGAGGGGGCGGGGGTGAGGTGTGGCACCTGGGAGGAGGCGGGGGTGAGGTGTGGCACCTGGGAGGAGGCGGGGGTGAGGTGTGGCAGCTGGGAGGGGGCGGGGGGTGAGGTGTGGCAGCTGGGAGGGGGCGGGGTGAGGTGTGGCAGCCGGGAGGGGGCGGGGGTGAGGTGTGGCACCTGGGAGGAGACGGGGGTGAGGTGTGGCAGCCGGGAGGAGGCGGGGGTGAGGTGTGGCACCTGGGAGGAGGCGGGGGTGAGGTGTGGCAGCTGGGAGGGGGCAGGGGGGGCGAGGTGTGGCAGCCGGGAAGGGCAGCCACACCTCGCCAATCAAAAATAAGATGAAGTTTGGTATATAGGAAGCCTCAATACTGAAGCTATTTAAAACTTCCCAGCAATACGTAAGTAATGAAGAAACTA
>WNGS01009202.1:17270139-17288486 GCA_020271785.1 Procambarus virginalis
TCTCCTTTCCAAAGAGTACATTTTTTAGAGCTTAGAGACGCGTCCAATAATTTAGGGTCTTTATCGTGTCTATTTCACATTACCGATTCAAGGGCGCTGTCAGTACACCATACCAGCTTAAGTATGTACTCGGCCGCTGGGGGGGGGGGGAGTGACCTGTTGTTGTTGTTGTTATAGATTCAGCTACTCGGAACAAGTTCCAAGTAGCACGGGCATGGTGAGCCCGTAACTACCTGGCACAGGAGCTGGGCAGGAGCACGGGCTATGGTTAGCCTCGTGGACAGGAGATGTCTCCCGTCGGGAGTGACCTGGCCACGAGGAGCGACTCCTCCTCCTCTGCCCTCCTCAGCCATGTCTGCTTCCAAAGAGAAGTGTTGGTAGAATCCTATCTTCGTGCCACATGTTCTACCAACCAACAGTATTTACAAAAAGGCAGCACAAACAAAAGGCAGACCGGAGGACATACATACATTGTATAATGTTGACCAGACCACACACTAGAAGGTGAAGGGACCACGACGTTTCGGTCCGTCCTGGACCATTCTCAAGTCGCTTGTGGCAGCGACACAAGACTTGAGAATGGTCCAGGACGGACCGAAACGTCGTCGTCCCTTCAACTTCTAGTGTGTGGTCTGGTCAACGTTGTTGCAAAATGTATAGGGGCCGGATGGTTGGTGAATAATATTTGTAGCGGATGGTTGGTACATAATGTTTGGGGCCCGATTCTTGGGGCAAAGGTTTTGACTGGATGGCTAGTGGCCGGATGGATGCAATAACCATCATAAGATATGAATAGCGTGGAGTGGTGAGTTATGCCGGCTATATATCCTTGAGATGGTAATAAGAATATGTGAAACGTCCAATGACGTGTGGTGGTAAGGGGGGGGGGGTTGTGGTGAGAGGGGTTGTGGTGAGGGGGAGGTGGTGGGTTGGGAGCGCGAGTGTAGTGAGGAGGGAGGATGGGGGATGGATGATGGGATGGGAAAGGTTGGTAAAGTCACGGGAGACATCTCCCGTCACGCAGGGTGCAGTTGCACCTCCACAAATCTCCAGTATCAGCTCTTGCAACTGGTAATGGCTCAGAAGGGCCACACTACGGGCATTAATGCCCGTGCCACCTTTTGGGTGGCTTAATCTTCATCAATCATCAATCAATCTGTTGGGTAAAGTGAGAGAGAGAGAAGCTGGCAGAGAGGTTGCAAGTGAAACGGCTAAGGAAGGGGGTGGTTTGTGAAGAAAGGAATCAAGGTTGTGGTGGGAATTACTTGAGAAAGGGGAGGTCGTTAAGGGAGGAGTGAAGGAGGAATCAATTAGGAGAGCAGTGTGGAAGGTAGTGAAGAGAGGTGCGGCTCTGGGGAAAGTCTTAAGGAAGGGGTGGTCCAGGGAGAAGGGGGAGATCCTAGAGGAGTAACAAATTTGAACAATTCCTCCTCCTTTTGATAGTACTTTTTGTAATTAAGTGGTCGATCCTGCCAGTATGTAAAATTTGAGCTCCAGTGAGTCACTTTTGTACTTTTTTTATAAATTTCGAAAAAAAAATCAAGCTTATATATTCCTAAGTCTAATATAGCACATTATTTTCTATGTAGGCCTCAGAAAGCGTGTATTAGGCCTACGATGGCTATGTTAGTTTGTTTTTTATCAACTAAATTAATACCTTATCCGGTTTGTCCAAATTCAGTACTACAAGAGTCAACTAATCTGGTGGTCTATCATGATATATTTGTACTTTTTGACCACATCGTTATTATAAGTAACACTTATATTACTATTAAATCATCCTCCAAAAGCACTACTCTCATTTTGGAGGATGGGCTCGATTTCAACTAATCCGTAAATTAGATTACTACAACCGGGCTTGGTTGCTTCTGGACAACACACTGTTACTAGTAAATTAAAGTTTTCGTTGACTAAAGGTAAAATAAATTCCGTTATAACAAGTATCAAAGTAGCAACATAAAACACACAATAAACTGGAGACGAACGGTATGATGTAATAACTTGAAGGACAATTATGAAGAATAATGCTTTAGAAAAGTTTTCTCGGGGGAGACTTATTCATATTGGCAATAAGAATAGAAAACGATCCCAATCCCTGCTTATGAAAAGAAGTTCAGAAGGAATTGCGGAAAATTGCTTCGCGGCTCAAAAGAATGAAATTGAAATCAAATTTTAGATTTAAGAAAGTGTCATAGGCTTTTATCAAGGTCAGAAACGATAGCGATTACTGATTTACCAACAGTCTCCTTATCCACCAGAAGGTCAGCAGTTCTCCAACACTAATGGAAACAAAGTACCTTATACAACCCGTCCTCTTAAAAATAACGTCACTTTTCGCCCGTATGTGCGCTATGGCCAAATTTGGACGTAATTTAAAATGAAATCGGCTCACGAAAGTGACATATTGTTCCGTTTTCTGTTTGAGTCGTCCGGCTTACTCTGCAAGGTTAAAAGAGGCAACTTTCCATTAACGTTTTTCATACCGTTTTGAAACTTTATGAGAATTTCCTGCCCACCTAACCTTCCAGGGGACCCTTAACTTACTGTTGCTGGGAAAAAAAAATTCCAAATTTAATTTCATTTTTTTTTTTCATTTTCAAATTACGTCCATATTCGGCCATACGGGCAAACGGCCAAAAGCGACATTCTTTTTAAGAGGACAGGTTGTTTTTTTTCAGTACAAAGTAGGTTATTGTTCTGGATTATTAAACAGTTTTGTACTGTATCGTTAGCCAGTAAGGTATTATGGTGGCCTTTATTTCCCTTCTGCGATTGAATTCATCAAAACCAACCTGTTCTCTTACAAATTACTTATGAATTTGGCAGTTTGCCCGTATGGCCGAAAATGGACGTAATTTAAAAATGAACAAATTGTAAATAAATTTTGGATTTTTTTCCCCTAAACAGTAAGTTAAGGGTCCTCTGGTCGGTTCGGAGTGCAGGAAATTCTTCTAAGGTTTCAAAAGTCACGAAAAACGTTAATTGAAAGCTTTTTCTGCTAACCTAACTGAATTAGCCAAAGGACTCGAACAGAAAACGGAACTACATCTCTTTCGTGAGCCGAATTCATTTCAAATTACGTCCAATTTTCGGCCATAGCGCGCGCATACGAGCGAAAAGCGACGTTATTTTTAAGAGGACTGGTTGTCAAAACAGCATAGATAACCATTTGTCCCATTTGTCTTTGTAAGCTATACAAGGGTCTTTCGTCTGAGAAGCGTACAGGCAATAGTCGAAGTACCATGTAGTCCAGGTTTCTTCCTGGGAAGGAAGATCGCATACCACCAGCTATTTAATAAATACGGAGTGTCCACACACACACACACACACACACACACACACATATATATATATATATATATATATATATATATATATATATATATATATATATAACTGAAAACTCACACCCCAGAAGTGACTCGAACCCATACTCCCAGGAGCAACACAACTGGTATGTACAGGGAAGCCTTAAACTTAAATATATATATATATATATATATAATATATATATATATATTATATATATATAGTATATATATATATAGTATATATATATATATATATATATATATATATATATATATATATATATTTTTTTTTATTTTATTTTATTTTTTTTTTTTTTACCTAGAAGGGGTACCACCTCTGGTGCAAGTGTAGGGACCCATAGCCTCGGAGAAGAAAATAAAGAGTACTCAGAGAAGACCTTGTGGATCCTCATGAACACTTTGATATTTTCTTCTCCTACCACCCCTATTCTTTTTGGTATGTGTGTATATTTATCTAACTTTATTTGAAAATGTCATTACACAAAAAAGTTACAGTATTGATTACATGCAGGGTACAAGCCTGCTTGTCACAAGTTGAAAAGCTCCTCCAGCTCCTCAGATGGCGGGCAGGAACCAATATATATATATATATATAGTATATACTATATATAGTATATATAAATAGTATATATATATATATATATATATATATATATATATATATATATATATATATATATATATATATCAAGCTGAACATCAGTTAAACAAATGGCTCCAGTACGACATCCCCAACCAACTCCAGCAAACCATCAACAGTGAACTATTTAACCTGAAACAACAACACAAAACTTGTGTAGAAACGAAGACTCTCCGTCAATTAGCAGTCCTAAATGGTGGACAGTTAAAGATCCCTCGTCCAAAAGATGGCTACATTAACCTGACTTCTCATGATCTTACCCAGGACCAACGACACCTCTTAAATCTTGGTCTAAATTGTCAATTCATATCTAAACCAAAGAAGCATCGAAAACGCCTGGAAATTGAAATGCTTCTGGACGACATCCATAAGCTAGAAGACAACAAAAAAAGTCATCACCATTGACACACTTCAGGCTGAACTACTAACAGAAGCCGGGAAAAAACGAGGAACATATTCATCAACAATCTTAACCCCACGACTCAAAGAAGCAGCAAAACAACTAAAAAATCTGGAAGATGTATCAAGACAAGCCGACAAGACAGCAGCATATGTGTTGATTCCTACCCAAGAATATATGAATAAAATCAGCGACATCCTTAGTGACGACACTAAATTTCAACGAATTACGAGGAACCCTGTGGAAGACCTTAAACGGAAAGTAAACAAAACAATTACAGCAATCAACGCAAAGAAAGGTAGAGTGCATTTCACTAAACTACAGGGCGACTATGGCTTAGGATATGCCTACGGCAATGTTAAGACACATAAACCAGGTAACCCACTACGCCCAATAATCAGCCAAATACCAACTCCAACCTGTCACCTGGCAAAAAGACTTAACGAGCTCCTAACTCCATACACTCCAAGCAACTATAGTCTACAATCATCTGCAGATTTCCTTGAATTAATCAAATCTACCCAGCCCGATGGAATCATTGCTTCCTTGGACGTGGAATCCCTATTTACTAACGTCCCAGTCGACACAACCATAGGAATGATACTGGACAGAGTATACAGAGACGAGAGCACCCCCAAATTAGACATACCTGAGCCACACTTGAAGAGTCTTCTCGAGACATGTACAAAGGAAGCCCCTTTCATCAGTCAGCAAGGGGACATGTATCTATATATATATCAGTGGTCACAACTAATGACAAATGTTATGACAATGGTGGTTATGGTGGGTAGGGAAGTTTGTAAATGGTGATTTTGATTTCAGTGATGGTGATGACACAAATGCGGTGTTAAATATTGATGATTATGAAGACATTATTTAAATTAGTTTTGAAGTAGTTAATTCACGTTACAATATATATTATCACTTATATTAAATGACCTTTCAGGATTCGAACCCAGGCCACCGCAGTCTTTCCATCAACAGCTGGTACTCTGACCGCCAGCGATGATTGGTGGTGCTAATATTTATAAACTGCAATTTGTCTGTTGACTTTAAAATAATACTAATTCGAAGACTGAACATTAGATCATAATTTTGTTGGCAGTATTTAGACCTGATATCGAATACTTTATCCCTTCCTATCGACGTAATGGCCAACCCCTCTAAACTTATCACATAGGATGCATTGTTTTGCTTGGACTAGAATTTCGTTTTGAGCCCTCAAATCCTTTAGCAATATCTTGCAATTGGCCAATCACCATTCGGAGCACCGTTTTCTATGGTATATAGGGGGTGACCCTTGTATGTCCCCTTGCTGGTGCCTCGGTGATATGCTCATTAACACCTTAATTGTCCTCTCGTGCTGTCTTCTTCACTCAACCCAATTCCTCCTCCTTTTCTTGTCCACTTCCTTTCTCTATATTTCCTTAATATATGTCCCCTTATTTTATATCCCCTTAATCTATGAATCCTTACTCTATATTCTTTTTTTCTCAACTTGCTTTCTCTTTCTTATTTATTTTTTATATTTTTTTTATTTTAAAGGAAGACTCGGGTTCATTAAGGCTGGCAACTGAGGTACTTATTGAAACTGCAAGCAAGAGCTGTTATCCTCCTTCAGCTCATCTGAAGCCTGCCCCTATGGACATTTGTTTATAAACATATATAAGGTATGTTGGTACTTTCGACGAAATAATTCATCATTTTGTACAATCATTTCAAGAGGATGGGTTGCATATATAAGAACATTAAATATTTCATTTATTTCTAACTTCATGACACGATTTAAGGAGTTTTTTTGCATCGTTTATCGACATTAAAACAGTTACACACTAGCGCTGCCAGGCAAAAAATAAAATAATAAAAAATATCTATAAATATAAAGTGTATAACTTTCGAGGGATAACTTATAACAATATTTCTTTGATATTGCTGCATATTTAATCACAAAATCATATTTGTACTTTGTCAGAGACATATTACTGTTGTACTTTAACAAAATAAACATTGAATAATTCAACAAACATCATAAAATATTAAATATTATCATACACAATTTATGGCATATTTTGAAAGTATGCAGTACTGTCCTTCATATATTACGTGAGCATTAACACTTGTTGGTTTAATTTAAACAATTTAAAGATTCTAACATTATTCAATTGAAACCACGGGAGACATCTCCCGTCACGCAGGGTGCAGTCGCACCTCCACAGTATTACCAGTATCTATTGATACTGGTAATGGCTCAAAAGGACCACTTACGGGCTATTCATGCCCGTGCCACCTTTTGGGTGGCTTAATCTTCATCAATCAATCAATTGAAACACTCATATTAATTTATTTGATATAGTCGTCTCTTCACAATTTTGTCGAAGATTGGAACTCACTATACCAGTCACAGTTTGTGCAGCCCGTTCTCACGAACGTCACTACACTGTTGTATTAAATTGGCCAGACCTAACATACCTGAGGACCTACGAACAGAAAACGGGACATTACTTAAATTTTGCGAGCCGCTACAATTTTCTATTGGAATTGGAAATGTAAAATACTATTATTATTTGTTTAATGTATGCAATTGTGAGCCCCTTGAGGGACTTAAAGTAGATGAGGGTAGAAATTGCTAAGTTACTTTATCCTTTTGAGCTGTACTTTAGTATCTCAATGAACTTGCAATCCCCATGGAGCAGTGGTAAAACACTCGCCCGGCGCTTCGCGAGTGATCTGGCCTGGGTTCGTATCCTGGCCGGGGAGAATTGAATAGGCGCCAATCCTTAACTGTACGTCTCTGTTCACTCGGCACTGAATGAGTACCGGATTGTTAAACGATTTGGAGGATCGTATTCCAGGGGGAAAAATTAGGATTACGGACCTGCCCGAAAAGCTATGCGTGCTAGTGACTGTACAAGAATGTAATAATTCTTGTATATATATTTAAATAAATACAAAACTGGAGCTACCATCTTTAGTACAACAGTTTTTGACCTTAGGTAAATTAAACGTCATAATGCGACGAATTATTCGGGAGTATAGTTTGTATCTGTGTATGTGTGTGTTCTAGATAGAAAGTAGCACGATTTTCGTTTGATTCCCGTTTTCTATCTCACGTAGTGACATCACACCTGTTTTGATAACGGAAGGGCTTTTATTTTTTTCCGTAACATCAAAAACTGAATCTTACTTCTTGAATCACATCATCCAGGGGCTCGACCTGGCTTCGCGCGTCGGAGGCTCCCGCCGCCCGCTAACAACGTAACACTAAACACAAACGGCGCTGATGGGCCCAAACACGACGATAATATCACATCACAACAGTCACTGGTGATGACTTTAGTGGCGGCGACAAGGGGGTGGGTGGAGGGAGGGAGGGAGGGCAAAGAGGGATATAAAACTGAAAAGCGTTTTGTGTCTTGCTAAACTGTTATGTTCTGCTTTGTGCAGCGACATCAAAAGAGGGGCACCTTTGGAGGCCCCCCCCCCCTCACCCCCGGAGGTCACGGCCAGTGTTTCTGTGTCATATTTTTTCTTGATATTTTTTTTTGTAGCTTCGTGGATGGTATTTGTTGCCGGTTCTTGTCATTGTGGCTTATACTGTTGGTCTTGTTCTCTGGCTGTTGCTTTTGTTATTATTATTATTGAATTTCGCTGTTTTTCGAGTTTACGTATAAATCATATATTCCTGGAAATGTGTCAAAAAAAACATTTTGGCAATCCAAATTTTGTGGGACATTATTATTGTTTTCTACTACAGACGTGGCAAGATGTGCTGTAAGGGACGACCGGCCATCTCCCCGCCTTCTGAACCTTCTTAGTTTAAAGCAATGACGCAGTTCCCACATTTTTTTTTTACATTTTTACACTTAAAATTGCGTATTGAGTCGACTTAAACGACTTTTTCGTCTAACCTATTCCACTTTTAGAGGACTTTAATACTGAAGTAGTTATTTGTGTCATCTGTGGCTCATTTGAGTCTAGTTTCCCACTGTTCCTATTCGTTTTACTGAGCCTTACTGTGAACGACGCTGGTACAGTTTGACGACTTTTGGCCCTGACAGGCAGGCTTAGAGCTTTTCCTGCCCCAGTGCCTCGTCTCAAACCTTACCCGACTAGTTTTGCTTGGAACTCGGCGCATCAACTGGTCTGAACCCAGTCGATCCTTCCTCCCCAGGGCTCGGTCTGATATTGTTCGCGAGGTTTGTGTGTGTATTCGCCTAGTTGTGTTTGCGGGGGTTGAGCTCTTTCGGCTCGCCTCTCGACTGTCAATCAACTGTTTACTACTTTTTTTTTTTTATTTTTTTCCCGCACCACACACACACACACACACACCACAGGAAGCAGCCCGTGACAGCTGACTAACTCCCAGGTACCTATTTACTGCTAGGTAACAGGGGCATTCAGGGTGAAAGAAACTTTTGGCCATTTGTTTCTGCCTGGTGCGGGAATTGAACCCGCGCCACAGAATTACGAGTCTTGCGTGCTATCCACCAGGTCACAGGCCCCTGTGTGTGTGTGTGTGTGTGTGTGTGTGTGTGTGTGTGTGTGTGTGTGTGTGTGTGTGTGTGTGTGTGTGTGTGTCCTACAGCTTCATCCGTCATCTCTCTAACCTCCAGGACAGCTTTAAGACAGTTTAATTATCCGGAACATTTTTGTGAGCGTACAATATAAAGGTCTGTACAGTTGGCCGTGTTTTAGCTTTTATTATTGTTATTGTCACTATGAATCTTGTCGGCATAAACGTTGCTCTTAGCTATTAGTGTTGCTCTTAACGTTGTTGTTACAGACCTTGTTTTTGTTATGCTTTGTTTTCCTTGTTATTTCTTTCCTGTTATTTGTTGTTATCGTATTCTGAGTTTTCTTGTTATTCTTTGTTTTTCATGTTATCCTTTGTTTTTCGCATGGAATGGACTTTAGCCTTTGTTTATGAGGACAGGCTGTTACAAATGCAACCCGCCCTCGACTCAAGCTCATTCCATCCAGCGATCGACCCCACAGACGCATTCATAAATTTTACCATGCTGTTCATTCAAAACGGGAATTTCCTCAAATATAAATTAATATTATAATATATTAGCATATTGTGCATATATAGGCATAGGTTAGGTTATGTTAGGTTAAATGATCTAATGATAAGATCCAAAAGTAATTCCATGCACCCGCCAAACCCGCTTTTTATAAATGAAAAACGGTTTACACACGATTCACAACTGATTTCGTTCAAACACTTCCGGAACAAGTGCTTCACTGACGAATTTTGTTCGAACCACAACGCTATAAATGCTTCACCCACGTACTACAAATATAAATAATCACCAGCAGAACCTAAACACCTAACCTAACCTAACCTATTTCTGTATATGCTCAATATGCTAATATATTATAATGTTAATTTATGTTTAAGAAAATTCCTGTTTTGAAAGGAATGCATATTAAAATTCATGAATGCGTCTGTGGGGTCGACCGCTAGATGTAATGGACTTGAGTCGAGGACGGGTTGTTCAAATACAAATAAATGCCAACAGAGCCTAAACACCTATCCTAACCTACGCCGAACTATACATACAATTTTTATATAATATATATTTATATATGAGAACAAAGCAATTTTTAATACACAGTATGTTAAAATTGATGAATGTGTCTGGGGAGGACGGCCGCTGCTTTAAACAGCCTAGTGTGAGGACGGGTTGTCACCCATGTACTACAAATGCAAATAATTGCCAAAAGAACCTAAACACCTAACCTAACCAATGCCTAAATATGCACAATATGCTAATATATAGCTATATTAATTTATATTTGAGAAAACCCCTATTTTGAATGAACAACATGTTTAAATTGATGAATGCGTATTTGGGGTCGACCGCTCGATAGAATAGTCTTGGTCTGAGGACGGGTTTACCCTACAACCCTAGTTTCTCTACAGGATGTTTCGAACAGCCTGAGCCAGAATTTCAACTACGGGCTCACCATAGCCCGTGCTACTTGGAACTTTTTGTTCCGAGTAGCGAATCTTTAACAACAACAACAGCCTGAGCCAGTAACTGTGGCTCTGTTTCTCTGCATGATTACTAGAGGACGTTCGCCTGTCGTTGTGAAGGGTGCTAAATAGCTTATAATAGATTTTGTCTCGTGTGATGATGGTGATATACAAGCGAAGAATGAGTGAGACGGATCACGTCTCCAACAAGGAGGGGGACCCTCAACAAGTGTGTGTACATAGCAAGGAAGGCAGCCAGGCCCCTGATTCAGGTAAATGCTGGTGAATATTTATCCCGACTTAACGTATTAAGAGCTGTACCATTTTCTCCTTGGTGGAGTGGACTGCTACCTGTCGTGGAGGGTGGACGTGTCCCCTGCACTCTCCGGCAGTTGGTGGTTGTTTGCCAGTTTGGCCGATTGGGGGCGTGTGTGTCTCTGCCCACCTGTGCTGACGTGGAGTTCACGATGGGGGTCCCTCTTCCCCCTGTAGTGCGGGCTCAGTCTGTGGGCCTCGAATTTTCCGGACGGGCTGGGTACCCAGAGATAGCTCTGGTGTGTGATTTGCTTCATGTTCCTGTGATAAACATTTATGGAGTCGAGCTGGTGACAGCACGTCGAGCGATAGTGCAGTTCACGGAGGAATTGGCATATCAAGACTTTCTCCGTTGTTACAAGGGGCGGACCTTACCCCTGCCAGATGGTGCGGGCACTGTGACCCTCTCTGATCGGAGTGGTGCCCTCACTTACGTCAGTGTACATGGGGCAGCATTGGAGTTTCCGGAGTGTCTGCTACGGCGGTACTTCGGCCGGTTTGGCACAGTGGTTAGTGTGCGGGTGAACGTGGTGTCTTCCAGTCCACTCAAGGGTGTGAGGACTAACATTCGCACCCTGGGCCTGAGGCTCCGGGAAGATATTCCGTCCTCTGTGCGCCTTATGAGGTACAACGTTCGGGTGTTTTACGCCCACCAGCCTCGGACGTGTTATCGTTGTGGCCTCTTGGGCCATCAGGCTGCTGACTGTTCTGGGCCTGCCGTTGCACCCGTGAACCTCTTCAGTGAGGAGGATTTTCCACCGCTTCTTGTGGAGGAGGATTCGGTGGATGTGGACGTCTCTTCAGCCGCGGATGTGTCCCCTGTGTCGCCTGTTGCGCCGCCTGATGCGCCCTCTGTTGTTGTCGCCTCTCCTCCGAAGGTTGTGTCGTCGCCTGGTGATTGTCCTGCTCCGGCTGGTGTCCCTGGGGTTCTTCCGACTGCCTTCTGCTCGAACTTCCAGTTCGTCCTCTGCTGCGTCTGACCCTGTCCCTACACCCTCGCCGTCTGTTCCGGCTGTGCTGGGTGATGGGGTGGATCCAGCGATTCCTCCTGTGCCTTGCCTGGTGCCCCATGTGGTTGAGGATGCTGCCATTCTACGACGTGCATCGGTTCGCCCGGCTTGTGTTGCGCGTGTCTCTGAGTCAGCCTCCGGGTCTGATGATGTGCGGCCAGAGCCTAAGCGTTCCCGGCATTCTTCTTCAGCATGGGCAGACGTTGGCGACTTCGACGCTTGTGGATCTGCCGGCAACGGAGGGGTGGCTCCGGTTGCGTTGCATACTACGGTGATGGCGGAGGTGCATTTGCCTGAGGATGCCAGTGCCGGTGTTTCGGCCTCCACTTCAGATATGGTGTTTACGGATCCTGCTTCGGGTGCGTCGCCTGCGTCGGATGGCTCCGTTTCTTCATGGGGGTGGTTCCCCCTGCTGAGGTTCGTGGTGAGCGGGGTGGCCTGGTGGTGGTGTTGAAAAAGGCTGCTCGCTCTCGGGGTTCTGTAACCCCTTCCTCGTTCCCCGTTTCATCGGCTGCGGTCTCGACGCCTCTTCCG
Source organism: Procambarus virginalis (assembly GCA_020271785.1). Taxonomy (NCBI): domain Eukaryota; kingdom Metazoa; phylum Arthropoda; class Malacostraca; order Decapoda; family Cambaridae; genus Procambarus; species Procambarus virginalis. The sequence goes on from WNGS01009202.1 coordinate 17,282,351, forward strand.
TCTCCGGCCATCTTTTCAGTGTCTCCTGCGGTCTCGGTGGAGGTGTTACAATCTCGTCGATTGTCCCCTGCTCCTGTGCGTATGGCGACGCGGCCGTCTCAGCAGCCCTCGTCGTCTGCTAACTCAAAGAACGTGGTTTGCGCTCCCCAGCCTCGTTATGCGACTTGCGTCGGTGAGCTTAAGGAGTGGCCGTTTCCGCCTGATCTGGAGATTCCTGAGTTTATGAAGGGCCCACGGCGGCAGGGGGATCGTCCCCCTACCGACAGGGAATATTTGATTTGGGAGGCCTATAAGCGAAAGTATCCTTGGGCTTCGGAGACGTATGGTCCTGTCTCTGAGAAATGTATTCCTCGCTCATGATTCCTTTGTGTATTGTGTGTTGTGGGTTGTTTCCATTTGTGTGCATGGTTGTGGGGTGCGGGTCGGGTGTGTGTGGTGGGTGGGGTGGGTTTGTTTCCCGGTTCCTGCGTGCTCCGGTTTGTTGTTGTGGGTTTCTTTGTGTGGCTTGTATGTGTGTGTCCGGTTCCTGTGCGGTCCGGGTTTGGTTAGTGTGTGTGTCTGGTTGTGGATGTCATGTTCTTATGTTATGCTTTGTGGTTCTTTGTTTTTATGATGCTGTTTGTGCACTTGTTTGTGTCGTGTTGAGTGCCCTTCAGGCTGTTGGCGTGACCCGGTCTGGGTTTATGCTTTTTGTCGTGTTTTGCCATTGTGCTTTTCTTTTTGCTTGTTGTATACTTGTATTCCTTTCTTGTTATTATTACTATTATTATTTTCGTTTTGTGTTTGTGTCTTTCTGCGTGTGTTTGAGGTGCTGGTAGCCTTGTTCTGTATATTTATGTTTTGGTGTGTCATTTATGTATTGTGTATTGTGTATTACCGCTGTGTTTAACTTACTTGTATTTTGTTTGTAATTATTGTTGTTTTGTGGTCAGCCCTTCCGGCCGGCGTTTTTGTGTTTAGTAAATTTGTTCCTTTATGTTTTTGCAAGTTTGTGCTTTGTCATTTTGTTCTGTTCTATGTTGTATTTGTTTACTTTTATTGTACTTATAAGCATGCTTGCATGTAAAAATAAAAATAAAAAATAAAAAATTTCTCCTTGGTGCTGCATTTAGCACTAACTTGCATAAATGCTCTATTGATAATTTGGCACGGCAGATTATCTTGGCTTGTACAAATGTGTATTCGGCTATTCGTTGGTGAGGGAGCATACAGGCATCGATACCTGGTAGGGGCGACGAAGGAGTGGTTGCCACTAATGTGCACGTTTGCCAGTTCGAGACCTTCTAGGGATCAAGACATTATTTAATGTAAAGTCTTTTATTTAAATTCATATCACGTTTAGTTTATGTTGTGATAATATACTACCGCGCAACTCTTTGTCTTATGAAATTATTGGCTCTGTTATCTTGTTTTTATAAATATGTAAGTTAAAGTGTTTCTTTGAAGCATATTGGTTGATTTCAGATCAGCAGTCTTTTTTTTCATCTGGGACTGTTGATCAGTGACTGTCTCTCTCTCTATGGCTCACCATAGCCCGTGCTACTTGGAACTTCTTGTTCCAGGTAGCGAATCTTTAACAACAACAACAGTGACTGTCTAATTTCCGTGTGCCTCTTCTCAATATCACTCCCTCCCTCACATAGCCCCGTTCCTGTGTCAGGTAAGTCTACTACGGGCTCACCATAGCCCGTGCTACTTGGACCTTTTTGTTCCCAGTAGCTGAATCTATAACAACAACTCCCTCCCACGCACAATTCTGGGAAGATGACGTTGAAAAATTAGTAAACTGACGTCAAAAACTTTTATCCAACGTTTATGAAACATAACTTGAGCGCGGTTTTGCCCTCCGAGAGTGGCTATTAATACTAGACCTTGTGGTCTATAACTTAATAATACTCTCAAGCATTCACTAGTGTGGATGACGTTTGTTTAAATATAGATTATTTTTGTTTGTGTCTCTCAGATCCTATTATTTTTTGTCCCAGTGTAAATTGTTCGTTACCATTACCATGCCTCGCTACCATTCCACACCACTGGCAACCATTACCATGCCTCGCTACCATTCCACACCACTGGCTACCATTACCATGCCTCACTACCATGTCACAAAAACCCGCGTTCCAATTTTAAACTTTATTGAACAAAATGACCCTCACGCGCCTGTATGTGTGTGTGTGTGTGTGTGTGTGTGTGGTGTGTGTGTTGTGTGTGTGTGTGTGTGGTGTGTGTGTGTGTACTCACCTAGTTGTACTCACCTAGTTGTGCTTGCGGGGGTTGAGCTCTGGCTCTTTGGTCCCGCCTCTCAACCGTCAATCAACAGGTGTACAGTTTCCTGAGCCTAATGGGCTCTATCATATCTACATTTGAAACTGTGTATGGAGTCAGCCTCCACCACATCGCTTCCTAATGCATTCCATTTGTCAACCACTCTGACACTAAAAAAGTTCTTTCTAATATCTCTGTGGCTCATTTGGGCACTCAGCTTCCACCTGTGTCCCCTAGTGCGTGTGCCCCTTGTGTTAAACAGCCTGTCTTTATCAACCCTGTCGATTCCCCTGAGAATCTTGAATGTGGTGATCATGTCCCCCCTAACTCTTCTGTCTTCCAACGAAGTGAGGTTTAATTCCTGCAGTCGCTCCTCGTAGCTCATACCTCTCAGCTCGGGTACTAGTCTGGTGGCAAACCTTTGAACCTTTTCCAGTTTAGTCTTATGCTTGACTAGATAGGGACTCCATGCTGGAGCCGCATACTCCAGGATTGGTCTGACATATGTGGTATATAATGTTCTGAAAGATTCCTTACACAAGTTTCTAAAGGCCGTTCTTATGTTAGCCAACCTGGCATATGCTGCTGATGTTATCCTCTTGATATGAGCTTCAGGGGACAGGTCTGGCGTGATATCAACCCCCAGGTCTTTCTCTCTCTCTGACTCTTGAAGTATTTCATCTCCCAAATGATACCTTGTATCTGGTCTCCTGCTTCCTACCCCTATCTTCATTACATTACATTTGCTTGGGTTAAACTCTAACAGCCATTTGTTCGACCATTCCTGCAGCTTGTCCAGGTCTTCTTGAAGTCTCAAGCTGTCCTCCTCTGTCTTAATCCTTCTCATAATTTTGGCGTCGTCAGCAAACATTGAGAGGAATGAGTCTATACCCTCTGGGAGATCATTTACGTATATCAGAAACAGGATAGGTCCAAGTACAGAGCCCTGTGGGACTCCACTGGTGACTTCACGCCAGTCTGAGGTCTCACCCCTCACTGTAACTCTCTGTTTCCTATTGCTTAGGTACTCCCTTATCCACTGGAGCGCCCTACCTGTTACTCCTGCCTGTTTCTCCAGCTTATGCATCAACCTTTTATGGGGTACTGTGTCAAAGGCTTTCCGACAGTCCAAAAAAATGCAGTCCGCCCACCCTTCTCTTTCTTGCTTAATTCTTGTCACCTGATCGTAGAATTCTATCAATCCTGTAAGGCAAGATTTACCCTCCCTGAACCCATGTTGATGGGTTGTCACGAAGTCTCTTCTCTCCAGATGTGTTACTAGGTTTTTTCTCACAATCTTCTCCATCACCTTGCATGGTATACAAGTTAAGGACACTGGCCTGTAGTTCAGTGCCTCTTGTCTGTCACCCTTTTTGTATATTGGTACTACATTAGCAGTCTTCCATATTTCTGGTAGGTCCCCCGTTTCCAGTGACTTACTATACACTATGGAGAGTGGTAAGCAAAGTGCTCCTGCACACTCTTTCAATACCCATGGCGAGATTCCATCCGGCCCAACAGCTTTTCTCACATCCAGCTCCAATAGGTGCTTTTTGACCTCATCTCTTGTAATTTCGAACCTATCCAAGGTCACCTGGTTTGCTGCCACCTCTCCCAGCGCCGTGATATCTCCCTGTTCTATTGTAAAGACCTCCTGGAACCTTTTGTTGAGTTCTTCACACACCTCTTTGTCATTCTCTGTGTACCTGTCCTCGCCCACCCTAAGTTTAATCACCTGTTCCTTCACTGTTGTCTTCCTCCTGATGTGACTGTGTAGTAGCTTTGGTTCAGTCTTGGCTTTGTTAGCTATATCATTTTCATACCTTTTCTCAGCTGCTCTTCTCACACTGACATACTCGTTCCTGGTTCTCTGGTATCTCTCTCTACTTTCTGGTGTTCTGTTATTACGAAGTTCCTCCATGCCCTTTTGTTCAGCTCTTTTGCTTTCATACATTCCCTATTAAACCACGGATTCTTCCTTTGCTTCTCTGTTTTTTCCTGTTGGGCTGGGACAAACCTGCTTACAGCCTCCTGACATTTTTGGGTGACATAGTCCATCATGTCTTGTACGGACTTGGTTCCGAGTTCTGTGTCCCAATGTATATCCATAGGAATTTATTCATCTCCTCATAGTTTCCCTTTCTGTACGCCAGCCCTTTGGTTCCCAGTTCTTTTTTGGGGGTGATAATTCCTAGCTCCCTCCTTACATCTGGGGTAATTTATGACAGAACAACTGACCACTATCCTACCTTCCTCATAGCAAAACATGGATACAATACCTCCAGAAACCAAGAACTCTCATTGCAGGCTACACAGGGGAATCAGCTTTAAGCAATCTCTCTAATACACTTCACAATATTAACTGGGAATCTGAATTTAATAATACACAGGATATAAACTCACTAACTACCCTCTTTCTCTCCAAAATTCTAAGCCTCTACAACACTCACTGTCCCCTCCTTACCAAACAAGTAACTGATAAAAGAAAAAATAACCCGTGGCTCACAAGTGTCATAATTAAATCAATCAACAAAAAACATGGAATATGAAAAGAAATTTAGGAGTGGTCTAGTTACAAAGGAAGTAGTTAAAAGGTACTCATCAGTGCTTACCAGTATCATAAGAAAAGCTAACTTTCATATTATGAGACTAGATTCAAAGAAGCAAAAGGCAACATGAAAAGCGCATGGAATACCATCTCTAATATCCTAGGAATTAAACAACACTCCCACAACCAGATAACACTCTCTAAGGATGGCATTACACCATCATCTGATTTAGAAATGGTGAATGAATTTAATAGCTTCTTTCATCGATTAGTGCTAACCTTGCAAGTAAAATACCACAGACTCAGAAACACATATCTCTCAGGCAGTTTAGTTTAGTTCATTTATTATGCACCCCATAACCATCCCGTGGGCCGGTAGTGGAAAGGGTTACAGAGGCACATAATGGGCTCAGGGACGGAACCCCACAATTCATTTAGCTAAGCAAGATTACAATCTTGATGAGCTAGTTACAAAATTCAATATAAGTCGTCACATCAACAGTGGGTTCGAGATCGACCTCAAGTACAGGTTCTAAATTAAGCAACTGACATATGTAGAGAGCTAGTGTCACAATTTATATGTTTGTCCTGCACACCGCCCCCCATCCAGTGCGCAGCGGTGGATAGGTTACAATCATCAGTTACTACCTACAGTTAGTTAGCAAACTGGGGATATTTGGCTAAAATTTCTGGTAGCAGATCATTTTGAATGAAATATTTACACATCGCTGGAACATTGGTTATAGAATTGTCTCTAAATTCACGTATCTTTTCGCACTCCATCACATAGTGACGGAGGGTGTGCGAATAATTTTGTTGACACAGTTTACATTGGTTAGGTCTACATCAGCAGATAATGAGAATTCCCAGAGAATTCCCAGAGCTTAGACTTGTAACCGAGTCTATAGCCGAGCAGAAGTAACATCTAGAAGTCTGCTGATTTTATTGGATGATCCATAGATGTGTGGCTCCTCTTGCATGATAGTATGATGATAGATGGAATTACTGGTGTCAATTTCACTTAGCCTCAGATCTACAAGATCTTGTTGAAGTTCTCGGTGTACTGCTGCACTCAGATTGCTCATTGACAATCCAAGGTTACACTCAACGGGCTCCTTTAAAGGCAGATTCCTTTGGATAACTTATCTGCTCTATCATGCATTCGGAGGCCAACATGAGATGGAGACCACATGTGAGAGGAAGGGATGAACCAGCCTTGCTGGATTTGATATTTACCCTAAATGAGTCGGATATAAGGGAAGTTAAGTTGGAAGCCCCCTTGGGAATGAGTAATCATAGTGTATGAGCTTTGAGTACCTGGTT
>WNGS01009202.1:17296795-17333650 GCA_020271785.1 Procambarus virginalis
AAAAGTACGCTTGATTATTCCAAGGGTTTGTTAGCTTTCTTGACTGCTGCTCCTACCTGCTGTGCAACTTTTAGTGAGTGGGGGATTTTTACTCCATGTCCTTTTCTTCGCCAATCGCTGTAGTGCAATGCTATTAATTTGTAGTTGTGGCGTAGTTGTTGTGCCCACATGCAGGTTCCCCACATATACAGGTCAAAATATAGCAATAAATATCTAGAGCCTAAAAAGCTCTGATAATACAAAGATTTCCCACGAAGCCTTGAAAGCTGGGAGAGAGCCAAGTTTAAAAATTACTTAAAAATAAATAATCAAGTGGGATACAGAGAACTTTGCTAAGTTACCGGTTATATTTCTCCAGCCAGTCTCTAGAGATAATGACAAACAGTGAGTTCAGGCAAATTCAGAACTCAACAAGCCGTAATGCAGGACAAAAAGCAAGAGATTCCATGGAATCCATGGAATTCTCAAGTTAGCTATTAAAATCTCACGTATTCAAAGAAACGAGGACCTGTAAAGTTTTAGAGGTGAACATATTAAGATCATAAATAAATTATCCTAATAATATTATGGGTTTGGATAAATGTTTCCAAAATACATCCCGTCCTAAAGCATAATTATTCCAGGATAAATGTATTCATGGCAATCACACTTCATTATCAGCAATCAATAAGTCACCAATTTTTGGGAAGGAGTTGTAAACTTGATAAGTGTCTGTGTTCTGAATGGTGATTAGCTCACTGCTGGTAATGAATATTAGTTGTCATAAAAATATATACATATAAGGTTAGGTTTAGAAACTCTGATTCCAGTTAATAATTTGCATTATGATCCTTTTTACTTAAGTCTCCGCTAAAACATCACAAATGATCGTTTTCTCTAACTTCAATGAAATTTAATGGCTAACTTAAGAATTTGCAGAACAATAATCCTTTAATAATTCAAATGAAAGAGTGTGGCCTATTTGCCACTACTCTAAGAGGAAGCTGCGGAACAAGAAAGCGGCAGCAAATAGAACGTTCCCGAAATTTATCTTCTTGAATTTGTCTATTTTGAACTGAAATAATATCCAGGACTAAGGCTTCAAGAATGAGCCACAGAGACCTTAGAAAGAACTTTTTCAGTGTCAGAGTAGTTAACAGGTGGAATGCATTAGGCAGTGATGTGGTGGAGCTGACTCCGTACACAGTTTCAATTGTAGATTTTGATAAAGCCCAGTAGGCTCAGAAACCTTTACATCAGTTGATTAACAGTTGAGAGGCGGAACCAAAGAGCCGAAGTCCAACCCCGCAACAAGTACAACTAGGTGAGCACAGTCCTGTACCACAGTAGCCTACGTCGTGGCTCACAACCGCCGGTTCGCAGCGGTTACAATAGACGGTCGAGCGCGTTAACCGTCACCGCAAATTACCCTCTAGATACTTCGGTTTACCATGCAGTAAATATCCCCCCCCCCTTGCCCCGGGAGCTAGACAAACTGTTGTTGGGTTGCATCTGGGGAAGGGCAATACAGAAGTTGTCCTGGAGATAACCTCCATAAGCCGAACAAGCCCCCTGTGCCCCAGCTACGGGAAGCACGACAACCTGTAGCCCTTGGCACCGTTCCTTTAACATATATAGTTCCTTTAATATATAGACATGTAGAAGAGAGACAGTTGCCATTCTCCTATTAAAAGAACGTTCCCGCGGCAGAAACGAGGGAACGGGAGGCTTACTTGACAACATGAAAGAACACATTAAATGGTGGAATAAAACTTTCACATCCGATAAAAGGCCAAACCCACACACACACACACACACACACACACCACACACACACACACACACACACACACACACACACACACACACACACACACACAAAATTATGAGAAGGATTAAGACAGAGGAGGACAGCTTGAGACTTCAAGAAGACCTGGACAAGCTGCAGGAATGGTCGAACAAATGGCTGTTAGAGTTTAACCCAAGCAAATGTAATGTAATGAAGATAGGGGTAGGAAGCAGGAGACCAGATACAAGGTATCATTTGGGAGATGAAATACTTCAAGAGTCAGAGAGAGAGAAAGACCTGGGGGTTGATATCACGCCAGACCTGTCCCCTGAAGCTCATATCAAGAGGATAACATCAGCAGCATATGCCAGGTTGGCTAACATAAGAACGGCCTTTAGAAACTTGTGTAAGGAATCTTTCAGAACATTATATACCACATATGTCAGACCAATCCTGGAGTATGCGGCTCCAGCATGGAGTCCCTATCTAGTCAAGCATAAGACTAAACTGGAAAAGGTTCAAAGGTTTGCCACCAGACTAGTACCCGAGCTGAGAGGTATGAGCTACGAGGAGCGACTGCAGGAATTAAACCTCACTTCGTTGGAAGACAGAAGAGTTAGGGGGGACATGATCACCACATTCAAGATTCTCAGGGGAATCGACAGGGTTGATAAAGACAGGCTGTTTAACACAAGGGGCACACGCACTAGGGGACACAGGTGGAAACTGAGTGCCCAAATGAGCCACAGAGATATTAGAAAGAACTTTTTTAGTGTCAGAGTGGTTGACAAATGGAATGCATTAGGAAGCGATGTGGTGGAGGCTGACTCCATACACAGTTTCAAGTGTAGATATGATAGAGCCCATTAGGCTCAGGAAACTGTACACCTGTTGATTGACGGTTGAGAGGCGGGACCAAAGAGCCAGAGCTCAACCCCCGCAAGCACAACTAGGTGAGTACAACTAGGTGAGTACACACACACACACACACACACACCACACACACACACACACACACACACACACACACACACACACACCTGTCCTGTCCGCCAGACCTGTCCCTGAAGCCCATATCAAGAGGATACATCAGCAGCATATGCCAGGTTGGCTAACATAAGAACGGCATTTAGACACTTGTGCAAGGAATCATTCAGAACTTTGTATACCACCTATGTCGACCAATCCTGGAGTATGCAGCCCCAGCATGGAGTCCATATCTAGTCAAGCATAAGACCAAACTGGAAAAAGTTCAAAGGTTTGCCACCAGACTAGTACCCGGGCTGAGAGGTATGAGCTAAGAGGAGAGACTACGGGAATTAAACCTCACGTCGCTAGAAGACAGAAGAGTTAGGGGGGATATGATCACCACGTACAAGATTCTCAGAGGAATTGACAGGGTAGATAAAGACGGCTATTTAACACAAGGGGCACACGCACTAGGGGACACAGGTGGAAACTGAGTGCCCAAATGAGCCACAGAGATATTATAAAGAATTTTTTTAGTGTCAGAGTGGTTGACAAATGGAATGCATTAGGAGGTGATGTGGTAGAGGCTGACTCCATACACAGTTTCAAGTGTAGATATGATAGAGCCCATTAGGCTCAGGAATCTGTACACCTGTTGATTGACGGTTGAGAGGCGGGACCAAAGAGCCAGAGCTCAACCCCCGAAAGCACAAATAGGTGAGTGCACACGGACACACACAAGTCGTACCGTAGAAGCGAAAACACAATCACCATCGTCACCACATAGCTGCCTATTATGCATATCAACCACATCATTTAATATCATAATGACCATTAATGGCGTTCATAATAAACTCAACACAACAATATTACCAAAACATTAATTCCCAACCATTTTTTTCATTTTTCGGTCACAAAGAAAACGCCGAAATCTATTATATATATAAAGAATTCTAACAAAAATTAGCTTAACACTACAACAGCTTAATTAAGCAATTAATAAGGTTATATTAACTTTATTTTATTTTACAGTTTGCCGGAAGCTTTTGTAGTTCTGTAAAAATAATTATAATAAATTCGTTATGCAAATTTGACTGAACCTGTTTTCTATACAGGATGAAAATATGATAAACTATTTTATTAGTTGTTGTTATTGTCTTAGATTCAGCTACCGGGAACAACAAGTTCCAAGTAGCACGGGCTATGGCGAGCCCGTAGTGGCTCCTGTGCCCGTAACCTGGCACAGGAGCGGGGATGTAACTATGTTTTTTGATTAGAAGGAATGTAATGGCATAATGTGTGGGCCGATGAGCTGGTGATTGTCAAGAGTTTGTGTTGTTAGAGTTTGTGGTGGATGTGGTGGATGTGGTGGTTAATGGATAAGGTGGTGGTGGTGGATGTGATAGTAGTGGTTGTTGGATGTTGTTGTGGTGGTGGTTGGTGGGCGTACTTACCTCTTCGTGACTACGGAGAAGTGAGGTCTATAGTTCTGCTCCTACCAGCCTTGATGTACCCGTTTCGTTATATCTATTCTGACGTTCGAATTCTTTGTCGAATCGGACCTTAAAGTTGTGGATGGAGGTGGCTTCTGCAAACCTCTTCTTCTCTGTGCATTTCACTTGTTGACCACCCGTACAGGGGTTATCTTGAGGTTATCTTGAGATGATTTTGGAGCTTAGCGTCCCCGCGGCCCAGTCCTCGACCAGGCCTCTTTTTGTTACACACCCCCAGGAAGCAGCCCGTAGCAGCTGTCTAACCCAGGTACCTATTTATTGCTAGGTAGCAGGGCATCAGGGTGAAAGAAACATTTTGTCCATTTGTCTCCGCTTCCACCGGGGATCGAACCCGGAACCTCAGGACTACGAATCCGAAGCGCTGTCCACCCAGCTGTCAGGCGTCCTAGGGTACCCAGTATTTCCTAACATTCTTTGCTTATTGTGTTTCCAACTTTCACCTGGGTCCTTTTGTTCCATTTTCTCCCAATTTGAAGAGGCTGTCTTGTGCACCTTGTCTCTTCCCTCAGTATCTTGTATGTCGTGGTCAGATCCCTCCCGTTTTTCTGTGCTCTAGTGTTGTGAGCTTAAGCTGCAGTAGACCATCTTCATAACTTAACCCTCTTAACTCTGGTACCGATCTTGTTGTTAAACTCTGAAGTTTTTAAATTTTGGTTATGATTCACAAGGTGCGGATTCCATGCTGGCAATGCATGTTGTAGTATTGGTAAAAAAAATATGTGCAGATTGCCTTGGAGTCCTGATTTAGGAGTGTGACAGATGTTTTTGTATATGCCAGCGTCACATATGCTGCCGATGTTGTACAGTTTNCCTCTTTATCAACTGTGATCTTCGACTTTCGGCACTGTCTTTATTCTCAGCCCTCCACTTTGTCTCTGGGCTCTCCGCAACAAATATCTTCTCAGTGTAACACCGTCCTGCTCCTTATTGTCCAAACTGTATTGTCTCACCTACAGTCGTGATGTCCTGATTTTCAGGACGATCGTATGTACTGATTTTCAGAAAGGGTTAATGCTGCAGGGTTCAGGTTCAGAAAACAGAAGAGTCAAGCCTGCTGGGTTTAGGGCGAGACAACAAAACTAAACCCCATAATGCAGTTTTTTCTAACAAATAACCCACTCCTAGAATAAGGACGACCCACAAATATCCCCGACAGCGGTTATATCTTAAACATTCCCAGAACGCACCACAATGCGCAAAAAAGCCATGAAAATATAGGACCTTATAATAGCCGTGAAAATGCAGAGCCAAAACAAAAATGCCATGAATTTAGAGGGCCTAAAAAAACATAGATATAGTAGGGTCTAAAATGGCCATGAGTATACCAGATTTGCCTGAGGGCCACTAACCCTAGTGGCCTCGACGAGGCAGGAAGCCAGGGGCTTGTCGAAAGTTCCCTCATTTGCCTGATGATCTATTCCAGGTAGACTTTAAAACTTAACACAGTTTTGGCCTTTACGGCTTCGGCAGGTAGGCGGTTCCATGGGTTTAAACCCTGTGGATTAAAAAGAGTCTCCAGTTCTCAGTCCTACATTGTCGTTTGTTGAGCATGAAACAGTTGCTCCTTGTTTGTGTCACATTTGACCTTTTGAAGATATTGTCCGGATCAACATCCTCTAACGTTAATATTTTACAAGTTTCATGAGATCAGCCTGTCATGTCTAGTTTGCAGTGTTGTTAACCCTATGGCCCTCAACTGTTCTTGATACGAGAGACGACGTAGCTCTGGAATGACTTTTGTTGCCCGGTGTTGCACTTTCTCCAGAGCAGCTATATCCTTCTAAAAATGAGGTCACCATGCTTGGATACAGTAACCCAAATGAGGGAGCACCAGAGATTCATACAGTTGAATCATTACCTTCTTTTCCTTAAAGTCAAAAGTACGCTTGATTATTCCAAGGGTTTGGTTAGCTTTCTTGACTGCTGCTCCTACCTGCTGTGCAACTTTTAGTGAGTGATGGATTTTTACTCCAATGTTCTTTTCTTCGCCAATCTGCTGTAGTGGTAATGCTATTATTTGGTAGTTGTGGCGTAGGTTGTTGTGCCCCACATGCAGGGTCCCCACATATACAGGTCAAAAATATAGCAATAAATATCTAGAGCCTAAAAAAGCTCTGATAATACAAAGATTTCCCACGAAGCCTTGAAAGCTGGGAGAGAGCCAAGTTAAAAATTACTTAAAAAAAATAATCAAGTGGGATACAGAGAACTTTGCTAAGTTACCGGTTATATTTTTCCAGCCAGTCTCTAGAGATAATGACAAACAGTTGAGTTCAGGCAAATTCAGAACTCAACAAGCCGTAATGCAGGACAAAAAGCAAGAGATTCCATGGAATCCATGGAATTCTCAAGTTAGCTATTAAATCTCACGTATTCAAAGAAAACGAGGACCTGTAAAGTTTTAGAGGTGAACATATTAAGATCATAAATAAATTATCCTAATAATAATTATGGGTTTGGATAAATGTTTCCAAAATACATCCCGTCCTAAAGCATAATTATTCCCAGGATAAATGTATTCATGGCAATCACACTTCATTATCAGCAATCAATAAGTCACCAATTTTTGGGAAGGAGTTGTAAACTTGATAAGTGTTCGGTTCCTGAATGGTGATTAGCTAACTGCTGGTAATGAATATTAGTTTCATAACATATATACATTTAAGGTTAGTTAGAAACTTATTCCAGTCAATAATTTGCATTATGATCCTTTTTACTTAAGTCCCCGCTAAGACATCACAAATGATCGTTTTCTCTAACTTCAATGAAATTTAATGACTAACTTAAGAATTTGCAGAACAAAAATCCTTTAATAATTCAAATTAAAGAGTATATATCAGTAGTGGCCTATTTGCCACTACTCTAAGAGGAAGCTGCTGGAACAAGAAAGCGGCAGCAAATAGAACGTTCCCAAATTTATCTTCTTGAATTTGTCTATTTTGAACTGAAATAATATCCAGGACTAAGGCTTCAAAATGAGCCACAGAGACCTTAGAAAGAACTTTTTCAGTGTCAGAGTAGTTAACAGATGGAATGCATTAGGCAGTGATGTGGTGGAGGCTGACTCCATACACAATTTCAATTGTAGATTTGATAAAGCCCAGTAGGCTCAGAAACCTTTACATCAGTTGATTAACAGTTGAGAGGCGGAACCAAAGAGCCGAAGTCCACCCCCAACAAGTACAACTAGGTGAGCACAGTCCTGTACCACAGTAGCCTACGTCGTGGGCTCACAACCGCCGGTTCCCAGCGGTTACAATAGACGGTCGAGAGCGTTAACCGTCACCGCAAATTACCCTCCTGATACTTCGGTTTACCATGCAGTAAATATTCCCCCCCCCTTGCCCCGGGAGCTAGGCAACTGTTGTTGGTTGCATCTTGGGGAAGGGCAATACAGAAGTTGTCCTGGAGATAACCTCCATAAGCCGAACAAGCTCCCTGTGCCTCAGCTACGGAAGCGCGACAACCTGTAGCCCTTGGCACCGTTCCTTTAACATATATAGTCCTTTAATATATAGACATGTAGAGAGAGAGACAGTTGCCATTCTCCTATTAAAAGAACGTTCCCGCGGCAGAAACGAGGGAACGGGAGGCTTACTTGACAACATGAAAGAACATTAAATGGTGGAATAAAACTTTCACATCCGATAAAAGGCCCACACACACACACACACACACACACACACACACACACACCACACACACACACACACACACACACACACACACACACACACACACACACACACACACACACACCACACACTGTCCCCTGTCCGCCAGACCTGTCCCCTGAAGCCCATATCAAGAGGATAACATCAGCAGCATATGCCAGGTTGGCTAACATAGAACGGCGTTTAGACACTTGTGCAAGGAATCATTCAGAACTTTGTATACCACCTATGTCAGACCAATCCTGGAGTATGCAGCCCCAGCATGGAGTCCATATCTAGTCAAGCATAAGACCAAACTGGAAAAAGTTCAAAGGTTTGCCACCAGACTAGTACCCGGGCTGAGAGGTATGAGCTAAGAGGAGAGACTACGGGAATTAAACCTCACGTCGCTAGAAGACAGAAGAGTTAGGGGGGATATGATCACCACGTACAAGATTCTCAGAGGATTGACAGGGTAGATAAAGACGGGCTATTTAACACAAGGGCACACGCACCACTAGGGGACACAGGTGGAACCTGAGTGCCCAAATAGCCACAGAGATATTAGAAAGAATTTTTTTAGTGTCAGAGTGGTTGACAAATGGAATGCATTAGGAGGTGATGTGGTGGAGGCTGACTCCATACACAGTTTCAAGTGTAGATATGATAGAGCCCATTAGGCTCAGGAATCTGTACACCTGTTGATTGACGGTTGAGAGGCGGACCAAAGAGCCAGAGCTCAACCCCCGCAAGCACAAATAGGTGAGTACACACGGAAACACAAGTCGTACCGTAGAAGTGAAAACACAATCACCATCGTCACCACATAGCTGCCTATTATGCATATCAACCACATCATTTAATATCATAATGACCATTAATGGCGCTCATAATAAACTCAACACAACAATATTACCAAAACATTAATTCCCACCATTTTTTTTCATTTTTCGGTCACAAAGAAAACGCCGAAATCTATTATATATATAAAGAATTCTAACAAAAAATAGCTTAACACTACAACAGCTTTATTAAGCAATTAATATGGTTATATTAACTTTATTTTATTTTACAGTTTGCCGGAAGCTTTTGCAGTTCTGTAAAATAATTATAATAAATTCGTTATGCAAATTTGACTGAACCTGTTTTCTATACAGGATGAAAATATGATAAACTATTTTATTAGTTGTTGTTATTGTCTTAGATTCAGCTACCGGGAACAACAAGTTCCAAGTAGCACGGGCTATGGCGAGCCCGTAGTGGCTCCTGTGCCCGTAACCTGGCACAGGAGCGGGGATGTAACTATGTTTTTTTGATTAGAAGGAATGTAATGGCATAATGTGTGGGCCGATGAGCTGGTGATTGTCAAGAGTTTGGTGGTTGTTAGAGTGTGTGGTGGATGTGGTGGATGTGGTAGTTAATGGATATAGTGGTGGTGGTGGATGTGATAGTAGTGGTTGTTGGATGTTGTTGTGGTGGTGGTTGGTGGGCGTACTTACCTCTTCGTGACTACGGAGAAGTGAGGTCTATAGTTCTGCTCCTACCAGCCTTGATGTACCCGTTTCGTTATATCTATTCTGACGTTCGAATTCTTTGTCGAATCGGACCTTAAAGTTGTGGATGGAGGTGGCTTCTGCAACCTCTTCTTCTCTGTGCATTTCACTTGTTGACCACCCGTACAGGGGTTATCCTGAGGTTATCTTGAGATGATTTCGGGGCTTAGCGTCCCCGCGGCCCAGTCCTCGACCAGGCCTCTTTTTTGTTACACACCCCCAGGAAGCAGCCCGTAGCAGCTGTCTAACTCCCAGGTACCTATTTATTGCTAGGTAACAGGGGCATCAGGGTGAAAGAAACATTTTGTCCATTTGTCTCCGCTTCCACCGGGGATCGAACCCGGAACCTCAGGACTACGAATCCGAAGCGCTGTCCACCCAGCTGTCAGGCGTCCTAGGGTACCAGTATTTCCTAACATTTCTTTGACTCATTTGTGTTTCCAACTTCCACCTGTGTCCTCTTGTTCCATTTTCTCCCAATTTGAAGAGGCTGTCCTTGTGCACCTTGTCTCTTCCCTTCAGTATCTTGTATGTCGTGGTCAGATCCCTCCCGTTTTTTCTGTGCTCTAGTGTTGTGAGCTTAAACTGCAGTAGACCATCTTCATAACTTAACCCTCTTAACTCTGGTACCGATCTTGTTGTTAAACTCTGAAGTTTTTAAATTTTGGTTTAATGATTCACAAGGTGCGGATTCCATGCTGGCAATGCATGTTGTAGTATTGGTAAAAAATATGTGCAGATTGCCTTGGAGTCCTGATTTAGGTGTGTGACAGATGTTTTTTTGTATATGCCAGCGTCACATATGCTGCCGATGTTGTTTATGTTTTTGTGTTCCGGTGTTGGCGCTGGAATTATATATATCCACTCTCAGAGCTTTCTCCCTCCCCGGTCTTCATTACCTTACACGTGCTGGTATTAATTTCTTACCACAATTTGTTTACGTTCTACTGGAGTTTGACTGTATTCTTGTAACTTACTGTTNTGTGTGTGTGTGTGTGTGTGTGTGTGTATTCACTTAGTTGTATTCACTTAGTTGTATTTTACGGGGGTTGAGCTTTGCTCTTTCGGCCCGCCTCTCACTGTCGTCACTGTTTACTAACTACACTAACTACTTTTTTTTTTTTGTTTTTTTTTTTCACACCACACACACACACACACACACCCCAGGAAGCAGCCCGCGACAGCTGACTAACTCCCAGGTACCTATTTACTGCTAGGTAACAGGGGCATTCAGGGTGAAAGAAACTTTGCCCATTTGTTTCTGCCGGGTGCGGGAATCGAACCCGCGCCACAGAATTACAAGTCCTGCGCGATATCCACCAGGCTACCCTGGCCCCCAATGGGGGGGTGTGTGTGTGTGTGTGTGTGTGTGTGTGTGTGTGTGTGTGTGTGGTGTGTGTGGTGTGTGTGTGCATGCATGCGTGCGCGTGTGCGTGCTTTACCTAACAGTACTTGCCCACCTGTGTTGTGCCATATCCTCTTGTTAAGATGGATATAGATATGTTGACCAGACCACACACTAGAAGGTGAAGGGACGACGACGTTTCGGACCATTCTCAAGTCGATTGTGATATATAGGCAAGTACTGGATATAAACAGGAGCTGCCTCACAGCTTTAGACAAAGGCCTTCTTCTGCATGAGTATGTATTCAAATGCTCATGTGTATCGAACCACTTCCTCCGCCACTTACTAAGTTCCAACTGTTCACTAATCCGACGCGCCCATCTGTGCTCCTCAGCTTTATGTTCATCAAAATCTGTGAATCCGTTCAGGCGCTACAGCTATAGCCGCCTCACGCTCAGATTAACACATTCGCAGACTTACTCACTACAACAACAACAACAACAGAAAAAACATGAATCGTCTTCATTAAATCTTGATTTGTGTATTTCTAAATCTTTAAAAGATGTATTTACAATTCAATTCTTTCTTGAAATGTTACTGTCACCAGACTAATAATAAATTAACTTCTACAGCGAGAAGCTGAAAAGTTGAAATTACTTTAGAGGCTACGTGGGAATTATTGTTACCATTAATGCCTAAACTCCTGAACTAAAATATTACTATTGCTAGTAATATTACCTCTACTATTGCTAGTAATGATTTATTATGTTCAAACATTTGCTAGATTTCTACGTTTACAGGAGAATATGATTTTAATACATTATTTTCCCTAAAATTTTATCTTCTGTATACTACATACCCAAATGCACAGCATCTGTATTTTATACACAATAAAAAAATTTTATCCAAAAGATACATTATATTCACAATCGTGTTTCATACAATAAAATCGTATTTCATGCACAAATGTATTATATACATCATACAAATATTTTACACTTACGTATTTGTATCAACAATGGTCAGCAATACACGGCAGATTACTCCAAGTATTCCTTGGTTATAACTTCACTGTCGCTGAGACACCAACGGAACGACCGAGACAAGCAGACAGACAAGCAGACGCAGACATCATAATTGGGACCCGGGAGCTGAGGGCCAACATCACAGAAGTTATAACCCCCCCCCCCACGAGCCTATGTCCGGGCTCCCTGGAATGGGTATACTGGGAGTGGGTATACAAGCTCGCTCTTTGATCAGGCTTGGGTAACTTGGTTCAACAGGCTGTTGTTGTTGTTGCTTGTAACATCAATTTGTGTCTCGAACACCTACCACTACTGTCCGGTAAATGTGTTCTCCTGTTGCAGGCGACGGCGACGTACGTGCCGGGGTCGTACGACGGCCTTACTGACCGCTTCACCTTCCTGCTGTGGGGCAGCTTCCTGCAGGACAACGGCGCCCTCGCCTTCTGCGTCCGATACCAAACCTTGGGCCAAGAGTTCTGGGACAACAACCACGGCAGGAACTACGTCCTGCAGTGCTACATGACGCCCAACATCCCCGGCGGGAGAGTGGCGTCCCCGCGTCCGCAGAACTCCACCAGCGTCCAGCAACACTACAGTGGAGGCGGCCAGTCCACTGCCCGCAGTGACTACAACTGCTTCGTCGGCTCCCCCACCACACCTAGTGACCCCTGGGTCACTACTTTCTTCTAGGTAGGTAGTCTAACTCTCGTAGTTATTGTTCTCCAACCATGGTAAGGTTACGCAGGCGATGAGTCACAATAACGTGGCTGAGGTATGTTGACCAGACCACACACTAGAAGGTGAAGGGACGACGACGACGTTTCGGCACATCCTGGACCATTCTCAAGTCGATTTCTCAAGACAATCGATTTGAGAATGGTCCAGGACGGACCGAAACGTCGTCGTCCCTTCACCTTCTAGTGTGTGGTCTCGTCAGCAAGGTAAGCTTACTGTTGTGTTAGTTATAGAACTGGTCAAGCACAAGCTATGTATGTCGCATCCAGATGCTGGTCTCAGGCTGTCTAACCTACCAATATTGCGGGTCAAATCGTCATTTTTTCCCAGCTCCTGGTTGACCGGTGCTAGAATTCTGTCAGGTGACTGACAGTGTCTGACAATCCCCCAGGATGCAACCCACAACAGTTGAGTAACTCCCGGAGACCTATTTAGGAAACATGCTTAAACGCTTTGCCTGGCCTAGGAATCGAACCGGGGATCAATCATTTGAGGGCTAATCACTACAACATTCCCCGGATAAGTTTTTACGAGAAAATGGCACAGGAATGAACGAAAAACACCACATAAATTGTTATACACAATAACATCACAATATATGAGAATATATAACACGTGATATATGAGAAGATGTTCGGAGCAGGGCGGTGGGATCGTACCTGGATCCTGGGTGACCCCAAGTCTGCGGTCACTTTGGACGCGAGTTCGAGCCCCCTTGTAGGAGAGAACCAGTTGAACTCGTTTCCTTTCACCCCGATGCCTCTGTTCACTTAGCAGTAAATAGGTAGCCGGGAGTTGGGTAACTAACTGTTGTGGGGTGTTGTATCCTAGGCGGGAGGACCTCCACAAATCTAAGTGCAGGCTTCCTGTCCCCGACAACAGCAATGACATATGACCCACCTTGTGTCAAGCACTGACGGACGCCTCACACTTTGGTCAACCCGTTCTCCTGTTTAGGTAGTGCCTATAGTAACGACCACGACCATAGTACATATATTGACGTACGAAGGCAATTAGAAAGTAGAAATCGGTAGTATTGAATTCGGACAAACTGGAAAAGTTTTTGTACTGATGTTGCACAGGACTTCACCTAACCATCCTAGGCCTAATATATGATATATGAGGCTTAATATAGTACACATATTTATATGTTATACTAGGGCATAGGAATATTTAAGTTGGGTTTTTAGCTTTATGTCTTCGGATCCTTATAAGATGAATAGTACCATAATGGACTATCTAACTGTTATTGGACTATCAACCTCTATGTATGTGCGATGGGCCTCATAGTCACAAAGAGTACTATCTAAACCGGAGGATGGGTTGACTTGACGCACTTCCTTCTACACACACTTTTATTAGGGTGTCGATACACCCCCAATAAACAGCCATTCTATTCTCACCTTCCCACCGCTTGTGACGTGTTTGTATTAAACTCATAACTTAAAATATTAATTAGCTTTCATACGCCTTAATGACGATAATTAGTCACATATTTTCATTAACAATGTGTATACTCACACGGAGCTGCTCTGCGGGCGTCGGGTTGATCGCCCAAGGCAGCAACCTGTCAGTCTCAGGATAGCAAAAATAATGAAACAAAAAATAAGAGAGTTCTAAACCCAAAGGCTATATAGCGCAGTCTGTGTCACGTAATATTAAAGAGTACCCAAGCAACTTGCTGCACACCAGTACCAGATCAGGTCAGCCAAGCGGTGAGACGCCAAAGAAATACACACAGAAAGTAAGAGTTTATCAGGGGACAAAAGACTCTAGGAAACAGAGAGAGAGAGAGCTCTATATCAGTCCATGGTGAGAGTCGGGGCATTCTAGGAGGTTGTTGTTGTTATAGATTCAGTTACTCGGAACAAGTTCCAAGTAGCACGGGCTATGGTGAGCCCGTAACTTACCTGGCACAGGAGCTGGGCAAGAAGCACGGGCTATGGTTAGCCTCGTGGACAGGAGATGTCTCCCGTGTTCTAGGAGGGCACATGATAGTCCAAGTGCCCAGGCGTTGATGGTGTGCGGCCAATGTGAGTCCAAGCCGCCACGGATTTTGGACAAACTATCCAGCTATTTGGCTATCTTGCGCATAGGTTCGAACCCTCATCATGGCCCCTGGTGTTTGTTTTTTCATTTGATATATCACGTTATTGTGATTTCTGTGTGACCGGACGTCTCCCATTTCTTATGTTGGGAGGAGGAAGGCCACGTGGATAGGTCACATGTATGTAAATTTGCCATTTGTAATAGCTAATTATTCAATGGTTGCAGATTGCTTTATGAATGTCAAGGTAGAAATTCAAATGAGGAATTGGTTGCTGGTAGATCGGACAAGGCACGAATGGCCTCGTTAGTAGAGGTGTCAGAGAGGTCATTACAGCAACACCAACATCGTTAAGAGTCCAACGAAACTACTATCTTACATCTGCTTCAGATCAATATGCTCAATCTCGCTTTTCAATCATCCTGTGGCAGTAACTTACAGACAGGAATTATTGATGGCACGTGAAAAGGCCCCAATGAACTCAAATATCCATTAGGCTCTGCAGTGAAAAATTCTTGAGGCTGTGGGAAGTCGATATATAAACTTGAACAGGAAAAAGACAGATAAACCAATGCTATCAGTTCAGTCCGTCCTCCTAAGGTTCCCCAACGCCAAGAATCTGTCATGCTAAAGTGCCCATATCCTTACCTACCAGAGGACCCAAAACAGAAAACGAAAAGTTAATTAAGAACAACCCAGCGGGTTTTCTTCCTATTGGGGAGTGTTGTACATGCTGCTATGGCGGTGTGTCCACTCACAAGATGAGTGGCGCTGCCCAATAAACTCGCCCTTTGGGGCAAAATTTAAATTTAAATTAATTAAGTGAATTTCGGAGTCACTACCGTTTTTTAATACGACAATTTTTGGCCTTGGGTAGATTATACGTCAAAATGCGACGTTCTATTAGGAGGACGGGTTGGATTTGACCTCAACTTATCCGTAAAGAGAACAGTAATATGAAAACTGGGAAAAGGGTTTTAGTGGAGCTGGGAGGCATCAACCTTTACAACACAGCTTAAGGCTTTACAAAATATAACAAGCGGGACTCTCCGTGGGGCTAAGGGCACAAGTCTCCGTGGGGGACAACTGTCAAGCAAAGTGAGTAGGGCTTTAAATCTCAAAAACAGCAGTTAAGTTACGGCACATGTGTGTATGGGCGGCCTTGTAAAGTCAGAGTGATGCACTCAGACCGTGGAAATCTTGTCACGATGGATCACCGGCTGCTACATTTAAGCCCACATTATGTAGCACGTGAAGACGAGAGAGGAACGAGCACGAGGTCGATGCACATGAGAGCAGCCATACCCCCCCCCCCCCAGTTTACCCAGCAGGACCTTGCACCATGCAGTTCGTGGGTAATGGACCTGTGATGAACACGACAGGTGGGGGTCAAACACTGACTTCCACAGAGGATTGAGGCCGGTCGGCAGAGTATATGTTCCTAGTAATTTTTACAGCAAAATATTTTTGCAGTAGAACACCTAAAGTGGAGTCTGGGAGCCCAGGACCACACACGATCGATCGCAAGCTGGACCTGGAGCTGAGCAAGGGAGAAATCATTACCACAACACGTGGCATACAACACGTGACGTTGTCAACACACAGCAAAAAATATTTCACCCCGACCCCCCAGTTGAGAGAGAAGGGTGAAGCCCCTTAAGAGGACAAGCAGGAAATAAAGTGCACAAAAACACTGCTTTGGGAAACTTTTTCGTATTAGCAATAAGAGGAAGAGAAGGCAGTTCGAATAGTACCTCAAACATGCTTCTTGAGAGATAGATAGCTTTGGAAGAAGCAGGAAAAATTGTCCGAGGCCAAAGTAAGTAATTATCAAAAGAAGGCACCAAGCCCGGAAGGCTATGTAGCAGTCCGGGACCAAAAGGAATGCAAAGGAGCTAATATATTATATCTATCTCCAAGTAGTGTCATGTGATTTCTCTATGACAAACAGAACGATTATATCCTAATAACCCACAGAAAAGGCATTACAAATGTAATGCCTCCAAACCTACCAGAATGTCAGTCTGTTGCAACACTCGTCCAAGACAAAATGAAACAGTAAGAGGCAAAGATCGTTTTAAAACCCCACATAAGACACAAGTTAATCACATGTTAATTGTTCTTGCAGATGCGACTGGTCAGGGTAGTGAGAGAAACATCCCCAGGCGAAGTTTCCTGTGTGCCGGGTTTCCTGATGGGAAGGAAAACCACGTAGACCCAAGCCTCGGGGGACAGACCCAGTCGCTCAGATTTGCTTATATATATATACATATATATATTCAACAAATATTCTAAGGTAAACTTCAGGAGTTGGGAGAACATCTCATGGTGAATAATAATGAAGCATACCGCCGCTCAGGGGCAAAGGGACAAAACAAACTAAAGTTCAGTTCGAATAAAAAATATCATGGTAGGAGTACAGAACCTGCATGCGAAAGATTCCGCTTAATAAGAGCGGCAGTATTTGTTGAGGCTGCGCACTTACAACCTACAGCGCGAGCGCAGTCCGAATTCCTGCAAGGAATACGCCTCCATAATCTCCAGGAGGCAGGACATGGAGTGGTGGACAGCACCAAGTGAGGCCAGATGAAAAAGAAGGAATGTGGGACAGGAAGACTTGACCAGCAGGGAATAGAAACGACGGTGGTGAGATCTTTCTGTCAGGTCTGTCAAAATGGAAGCAGGAAAACAGAGAGGAGAAGAATAGAAGTGAGGGATAAGAGAAGTGAAAGAAAATTGATCACAGTTATCGAGGTCATCAAGGACCTGCCAATCCAGGTCCAGGTAAATGGAAGAAGATGAGAGAGAGAGAGAAGGATCAATACCTGAAGATGTGCGGGTGTGAGAGGCAGTGTGCGGGGTATGAGAAGCAGTGTGCGTTTAAGCTCACCAGTGTGCGTTTAAGCTCACCAGCATGCGTTTAAGCTCACCAGTGTGCAACAGAAACAAGAATGATGAAAGCACAAAGGGTTCTAAAAGATGGCTACAGGTAAGGAAATGGCCCCCAAGAGGTCATTTCTCTACTCTAAATCATCTAAAAGAAGAAATGTTCCTGGTAAAAAAAAATCTAACTGAAGCTAAAAATAATAACGGGAGATAACCAGAACAGGGATGAAGGTGCAGACAACGGAGAGTATACCATTGACTCATAAATATACGAGAAGCAATGACATAGAGGTTCGATGAAAACGGAATGAGAAGAAAGGGAACAAGATTAAAGGAACAGTGATGCTATGATAATCATTGAAAGGGTTAGGTCACATTTAAAAGATATAGCTATGGAAGTGACCAGGACAAGGCTCCAGCACTGCTTCCTGGAGCCAGACTCACAATGCAGAAAACATGGAAACTGAATGCTTAAGCTTATCCAAATTTGTATATGAGCCGTGTTGTATGTTGCTTTGAATAATAAGACATGCGGGTAATTGGAAAGAGATCAAGAGACAAGTAAAGAAACTCACAAGAAAAACTAAAAGCAATTAAGATTGGACTTGGAGAACTCGGCATTAGGCGGTAAAGGTACATCAAGCAATGAAGACTGCCCTGGGAGGTGGGAAGGAGCAGCTCGGCCACACACGCAGAATCAATTGAGGGATAAAAAGTATGCAAAGAGGACTCGGGTAAGCGGGGCTTTTCCTTGATCGATAGTGTCACACTCCAGAAAGAGGACATTGCCATACTTTGGAACGAGGATGTGGTCAGACTCCAGAATGTGGTCAGACATGACTGACGGATTAGAGGCTGAGGCTTTCTTGCCTTTAGAGAAAGAAAGAGGGATCTGGCTTGCTCTTCTGCCCGGAGGAAGGAAGTGTAGGGTGGCAACGGGTGATGTAGTTCGCAATGTCAGCCGCTGTCTTGGCCGGAGTCTTGGCTATTGATACGTGGCTGGGTTTTCTTTATGTAGAATGCCTCGACGATGTCCAGTCTTCTGTTGTCGCCGAATCTGTCGATTATTTTGGTGTTGTCTATGAGTATATCTCTGGTGATGGTATAACAGACAACAATACATCCTCAGCCTCTAATAATAAACTATTTTACAGGAACTTCTTTTCCACGTCTCATTCTGAGACGTGACATTCATCCTGAGAATGAATGAACAAATTTCATTTTCCATTCTGAGCGCAAACAGGACACGGAATCCACAAGAAATCCTATCATTTCATTGTTTATTTTCTCAGTTTCTTTATTAAAATCGATCATATGTGTAGTCTATTGATTACTGATGTTTTCAGAGTGCTGCCTTCCTGGATGTTGCAGCTAAAGAAGTAAGGGAAACTGCTTCTTGTGGATGCTGTAGTAAACGTTGTGATGGAAGCATCCTCCTTTGGTTGCTGCAGCTGACGATGGAGGGAAAGATGCTTCCTGTGGATGCTGCGGCTGATGCTGACGCAATGGAAGCACCCTTCCTGTCGGTGTTGGAGCTGAGGGTGTGAGGGCAGCAGCTCGCACCTGGCCGGACCCCGCCGCAAGCAACACCCACAAACGTCAGCCTTCAAACCCATTCTGCAACGATTGCTATTCAGCACGGCGCCACACTCTGTAAACACACACACACATATACGCATACAGACTATATTTATTTGCTAACTAGGGGAAAGACGGATATATATATATATATATATATATATATATATATATATATATATAATATATATATATATATATATATATATATATACTTCTGATACATGAACTAAAGAATAGGACAATAAAGAGGCCCTATACTCCCCCTCCACCCTACGCACCACAGTCAAAAATGAACCAAAATAAACCATACAAGACGCTCCGATGGGGGGACTTCCTTGGTGACCACGGTGTCATTTGTGCCAGATAAGTATATATATACGTTATGCTTCAGTAGCACTGGATTCTCCCCCCATGACGGTGAAGAGGCTCAGTCTAGCCGCTCCTGAGGTCACTTCATCCCTCTACACCACACACACACACACACACACACACACACACACTCCTCCACCTGCCGAACTGTTCAGCATGGAGGCTCCAGCATAGAGGCACGGCATATTTGCTCTATGCTGTCTGTGTAGAGGCTCCACCACAGTTTTTCTAAGCGCTCACCCTCTAAACTCTCGTTACACAGAGGCTGCGTAGTCTTCCACACACACTTGTCCTCCTTCTGCTCTACAACGTAAGTGTCCAGTTCGATCCCCCCTCGCTGCCCATAGATGTTTTTGAAAAGAGCTCCGTCGTAACTATATTTTATAGATAGTTATGTTGTATATTTTCTTTTATAAGTTACCTAATTTCCACCTTTTTTTATACTGTAGACATCTAATATATCACACTCATACATACATTTATATATCAATAATACGTGCATATAAATTTAATTTTATCTGTATGTTTATACATATATAAACATATATTTTGTGTATATATAAATGCAGTTTATGATAGGTAATATGTGCAGTTTTGTTGTGCTGAATAGTATCAAGCGGGTGTGTGGTGCACTGCCTCCAATATGACCCCTGTGGTATGCGCTGCCCCTAATATGACCCCTGTGGTATGCACTGCCCCTAATATGACCCATGTAGTATGCACTGCCCCTAATATGACCCATGTAGTATGCACTGCCCCTAATATGACCCATGTAGTATGCGCTGCCTCTAATATGACCCATGTAGTATGCGCTGCCTCCAATATGACTCCTGTGGTATGCGCTGCCTCTAATATGACCTCTGTGGTATGCGCTGCCTCTAACGTATACCCTACAGCTTGCTGTCTCCAGCACTACCTTCTGGCATGCACTGGCACCAACGTGACCCTCTGCTGCCACCTGCAGTACATGTGGCTCTTGGCATACCTACAGGCAGAGGCTCTTTTTAGGACATCAGCTGGCACTTTTAGCCCCAAGAGTCAACTCCAACGGCACATGGTGGCACTTAGCCTGCGTGGAGTGCCACTAGCCACACCTACAGCACACCTGGTCACTAAGGGGTCACATGTGATGGGCGTAAATAAGACACATTTGCTGCCAGTGGGATTCTCTTAGTAAATTGGATGGACTCTTAGCACAAGCGTTGACTAGAGGCAAGTGATGCCCTGGAACTGGTGTAGTTACCTCACGCTGGCTCCCTTCACTCGTTGGAGACGGAGTGCCCCACACCCTGCTCTACCCCCACGTAGATTTACCGGCACTTCTGTATTTGAGTAGTAACCGTTAAGTGACCCTTCAGTAAGAGAGAGAGAAGTACTTAATGTTTAGCATTTTAGTGTGCCAAAAATACTCATGTTACTTTATAACACGGGAATGTTACCTCCATCTTCGGGTATTATGCTACTAATGTTAACTACGCCACAAAACGAGAGGAATGCAAGAAGGTCCTTAAGAAAAGAATGCGGAAATAGTGAGCTGAGGGTCTCGATGAGGCAGCCTTGGACCTGCTAAGGTATGGGACTGAAAGAAAAACAGCTCTAATTGTAAATAGCTACTTTTGATTATAATGCCTGAAATGTGTGTGTGCTGTACGCCAGATGTGAGTCAAGTGTAATTCCGAATTATAAAAATAATAATTCCTTGATTAATTTCTGGCGACACCCGCAGAGACGTGTTTGAACCAATAATCAAAATGGGTCTCTCTGTGTGCTCAAAAGTTTGGGCAGATTTTAACTGCGTAGCATATATATATATATATTACAGTAATAGTTATTTTCGTATCCTGACGACGAGCCCTCATATGCATAAATGAATTGTTCCCCCGGGTGGGTGGGTGCTGCCGTGTGACCCAGCTGAGTGCGTGGGCCGCCACCAGGCCGCCGGCCAGCACTAGGGCGGGCCTTGGTGCTGCTCAATGCAATCTTGACCCTTAGGGGCACCACCACGATAAGGAGTACTAAGGGTTGTCTGCCTAATAAGATACACCCCTTGTCCAGTGTCTTTCGTAAGGGTCAAAATTGTCAGATATAAAATACACTATTTTTTTCCAGATAAAATCTGATGTGTAAATTGTAAAAGATGTAAATATCATTGGCAAAATGTGGCCCTCGCTTGTTATAAAATGTGGAGGGGCTTTTGTCTCTTAAATCTATATTGTAAATCAGAGATTTTATATATATCAGGTTTGAAGCCTTTTTAACAGACACGCATATGTTTTTGTAATACACTTACCGCAAATAGTGAAGACTTGAAGCCACTATCACGAGGCTTCACCTGCAGTCTCTGTTACCCCCCATGTACACACAGACTTAGTTGCCTTGGTGTTGTTGACGTGATTATTAATATATTAGAAGAGTTGGATAATGTATTACGAAATAACAGTATATTGACGTTACAGTTAGGCAAGTTGGGAGGGGACCTGTCACCATTCAGCACTGCTAGGAAATACGGACATTCTGTACACCAGGAAAATGAGGCACTGGACGGAATTTTCGAGAATTGGTCGAAAGCGCTACATAAAATAAAAATATATAAAAATACCACTCTATTTATATTATATATATTCTGTTGGACTGTATTGACATTGATAACAATGCAGGGGGGAGGGGGTAAACGAGAAAATCGGTAAGTTGGTATTTTATGTCAGTTTGACAGAGAACGTTTCGAAAATTCCGTCCAAATATACGAGTTTACGTTCTAAAGTGTGACAGAAAATGTAAGTGCATAGGTTTTCTTTCAGTTTCGGCTTGTAACAAGGAAATGAATTGGGTGTGACAGGCTTGTTGATCACATACCAGTGTAAACTACCTTACAAACATATTAAATCCCAGCTTTTCTTAGAGAAAGTTGGTCAATAAAGAAAGTACATGTAACCCTCGTTTCACTTATAATATCAGCAGTATTCACAATCCACCATAGTAGCCTATCACTACTACTACTACTCTTTTTAGGATTACTAATATTTAGTAATTATATTACTACTACTAATAATAATATGGTGCAGCATTGCAGTTTATTGCATTGTGTCCTGCAACATATTTCTGATTTTCTTGTTCGTTTTACTTTTTCAGAATTGATAAGAATTTGAGTGATAGGAGGCCTCCATTAACCTCCACTCTGAAAAAAATCTGGCAACTATAGCTTGGGTTATCATATAAGAATCAGTTACATAGGGTAAAATACACAACTGAAAGTGGTGCTGCTTGTACGTCCAGGGACATCCATAATCTAATCAAGAGTGTGTGCATCGTCATAGCTTCGTCCCAACTGACTCGAAGATTCTTGGCTTCTGAGGCAAATACGCACACACAAAGGTTCCAAAAGGAGTTAAGGGTGATAAACTTAAGAAATCTAAAGACCTCACAGTTACCTGATCCAGCACCTCATTGCTGTGATTTAGAGAGGAAACACCAGCAGTTTCCTGAGGAGCTCGAAGAGGCTTTTATGTAACTTTTTTATGTGATTTATGTAGTTCATGGTCCAATGAAACTTAAAAAATAAATTATTGCAAAAAAACAAAAAAATGGAAAAACTTCCGGCAGACACATGGCATTTTTGTTTCGAAATGTCTTATAATTTCTTCCCCAAAGCCAAAAATTTAACATTTTCAGATTTCAGGAATTATGGGAATCGAGTGCGGAACCAAGATTACCCAGTGCATTAGGCTACCACTAGCACCACACACAAGTATAAGCATAAGGACTGCAGGGTCCACCCAACTAGCTCTACCTCGATGCAATGCTCAAATATTAAATTACACTATTTACTTGACCATCTTCCTGTTACTCTTTCAATAGCAGTGACAAAGATAATACTTAAACAAATATCTAATGAAGATCTCACCGACCTAACAAATTCACAAAGACCTGAAAGTTGTAGCATTAAATATTATGATAGATATCGTGAGGAGACATTCACATATGGGACTAATAGAACAAGAATCCGGCAATGTGATGTTATAGTTGCCACAATACGCCTGGGATATAGACGTATCTGGCAGCTTTCTCAAACCCCAAATGTCGAGTACACAATGTGTCAACTTTGTGAAAGAGAAAACATGCACTCTCTTGAACATTATATTGTAGAATGTCCCATATTGACTGACTTTCGCCCTCCTGGGCTGAGGTATGCTGAACTCTGTAATTACTATATGAGTACTGGAACACTTGATGATATATTGGACTTGTACCCAAGATTGACCATGTAATGTATCAATTATACAATGTATGTATGTGATATAACTATATAACCTGAGCTTGTAAAAGCATCTTAATCACTTTCAGTGGTTAAGTTCTTAATTGCACACTAGTTTCTTTATCAGCTATCTCACCCTGTCAGAGTAAAAGAGACAAATGTATGTGTATGTATGTGTGTGTATATATAATATGTATGTATGTATATGTGTGTGTATGTGTGTGTGTGTATATATGTATGTATGTATGTGTGTGTGTATATGTGTGTATATATGTATGTATGTATATGTGTGTGTATCTATGTGTATAAAGTATATATGGAAGCTGATCAGAATTACATTTCACCTTTTTAAATGTACATTAATGGCACTATGTAAAGACACATCAAACACTTTATGTAGCATACATAAATCTGTGAATCTATGTATTTCACGTATGTTGCTTAGCCTTAATTTTAAAAGCACTACAGTCTCCTTCTGTGGTTGATTGTTCAATAAATCCCTGAACTGTACGTTTGACAAATCTCTCACCCTGTCCATGGAGGACAGAAGAAAATGTATATACGCTGATTAGCATTGTAAATGTGTGGCCACGTCTGTGGTAGAAAATAATAATAATAATAATAATAATAATAATAATAATAATAATAATAATAATAATAATAATAAACTTTGAGAGCCATGGGAAGGGATGTATGGCTCTCTATTATTGGTGGCACTTGCACTGGCTGGGGCAGCTATACGGCCTCGATTCTTGCAGGCAGGCGCCGTGAGGACACTATGCCTTTTGAAGTATTTCCTTTTCAAATATTCTTCTGTTCCTTTTCAAGAGTACACCATCATCCAGCTGGACCTTCTTCCAGATACACATGTCTGTTTCTCCACCTTGAGTAGTTTCTTGTATGGCACAGTGTTATCTTTGCTGAAACCATGCTGCTGTTTTGAGACCAAAGTCAGCTATTCCAGGTATTCTTGGAACCTGCTTCGGATCAGTATCTGTTGCATCATGCAGAGGATGCTTGTAAGTGATCTGTAATTGTTAGCGTCTGTAATTAAGAAGTTTACTTCTTTTCCCGATTGTTGCTTATTGGCATCACTAGGATATTTTCTAACAGGATGGAAGCTATTTTTTTACAGGTCTCTCAGATCCATTGGCGTGTCAGGGTTGAGCTTCAAACCTTTCATTTAGTACTTCGCAAACTTCGATGTCATTCTCTGTGTGTTCGCTTGATTTTTTTATGCAGCCTGCTTGCCTGGTCATTCCCATTCCCCCCCTAAGGTGGCAATGGAATTGTTTATGATGGTCTTTGGCTTTATATGCTATGCCACACTCACATTTCACTCCTATTCTATCTTCTGTACTTCTTCCATGCTATTTTATATTGCTTGTGATTCCCATCTGCACTGTGGTATATACAATTCTCTCTTGCTTCTTTAAGCCTCTAAGGAGTGCATTTTTTAAATTATATTCTGACTCATTTCATTGCTTTTTGAGTCGCACGGCTATCATTACAATGTTAGAATATTTCCAGGATATTTTCCCAGCTGCAGGAATAGTTTGTTTTATATGAGGTCATGTCTAATTTACTGATACTATTTTTGTGCAAATTCTCTCAAATCCACGACAGCGTCTGACTCAGAGTCACTGGACAAAGCGCCATCACACTTTTGTGCAAATATAGTCATGTAGTGATTGGTTGGTTCTTTGTGGCACCAAGAGCACCGACCAACCAGGGTGAGGCTAGTGGCTCGTGATGAGAGGCAAGCCTCATGCAACGAAATCTTGTGGCTTAGAAACTAGGTACAATTTTCGGTATTAATCTAGAGAACCATAACACGACTGTGTTTTAACAGACGTGTGAGAGTTAGTGCATAATACTCCAGATAACTTAGCAAAACAGCGGCTATGGAAGGTGGGGATGCATAAGGAAATCACATGAACTAGATGTATCAATAGGAAAATAATTACCCAGTGTACAGGTTCGACTCTTCCTCAAGGTTCTTAAGGTTTTTCTCACTATGGGAGACATGGCGTCTACATTAGGTGTTTTTATCATATCTTTTGTTGATTTACCCCCCCCCCACACACACAGTTTAGTTACCCATGGTATTCTCCCCTACGAACTATCTGGTCTCGGCCTCTTCTCCAGACATTATACCTACGAAGGAGACCAACATGGGGTACCCATTTGGGTTAACGGACCACTCATTGCAGTGGTCACCTGTGAAGGGCTGCCTTTGTGGGTTGGTTGGGTGTCCGGGCTGGGACGAGAGGAAGAAAGAGGTCTTTGCACCAGTGTGGGAGATTGTACCATGCAGTAGGACTCTCCTGCTAAAAAAAAGGGGGGGGGGGCACCACTTGGGACGACGTACCCAGCAGCCAGCACTCGGCCCACTTCTCTACCCTGGTAGGTGGTATCCCTTGGCTAACGGGGCTCCTAACTTTTGGACTGATTGATACTTATGGAACACGAAAACTCTTCACAATCACAAGCTCGTAGGACAGGTGACCAAGGCCCCAGGTCAGACAGTGATGGAAGATTGGGCTTTGTAATCCTAACTATGATGAGCCCAGACCTGATTTTGTCTTTGGTTAACCCACTTGATCCTTTTTCGTTCCCCTCCCACGTCCTCGGCCGGGTCGAGCCCCACGTGCCCGGTGTTGACTACTTCGTCACCTGGATTAACTCCATCTTTAGTTATGACGACTGCACTTCCCTCCACAGCGCCACACTCACACCTGAATACGCTTGGTCCCTTCAAACTCAGCAACACACCATGACCCCGCTACGTGACCTAAATATTTTTATATTTGTCATAATGAACGTACACACCCTGATGATATACACATATACACAACCACCTGGTTGATTACGGGATACCTATGTTATCTGCAACCTCACCCAGACTAGTACATGCGTTGTTGCGGCTCTTTCTAAGGAGCCTGCCTCCCACCTAGCTGCTGGTCCCTGTACTGATGAGACCCCAGTTTGGAACGCCAAAGATGTCCAATGAAATGCCAGAATTGTCACTGTCATTCTGCCACACCATGTTGAGACTTGGGACAGGAAACTCAAACAGTACCCTGAGAATATCACATATATTCTCAAGAGTATTCTATCCTCCAGGTTGACATGGTCAATGTACCACCCTCGCGGTTATCGTCGTCAACTTATTAAGAGTCATTAAGATCATGTTTGAAGGTAGGAGCCTTCCGTCTTGCGTAATTCTTACCGGTGCGAGTTGCTCCATTCAAGAATACATCCCCCCTCTGCAACAGGTACCGGAAATATGGACATGGCTCCTCGAAGTGCAGTAGCGAGATGTCACTTGTGTGGTGACCCTGCACCACTCAAAGACAGATTGTTCTTCTCCTCCAGCTCGCTACATGAACTGCGACGAGGCCCTCCCAACCTTCTCCCACACAGTTTCCAAGCCTTACCCCGTCCGACACCTCCACAAGCTCTACTCTATGATTTGAGACCCAAGGTGTTCCTTAAGTATCACCGACCGGCATGTCCACCCTTCTCAGTCTGGACGGTAGAGTGACGGTCTCCCTTCATGCAGGTCGGCGTTCAGTCCCCGACCATCCACAAGTGGTTGGGCACCATTCCTTCACCCCCCACCCCCCGTCCAATTCCGGATCCTTATCCTGACCCCTTCCCAGTGCTATATATTCGCAATGGCTTGGCGTTTTCTCATGATAATTTCCTCCCTTCTCCTACCCACCATATTTGCGTCACTTCAACTTATTCCTCTTTATCAACTGTGATCTTCGACTTTCGGCACTGTCTTTATTCTCAGCCCTCCACTTTGTCTCTGGGCTCTCCGCAACAAATATCTTCTCAGTGTAACACCGTCCTGCTCCTTATTGTCCAAACTGTATTGTCCAAACTGTATTGTCTCACCTACAGTCGTGATGTCCTGATTTTCAGGACGATCGTATGTACTGATTTTCAGAAAGGGTTAATGCTGCAGGGTTCAGGTTCAGAAAACAGAAGAGTCAAGCCTGCTGGGTTTAGGGCGAGACAACAAAACTAAACCCCATAATGCAGTTTTTTCTAACAAGTAACCCACTCCTAGAATAAGGACGACCCACAAATATCCCCGACAGCGGTTATATCTTAAACATTCCCAGAACGCACCACAATGCGCAAAAAAGCCATGAAAATATAGGACCTTATAATAGCCGTGAAAATGCAGAGCCAAAAACAAAAATGCCATGAATTTAGAGGGCCTAAAAAAACATAGATATAGAAGGGTCTAAAATGGCCATGAATATACCTGATTTACCTGAGGGCCACTAACCCTAGTGGCCTCGACGAGGACAGGAAGCCAGGGGCTTGTCGAAAGTTCCCTCATTTGGCTTGATGATCTATTCCAGGTAGACTTTAAAACTTAACACAGTTTTGGCCTTTACGGCTTCGGCAGGTAGGCGGTTCCATGGGTTTATAACCCTGTGGATTAAAAAGAGTCTCCAGTTCTCAGTCCTACATTGTCGTTTGTTGAGCATGAAACAGTTGCTCCTTGTTTGTGTCACATTTGACCTTTTGAAGATATTGTCCGGATCAACATCCTCTAACGTTTAATATTTTACAAGTTTCAATGAGATCAGCCCTGTCATGTCTAGTTTGCAGTGTTGTTAACCCTATGGCCCTCAACTGTTCTTGATACGAGAGACGACGTAGCTCTGGAATGACTTTTGTTGCCCGGTGTTGCACTTTCTCTAGAGCAGCTATATCCTTCTAAAAATGAGGTCACCATGCTTGGACACAGTAACCCAAATGAGGGAGCACCAGAGATTCATACAGTTGAATCATTACCTTCTTTTCCTTAAAGTCAAAAGTACGCTTGATTATTCCAAGGGTTTGGTTAGCTTTCTTGACTGCTGCTCCTACCTGCTGTGCAACTTTTAGTGAGTGATGGATTTTTACTCCAATGTTCTTTTCTTCGCCAATCTGCTGTAGTGCAATGCTATTAATTTGGTAGTTGTGGCGTAGGTTGTTGTGCCCCACATGCAGGGTCCCCACATATACAGGTCAAAAATATAGCAATAAATATCTAGAGCCTAAAAAAGCTCTGATAATACAAAGATTTCCCACGAAGCCTTGAAAGCTGGGAGAGAGCCAAGTTAAAAATTACTTAAAAAATAAATAATCAAGTGGGATACAGAGAACTTTGCTAAGTTACCGGTTATATTTCTCCAGCCAGTCTCTAGAGATAATGACAAACAGTTGAGTTCAGGCAAATTCAGAACTCAACAAGCCGTAATGCAGGACAAAAAGCAAGAGATTCCATGGAATCCATGGAATTCTCAAGTTAGCTATTAAAATCTCACGTATTCAAAGAAAACGAGGACCTGTAAAGTTTTAGAGGTGAACATATTAAGATCATAAATAAATTATCCTAATAATAATTATGGGTTTGGATAAATGTTTCCAAAATACATCCCGTCCTAAAGCATAATTATTCCCAGGATAAATGTATTCATGGCAATCACACTTCATTATCAGCAATCAATAAGTCACCAATTTTTGGGAAGGAGTTGTAAACTTGATAAGTGTTCTGTGTTCTGAATGGTGATTAGCTCACTGCTGGTAATGAATATTAGTTATCATAAACATATATACATTTAAGGTTAAGTTTAGAAACTTTGATTCCAGTTAATAATTTGCATTATGGTCCTTTTTACTTAAGTCCCCGCTAAGACATCACAAATGATCGTTTTCTCTAACTTCAATGAAATTTAATGACTAACTTAAGAATTTGCAGAACAAATAATCCTTTAATAATTCAAATTAAAGAGTAATATATCAGTAGTGGCCTATTTGCCACTACTCTAAGAGGAAGCTGCTGGAACAAGAAAGCGGCAGCAAATAGAACGTTCCCAAAATTTATCTTCTTGAATTTGTCTATTTTGAACTGAAATAATATCCAGGACTAAGGCTTCAAGAATGAGCCACAGAGACCTTAGAAAGAACTTTTTCAGTGTCAGAGTAGTTAACAGATGGAATGCATTAGGCAGTGATGTGGTGGAGGCTGACTCCATACACAATTTCAATTGTAGATTTGATAAAGCCCAGTAGGCTCAGAAACCTTTACATCAGTTGATTAACAGTTGAGAGGCGGAACCAAAGAGCCGAAGTCCAACCCCCCAACAAGTACAACTAGGTGAGCACAGTCCTGTACCACAGTAGCCTACGTCGTGGGCTCACAACCGCCGGTTCCCAGCGGTTACAATAGACGGTCGAGAGCGTTAACCGTCACCGCAAATTACCCTCCTGATACTTCGGTTTACCATGCAGTAAATATTCCCCCCCCCCCTTGCCCCGGGAGCTAGGCAACTGTTGTTGGTTGCATCTTGGGGAAGGGCAATACAGAAGTTGTCCTGGAGATAACCTCCATAAGCCGAACAAGCTCCCTGTGCCTCAGCTACGGGAAGCGCGACAACCTGTAGCCCTTGGCACCGTTCCTTTAATATATAGACATGTAGAAGAGAGACAGTTGCCATTCTCCTATTAAAAGAACGTTCCCGCGGCAGAAACGAGGGAACGGGAGGCTTACTTGACAACATGAAAGAACACATTAAATGGTGGAATAAAACTTTCACATCCGATAAAAGGCCCAAACACACACACACACACACACACACACACACACACACACACACACACACACACACACACACACACACACACACACACACACACACACACACACACACACACACACACACACACACACACACAAACACACCTGTCCTGTCCGCCAGACCTGTCCCCTGAAGCCCATATCAAGAGGATAACATCAGCAGCATATGCCAGGTTGGCTAACATATGAACGGCGTTTAGACACTTGTGCAAGGAATCATTCAGAACTTTGTATACCACCTATGTCAGACCAATCCTGGAGTATGCAGCCCCAGCATGGAGTCCATATCTAGTCAAGCATAAGACCAAACTGGAAAAAGTTGAAAGGTTTGCCACCAGACTAGTACCCGGGCTGAGAGGTATGAGCTAAGAGGAGAGACTACGGGAATTAAACCTCACGTCGCTAGAAGACAGAAGAGTTAGGGGGGATATGATCACCACGTACAAGATTCTCAGAGGAATTGACAGGGTAGATAAAGACGAGCTATTTAACACAAGGGGCACACGCACTAGGGATACAGGTGGAAACTGAGTGCCCAAATGAGCCCTCCTTACCTTGAGGATACCTTGAGGTGCTTCCGGGGCTTATCGTCCCCGCGGCCCGGTCATCGACCAGGCCTCCTGGTTGCTGGACTGATCAACAGAGTCCAGCCACAGTTGGAGCCACAGAGATATTAGAAAGAATTTTTTTAGTGTCAGAGTGGTTGACAAATGGAATGCATTAGGAGGTGATGTGGTGGAGGCTGACTCCATACACAGTTTCAAGTGTAGATATGATAGAGCCCATTAGGCTCAGGAATCTGTACACCTGTTGATTGACGGTTGAGAGGCGGGACCAAAGAGCCAGAGCTCAACCCCCGCAAGCACAAATAGGTGAGTACACACGGAAACACAAGTCGTACCGTAGAAGTGAAAACACAATCACCATCGTCACCACATAGCTGCCTATTATGGATATCAACCACATCATTTAATATCATAATGACCATTAATGGCGTTCATAATAAACTCAACACAACAATATTACCAAAACATTAATTCCCAACCATTTTTTTTTCATTTTTCGGTCACAAAGAAAACGCCGAAATCTATTATATATATAAAGAATTCTAACAAAAAATAGCTTAACACTACAACAGCTTAATTAAGCAATTAATAAGGTTATATTAACTTTATTTTATTTTACAGTTTGCCGGAAGCTTTTGTAGTTCTGTAAAAATAATTATAATAAATTCGTTATGCAAATTTTGACTGAACCTGTTTTCTATACAGGATGAAAATATGATAAACTATTTTATCAGTTGTTATTGCTATTGTTTTTTTAGATTCAGCTACTGGGAACAACAAGTTCCAAGTAGCACGGGCTATGGCGAGCCCGTAGTGGCTCCTGTGCCCGTAACCTGGCACAGCAGCGGGGATGTAACTATGTTTTTTGATTAGAAGGAATGTAATGGCATAATGTGTGGGCCGATGAGCTGGTGATTGTCAAGAGTTTGGTGGTTGTTAGAGTGTGTGGTGGATGTGGTGGATGTGGTGGTTAATGGATATGGTGGTGGTGGTGGATGTGATAGTAGTGGATGTTGTTGTGGTTGTGGTGGTGGTTGGTGGGCGTACTTACCTCTTCGTGACTACGGAGAAGTGAGGTCTATAGTTCTGCTCCTACCAGCCTTGATGTACCCGTTTCGTTATATCTATTCTGACGTTCGAATTCTTTGTCGAATCGGACCTTAAAGTTGTGGATGGAGGTGGCTTCTGCAACCTCTTCTTCTCTGTGCATTTCACTTGTTGACCACCCGTACAGGGGTTATCTTGAGGTTATCTTGAGATGATTTTGGGGCTTAGCGTCCCCGCGGCCCAGTCCTCGACCAGGCCTCTTTTTGTTACACCCCCCAGGAAGCAGCCCGTAGCAGCTGTCTAACTCCCAGGTACCTATTTATTGCTAGGTAACAGGGCATCAGGGTGAAAGAAACATTTTGTCCATTTGTCTCCGCTTCCACCGGGGATCGAACCCGGAACCTCAGGACTACGAATCCGAAGCGCTGTCCACCCAGCTGTCAGGCGTCCTAGGGTACCAGTATTTCCTAACATTTCTTTGACTCATTTGTGTTTCCAACTTCCACCTGTGTCCTCTTGTTCCATTTTCTCCCAATATGAAGAGGCTGTCCTTGTGCACCTTGTCTCTTCCCTTCAGTATCTTGTATGTCGTGGTCAGATCCCTCCCGTTTTTTCTGTGCTCTAGTGTTGTGAGCTTAAACTGCAGTAGACCACCTTCATAACTTAACCCTCTTAACTCTGGTACCGATCTTGTTGTTAAACTCTGAAGTTTTTAAATTTGGTTTAATGATTCACAAGGTGCGGATTCCATGCTGGCAATGCATATTGTAGTATTGGTAAAAAAAATATGTGCAGATTGCCTTGGAGTCCTGATTTAGGTGTGTGACAGATGTTTTTTTGTATATGCCAGCGTCACATATGCTGCCGATGTTGTACAGTTTATGTGTGTCTCCGGAGTTCGCGCTGGAATTATATATTTTCACTCTCAGAGCTTTTTCCCTCTCCCCGGTCTTCATTACCTTACACGTGCTGGCATTAATTTCTTACCCACAATTTGTTTACGTTCTACTGGAGTTTGACTGTATTCTTGTAACTTACTGTTGTTGTTGTTGTTGTTATAGATTCAGCTACTCGGAACAAGTTCCAAGTAGCACGGGCTATGGTGAGCCCGTACTTACCGGGCACAGGAGCTGGGCAAGAAGCACGCGGGCTATGGTTAGCCTCGTGGACAGGAGATGTCTCCGTGTTGTAACTTACTACAGTTCTCGTCGATTTTTACGTTCCTCGTCAAGCTCGCACCTTCTGCACACATTGACACGTAGGCGCTCCCTCGGGTCGGCCGTTCACAACAATTATTACCAGTAGTAGACCCAGGGCCGAGCCTGGTGTTATTTTAAGACCCTTTGGCACCCTTCTTCCAGATATTTTAAGACCCTTTGGCACCCTTCTTCCAGATATTTTAAGAACCTTTGGCACCCTTCTTCCAGATATTTTAAGACCCTTTGGCACCCTTCTTCCAGATATTTTTAAGAACCTTTGGCACCCTTCTTCCAGATATTTTAAGAACCTTTGCATCCTTCTTCCAGATATTTTAAGAACCTTTGGCACCCTTCTTCCAGATACTTTAAGAACATTGGCACACTTCATCCAGATATTTTAAGAACCTTTGGCACCCTTCTTCCAGATATTTTAAGAACCTTTGGCACCCTTCTTCCAGATATTTTAAGAACCTCTGACATAGTTCTTGATGAGGACTGTCAGGTTTCGTCTTCACCTCTAAATCCTTGATGCCCTTTTGTGACAAATGTTATCCTGTGCAGCTACCCTGTTATCCTGGAGCTGAACACTATCTCCACAAGTTTGCACACTAATCAGTGACACTGAACACTAATCAGTGAAACTGGTCTGTAATTTAGTGCCTCGTGTCTGTCCCCATTAACATTAACAACGATACCTTAAATAGTATTGGTGCCACAAACTCTCAACGATACCTGACGGAAATGATTCACGATATCTGACGGAAATTATTTACGATACTAAAAAAAATAGCAGAAATTGCTATCGTGAAAAACATTAAAATTACTGTTCTCGTATAATGGCCGGTTGAAGGTATTCTTGAATAATTTAGAGGCAAAAGGCATAGAACAAGTATCTTTGCCCATCGCCAACGTGGACCAGTAATGTGTGTTTGCGCTGTGTGGCTTAATACCGCTCGCATATATGGACCTCTTGATGGTAATGGACCAAGTTTAGCAGTTACGAGTAGCTGTGTGTGTGTGAGGGGGGGGGAGGGGAGGGGGTGGAGTAGTGGGGAAGGGGAGAGGGGGAGGGCAAGGGGGGTGGAGTGGTGGGGTAGGGGGGGGGGAGGAAGGGGGGGGAGGGAATGGGGGGGGGGGGGTCGGAGGTGAAATGACTGTGGCTCACCTAAATGCACTCACCTAAATGTGCTTACAGTGTCAGTGGCTAGATTCCTATCATTAGTCACTAGGACTAATATCAGGCTTCTCCAGCCTGATATTAGTCTCTTTATATGCTCTCTTTATATGATATGATCTCTTTAAGCCCCTCGTCTGTGCTAGAGAGTTAGCTCTCGTTACAGTCCTGCTCCTTCGGTAATCATCTAATGATTTTTTTTCTACTTTTCTACGGTCCGGCTTAAGTCCAATATCTAAATAGCACCTACATAAAGTCTTCGTTTTTTGTTTTTAGTAAATAAATTTTGATCAAAATCGGTGAAGCCGCTCATGCTCATAAGTTATAATAATGAGCTCTCACAGACACTCTCACACACAACCTCTCACTCAGACTTGGTTATCTTGAGGTTATCTTGAGATGATTTCGGGGCTTTAGTGTCCCAGCGGCCCGGTCCTTGACCGACCAGCCTCCACCCCCCCCCAGGAAGCAGCCCGTGACAGCTGACTAACACCCAGGTACCTGTTTTACTGGGTAACAGGGGCATAGGGTGAAAGAAGCTCTGCCCATTGCTTCTCGCCGGCGCCCGGTATCGAACCCGGGACCACAGGATCACAAGTCCAGCGTGCTGTCCGCTCGGCCGACCGGCTCCCTCTCGGCCGACCGGCTCCTCTCTCGTCGGCCCGCGCCCGAAGACTGGAGCGTCCAGTCTAAATCCCCCCCCCCCCTCTCTCTCATCAACGTGAACCTGATCAATCTATTCTTAAACCTCTTGAGCTTTCTATCTCCAATTGGTGGTTTGGTGCCAATTGGCACCCTCTGCAGATCCTCATCCTCAGCCCTGTTGTTAAAACTATCTGGAAGACTTTAAGACTCCCACGACCGCTCAAGCCTTATTTAGACTGATAGTATACCTCCAAGCAACAACAACAACAACAACAACAACAACACTGGGGCGACTATTCCATCTGCCTCAAGGAGGTAGAAGAAATAGGCAGGGAAGGAGACGTAAGGAGTCGAGAAAGAGAGAAATGGATGCGGACAAGAACAGAGATAAGGAAGATGAAAGGAAGAAAGAAGAAGGAGAGAGAGGTGAAGGAAGGGAAGGCAAACACAGAATAAAGAACATGTGGAAGGAGGAAAAGCAATACAGAGAGGAGGAAGATACGAATTGAGACACAGAAGATGACACAGACATTAGACGAAATGACCCCCCCCCAACACAACAGAGAGGACTGACCCCCCTGACACAATAGAGGACTGACCCCCCTGACACAATAGAGGACTGACCCCCCTGACACAATAGAGGACTGACCCCCTGACACAATAGAGGACTGACCCCCCTGACACAATAGAGGACTGACCCCCCAACACAATAGAGGACTGACCCCCTGACACAATAGAGGACTGACCCCCTGACACAATAGAGGACTGACCCCCCAACACAATAGAGGACTGACCCCCCTGACACAATAGAGGACTGACCCCCTGACACAATAGAGGACTGACCCCCCTGACACAATAGAGAGGACTGACCCTCCAACACAATAGAGAACTGACCCCCTGACACAATAGAGGACTGACCCCCCCTGACACAATAGAGAGGACTGACCCCCCTGACACAATAGAGGACTGACCCCCTGACACAATAGAGAGGACTGACCCCCTGACACAATAGAGGACTGACCCCTGACACAATAGAGAGGACTGACCCCCCAACACAATAGAGAGGACTGCCCCCCCAACACAATAGAGGACTGACCCCCTGACACAATAGAGAGGACTGACCCCCCAACACAATAGAGGACTGACCCCCCAACACAATAGAGGACTGACCCCCCTGACACAATAGAGGACTGACCCCCCAACACAATAGAGGACTGACCCCCCAACACAATAGAGGACTGACCCCCTGACACAATAGAGAGGACTGACCCCCCAACACAATAGAGGACTGACCCCCCAACACAATAGAGGACTGACCCCCTGACACAATAGAGGACTGACCCCCCAACACAATAGAGGACTGACCCCCCAACACAATAGAGGACTGACCCCCCTGACACAATAGAGGACTGACCCCCTGACACAATAGAGAGGACTGACCCCCCAACACAATAGAGGACTGACCCCCCAACACAATAGAGAGGACTGACCCCCCTGACACAATAGAGAGGACTGACCCCCCAACACAATAGAGGACTGACCCCTGACACAATAGAGGACTGACCCCCTGACACAATAGAGGACTGACCCCCTGACACAATAGAGAACTGATCCCCTGACACAATAGAGGACTGATCCCCTGACACAATAGAGAACTGACCCCCTGACACAATAGAGGACTGCCCCCTGACACAATAGAGGACTGATCCCCTGACACAATAGAGGACTGATCCCCTGACACAATAGAGGACTGACCCCCTGACACAATAGAGGACTGATCCCCTGACACAATAGAGGACTGACCCCTGACACAATAGAGGACTGATCCCCTGACACAATAGAGGACTGACCCCCTGACACAATAGAGGACTGACCCCC
>WNGS01009202.1:17400849-17411016 GCA_020271785.1 Procambarus virginalis
CGGGCCCGGGAGCCACAGTGACCGGCCCGGGAGCCACAGTGACTGGGCCCCGGGAGCCACAAGCAATAATAAGGCAGAAAGGGATAAAACATATGACAAGTGTAGTAACGTGAGTATATTTACCGCAGGTGGAGGCTGGCGCGCGCGTCACGTACTGCCTCACACCGGCAGGGAGGGCGGAGCCACGGCTCGGGCAGCTGCCAGAGCCACCACCCTCCTGCAACATAAACTTGCCCTCAACCTCCTTCAATTCCTCCGCCTGCTGCGATGCCGTCGCCGACTGCTGCGGGTACCCGACCACCGCCATCTACGCCGTTCTGGGCTTCTCCAGATGCTGGTGGAAATACTCAGTGACGTTAACGTCGCCGAGAGAGCACGCCAGTGACGCCATGGATGAGGGCGTGGCTACAGCGTCGCGGGGCGGGCCTGAGGTGACAGGAGTCGGCTGGTCGCTGCCATGTAGTCTCTCTTCTCTCCTGGCCATGAACTGCCGGGCGCGGGCGGAGGGACTGGCGCGCAGATTGCAATCCCGTGTTCGAATCGGCTCGAACGGTTCCTCGGCGTTCGAGGAAACGTCCCTGGTGAACCCGGGACCCGAGGACCACTATGCGTCCATGGAGTACCGGCACTCCACACAGGGCCCCGAGGACCACTATGCAGCCTTGGAGTACCGGCACTCGTCGTTCGACGGCACGCACATGGATCTTCTAGAAGATTCGAAACTTCGTCCCATACACGTAGTGACATCAGAACCAACGTTACATCTGTGTCTGCCTTCACCGCCCCCCCTTGGCAACCTGCCCGAGCAGGACTCCGATGTGTACTATGACTTCGACCTGGCGAGCCCAGACGAGGTGCTGGAGGGCGAAGAGGAAGACG
The DNA here is from genome assembly GCA_020271785.1 of Procambarus virginalis. NCBI lineage: Eukaryota > Metazoa > Arthropoda > Malacostraca > Decapoda > Cambaridae > Procambarus > Procambarus virginalis. The sequence continues at coordinate 17,401,729 of WNGS01009202.1, forward strand.
AGGAGGAACAGCAGCAGCAGCAGCAGCAGCAGGCGCAGCAGCAGGAGGAAGTCGAGGAACACCAACATAATGAAGCCGGTGAGAGGCCCGAGAGTGGCTGTGTCACCTCTGTCACCTCCCCGGTCATGTTCGACAACGGGAGAGATGACGAGGAGAGTGAGGAAGCAGACTCCGCGACCCCCGGAGAGCTCTTCCCGCCGGAGGAGTCCCTGGTCTGCTCTCCTGACGCAGACCTCCGCGCTGTCAGGCAACTGCTGTCCTACTCCTCCCTTACTGACGCCTTGAGTTCCACGGCTGAGCCAGCTCCAAACTACGGCACTTGTGAACAAGGTGACACTAACAATTTTGAAAATGTTGACAGTAGTAATTATGAACAAAATGACAACTACGGCACTTGTGAACGAGGTGCCAACTATGGCAATTGTGAGGAAGGTGGCAAATACGGCACTTGTGAAGAAGTTGACAACCACGACACTTGTGAACAAGGGGACAACCACGACACTTGTGAAGTAGTTGACAACCACGACACTTGTGAACAACGGGACAACTACGGCACTTGTGAACAAGTTGACAACTACGGCACTTGCGAACAAGTTGACAACTACGGCACTTGTGAACAAGTTGACAACCACGACACTTGTGAAGAAGTTGACAACCACGACACTTGTGATGTATTTGACAACCACGACACTTGTGAAGTAGTTGACAACCACGACACTTGTCAAGAAGTTGACAACCACGACACTTGTCAAGAAGTTGACAACCACGACACTTGTGAAGTATTTGACAACTACGGCACTTGTCAAGAAGTTGACAACCACGGCACTTGTGAAGACACTTGTGAAGTATTTGACAACCACGACACTTGTCAAGAAGTTGACAACCACGACACTTGTGAAGTAGTTGACAACCACGACACTTGTGAAGTATTTGACAACTACGGCACTTGTCAAGAAGTTGACAACCACGGCACTTGTGAAGACACTTGTGAAGTAGTTGACAACCACGACACTTGTCAAGAAGTTGACAACCACGACACTTGTGAAGAAGTTGACAACCACGACACTTGTGAAGAAGTTGACAACCGCGACACTTGTGAAGAAGTTGACAACCACGACACTTGTGAAGTAGTTGACAACCACGACACTTGTGAAGTAGTTGACAACCACGACACTTGTGAAGTAGTTGACAACCACGACACTTGTGAAGTAGTTGACAACTACGACACTTGTGAAGAAGTTGACAACCACGACACTTGTGAACAAGTTGACAACCACGACACTTGTGAAGTAGTTGACAACCACGACACTTGTGAAGAAGTTGACAACCACGACACTTGTGAACAAGTTGACAACCACGACACTTGTGAAGTAGTTGACAACCACGACACTTGTGAAGAAGTTGACAACCACGACACTTGTGAACAAGGGGACAACCACGACACTTGTGAAGTAGTTGACAACCACGACACTTGTGAAGTAGTTGACAACCACGACACTTGTGAACAACGGGACAACTACGGCACTTGTGAACAAGTTGACAACTACGGCACTTGCGAACAAGTTGACAACTACGGCACTTGTGAACAAGTTGACAACTACGGCACTTGTGAACAAGTTGACAACCACGACACTTGTGAACAACGGGACAACTACGGCACTTGTGAACAAGTTGACAACTACGGCACTTGTGAACAAGTTGACAACTACGGCACTTGTGAACAAGTTGACAACCACGACACTTGTGAACAACGGGACAACCACGGCACTTGTGAACAAGTTGACAACAGCAGTTGTGAACCAGGTGACAACTGCTGTTGTGAACCAGGTGACAACAAGGTGACTAGTGAACAAAACGAACCATATGTACAAAGTGATGAACACGAAGTTACAGGTTGTGAGCGGCGTGGTTGTGCGGCGTGTACATGTTGTGATAGTGAGCAGGGAGCACACGAGGGCTCCACTCAGGTGGCTGGTGTGGAACCTTTACCTGTGTCGGGCACAGAGGGCGCTGGCGAAGCTGTGCCCGGGTGTCCCGCGACGGGTTCAGCGCTAGTGACTTCGCCAGTCGCCAAGTCGGGGCCTGATCAGTGCCACGCTTCTCGCGGCACTGCGCCGGTAGGGCCGACCATCTCACCCGACTCCAATCCCAGTGGCAGCACGCTCACCAACTGTGCTTCGAACGCGTACACAAACAGTGATCAGGAAATCAGTGAAGCATGTAGAGTGGAACACTGTGTGATGATCGATAATGAAGGTCAAAACAAAGTCGACGAAGGTCACGAACCCACCCAGGAGTGGGAAGGAGTGGACGGGCAGAGAGCAGGGTTCGTGGCTAGCGTGACAGTCAAATACTCAGTCATCGAGACTGGGTTTACTGACGGTGATGGTAAACCAGAGATGGCACCCCGCTGGGACGATGAAACTATCGTGAAAACTTCCCCAGAAATCGAGGCTGTCCCCCGGGCTATTTCTGGCTGGACGCCCCCAGTTGCCGATTCTCACCTCTACACGCCCTCTGAGGAGCCTCGGGCCGCCATGGAGGCACGGGACGATGAGGCTGACCTTAGAGTACATGACGAGATATTCTGCATGGACTTGGACAACGAAGAGATTGAAACATTAGACGAAGATGCGGAAGGGAACGAAGAGGAAGTGGAAAACGAAGAAGATATTGAAGAAGAGACGATATTAACGGGGAAGTTCCGCAACATCCGGGGCTATACCGAGAGGGTTCGGCGGCTATCAGAGGAGGCTGAAGACCGGCCGCCATCTGTGACTGTCATTCCGTATGAAGAAGAGAGCATGTCTCAACCTGAGGAAGCTAGTCAAGTCGCAGAAGTCGAAGACGAGGTTGAGGAGCACGTGTGCAGTGTCGAGCTGGCCTCGCAGCTATCAAATCTGCAGGTGGAAGATGTAGGCATCCAGGTAGATGCAGGCGACACTGAAGAGTCCTCTGACGAGGCCGGAAATCGTTCGTCGGAAGAAACAGATCCGGAAAGAGTTGAAGATTTTAAGATGCGGATTAAGCGTTCATCATCCCTCAAGTGTGGGAAGACCCCGCCGGGCACTCCGGGGCGAAAGAAAATAGTACGCTTCGCCGATATGTTGGGTCTTGACCTGGCAGCGGTGCGGACTTTCCTTGGGGGCGGCGTCCCCCACGTGCCCCGCTCCGCCTTCTGGGACCTCCAAGTGGAAAACGAGGCAGCCGCAGCGTCCTCTGGCTACACTTGCCAAGTCACAGACCCTCCTATTCCCAGGCGGTTGCTGACACCTCTCTTCCAGCAACCGGGAACACAAATCAACTTCCTGGAGAGGGTGAGGAACCAACGGGTTGTGGTGGAGAACGTTGAGGTCGGGGATGATATGAGTGTGCGAGGCTTCGTCCGAGTCCTCAATCTTGACTTCCACAAAAGTGTGTGTGTGAGGTATACCTTCGACCACTGGCGCAACTTCCATGAGGTGAGTATCGTTGTTTCATTTCTGTTTACATATCGTAAGCAATTCCTGAGATATTGTATTCACTTGGGCATAAAGTATGAAGACGAGTTTCCAAACTGTTGAAAATCCATATCGAACTAACTATTATTTAGAACAGAGCTCACGTTTAGTGAAGAAAACACTTTGCTACTGCACTAAGGATGGCATGTTTAAACGATACACAGAACAAACACACTTATATGTACAGTTACTCTTTATCAGCCTCACTATACATAAATTCTGCATTTCGAGTAAGTATGAATGGTTTAGGGACTCGAAGCTGTAAAGACATGCCATATGTATATGAATATTCATAATTAACCATATATATGCCGTTTCGAAACATGTATTCTCATCTTTATATCATAAGGTTGACGTGCTTTCTCGTAATTATTTGCAAAGTTACACACAGTTTCATTTAACATATGTTAAAGTTACATATAAACCAACAGTATTAAAGCTCAAAATTAAAATAAATATGAATTAAAGTCCAAATTTTGTGTTTTAACAATAAACATTACAAAAACTTATAAACGCACATACCACAATTTAAAAAAAACAATAATTCTTAAATAGTTTCAGAACGCTTATGTAACAAGTGTTCCAATAGCCTAGTCTACACTATCACCTACCCCCCCCCCACTCCTCATCCCCCCACCCCCCCTACTCATCCCCCAACACCCTACTCATCCCCCACCCCCCCTACTCATCCCCCAACACCCCTACTCATCCACCCCCCCCCCCCAGAGCCCGAGGAATAATTGACGAGTATTTTGAAACACACTTGAGCCACGGGGTATGGCTTCGCCCGATGCCAGAGAAAGATGCTTTTGCTAAGCCCTCGCTCCTATCCTCATTGAATTCCTTCCATGTTTAGACAACTCCGGGTATGACTGGCTGAACGTTCAGGCAGATAATGTTAATTTAAGTTTTGGGGTTTGGTACTGGGGCTCTAAGGTCCGTCAACACCTCTGCGAGGGTTATTAAGGCTTATATCAACCTCTGGAGGGTTATTAAGGCCGACCAACCTCTGGAGGGTTATTAAGACATCAACCTATGGAGGGTTATTAAGACCTATCAATCTATGGAGGATTATTAAGGCTTATCAACTTTTAGAGCGTTATTAAGGCCACCGTAATAGCTTAACGACCAGTCAGCAAAGTCTCCTATAACTCTGAATATAGTCCAGTACTAAAGACAACTCAGATCACATACACTGCGAGGCAGGATACACCACTGGGAGTACCTAACCCCTTACCAGGGCGCTTGTGTACGTGTCGCGGCTCACGGTGCTGCCAGCAGTTGATCTGCAATAATGCAATGCAGCACGCGACCTCAGGTTGCAAGGTATCTCCCGCCAGTCCCAGTAGGGTCCAAAACCTGCACCGGTATTAAGACGTCACAGTGACGTCACAAACCGCCCGAACCTTACAAAAACAACAATATTTGATCTGATATTTTTGTTTACGTTAGGTTGGATTGGGTTAAGTTAGGCTAGTTAATAAGCTAAGGTAGGTTAGGTTAGGGTTGGCTCGCTTTGTTTATAGAGTAGCAATGACGTGGAGGAGCCCGTACTGTTGTTAAGGTACAAGGTACCGCTTCAAGGCGCTAAATGCAGATATAAAAGTCAAATAGCGGTGGTTGAATTGTCCTCAAGGCGCCAGAATGTTGATGTTATGGTCTATAGCGCTGAAATTGCAGTGAAATGTTAAGTGTGAGGACAGGTTGTTTACGTAACGTTTGTGGTGGCGGGGAACTTATAAACGTTTCACAGTGGACGAGTTAGAAAAAAGTTTGTTGTGTTGTGTAACCTTCGTCCGTTTGTTTGTGTGGTGTAACCTTCGAATGTTTGTTGTGTTATCTCATGTACGAACGTTTGTGTGATACAACGTATGAACGTTTGTGTGATACAACGTACGAACGTTTCTTGTGTTATCTCACGTACGAACGTTTGTTGTGTGGTGTTACCTACGAACGTTTGTTGTTTGTTATAACCAACGAACATTTGTTGTGTGGTGTAAGCTACGAACGTTTGTTGTGTGGTGTTACCTACGAACGTTTGTTGTTTGTTATAACCAACGAACGTTTGTTGTGTAATCTAACGTACGAACGTTTGTTGTATAATCTAACGTACGAACGTTTGTTGTATAATCTAACGTACGAACGTTTGTTGTGTTATCTTATTAACGAACGTTTGTTGTGTGATCTAACGTACGAACGTTTGTTGTATAATCTAACGTACGAACGTTTGTTGTATAATCTAACGTACGAACGTTTGTTGTGTTATCTTATTAACGAACGTTTGTTGTGTGATCTAACGTACGAACGTTTGTTGTGTAGTATATATAGCGACTGAGGTGGTTGAAGGTGACTGTGATCTCTGGCACCGTAGCAACGCCACACCAATCACCAGCGATACTGCCCGTGATTTAGGCAGTGTTGTAAGTTGCTAAGTTAAATGAGAGTAGCAGTTTAGTTCCTGAGCATATTCTGTGTGTGTGTTATCAGCACCGCTGATAACACACACGCCGGTCTTTAGGGGAGCCAGTCGGCCGAGCGGACAGCATGCTGGACTTGTACTCACCTAATTGTGCTTGCGGGGTTGAGCTTTGACTCTTTGGTCCCGCCTCTCAACTGTCAATCAACTGGTGTACAGATTCCTGAGCCTACTGGGCTCTATCATATTTACATTTGATATGATCCTGTGACCCTGTGGTCCTGGGTTCGATCCCAGGCGCCGGCGAGAAACAATGAGCAGAGTTTCTTTCACCCTATGCCCCTGTTACCTAGCAGTAAAATAGGTACCTGGGTGTTAGTCAGCTATCACAGGCTGCTTCCTGGCGGTGGAGGCCTGGTCGAGGACCGGGCCGCGGGGACACTAAAAAGCCCCGAAATCATCTCAAGATAACCGCTCCTGTGCCAGGTAAGTCCACTACGGGCTCACCATAGCCCGTGCTACTTGGAACTTGTTCCGAGTAGCTGAATCTGTAACAACAGCAACATATATATATATATATATATATATATATATATATATATATATATATATATATATATATATGAATGAAAACTCACACCCCAGAAGTGACTCGAACCCATACTCCCAGGAGCAACGCAACTGGTATGTACAAGACGCCTTAAACCACTTGACCATCATGACCGGACAAAATGAGGTGATAGCCGAAGCTATTTGAACCACCTCACCGCCGGCACTCGGATGGTTATCTTGGGCATAGCATTTTACCAAATCACCTCATTCTTTGGGGCACACGTGAGGAACACAAATGCGAACAAGCCTGAATGGTCCCCAGGACTATATGCGAATGAAAACTCACACCCCAGAAGTGACTCGAACCCATACTCCCAGGAGCAACGCAACTGGTATGTACAAGACGCCTTAAACCACTTGACCATCATGACCGGACAAAATGAGGTGATAGTCGAAGCTATTTGAACCACCTCACCGCCGGCACTCGGATGGTTATCTTGGGCATAGCATTTTACCAAATCACCTCATTCTTTGGGGCACACGTGAGGAACACAAATGCGAACAAGCCTGAATGGTCCCCAGGACTATATGCGAATGAAAACTCACACCCCAGAAGTGACTCGAACCCATACTCCTGGGGACCATTCAGGCTTGTTCGCATTTGTGTTCCTCACGTGTGCCCCAAAGAATGAGGTGATTTGGTAAAATGCTATGCCCAAGATAACCATCCGAGTGCCGGCGGTGAGGTGGTTCAAATAGCTTCGGCTATCACCTCATTTTGTCCGGTCATGATGGTCAAGTGGTTTAAGGCGTCTTGTACATACCAGTTGCGTTGCTCCTGGGAGTATGGGTTCGAGTCACTTCTGGGGTGTGAGTTTTCATTCGCATATAGTCCTGGGGACCATTCAGGCTTGTTCGCATTTGTGTTCCTCACGTGTGCCCCAAAGAATGAGGTGATTTGGTAAAATGCTATGCCCAAGATAACCATCCGAGTGCCGGCGGTGAGGTGGTTCAAATAGCTTCGGCTATCACCTCATTTTGTCCGGTCATGATGGTCAAGTGGTTTAAGGCGTCTTGTACATACCAGTTGCGTTGCTCCTGGGAGTATGGGTTCGAGTCACTTCTGGGGTGTGAGTTTTCATTCGCATATAGTCCTGGGGACCATTCAGGCTTGTTCGCATATATATATATATATATATATATATATATATATATATATATATATATATATATATATATATATATATATATATATATATATATATATATACATACCTCTTTCTCCACTACTGGGTGCTGGGGTCTACTGCCACCCAGGACAGGTATGGTGTCTATTATTTTTAGCAAAACAGTTTTTACGGCCAAAGGGGAATTATATATCAAATGCATTGTACTATTTGAGAGGACGGGTTGCTTCTACTCTTGTCAATACATACAGTGGCCAATTACTACGTATAAATTCATCAATCCACGCAATATATTCAAAGGAAACAACGTGGATAATAATCAGTTATTCCTGGGTAGTATGGGGTCCACTACCCGCTCACTGGATTTGTATGGAATCCATTACCGGTCATAGGTCATGGGGTTTATTACCTCCCACAGGAAGGACATGGGGTCCACTACCGCTCACAGGAAGGGCATGGGGTCCACTACCGCTCACAGGAAGGGCATGGGGCCCACTACCGCTCACAGGAAGGGCTTGGGGCCCACTACCGCTCACAGGAAGGGCATGGGGTCCACTACCGCTCACAGGAAGGGCATGGGGTCCACTACCGCTCACAGGAAGGGCATGGGGTCCACTATCGCTAAAGGAATGATCCACAAAATAAAAAAATCCTGGCTAGGCTGGAGGGGAATGAGTACCACTACTATTCAGTACAAGGAGCCACCTTAAACTCTGTCCACAGACGATATAACGTTCATCTTGTCCTTCCTCCTCCTCCTTATCTCCATTACTCCTATTCTTCTCCTCCTCCTCCTCAACAACAACAACATATTTTTCCTATAGATCTTCCTCCAGATACCAACATGTATCTAGATCCTCCACCACGCGCTCCGATCTTGCTCCACGCGGCCGTTGAAGCCTAATATTTTATTTTTTGTTCGAAGTGCCTCAATCATCTAATATTTTAGTATTCTTAGTAACTATTTGGTTGAACGTACAGTAGAGGACTTCCAGTTAACGATGTTAACCTTTAGTACTATTAATTTTTAAGAGAGCAAAAAAAAAAAAAAAAGACAGACCTATCCTTCTGAAATGATAGCACTTATAGTAACTGTTTTAAGCAAAGTACCAATATATAGCGATGGACCACCAGTAAACCACTTTTTGTACTATTTATTTTATAAAGTTTGGAAAACTTATTAAGCTAAAAACGAATCAAAGTTTCTTTTCCAGCGCCTCAGTGTGGCGATCCAGAGGAGCAATGCTCGCTCTGGATTCTCAGAGCAGGCATAGCTCCTCTTGATGCTGTCCCTAACTTCCCTGTGCCTCGAGGGCCATCCCCCCCCCTGTGCTTTGGCAGAGCAGGCCATGGTGGCCGTACCTGTCAGCCACCACCTCGCCGCAAATACACATATGTAGATTGGGGCACCAAGGCGCAGGGCCACACCAATTTGGAGGGCGTGTGGTGTGAGAGTGTGCCAGTTGCCGACATTGGGGTTGCTAATAGAAAGTCCCCAGCATGTGGGGCTGCTACTGCTGTGAGGAGAGCACTATTGTGTTGTGTGTCACAGCATTTAGACTCCTTGCAGCAGCTCGGTCTACAATTGTCTACATCCCACCTGGATGGTGTTTTGATTGTGGTGGTTGGAGTG
>WNGS01009202.1:17412016-17427864 GCA_020271785.1 Procambarus virginalis
AAACAACAGACGCAGTAGGTGAAAGGAAACGTACCCAACTGTTTCTGTCTCGCACGGGAATCGAAACCCGGGATCCTTCGATTGTGAATCGAGACTGAAGCCAAATGGTGTTGGGTTTCCCAGGAAACTCAACTTATCTACAAGGGTTTGTCGGTATTACGTTGTAACAACGTTGTTGCAGCATTGTAATAACGTAAATATAACGTAAGAGATAGCGTTATGGGTCTGCTGGGTGAAGGCTTATCAACCTCTGGAGGGTTATAAAAACCGCGCAACTCGCTGACGGTACAGCCCCGAGGATACTTTAGTCCCCCATAATTCAGCACTAAAGAAAACTACTTATCCCGCATGACCACAGAGAAGAGGAATGCTCGTCTGGGAGAACAAATCTCTGCAAACTGATGTTGGAATTTAGTGAAATTCTTTTCAGGGAACAGGTATAATTCTTAATTATTCTGCAGTGATCGTATTATTTGGATTGATTCTTCCGCTACGGTAAACTTTATGAAGGTGTCATTGGCGGCTGGATTAACGAGCATTTGCCCACTTTTTTTTAGAGGGGATAACATTATGTTAATTCAAAACAGAACTTTTCTCAAATAATAATTAATATTATTATATATTAGCATATTGTGCATATTTAGGCACTGGTTAGGTTAGGTGTTTAGGTTCTGTTGGCGATTTGTTGTATTTGTTTTATTTTTTTATTTTTTATTTTATTGTTTTCTACCACAGACGTGGCCACACATTTACAGTGCTAACCAGCATATATACATTTTCTTCTGTCCTCCGTGGACAGGGTTAGAGATGTGTTAAACATATATTTCAAGGGTTTATTGAACAATCAACCACTGAAGGTGAGTCGGTGCTTTTAAAATGCTAAGCTAACCTACATACGTAAATACATAGATACACAGATTTACGTATGCCTTACATAAAGTGTTCGATGTGACGTTCGAACACTTCCGGAACAAGTGCTTCACTGACGAATTTTGTTCGAACCACAACGCTGTAAATGCTTCACCCACGTACTACAAATACAACAAATCGCCAACAGAACCTAAGCACCTAACCTAAATTAAAATTACCGTTGTCTTATAATCTTTGGGCGTCGAGTGTCTTTGTTGAGCGGCGGCCAGGTCCTGGTCGACGCCTCCAGCCATGTCCTGGTCGACGGCTCCAGTCAGGTCCTGGTCGACAGCTTCAGACAGGTCCTGGTCGACGGCTGCAGCCAGGTCCTGGTCGACGGCTCCCAGAGAGCTTTGTGGTCTGATGACTTCCATCGTTGGATTAAACACTGTTACACATCTTACGATGTTTACTTCCTCCTCCTCTTCCCTCTCTGTATCTTAGTCTGCTACCCTCCTTGTACCGTTCATTGAACCGTCCTTCTTGTATCATTCTTCAACCGTTCCCCTTGCAGCGTTCTTCAACCGTTTCCCTTGCAGCGTTCTTCAACCGTTGCCCTTGCAGCGTTCTTCAACCGTTGCCCTTGCAGCGTTCTTCAACCGTTGCCCTTGCAGCGTTCTTCAACCGTTGCCCTTGCAGCGTTCTTCAACCGTTGCCCTTGCAGCGTTCTTCAACCGTTGCCCTTGCAGCGTTCTTCAACCGTTCCCCTTGCAGCGTTCTTCATCCGGTCCCCTTGCAGCGTTCTTCATCCGGTCCCCTTGCAGCGTTCTTCATCCGGTCCCCTTGCAGCGTTCTTCAACCGTTGCGTTGCAGCGTTCTTCATCCGGTCCCCTTGCAGCGTTCTTCAACCGTTGCGTTGCAGCGTTCTTCAACCGTTGCGTTGCAGCGTTCTTCAACCGTTGCGTTGCAGCGTTCTTCAACCGTTGCGTTGCAGCGTTCTTCAACCGTTCTCTTTGTACCGCTCCCTCCACACACTACTCCATATCTTCTTTGTCTTTCAGCTTCCACTGAACATCCCAGCCACTCCACATCCCTCCCTATCATCCTCTGCCTCTACATCTCTTCCCCCTCTCTCTTAATCTTTGGTTCCACCTGACCTTCTCATCTCGTCAATGATTGTCTTCCACATCTGAGTCTCTACTTCTCCCTTCTATTCTCTAGCAGCTTCCAGTGGCAGAACTTGAGTTTAGATCCGGCAAAGTTAGCCTCGTTGGACAACTGGTTAATGCGCCGTATTGTTGAGAGTTGTTAACAGTTTTGGTGGGTTTGGTGTTGGGCTTAAAGACCTATGGACCTCTGGAGGGTTATTAAGGCCACCACATTACCATACTGCCCAACCAGCAAGTATACTGTAGTCCAGAACACAGTCCAGGACTAAAGTAAACTCTCGGTGTATATATTCACCGAGAATCTAGGTAAACCTCTCAGTGTATATAAATATCCTTTCTTACAGTTTTGATCACGATTTTTGAGCGAAGACGCCGAGGAATGTGAAGATATCGACCTCTGAGGGGAGATGATATCAGGGTCCAGATATATATTTTATAAAATTAGCAAAAGATGAATATGATCAGACTCATAAAGGCGAAGATTAAAATCTAACTTGTCGCTAGAAGAACACAACATAAAAGAACACGGCAACTTTGATTACCAAAAGTAGTACTGCCCAATTTGATTACCAAACTTAGTACTGCCCAATTCAACTTAATGAAGAATAGTTCCGAAGGCTTTCGCGTAGACACATTATATTATAGTATTGTGATTTCCTTGTGTAATGATGAAAAGTTTTATGACAACAGAGACAGTGACTGGGGTTGGTACTGGGTGAACCCCTCTCCACCAGCAGGTGGCGGATACATCAGAGTGTCTGTTAAAAATGACTGTCCTGGAAATGACTATTGTATGGCAGTATTAACTGCCACAACACACTCTTGTGGGAAGTTAATGCTCCCGCACACAGTTAACCAGATTAACTGTGTGAGGAAAGATCGAGTCACAGATTATATTGAATATCAAGAGATATAAATAATTGTATTTTCATTTAATCCGCTTCCTGTCATTAAATCAGGAGAACGTAACGTGGGTCATGCGTAGGTAAAAATATTTCATATTGATGTTGAGGAGATATAGTAGAAGCCAGCACCATGGGAGGGAGCAGAAGCCAGCACCATGGGAGGGAACAGAAGCCAGCACCATGGGAGGGAGCAGAAGCCAGCACCATGGGAGGGAGCAGAAGCCAGCACCATGGGAGGGAGTAGAAGCCAGCACCATGGGAGGGAACAGAAGCCAGCACCATGGGAGGGAGCAGAAGCCAGCACCATGGGAGGGAGTAGAAGCCAGCACCATGGGAGGGAACAGAAGCCAGCACCATGGGAGGGAGCAGAAGCCAGCACCATGGGAGGGAGCAGAAGCCAGCACCATGGGAGGGAGTAGAAGCCAGCACCATGGGAGGGAACAGAAGCCAGCACCATGGGAGGGAACAGAAGCCAGCACCATGGGAGGGAGCAGAAGCCAGCACCATGGGAGGGAGCAGAACCCAGCACCATGAGAAGGGAGAAGAAGCCAGCACATTGGGAGGGAGCAGAAGCCAGCACCATGGGAGGGAGCAGAAGCCAGCACCATGGGAGGGAGCAGAAGCCAGCACCATGGGAGGTAGCAGAAGCCAGCACCATGGGAGGGAGCAGAAGCCAGCACCATGGGAGGTAGCAGAAGCCAGCACCATGGGAGGTAGCAGAAGCCAGCACCATGGGAGGGAGCAGAAGCCAGCACCATGGGAGGTAGCAGAAGCCAGCACCATGGGAGGGAACAGAAGCCAGTACCATGGGAGGGAGCAGAACCCAGCACCATGAGAAGGGAGAAGAAGCCAGCACCATGGGAGGGAACAGAAGCCAGCACCATGGGAGGGAACAGAAGCCAGCACCATGGGAGGGAGCAGAAGCCAGCACCATGGGAGGGAGCAGAAGCCAGCACCATGGGAGGGAGCAGAAGCCAGCACCATGGGAGGGAGCAGAAGCCAGCACCATGGGAGGTAGCAGAAGCCAGCACCATGGGAGGGAGCAGAAGCCAGCACCATGGGAGGTAGCAGAAGCCAGCACCATGGGAGGGAGCAGAAGCCAGCACCATGGGAGGTAGCAGAAGCCAGCACCATGGGAGGTAGCAGAAGTCTACCACCATGGTAGACTGCGTAGTCACGAGGGCATGAGAATCAACAACGGAATTACTCTGAGGAAGGCTACAAAAGACTAGGTCAATTATTGTGCTTTGCGGGAGAAGTTAAGATGACTGCACATGTCTGCGGCCTCAGTGGTGTGTTGTGCAACAGCAGACAGGGAAAGGAGAAGCTGATCGAGCTAAAGCAGCCATACAGGGAGAGAGAATATCACTGTAGAGAAAGCGACGATAGAATGTCAGGAAATGAAGAATATATATATATATATATATATATATATATATATATATATATATATATATATATATATATATATATATATATAGATATATATATATATATATATATATATATATATATATATATATAATATATATATATATATATATATATATATATATATATGTCGTACCTAGTAGCCAGAACGCACTTCTCAGCCTACTATGCAAGGCCCGATTTGCCTAATAGGCCAAGTTTTCATGAATTAATTGTTTTTCGACTACCTAACCTACCTAACCTAACCTAACCTAACTTTTTCGGCTACCTAACCTAAGCTAACCTATAAAGATAGGTTAGGTTAGGTTAGGTAGGGTCGGTTAGGTTCGGTCATATATCTACGTTAATTTTAACTCCAATAAATTTTTTTTTTATCTCATACATAATGAAATGGGTAGCTTTATCATTTCATAAGAAAAAAATTAGAGAAAATATATTAATTCAGGAAAACTTGGCTTATTAGGCAAAATCTGGCCTTGCATAGTAGGCCAAAAAGTGAGTTCTGGCTACTAGGTACGACATATATATATATATATATATATATATATATATATATATATATATATATATATATATATATATATATATATATATGGGTGGAGGAAATGTTTTTTAAACCAAAGAATTCATCAGAAAGCAAAGGAGGGGGGGGGGCTAGAAGCCACGGGGAAACAGAAACTGTGGATATAATCCTATTGCAAAGACGAAATAAGAAGGATCAGAACAGAGTGGGAGACAGAGACAGAAAGTTGGTGGTGGCGCAGTGGTAACACACTTGCCCTGCGCCTCGCGAGCGTTTTATCTAGGTTCGAGTCCAAATCGGGGTCGATTATGTGGACGTCAGTCATTAGCTGTTCGCCTCTGTTCACCCAGCAGTAATTAGGTATCTGGTTGTTAACCGATTGGCGGGTGGTGTTCCAGGGAGAACCAGTGGGTGAGGATTACCATGAGGGAGGGAGGCACCAGGAGGCGGGGGAAGAGGAGGCTGGAATAGATATACCCGAGGATAAATGAGAGAGAATGTGGGTAAATGAAGAGAAAGAGGAGACAACAATTAGACGACGCAGGGAGAGGTTGACACGCTGATGGGGATTTCAATAAAGACAGAAGAGTGGTATTACAAGTGTAAATGATCACGAAACAGGAACGAAAGCTATTCGAAGAAATGAAATTATTGGAAATTTTGAAAATCTTATAGATGATGAATAAGCTAATCTCTTCTAGTACAGTTATCCAAAACTAAAGCTGTAATATCGCCATGGATCCTATAAGAGACAGCTGAAGCACTATGCAGCCCACTTGTCTTAATATTGAATTCCTCTCTAGAAACGAGAGAACTTATCGACTCCTGGAAAATTACACTCTAGTACCAGTCTACTGGAAATGGGAAGGCAAAACCCCTTTAAACTACAGATCTCTTATCACTAACAAGTCGGAAGGCTGATGGGTTAGAGAGTATCTCTCAGCGAGGAAGTAAAGAGATACAGTGAGAGCAGAGACAGCAGAGTGGAGTACCACGAGGGTCAGCTGTATGGTCCATCCTGTTTCTAATGTACGTCAATGATCTGCCAGAGGACATTAGGTCCTTCATGTCAGTGTTTACAGATGATGCAAAACCAATGAGCAGAGTCAGAACAGGGACAGATTGTGATGCATTGCAAATGGATCTGGACATGCTCCAGAAATGGACAGAAACTTGGCTACTAGAATTGAACCCAGCCAAGTGCAAAGTTATGAGTACTGGAACAGGAATGCGAACACCAGTACAGCAATATAGGGCGAAGGGAAGACCAATTCTTAAATCAGCAAAGGAGAAAGACTTGGGAGTGGACATAACCCCAAATGTGATGCCAGAACGCCACATTAGCAGAATAACAACAGCTGCAGACACAGCATACTGGCCAATTTTGGTGTATCCTTTAGAAACATAGACAAGGGGACTTTCCAGGCTCTATGTACAACGAAGGTGAGACCCACTCTTGAAAATGCAGCCCCCAGCATGGAATTCTTACCTGAAAAAAGGAAAAGAACTAGAAAAATCTCAAGATATGCAACGAGACTCGTTCCCGAGATGAAGGGATTGAGCTATGAGGAAAGACTGAGAACTGGACCTTATCACACTAGAGGAAATGAGAGATGTGGGGGTAGGGGGGGAAGACATGATATCAACATATAACATTCTAAGGGAAATTGACAAAGTAGTCATAGCAGCATTGTTCAAAGCTACAAACAGTAGAACGATGGACGCATGTTTGTGTGTGAGAGAGAAAAATGTGTTGTAGATATGATGTAGAAAACTAGGTCGGGAAGACGAGAACACACACACACACACACATGTGTGTGTGTGTGTGCACATTAGGGGCATCGTAGCCTGGTGGATAGCGCGCAGGACTCGTAATTCTGTGGTGCGGGTTCGATTCCCGCACGAGGCAGAAACAAATGGGCAAAGTTTCTTTCACCCTGAAAGCCCCTGTTACCTAGCAGTAAATAGTTACCTGGGAGTTAGTCAGCTGTCACGGGCTGCTTCATGGGGTGTGTGTGTGTGGTGTGGGGAAAAAAAAGTAGTAAACAGTTGATTGACAATTGAGAGGCGGGCCGAAAGAGCAAAGCTCAACCCCCGCAAACACAACTAGGTGAATACTAGGTGAGTACACACACACACACACACACACACACAGCCCACTTATCATAATAATTTAAGTGCTGTGCATCATAATGCGCATGTGCGCGTGCACATGCGCACATGTAATGTGCACGTGACGTGCATCATAAATGAAGTGTTGTGGTGGAGGCAGACTCCATACACAGTTTCAAGTATACATATGATAGAACCCAGTCGGGTGAGGAACCTGAACACCAGTTGAGAGGCGGGACCAAAGAGCCAGAACTCAATCCCCGCAAGCACCACTAGGTGAGTACACACACACACACACACACACACCCACACACACACCCACACACACGAATCTGTACACCAGTTGATTGACAGTTGAGAGGTGGGACCAAAGAGCCAAAGCTCAACCCCCGCAAGCACAAATAGGTGAGTACAAATAGGTGAGTACACACACAAACACACACACACACACACACACACACACACACACACACACACACACACACACACACACACACACACACACACACACACGCAGGGAGGTGCGAGGAGTTGGCGACAGAGGTGACTCCAAGGACACAGTCACGATACTGGGACTGCCACACTCACAAACGTTTGCCACCTCTCTCAAGTTGCTCTCTCCCCTTCTCACACGTCTCCCTCTTTCACATCTCTCCCCTCTCACACCTCTCACACCTCTCACACCTCTCACACCTCTCCCACCCTCAATAATTCCAGAAGCCTTTCCTTGTAGCTCATACCTCTCAGCTCTGTGACTAGCCTGGTGGTAAACCTCTGAACCTTCTCAGGTTCTGTTTTGTGCTCAGCGAAGTAATCCTACAGAGATGACCCAGATTCCCTAGCAATGCCTTTCATACGCTCATAGTTCAATGTGCAGTTAGCTTGGTTTTTCTTATACCTAGAAGGGGTACCACCTCTGGTGCAAGTGTAGGGACCCATAGCCTCGGAGAAGAAAATAAAGAGTACTCAGATAAGACCTTGTGTTTTCTTATATGTATATTTTAATATGTGTATTGCGTTATCTTCACCCTCTAACTAGGTTAACTAATTCACTTGTCGACACTGATGAGGTTGTCAGCTGCGTCTCGTTTGCTTCTCTAGCTTCCAGTTAGTTCCCTCGTTCAGCAATCCCTAGCCTCAAGCAATATATTTTCTTCATTTCCTCTGGTAATTTTCCACTTGGATTGGTTGCTACAGTGGTAGACTTGCTTCGTGTAGGTCGGAGTTCGATTCCCGACGTCATTCTTCCAGTGTGTTCTTCTGTTGTTATGGACCAGTAGGCATTCTACAGGTTCATTAATTCTTGTTATTTCTATTGTGTTAATTTATCTATTGTTATTTCTACCATTATAATTGTGTCGACGTAAACTCTTTTTCCCCAAACATGTAAATGGTTCCTGCAGCGCCCAGCTGACCACACCCACCACGGCGCTGGAGACAAGTGCCTCGTACAAGGCTCTATCCTGAGTGGGGTGCAGCTAAAATATATATTGATGATTGTCACACATCATATTCGAGTACAGGCGTGCACCGTGAGGCGGGTACAGGCGTGCACCGTGAGGCGGGTACAGGCATGCACCGTGAGCCGGGTACAGGCATGCACCGTGAGCCGGGTACAGGCATGCACGTGAGGCGGTACAGGCGTGCACCGTGAGGCGGGTACAGGCATGCACCGTGAGGCGGTTACAGGCGTGCACCGTGAGGCGGGTACAGGCGTGCACCGTGAGGCGGGTACCACCGTGAGGCGGGTACAGGCGTGCACCGTGAGGCGGGTACAGGCATGCACCGTGAGGCGGGTACAGGCGTGCACCGTGAGGCGGGTACAGGCATGCACCGTGAGGCGGGTACAGGCGTGCACCGTGAGGCGGGTACAGACATGCACCGTGAGCCGGTTACAGGCGTGCACCGTGAGGCGGGTACAGACATGCACTGAAAGAAAATTGGTTCAAAATCCGTTGGAAACGTTTTATCCGTTTAGTATCAGATCTCAGGGGTAAAAACCACTTTATTTAACCCATGCGCTTAAAGTAATAAAATAATTCGTTTATTAGACAATGTATAATAACCATATCCCGCGAGGCTTCTTAAAGTCCAGATTTCAAAGTCAAAAGCTTTATTCCTAACAGCTTACACAAATTGTTTGGATAACAGCCGGACTAAACAGGTGTACAACAGTCTATATCTGACTTACATTTTTGTCTTGGAGAAACATTTAGTTTACAATTTAAATGGTGATATTTAATGTAAAAAAATGCAGTTTACCATTAAAGCGGTATGAGAGATATTGGCACCATTTATATTATAAAATTATGCTGTTGAGAAGACAGTTTAAAGAAACAATATACATTGAACATTCCATAAAGTTATATAAATTTTTCAGAGCCTCATGATAGTATTATTTTTTCCGGTGTTCGAACGAAATCAGTTGTAAGTCGCGTGTAAACCGTTTTTCATTCATACACATGGAGTTTGGCGGGTGCATGGAATGGACTTTGAGTCTTTGTTTGGAAGACGGGCTGCAAACCTCCTGTTTATGAATGAAAAACGGTTTACACATGACTCACAACTGATGACGTTCGAACACTTCCGGAACAAGTGCTAAACTGACGAATTTTGTTCGAACCACAACGCTGTAAATGCTTCACCCACGTACTACAAATACAAATAATCGCCAGCAGAACCTAAACACCTAACCTAACCTAACCTATGCCTGTTTATACACAATAGCTAATATATTATAATATTAATTTATACTTGAGAAAATTCCCGTTTTGAATGAACAGCATGTAAAAATTTATAAATGCGTCTGTGGGGTTGACCGCTGAATGTAATGGACTTGAGTCGAGGTTGGGTTGTCGAACTACATCGCTGTAAATGCTTCAACCACGTACTACAAATAATCCATAACAGAACCTTAGGACCTAATCTAACCAGTGCCTAAATATGTACAATATGGTAATATAAAATAATATTAATTTATATTGCGAAAATTCCTGTTTTGAATGAACAGCATGTTAACATTTATGAATGCGTCTTTGAGGTCGACCGCTCAATGGAATGGACTGGTCTAAGGACGGGTTGCATTGTAAGACAACTACTTATGTTTAAGTAGGGCGCATACCACACACAAAATAAAAACTTTATTTATATAAAATATGTATTGTGCAGTATCTGCAAACAATAATTTCTGGGCAGAAAAAAATCATAATTATTGCGCATTTGTTAAAATTCACAAGAGATATTGCTAATCTATACCCAATATTTTGGATTAATATCGCTTCTATTTACACGTGAAATAGAGGCTTCAGTATAAAAACATAAGAATTAATGAAACAGCAGTGGCCTATACGAGGCGGCTCCTATTTATACCCACCTCAACATATCATACATATGTTTAACCTACACTTGAAACAATACACATGTTTAACCACACTTGAAACGTCGTCGTCCCTTCACTTTCTTGAAACAATACCAACCAGCGCACGACTATGAGGTTACCGGTAATATGTTCCATTAATCATCAACTCAATTAACAAACAATATTTACTTGACCATTTACACAACCACTTACGAAACCGGTACATCTTTCAACAATTATGGCAGCTTTTTTTTTTTTACTAAACAGTTTATAAGCTCCGAAGCGCTCTACGACGTTGTTTATAACAACAACAACTTTTGGTTGTCAAGTTTTCAAGCTCGTAAATTGTTTAATAAATGTAAACACCGCCGCCATGATTCAAGTATCTGCAGGTACCTTTAAGAAGATGATGATGATAATGATGATGATTAAGGAACGATGTACAGTTTTGCAAGTTGTTGCGTAAAGGCTTGATGAATCTTGAGTCAGTCTTTCTTGCATCTAAGCTTATCCAATTTATAGCTTTGGCGGGCGCTGCCAGATGTGTTATCTTAACACGGGCACCAACTTGGGAGGAGACACGAACGGCCAGTGCTCGCCGGGCCGGCGCACAGGGAGGGTGGATGTACGGACGTGTCCTTTATTTCATGAAGATGGTCACAAAAATTATATATGCTGTATTTTTATTTCCTTATTTTATAAATTTAATATATTTTAGTAATAGCTAAGTATAATAGATTTGTTTATTTATTAATATTTTCTGCCAGTTCTATGAGTTATTACTATTCTTAAGAGCCATGTCGCAGGAGGACACAGCTACCAGCGATAGTTATATTATTTACACAGTGGTCTACGTTCTCGAAGCACAACCAAGAATCCCGACTGCGATCTCGAGGCGGGGCAGACACGATTGGGCACGTTTCTTCTCTCCTGATGCCTATAGGAGTTAGGCAACTGTTGTGGCTTGCATCTTGAAGGCGAGTCGTTGGTCTCATGGGAAGACCTCGATAAGCCGACCAGACTTCCTGTCCCGCAGCAACGGGAACCAGATGGTGAACCAGGTGGTGAACCAGATGGTGAACCAAGTGGTGAACCAGATGGTGAACCAGATGGTGAACCAGATGATGAACCAGATGGTGAACCAGATGGTGAACCAGGTGGTGAACCAACATTACCATCTGTTATTGTATTACCATAAACACAGGTGGAATATCCGGTAACTTCAAAACAGTAACTTGTGATGGTGGTGGTTGTTCTTACAAGCAATTTATTGCACTAGTAGTATCTTCTTTTAATTTACTATATTTTCGATTAATCAATTAACCAGAAATCACGCACATGGATAAATATTAATTAATTCAAGGTTAATTAAGTGTTGCATTACTTAAACAATAAAAAAATTCAAATTACACTTAAAGCTTTAAGTGAGTAAATTTATATTATTAAAATTCTTCACTATCAATTATTTTAGGCTTGATCATATTAATTTAGATTGTCCTGTAAAATTATTTGCCTCAAAAAAATTATTACAATTTTAAATAAGTCTGCACTGGATAAAGTTGTCTTTGATTAGCTTCGTTTTCTTTGATTTTTTAATATGAATCAGAGATTCTATAGTAATGTTAAATATTTTGTAATACATAATAAAGATATCTTTCTGTGGATAACAACAAAAACACTAATATTTTATTTACAAGGTATACAATGGATAAAATTATTAGATCACAGTAGATACAGTGTTAATTACTCACAGTGTTTCTAGCCATAACTTAAGGAGTGACTATTTTTCATTTCTGGGCTAATAATGAATAATTAACTTACTATATAAATACACCGACGCTATTTATTATCATGTATTTTATACACGTGTGGTTGACAGTAGTTTTCTTTGTTATTTTTTACCTGTACATTTTATTCGACTTTTTTCATTTCCGACATCATACAAATAATATTTGATCTGTATTTTGTGATTTTTTGTTTAATTTTCAACATAATCATTTTCCTCATCATTTTCATTTTCTTTGGATCAGAGAACTCTGTAAATTTACCCCGAACTACGTTAATCTAACATTGAATCAACGTTGATGCTGTCCAGTCTAACGTTAATTTCCCGTTATGACATACATATGTATCCATGCTCACATAAAAATACATATACACATGCGAACACACATTTATGCCGTACATACAGCAAATCGTCATGTTCTGGTAGCACTTATAGTAACGATGGGTACCATAGTACACATACCGACAAGCAACAACGCAATTAGAAAGTAGAAATCGGTACTATTGAATTTGGACTGACCGGAAAGTTTATTCTAGTTATGTTGCAAAGACAAACTGAACTGGCCTAACCTAACCTAACCTAACCTAACCTAACCTAAACTAGCCTAATCTAACCTTCCTGGGCCTAATACACGATATCTGAGGCCTAATATAGTACATATGTGTACTGTACTAAGCCTACGAATATTTATGTTTGCTTTTTAGCTTAATTTTTTTTCGGACTATAAAGTGAATAGTATAAAACTGTAATGTCTATCTAATTGCTTAGTACGTCAATGTTTGTACTACGGTTATAAAACCCACTATCTAAACAGGAGGATGGGGTGGTACATACACTTATGTATATATATATATATCCACAAGATATATATGTATATATATATATATATATATATATATATATATATATATATATATATATATATATATATATATATATATATATATATATATATATCCACCTCTCAGTGTTTGCTGATGATGTAAAAATTATGAAAAGAATCAAGATAGATGACGATAGACAGAGACTACAGGACGACCTGGACAAACTGGAGGAATAATCTAGAAAATGGCTACTAAAGGTTAACTCAGGAAAGTGTAAACTAATGAAATTATGTGAAGGAAACAAAAGGCTGAACACTCCAGGTACCATCTGGGAGGTGCACTACTGCAAGAGTTAGAGAGAAAGATCTTGGGGTTGATATCACACCAAACCTTTCCCCGGAAGCCCACATCAAAAGGATATCATCAGCGGCATATGCTAGATTGGCCAACAAAGGAATTGTCTTTAGAAACTTGTGAAAGGAATCATTCAGAACCTTGTACACCACCTATGTCAGACCAATCCTGGAGTATGCAGATGTAGGGGGTGGGGGGGGTCCATACCTAGTTAAACACAAGACAAAGTTAGAGAAGATTCGGTGGTATGTCACCAGACAAGTCCCAGAATTGAGAGGTATGAGCTACGAGGAAAGGCAAAAGGAGCTAAACCTCACATTCCTGGAAAACAGAGGAGTAAGGGAAGACATGATCACCACCTACAAAATTCTCAGAGTAATTGACAGAGTGGACAAAGCCAAACTATTTAGCATGTGTAGAAAACGAACAAGGGGACACAGGTAGAAACTTAGTACCCAAATAAGCCACAGAAACATTATAAAAAAATTGTTTCAGTGTTAGAGTAGTTAAGAGATAGAATGCATTAGGCAGTGATGTGTTTGTGATTATTTAGAATTTGTTTGATCCAATTATCAATGATGGTTAGTGAGGACGCTGATGACAAGGGCCTTCTTCAGTAGATAAGGTGATACCAGACCTCTTCTGGGAGAGTTCTTGATACTGACGACTCTCGATGGATTCTTAGGCACGATACGCTAGGCTAAGAAACACAGTCAAGAGGGTGTTTATATTCACCATCTTCAAAGTTCATCTTGAGACGCATCTAAGAGTCGCGTCTGTCAGTAGTTAAGATGCTCGGGTGACAACTTGGAGATCAGCCAAGGAAACTGATCCAGCCATCATTAGTGTGTGTGTGTGTGTGTGTGTGTGTGTGTGTGTGTGTGTGTGTGTGTGTGTGTGTGTGGTGTGTGTCATCTATTAGTGGAGTCAAGAGTGAATGTATGATGTATTTATGGACAGTAGCCTCCTGCTCTAACTCTATGGGATTTTTACATTTATCTATACATTGCATGTAAGTATGTCTGCATGCGTGTGTATGCACTCCTGAACTCTCCTAGTTGTACTTACGGGGGTTGAGCTTTGGCTCTATGGTCCCGCCTCTCAACTGTCAATCTACTGGTGTCCAAGTTCCTGAGCCTACTGGGCTCTATCATATCTACATTTGAAACTGTGTATGGAGTCAGCCTCCACCACATCACTTCCTAGTGCATTCCATCTGTTAACTACTCTGATACTGAAAAAGTTCTTTCAAATGTCTCTGTGGCTCATTTGGGTACCAAGTTTCCACCTGTGTCTCCTTGTTCATATTCCACCCATGCTAAAGAGTTTGTCTTTGTCCACCCTGTCAATTCCCCTGAGAATTTTGTAGGTAGTTATCATGTCTCCCCTCACTCTTCTGTCTTCCAGGGACGTGAGTTTCAGCTCATTTAGCCTTTCCTTGTAGCTCATACCTCTCAGTTCCGGGACGAGTCTGGTGGCATACCGCTGAATCTTCGCTAACATTGTCTTGTGTTTAACTGGGTATGGACTCCAAGCTGGAGCTGCATATTCCAGGATTGGTCTGACATATATCGTATACACTTATGGCCCTAAACACTTATGTGTTTAAAAACACATAAGTGTTTAAAACACACTATACACTTATGGTCCACAGGGTCCTAAACGATTCCTTACATAAGATTCTAAAGGTAGTTATGTTGGCTAGTCTAGCATATGCCGCTGATGATATCCTTTTGATATGGGCCTCTGGGGACAGGTTCGGTGTGATATCAACCCCCAGATCTTTCTCTTTATTTGACCCTCGTAGGATTTCACCTCCCAGATGGGTACCTTCTGTTCCGCCTTCTGCTCCTTTCACCTAATTTCATTACTTTGCACTTTCCTGAGTTGAACTTTAGTAGCCATTATCTAGACCATTCCTCCAGCCTGTCCAGGTCGTCCTGTAGTTCCTGTCTATCATCATCTGTCTTGATTCTTCTCATAATTTTTGCATCATCAGCAAACATTGAGAGGAATGAGTCTATACCCTCTGGAAGATCGTTTACATATATTAGAAACAGGTTGGGTCCAAGTACAGAGCCCCGTGGGACTCTGCTGGTGACATCTCTCCTCTCTGATGTCTCCCCCCGCACCGTTACTCGCTGTTTCCTGTTTGCTTCGATACTCCCTTATCTACTTGAGCACCTTACCTTTAATGAAGACAATTTACTAAAAGGGTGACAGGCGAAGAGGCACTGAACTACAGGCCAGTTTCACCTAACTTGTATACCATGCAAGGTGACGGAGAAGATCGTGATGAAAAGGCTCGTAGAGCATCTGGAGGGAAATAGCTTTGTACACAACACCACCAACATAGGTTTAGAGAGTGGAAATCGTGCCTCACAGGGTTATTAGAATTCTATGACCAAGCAACAAAAATTAGGCAAGAATAGAGAAAGAGGGCAGACTGCATATTTTCTTGGTACCGTCAGAAAGCCTTTTGACACAGTACCTCCCATAAAAGGCTGTTACGAAAGTTGGAGCAACAGGCAGGAGTA
>WNGS01009202.1:17466111-17483972 GCA_020271785.1 Procambarus virginalis
GCCCGCCCCGACCTCCTGTGGCGAGGACCAGGATATTCCTGGTATCACAGTGCCGCTCTTTGATTGCATGATATTTATATCTATATTGTAGTCAGACTATCCCAACTGGGCGGCAGCTTTACAGTCATGTGCATGCATTACCCACAGTAGCAAATTTTGAATACTTCGCTAAGATTCGGGCAGCACCATCATTATGAATGAAGAATTAAACAATTCTTGGACACCATTGATGGTGATATTTCTAAATTCCGCGATTTTTCACATTCGTTATATAATGACGCAAAGTATGCGAATAGTTCTGCTGACAGAGTTTACATTTAGTCAAATCTACATCAGCAGATGTTACAAATTGCCAGAGGTACTTGTAGCCGAGCCTAAGCCTAGCAGTGGTGACATCTAGAAGTCTGCTAACTTACTGGATGACCCATAGACGTGCGGTACTTCCTGCATAATAGAATGATGATAGATGGAGCAACTGGTGGGAATTTCACTTTGCCTCAAGTCTACGAGATTCTGTTGATGTTGAGAAGTAAAAATTACACTCAGGGTAATTATGTAACATTAATCCCCTTTGTTTACCCTCTCAGCTCTCACCCGTCCCCTCTCCTCCTGTGTATTCATCTCCCCAAACCCTCTCTCAATAGGCCATCTGTGTGGGTGAACCGTTGCCATGACAACGAACACCTAACTAATAATTTACATTGGGATTCTGCGCGCATATGGAGAGAGAGAGAGAGAGAGAGAGAGAGAGAGAGAGAGAGAGGAGAGAGAGAGAGAGAGAGAGAGAGAGATAGAGAGAGAGAGAGAGAGAGAGAGAGAGAGAGAGAGAGACAGAGAGACAGAGAGACAAACAAAATAAGAGCAATAGGATCATAACAAATATCTGCTGTGAAAGCAGACAGACTACACACCCGCTGACAGTACTGTACGCGTGGCCAGAGGTCAGAGGGTTCTCCCTGCTGACGTGTACTGTCAGCAGGAGAGAGCTGCAGGCAGGTGGACACTGGGGGTGGCGTCTGGCGCCTCGGGCCACTTCTTCATATTACCGAGAACAGTGTAAGGATGACACTCCTTACACAATATTCATAAATAAAACTGCTAAATGCCTATTGGTCTATACGAGGCAGCTATTGGTCTAAATGAAGCAGCTATTGGTCCATACGAGGCAGTTATTGGTCTGTACGAGGCAGCTATTGGTCCATACGAGGCAGTTATTGGTCCATACGAGGCAGCTATTGGTCCATACGAGGCAGCTATTGGTCCATACGAGGCAGCTATTGGTCCATATGAGGCAGCCATTGGTTCATACGAGGCAGTTATTGGTCTATACGAGGCAGCTATTGGTCCATACGAGGCAGTTATTGGTCCATACGAGGCAGCGGCTCCAATGAACCATACGAGGCAGCTGTTACAGTGGACCATACGAGGCAGCTGCTACAGTGGACCATACGAGGCAGCTGCTACAGTGGTCCATACGAGGCGGCTGCTACAGTGGACCATACGAGGCAGCTGCTACAGTGGTCCATACGAGGCAGCTGCTACAGTGGACCATACGAGGCAGCTGCTACAGTGGTCCATACGAGGCAGCTGCTACAGTGGACCATACGAGGCAGCTGCTGCAGTGGACCATACGAGGCAGCTGCTACAGTGGACCATACGAGGCGGCTGCTACAGTGGACCATACGAGGCAGCTGCTACAGTGGACCATACGAGGCAGCTGCTACAGTGGTCCATACGAGGCGGCTGCTACAGTGGACCATACGAGGCAGCTGTTACAGTGGACCATACGAGGCGGCTGCTACAGTGGACCATACGAGGCGGCTGCTACAGTGGACCATACGAGGCAGCTGCTACAGTGGACCATACGAGGCAGCTGCTACAGTGGACCATACGAGGCAGCTGCTACAGTGGACCATACGAGGCAGCTGCTACAGTGGACCATACGAGGCAGCTGCTACAGTGGACCATACGAGGCAGCTGCTACAGTGGACCATACGAGGCGGCTGCTACAGTGGACCATACGAGGCAGCTGCTACAGTGGACCATACGAGGCAGCTGCTACAGTGGTCCATACGAGGCAGCTGCTGCAGTGGACCATACGAGGCAGCTGCTACAGTGGTCCAGACGAGGCAGCTGCTGCAGTGGACCATACGAGGCAGCTGCTACAGTGGTCCATACGAGGCAGCTGCTACAGTGGACCATACGAGGCAGCTGCTACAGTGGACCATACGAGGCAGCTGCTACAGTGGTCCATACGAGGCAGCTGCTACAGTGGTCCATACGAGGCAGCTGCTACAGTGGTCCATACGAGGCAGCTGCTACAGTGGACCATACGAGGCAGCTGCAACAGTGGTCCATACGAGGCAGCTGCTACAGTGGTCCATACGAGGCAGCTGCTACAGTGGACCATACGAGGCAGCTGCTACAGTGGACCATACGAGCAGCTGCTACAGTGGACCATACGAGGCAGCTGCAACAGTGGACCATACAAGCAGCTGCTACAGTGGTCCATACGAGGCGGCTGCTACAGTGGACCATACGAGGCAGCTGCTACAGTGGACCATACGAGGCAGCTGCTACAGTGGTCCTACGAGGCAGCTGCTACAGTGGTCCATACGAGGCAGCTGCTACAGTGGACCATACGAGGCAGCTGCTACAGTGGACCATACGAGGCCGCTGCAACAGTGGACCATACGAGGCAGCTGCTACAGTGGTCCATACGAGGCAGCTGCTACAGTGGACCATACGAGGCCGCTGCTACAGTGGACCATACGAGGCCGCTGCTACAGTGGACCATACGAGGCAGCTGCTACAGTGGACCATACGAGGCAGCTGCTGCAACAATGTTGTGCTTGCAATCATGTAAAGAGGGAGAGATAGACGGAATATGCAACAATTATAATAACACGTAAATGCAATAGTCGTTATTCATCGACAATTTCCCAACTAAGTAATACATTAGCCAGAAATACATCAGCAGTAATACAATAATACATTAACAGTAATAAAATAATACATCAGCAGAGTCCTAAGTGTTATTAAATAGGACTCTGTAGAGGTCGAAGTGAATTACATAATTGGTGTGTTGTTAATTATGATGACTTGCATTTTAAATTAATCTATGCCCTCCCTGGCCACGTATGGCCACCCCTGGCCACGCCCTCCCTGGTCACGCCTGGCCACCCCTTGCCACGCCCTCCCTGGCCACCCTGGCCACGCCTGGCCACCCCTTGCCACGCCCTCCCTGGCCACCCCTTGCCACGCCCTCCTGGCCACCCCTTGCCAACCCCTCCCTGGCCACCCCTGGCCACGCCACCCCTGGCCACACCCTCCTTGGCCACACCCGCCCTGGCACGCCCTCCCTGGCCACCTCTGGCCACGCTCTCCCTGGCCACGCCCTCCCTGGCCACCCCTGGCCTCGCCCTCCTTGGCCACCCCTTGCCACCCCCTCCCTGGCCACCCCTGGCCACCCCCTCCCTGGCTACACCTGACACGTGGCCAGAGGTGGCCAGGAGGGCGTGAGGTTGTACCATACACTAAGGCGTATTACCTCGTGAAAAACAGGCAATTCTCGCACGAACGACAGGTAATCTTAACACTGTTTGGGTCACCTACGTGTTCACACTATTATTAATTACGTTTTAATGGCGAGAGATTCTTTTCGTGAAAATTATCTTTAGAATTGTTAACTTCAGGCAAACTGGTTAAAATAAATTTTAACAAATGCAATAAATTTAGTGCTAAGCAGTCTCATTTTCTCGATTTGTTGCCGACATCTTGATGGACTTTGCATATGCAACAGCTGGCGGCGGCTGACGCAACCGAGATAGATCTTCTGCAGCATTGCATGTTGTGCAACGCCTGTGTCTGCATGCTTCAGGTGTTTTAATATTTTAGCACGAAACACACTTCCGCTGGACGACAGGTGTACACAGGGACCAGCAGTGGGAGAGGCAGGTGTCACACGGTGACAAGCAGTGGGAGAGGCAGGTGTACACAGGTGACCAGCAGTGGGGGAGGCAGGGTTCACAGGTGACAAGCAGTGGGAGAGGCAGTTGTACACAGGTGACAAGCAGTGGGAGAGGCAGTTGTACACAGGTGACACAATGAAATAGAGGTTCCAACACTAAGTCTATACGAAGATGTTTAGTTTTTTTTTTTACAGATTCTCGATCCTAAGTCATATCTACATTTGAAGCTGCGTATCGAGTCTGTCTCCGCCTAAAAAAATATTGCCCCTGAGAATTGTGTATGTGGTAATCATGTCTCTTCCGAAGCCTGTATATATAACAGTAACTTGACGCTCAACCTGTTTAGTCTTTTCTCGTAGCTAGAGCCTCTAAGGTCTGAAAGTAGTCTAATGGTCTTCTTCCAGCTTCATGTGTGTTTGGTGAGTAGTGGGCTACACAGCCGACCTTTTTAAATGATAGTACGTTTGTGACTATGGAGTCGAAAGTACCAATAGATAGTTCTGGAGCCTTTGCAAGCCACTTTTCGTATATATTTTTTTATAGACCAGAAAAAAAGGCTAAAACAAAACTGATATATTCCTAGGCTAGTATAGCACATATATATGTACCGTATCAGGCCTCAGATAGAGGGGTTAGGTCTAGGAGGATTAGACTTGGTTAGTTTTCATTTAGCAACATAAATATAAAGTAAATAATGATCAAAATAAGGCGCCAGGCCGGGAAGGCTGTGTAGCACACGTATATAAATATAAAACTTTTCCGGTTTGTCCATATTCAAGAACACAAAAATTAAATTTTCTCGTGGTCCATCACGGCATATTGGTACTTTCATTTTAGGGGATGGGCTGCGACGCCACCCCATTCCGACAACAGTAGACAGTAGTTGGCCTCCTTCACCCCCATGCGGACAACAATAGGTAGATAGGACAAAGGGCCGACAAGAGACAGCATCACACAAACCAACCAACTACTCCATCGGGAGACACTGTTTCCTCAACGGGTAGAAGAAGCTGGTCATATTCAGCAAAAGGCGCCAGTACGGCCACCCGGTCGGGAGGGAGCCGGTCGGCCGAGCGGACAGCACACTGGACTTGTGATCCCAGGCGCCGGCGAGATACAATGGGCAGAGTTCTTTCACACTATGCCCCTATTACCTAGCAGAATAGGTACCTGGGTGTTAGTCAGCTGTCACGGGCTGCTTCCTGGGGGTGGAGGCCTGGTCGAGAACCGGGCCGCGGGGACACTAAAGCCCCGAAATCATCTCAAGATAACCTCAAGAGTACCACCCTGGGCCAGCTATTCCCAATCTCCACCAGCCCCTGTCCTTAGCGCCAACAATTATCATCTCCGCCAGACCCTACCTTCTTGAGGTTTTCTTGAGATGATTTCGGGGCTTTGTGTGCCCGCGGCCCGGTCCTCGATCAGGCCTCCAACCCCAGGAAGAAGCCCGTGATCGCTGACTAACACCCAGGTACTATTTACTGCTAGGTAACAGGGGCATAGGGTGAAAGAAACTCTGCCCATTGTTTCTCTCCGGCGCCCGGGATCGAACCCGGGACCACAGGATCACAAGTCCAGTGTGCTGTCCGCTCGGCCGACCGGCTCCCCTTATCGGACCAGGATATCCCTTATATCGGACCAGGATATCCCCTTATATCGGACCAGGATATTCCTGGTATCTACAGTGCTACTCTTTGATTGCATGATATTTATATCTATACTAGCAGTACCCGGCCACGCGTTGCTGTGGCTCAGCAACACATGTGCTTGCTGACCCACAGCAACCTTCCCTGTCCCCCAGTCCTCCCCACCATTCCTCACTCCTTTGTTCCTTGTCCTCCCCCACCATTCTCCATTGCCCCATCCCCTCGTCCCACCATCCCAAACTCCCTCCTCCCCTCGTACTTCCCCACCTTTACCCCCTCCCTTGTCCCCTCGTCCTCCCCACATCTCTCACTTCCGTCCCTCGTCCTCCCACCATTCCCCACTCCCTCGTCCGATGCCTTCCCAAATAGTCTGATGTTCCATCAGAAAATTGGGAACATCAAGTGATCTGATGTTTCCATCACTGAAATATAAGAAAAACTGTTAAAAAAATGAAATGAAATTATGAAAAAAATAACTTATGAATGAAAGGTATGGTAACACACACAGCTCAATTCCAACACAATGTCACAAAATAATTCAATAAAAAATAAAATATATCGAAATCTATGAAAATAAAATTTATCTATATAATCGGAAACATTGAAATGAAATTCTTGACATATTTAGTAAAGTGTGCATGTTGCTATTATGTGCAACAGATGGTGCTGTTTTTCAAAAGCGCATGTTTTTACCTGTCACATGGATGGCATCTATATAGTAGGTATATAAAAAGACGCGCCTATTCGAATGCAACGTTGTGTCAAAATTTCAAAGCAATCAGTGAAGAACTTTCGGAAATTAAAGCGTGTGTTGCTCTTACGTCCAGCAGATGGCACTGTTTAAAAAAAATGATTTTTTTTCCTGTCACAGGTGAGGCATGTATATAGTAAATATATAAAAAGACGCGCCTATTCGAATGCAATGTTGTGTCAACATTTCAAAGCAATCGGTAAGAGGTTTCGAAGATTTCCCTCACATGAAAAACACAGTTTTTCAGAAAAAGCATGTTTTTTTTTACCGTCACAGACATGACATCTATATAGAATGTATATAAAAACTTGCTCGGATTCGAATGGAACGTTGTGTGAAAATTTCAAAGCAATCGATGAAGAACTTTCTGAGATTAGCGGTTATGCACAAACGAACATTTCCATTTTTATTTATATAGATTGTAGTCAGACTATATATATACATATATAGTTTGGTGCCAACCGTTCTCTATCTTCGCCAGCCCCTCCCCTGGTGGCCATCACCGTGTATCGCTTATAAAGAATGTCTCCGGCAGCCATCGGGCCATCCTCACTGGCAAGTGTTGGATGTTGAACTGCAATGAGGGTGGGTGAGGCACAGAAGGGTGAAGCAGATGTGGGTGGAGCCTGGGAGGGTGGAGCGGGTACGGGTGGAGCACAGAGGTGGAACAGGTGTTGGGTGGAGCAGGTGTGTGTATTAATAATAAATTAAACAGTCTCCATGGCGTAGTGCAGTTACAGCCCCGCTCCTGTGCCAGGTAAGTCCACTTCGATTCCAAGTAGTCGATTTCTTTCATTATTATGTAGCCCGTGCTACTTGGAACTTTTTCTTCCGAGTAGCGGAATCTAATACAACAACAACAACAGTGATGTAGTGATAAAGCACTCGCCCGGCGCNCACCAGGGGTGTGGGAGGGTGCGGGGCCTGTATCAGCGTGGCAGTACAGTAGATCACACAACGGAAATCAATATCGCCTTTAGAAAGGTACTTCTATATTCAAAGTAAAAATAGCAAGCTTTACAAACCATGTAATAGTAACAGTAACTATTCACTGTTAATAGATTTCGTTGATAAAAATAGACAGAATAGAACATAACGTTGATGATAGAGTTATTAGATGCAATGGCCGAGTGAGAAATAAGAAGACGTAAATAACATCAACTGTAATCCTCTGGCTGCGGTCAACAGTTCAACATGACGACAGTCACGTATCTTTACCCAGAGGTCGGGAGATGAAAACCAATGAAAATAGGCTAGGAATTATGAACATTCTGTCACTCTGCGAGGACACGCCTCGACCCGAGTCTCTAAAGACTGCGATTATAGGGTTACGTCACGGAAAACAGCCTCTAAGGAGCCAGAGTGTCTCGCAGCAAGTGCGTCTTGGAGCCAGGAGTCTCGGATGTTTACGTGCTTCGTCACATCATTGGCTGGCCGGGGGAGAAGAGCCGTGACGTCACCGATGACGCGCGCCGTGACGTCAGAGGCACCAGTGCTGCCACAACTCGACCTTGAGGGGCGACCCTCGCACGCTGGAAATGTCGTAGTATGTGAGTCTGCAGATCTGGATCGCTCTACACCTCACGTCCCCCCTCGAAACTGAGCGGGAACTTTCCTCAGTCCCCCCTCGAAACTGAGCGAGAACTTTCCTCAGTTCCCCCGTCGAAACTGAGCGGGAACTTTCCTCAGTTCCCCCTCGAAACTGAGCGAGAACTTTCCTCAGTTCCCCCTCGAAACTGAGCGAGAACTTTCCTCAGTTCCCCCTCGAAACTGAGCGTAAACTTTCCTCAGTTCCCCCTCGAAACTGAGCGAAAACTTTCCTCAGTTCCCCCTCGAAACTGAGCGAAAACTTTCCTCAGTTCCCCTCGAAACTGAGCGAAAACTTTCCTCAGTTCCCCCTCGAAACTGAGCGAGCACTTTCCTCAGTCCCCCCTCGAAACTGAGCGAGAACTTTCCTCAGTTCCCCCTCGAAACTGAGGGAGAATGTGACAACTATAGCTATTGATAACGTCAATGTTACCACTTGATTTTTTCATTAGTTGATTATCAGGTCCTTTGATTTTGTTAACTAGTTGGTAACGGTTGCTGTTAACAACGATAGAGTGGTATTTATGAACGTTGGTAGCCGTTGTTTGTTAACGAGAGGTAGCTGATAAACTGTTTGAGAAGGTGGTGTGTGGTATCTGATCCTACCGGTGTTGCCACTGTGTTATTACCATTTGTTGACACTTTACAATGTTGGTACTTGTGATAATTGGTACGTCTGGTGTCTTAATAACATTATTCATCAATGACCGTACATTGTTTAGTTACAGTCTCCGTGGTGTAGTGATAAGACACTCGCCTGGCGTTCCGCGAGCGCTATGTCATGGGTTCGTATCCTGGCCGGGGAGGATTTACTGGGCGCAAATCCTTAACTGTAGCCTCTGTTTAACGCAACAGTAAAATGTGTACTTGGATGAAAAACGATTCTTCGCGGCGGGGATCGTATTCAGGGACCTGCCCGAAACGCTACGCGTACTAGTGGTTGTACAAGAATGTAACAACTCTTGTATATATCTCAAAAAAAAATAAAAATAAAAATAAAGTTTAAAGTCAGGTCGTGCCCAAGCAACTCTAGTTACGTCTGTTAGTAGCGGCTGCTGGATTAAGCACTAGATGTTTATTATACCTCGTGTTTGAGACAAGGGCCAGGAACCTGCCAAGAATTCTTAGATTATCAGATTATTTAAACTACACACACACACACACACACACACACACACACCACACACACACATATATATATATATATATATATATATATATATATATATATATATATATATATATATATATATATATATATATATTATGGGGTATGGGAGTGTCATAGGCCAGCCGCAGTAGGCCCAGTGTCACACTCTAAGAAATATTCGCACATCTAAACCCCCTCCATCCCTGGGTAATTATTGGTTGTTGTTCGTAGAGTAAGCTGGGTCTTCTCTGCCGTGCACACAGCTGTTTCTCCTCTGCCGTGCACACAGCTGTTTCTCCTCTGTCGTGCACACAGCTGTTTCTCCTCTGCCGTGCACACAGCTGTTTCTCCTCTATCGTGTACGCAGCTGTTTCTCCTCTGCCGTGCACGCAGCTGTTTCTCCTCTCCCGTGCACGCAGCTGTTTCTTCTCTCTCTCTCTCTCTCTCCCAGTTTTTCTTGCATTCTTTGCAAACTGGTCATTTGTGCGAAGTGGGGGTTGTAAAGAATGTATACAGTTGAATTGCGTGGTTGAGTGGGGCTGTCTCGAGGCCCTCTAGGGCTCGCGGGAGTAGTCATCTAATGGTACACTCTCACGGGTTGACCTTCAGTTCTTGGGTCCCACCTCTAAATATTCAATTGGGATCTGCCATGTCAACATTTAACAAGGGAGGGAGTATTAAGTCAGCCTCGACCACTTCTCTAGTCACTGCTTTCCCTCTACACGAGTATGGGTTCGTGGGTTGGGTCCCCGGTACAACGGTAGAGGTGTGGGGCGGAAGACCGCGGGAACAGCTATTTCTAACCTCTTTATATATATCAAGAATCGATTTGTTTATATTTACCTCGTACGCACGTGGTCGCCAGAGCTGACATGTGCCACACATCACAGTCAGCTGTTGTGGTCTCTGTATACACACACCTGACCTGTCATCCTGGGGGGGGGGTAGTCTGTGCTGTGTTCACTGCAGATGTGGCGTCTCCGCAGGCGTGGTCGCTGTTCAGTACATATGACTGTACATCTGTTAACTCCAGTCACGACTGTAATGATCTGTATAAATCCCCAGCGAGTAATGCTTCTGAGTTTATGTATATATATTGGATCACACGCCCTAAAAGTCTTAAAGACAGTCTTAGTACCATCAGTGGATAAGACTCAGAACTGATGACAAATGCCGGACTTCAAGATGCTATCAGCCACTGCCAGGAGTGCACTTCATTACAGAGAAGAACATCGAAGCCTGGGGGGGGGGATAATTCTACTTTTGAAAACTCTTATCAACATTGTCCTTTCAAAAAACCACAAGAATGCACCAATTAATCACCAGAAGATAACATGACCCATTGTACTTTGTTGTAAAGTACATACGAGTCTCCAGAGTGGGTTCACAGGGTAACTCTTGGGGCCTCGTGAGCCAGCCATTATTAAGATGGCAACCCACTTGACGCTTCGAACAAGCTGGTGAGAGCAGGCACTGGGAGGCACCCAGTGCCTGCTTGACAATGCAGGAGTCTCGTAGCTGACTAAGCAAGCACTTTTAACATACACATATGGCGACACGACTACAGTTTTAGCACTGAGACCTGCCAGTGCTTGCTCTAGCAAGGTCTGGTTTTATTTGTAAGATTCCCAGGTGTTTTACTTACAAAAGTAATATATAATTACGCATGACTATGGTTCCCTTTACCCTTAAGTATGTCTCTGCTTTTGGTGAGCAAGTATCCCCTTACTTTAATGACTGGAGGCTACTTATTACGCCCTACTATAAGCTGTATTATCATCCAGTCTCAAAAGTCACACTTTATTGTGACATAAATCACAGTCGACAGGTGTGGTCACTGTAGCATATAGACCAGATGATAGTCGACAGGTGTGGTCACTGTTGCATAAAGACCAGATGATAGTCAACAGGTGTGGTCACTGTTGCAATAGTTAACAGATGGAATGCATTAGGCAGTGATGTGGTGGAGGCTGACTCCATACACAGTTTCAAGTGTAGATATGATAGAGCCCAATAGGCTCAGGAACCTGTACACCAGTTGATTGACGGTTGAGAGGCGGGACCAAAGAGCCAAAGCTCAACCCCCGCAAACACAACTAGGTTAGTACACCCACGCTTCTTCTAGATCCCACGCTTCTTCCAGACTCCCCCCCCCCCTTAGGCGGCCACCCTAAGGTGGAATGGGGGGGGGGGGTGCCCCCTCCCACGTCATCAGCGCCCTTACTATGCGAAGTAGATAAGAATGGATGTGTTGCAGGCAGAGTAGAGGGAGGGAGGGTAGAGGGAGGGAAGGGGAGGGAGAGTAGAGGGAGGAAGGGAAGGGGAGGGAGGGAGAGAGAGAGAGAGAGGGAAGACACTGAGAGTGCCAAGCACGCGGCACCACTCTGGCCCTGTGACCCCCTGGTGTCAGGCACCAGCACGCTGGCATCCTAAATATTGTCTATTCTCAGCACATTTTGCCCAGGTGACTGTTTGTTCAACAGCACGTGTGTACGTACTCACCTGATGGTGCTTGCGGGGGTTGAGCTCTGGCTCTTTGGTCCCGCCTCTCAACTGTCAATCAACGGATGTACAGATTCCTGAGGCTACTGGGCTTTGTCATATCTACATTTAAAACTGTGTATGGAGTCAGCCTCCACTACATCACTGCCCAATGTTTTCCATTTGTTAACTACTCTGACACTGAAAAAGGTCTTTCTAATGCCTCCGTGGCTCATTTGGGTACTCAGCTTCCACCTGTGTCCCCTTGTGCGTGTACCACCCATATTAAATAATCCATCCTTGTTTACCCTGTCAATTCCCCTGAGAATTTTGTATGTGGTGATCATGTCTCCCCTAGCTCTTCTGTCTTCCAGCGACGTGAGGTGCAGTTCACGTAGTCTGTCCTCATAACTCATGCCTCTTAGTTCTGGGACTAGCCTAGTGGCATACCTCTGAACTTTTTTCAGCTTCGTCTTGTGCTTGACTAGGTACGGACTCCATGCTGGGGCTGCATACTCCTGGATTAGCCTTACAGTACATATGTGGTATACAAGGTTCTGAAGGATTCTTTACACAGGTTTCAGAAAGCAGTTTTGATGTTAGCCAGCCTCGCATAGGTCGCTGATGTTATTCTTTTGATGCGGGCTTCGAGAGACAGGTTTGGCGTGATATCAACTCCTAGTTCTTTCTCTCTGTCCGTTTCGTGAAGGACTTCACCTCCCATTCGGTATCCTGTGACTGGCCTCCTAGTTCCTCCTCCTAGTTTCATTACCTTACATTTACTTGGGTTGAACTTTAGTAGCCATTTGTCGGACCATTCCTTCAGTTTGTCTAAGTCATCTTATAGCCTCGTGCTATCCTCTTCTGTCTTGAACCTCCTCATCATTTTTGCATCATCAGCAAACATCGAGAGAAACGAGTCAATTCCTTCTGGGAGATCATTTACGTATATCAGAAACAGTATAGGTCCAAGGACTGATCCCTGTGGGACTCCACTGGTGACTCCCCTCCACTCCGAGACCTCATCCCTCACGGTGACTCGCTGTGTCCTGTTGCCTAGGTACTCTCTTATCCAGTGGAGTACCTTCCATTTCACCCCTGCCTGCATCTCCAGTTTGTGCACTAGTCTCTTATGGTACTGTGTCAAAAGCTTTCTGGTAGTCCAGGAATATGCAGTCTGCCCAGCTCTCTCTCTCTCTTGCCTGATTTTTGTTGCCTGGTTGTAGAACTCAATTAATTCTCTTAGGCATGATTTGCCATCTCCGAACCCATGCTGATGTTGTGTTACAAAGTTCTTCCGCTCCAGATGTTCCACTAGCTTTTTTTGCACAATCTTTCCATCATCTTGCATGGAATACAAGTTAGGGACACTGGCCTGTAGTTCAGTGCCTCCTGCCAATCACCCTTCTTGTATATTGGGACTACATTGGCCGTCTTCCAAATATTTGGCAGTTCACCTGTTACCAGTGACTTGTTGTACACTATGGAGAGTGGTAGGCACAGAGCCTCTGCTCCTTCCTTAAGGATCCATTGTGAGATTCCATCCGGGCCTATAGCCTTTGTCACGTCCAACTCTAGCAGATGCTTCCTCACCTCCCCACTGGTAATTTCAAACTCCTCTAGTGGTGTCTGGTTTGATGTTCCCTCCCTTATCACTGGGGCTTGCTCTGAGGTGAAGACCTGGAATTTCTTACTGAGTTCCTCGCACACTTCCTTGTCGTTTGTAGTGAATCTTTCTGTCCCTATCCTCAGTTTCATTACCTGTTCCTTCACTGTTGTTTTCCTCCTGATGTGGCTATGCAGCAGTTTGGGTTGAGTCTTTGCCTTGCTCGCTATGTCATTTTCGTATTGCCTCTCTACTTCTCTCCTCACACTGACGTATTCATTCCTGGCGCTCTGGTATCTTTCTCTGCTCTCTAGTGTTCTGTTGTTTCTATAGTTTCTCCATGCCCTTTTACTTAGCTGCTTTGCTAGCTTATATCTCTGATTAAACCATGGGTTTCTCATCTCCATTTCATTTTTTTCCTTTTGGACTGGGGCGAACTAGTCTGCTGCCTCCTTACACTTCTGTGTTATGTAGTCCATTATGTCTTGAACCGTCTTTCCTCTGAGCTCTGTTTCCCAAGCTATTTCAGTTAGGAATTTTCTCATCTCCTCATAGTTTCCCTTAAGGAATGCCGGCCTCTTGTTTTCTGGTCTCTTCCTTGAGTACATTAACCCTTCTTCGACCAGATATTCAAACAACAGTACACTGTGATCACTCATACCCACGGGGGCTTCAAGATCGATTTCCCTTATGTCTGAATCGTTCAGAGTGAATACTAGGTCGAGTCTTGCTGGTTCATCACTGCCTCTCATTCTCGTGGGACCCTTGACATGCTGACTTAAAAAGTTTCTAGTCGCCACCTCTAGCAGTTTCGCTCTCCATGTTTCCTCACCTCCATGTGGTTCTCTGTTTTCCCAGTCTATCCTTCCATGATTAAAGTCCCCCATGATGAGCAGATGGGATCGATTTCTACAGGCAGCAGCGGCTGCTCTCTCAATGATAATGTTAACTGCCATGTTGTTTCTGTCATACTCTTGCCTGGGTCTTCTTTCATTTGGTGGTGGGTTATATATCATTGCTACTACTACTCTTGGTCCTCCCATCGTCATGGAAACAGTATAGGTCCAAGGACTGATCCCTGTGGGACTCCACTGGTGACTCTCCTACACTCCGAGACCTCACCCCTCACGGTGACTCGCTGTGTCCTATGTCTCTGTCCTATGATGTCTCTGAACCCTTCGCAGTGTGTGTATTCACCTAGTTGTATTCACCTAGTTGTATTCACCTTGTTGTGCTTTCGGGGGTTGAGCTCTGCTCTTTCTGCCGCCCTCAACTGTTTCTACTACTACTACTATTTTTTTTCTCCACACACACACACACACACACACACACACACACACACACACACACACACACACACACACACACACACACACACACACACACACACACACGCTGTTGTGACTACATATCAGGCACCATAGCAACTGGAGGACAGAAAATTATATTAGTAGTCATATATAATCCCCCACCGAATGACAGAAGACCCAGACAGGAATATGATAGAAACAACATGGCCACCATCAATATAATAGAGAGAGCAACTTCTGTGGCTAGCAGGAACGGATCCAGGCTACTAATCATGGGAGACTTCAACCATGGGAAGATAGATTGGGGGAACAGAGACCCACATGGAGGACCAGACACATGGAGAGCTAAGCTGCTGGATGTGGCAACAAGAAACTTTCTAAGTCAACACGTCAAGGGACCGACAAGAATGAGAGGAGGGGATGAACCAGCCTTGCTTGATCTGATATTTACCCTAAATGAGTCGGATATAAGGGAAGTTAAGTTGGAAGCACCCTTGGGAATGAGTGATCACAGTGTATTGAGCTTTGAGTACCTGGTTGAGCTAGGAATTATCACCCCCAAAAATGAACTAGGAAACAAAGGGCTGGCGTACCGAAAGGGAAACTATGAGGAGATGAATAAATTCCTATGGGATATACATTGGAACACAGAACTCGGAACCAAGTCCGTACAAGACATGATGGACTATGTCACCCAAAAATGTCAGGAGGCTGTAAGCAGGTTTTTCCCAGCCAGCAGGAAAAAACAGAGAAGCAAAAGAAGAATCCGTGGTTTAATAGGGAATGTATGAAAGCAAAGGAGCTGAACAAAAAGGCATGGAGGAACTTCCGTAATAACAGAACACCAGAAAGTAGAGAGAGATACCAGAGAACCAGGAACGAGTATGTCAGTGTGAGAAGAGCAGCTGAGAAAAGGTATGAAAATGATATAGCTAATAAAGCCAAGACCGAACCAAAGCTACTACACAGTCACATCAGGAGGAAGACACCAGTGAAGGAACAGGTGATGAAACTTAGGGTGGGCGAGGACAGGTACACAGAGAATGACAAAGAGGTGTGTGAAGAACTCAACAAAAGGTTCCAGGAGGTCTTTACAATTGAACAGGGAGATGTCACGGCGCTAGGAGAGGTGGCAGCAAACCAGGTGACCTTGGAAAGGTTCAAAATTACAACCCGCCAAACACACACCGAAACTACGACGTTGGTACAACGTTCGAACAAGTTTTAACACCTCCTAACCAGTTATAACAACCAGTATAGCAAGTTGTAACAACGTTCTAATACGTCATAAACACGTTAAGCCAAGATGTAACAACTTTATTACAAGATGTAACAACTATATTACAAGTTGTAACAAGCGGAAAATAGAGACGGTTTCGGTTTGTGTTTCCCGGGAAGAGATGAGGTCAAGAAGCACCTATTGGAGCTGGATGTGAGAAAAGCTGTTGGGCCAGACGGAATCTCACCATGGGTATTGAAAGAGTGTGCAGGAGCACTTTGCTTGCCACTCTCCATAGTGTATAGTAGGTCACTGGAAACGGGAGACCTACCAGAAATATGGAAGACTGCTAATGTAGTACAATATACAAAAAGGGTGACAGATAAGAGGCACTGAACTACAAGCCAGTGTCCTTAACTTGTATACCATGCAAGGTGATGGAGAAGATTGTGACAAAAAACCTGGTAACACATCTGGAGAGAAGAGACTTCGTGACAACCCATCAACATGG
Organism: Procambarus virginalis; assembly: GCA_020271785.1. Classification (NCBI taxonomy): domain Eukaryota; kingdom Metazoa; phylum Arthropoda; class Malacostraca; order Decapoda; family Cambaridae; genus Procambarus; species Procambarus virginalis. Next base: position 17,482,344 of record WNGS01009202.1, read on the forward strand.
ATTCAGGGAGGGTAAATCTTGCCTTTCAGGCTTGGTAGAATTCTACGATCAGGTGACAAAGATTAAGCAAGAAAGAGAAGGATGAGCGGACTGCATTTTTTTGGACTGTCGGAAAGCCTTTGACACAGTACCCCATAAAAAGTTGATGCATAATGCTGGAGAAACAGGCATGAGTAACAGGTAGGGCGCTCCAGTGGATAAGGGAGTACCTAAGCAATAGGAAGCAGAGAGTTACAGTGAGGGGTGAGACCTCAGACTGGCGTGAAGTCACCAGTGGAGTCCCACAGGGCTCTGTACTCGGACCTATCCTGTTTCTGATATACGTAAATGATCTCCCAGAGGGTATAGACTCGTTCCTCTCAATGTTTGCTGACGACGCCAAAATTAAGTGAAGGATTAAGACAGAGGAGGACAGCTTGAAGCTTTAAGAAGTCCTGGACAAGCTGCAGGAATGGTCGAACAAATGACTGTTAGAGTTTAACCCAAGCAAATGTAATGTAATGAAGATAGGGGTAGGAAGCAGGAGACCAGATACAAGGTATCATTTGGGAGATGAAATACTTCAAGAGTCAGAGAGAGAGAAAGACCTGGGGGTTGATATCACGCCAGACCTGTCCCCTGAAGCTCATATCAAGAGGATAACATCAGCAGCATATGCCAGGTTGGCTAACATAAGAACGGCCTTTAGAAACTTATGTAAGGAATCTTTCAGAACATTATATACCACATATGTCAGACCAATCCTGGAGTATGCGGCTCCAGCATGGAGTCCATATCTAGTCAAGCATAAGACTAACCTGGAAAAGGTTCAAAGGTTTGCCACCAGACTAGTACCCGAGCTGAGAGGTATGAGCTACGAGGAGAGACTACGGGAATTAAACCTCACTTCGTTGGAAGACAGAAGAGTTGGGGGGGACATGATCACCACATTCAAGATTCTCAGGGGAATTGACAGGGTTGATAAAGACAGGCTATTTAATACAAGGGGCACACGCACTAGGGGACACTGGTGGAAACTGAGTGCCCAAATGAGCCACAGAGACATTAGAAAGAAATTTTTTAGTGTCAGAGTGGTTGACAAATGGAATGCATTAGGAAGTAATGTGGTGGAGGCTGACTCCATACACAGTTTCAAGTGTAGATATGATAGAGCCCAATAGGCTCAGGAACCTGTACACCAGTTGATTGACGGTTGAGAGGCGAGACCAAAGAGCCAGAGCTCAACCCCCGCAAGCACAACTAGGTGAGTACACACACACACACATACACACCAGGAAGCAGCCCGTGACAGCTGACCACCTCCCAGGTATCTATTTACTGCTAGGAAACAGGGATATAGGGTGAAAGAAACTCTGCCCATCGTTTCTTTCCGGCGCCCGGGATCGAACCCGGGACCACAGGATCACGTGACCAGCGTGCTGTCTGCTCGGCCACCGACTCCCCTGTGTGTGTGTGTGTGTGTGTGTGTGTGTGTGTGTGTGTGTGTGTGTGTGTGTGTGTGTGTGTGTGTGTGTGTGTGTGTGTGTGTGTGTGTGTGTCTGTGTGTGTGTGTGTGTGTGTGTGTGTGTGTGTGTGTGTGTGTGTGTGTGTGTGTGTGTGTGTGTGTGTGTGTGTGTGTGTGCGTGTGTG